>CM053582.1:24220293-24252721 GCA_028627135.1 Pseudochirops cupreus
ACTGGGGGAGGGGGGACACACTGGGATGGCTGTTTTGGGGTGGTGGGTAGGGCAAAGAAGGGGAGAAAATATGCAACCCAAAATCTTGTGGAAATGAATGATGCAAACTAAAATAAAATTTAAAATTAAAAAAAAAAAAGACAAAAGTCCTAGGCATTTCATCTTTGTTCTAGCTTTCCAAAATGAAATAAATATGAAGTTTTGCATGGAAATGTTTTATATTATTTACGATGTGATTGTCAGGTGGGCTTAGGTGGTTGATCTAATTACCCCTAGAATCATAGCATCTAGAAAGGAGCACAGTCACATCCTATTGATTACACTTCCAACAGATCCATACAGTAACCCCATCTCCCTGCATAACTGGATCAATTTCTATATGTTTGCCTCTTCAAAATCAGTTTCATAGATTTGTGCTTTCATGGATGTGGGGATTCCTCCACCCATGCAGATTATGACCCCACCATGCCACAGCATTCTAGAAATCCTTCACAGAGGATCTGCCCAACGTACTGGAGTCATTGTTCCTCTGGACCTTTTAATATTTTATGAATAACAGTGCAAAATTCAGGCTGTTTATTATCCCTTACTGTCCCTATAGTACAGGACTGCCTCCTTTTCTGGTTGTACATATTCATGATGATGTCCTTGCTGCAACTTTTCATTGACAAGACATCCTTGATCGAATCATCCATCCTGCATCTTTCCATTTTGGGTCACCTGCAACTGTGATTCTTCTGAGATCGTGGCATTCCACAATCCATAGCCATAGAGCATCACTGAGAGAACTAAATTAAAATTAACATTCATATTAAAATGATGGGCTTTGCTGGCAGAGAGCAGCTTGGGATCATCGAAAGCTCTGTGAAGTTATGCGTTCCAGCCCTCTGCCTTCCTCCTATTCAATTCTGGCCTCACTTTACTGTGACTTGAATATAAAATTGGATGCCACCAGTCTCATGGAAGAGATAGTCCACCCCAGTCAATGGATCGTTAAGAGCCACCTGGAGACAACCCACTTATACATATCCTGTAAGTGGGCACTTTAAGATGGTTTCATCAGGCTTAGAGTCATCGAATTTTAGAGCTTCGAAGGGACCTTAGAGACATCATTAAAATAATCTTTAGTGTCTATTATTTGCCTTCCTTTTAAGATGTTGTCTCCAGAGGGCTCTAAACATTAAACTTTACATCACAGCATGCTTCCTTGTTCAAATGTTTTAAAATATTCTAAATATATGGGGATCTTGGCTTCATGCCCAGGATCTTGTCTTTTAGGATAGAAGTTTAGGATAAATGACACTTCCAATTATAATTTCTCCCCAAAGAGATCCTCTTTGACTCAGGTCTATAATATAATAGTTACCTGGGACAGGCAGCCTGGGGATTTCACAAAGGGTATTAAGAGCCAGAAACGTATACAACTGATAATTAAAGTCATTGGCCATCTGACCAAAATCTCCTATGGTTTTTAAGAGATTTTGCCTGATAGAAGCAGTTTTAATGAGAATTGGGGGACATCCATTTTCTAGACACTATTGCCCCAGAATTTTAATAAGTTTACTCTGATACTTCAACGGATTTGTGATCTTGTTTATGCGGCTGTTGCTTCCAATGGTGTAGATGGTAACTCATTCACGAATTCTCATCCACTGTGGTTCTCGTCCATGTCCTCCCTGTAGAAAATTGCCTTGTCTGGCCTAAGAAGTCAAGGCCTGAGAAACATGGCTGTGCTACCTAATCAAAAAGAGCAAAAGGAAGAGAGAAGCTTCCTCCATAGCCATCCTCACTTTGAGGTACAGGAAGCAGCTAATAGTGCAACAGATCATAACTCTATATGTCGGGAAGTGTGTCCATCAGAGGAGTCCTCATACTTAGGCCTGGAGGTCATTGAAAGGATTAACAAGGATATTTGGTTCTGATCATTGCTCATCCTCAGATTTATATGTGATGTCTCTCCTTTTGATAAAAAAAAATTCTCCTATAATATGATTTCTCTCCTACCCATCCCCTCCTCTCTACTTACATGGCCCTCAGGACTATAATAATAGCCCCCTTATTAGTTTTGCTGCTTCCTGTTTTTCCCCTTTCTAAACCATTCTCCATCTAACTGCCAAAATCATTTTTCTAATACATAAATCTGACCCCTGCACAAACCCTTTATTGGTTCTGGATTATTGCCTATAGGATAAAATATAAAATACCTAGTCTGGTATTTCAGGTCCTTAACAATCTGGCTCCATTCCCCCTTTTCAGTACTAATTTACATATTGCTCCCTTTCATTCACTCTGCATTCTTTCCTCTCTTTCTTTTCTTTTTTTTTTGCAGGGGAGGCAAACAGATTGAAGTGACTTGCCCAGGGTCATACATCTAGTAAGTGTCTGAGGCTGGATTTGAATTCAGGTCAGTGCTCTATCCACTGTGCCACCTAGCTGCCCCTATGCCTAAACTTGACATACCAACTCCCATCTCTGCATATTTGCATAAGCTGTTTTGTGCCAGAAATGTGTGTCTTTCTTACCCTCTACCTTTCAGAATCCCTATCTTTCCTCAAGATTCCTTAGGTGTCATCTCCTTGAAAGCTTTTCTTACTTCCTTCTTCTCCTCCCCTCACCCCAGCTATTAGTGTTTCCTCCTTCCTCCATTTTCTTGTAAAATACATATCTGTATCCATGTTACATTCTTCTTTTTGTTAGTAATCTTTTATCCCCAATGCCACAGTAGATGACCTATAGTAAACTCTTAATAAAGGTTTGTTTAATTGAATGTTACTTCCCTCAGTAGATAATAAGCTCCTTGAGAGCAAGGATTATTTCCTTTATGCCTTGGTATCGCCAGCTTTTCCACACCGTAAGAGCTTAACAAATGTTTGCTGAGTTGGACTGAAATTTGTGTCAGCAAGTGAGAAATCAGTGTCTGTATTCGAGAGAGTACCATACATACATTTTGCAAGGCTTCTTGGGTGGGGGCTACTGAATTAAGAGAGCGAGAAAATCCCCAAGTGTGCCTGGGTCCTTTGTATCATGGGAGAATCTCTGACACAAAGGCTCCCAAAAGAACAGTGTATTTCCCTAGTTCCTCCCCCCTCCTACACTCTATTTTCAGTACAACCATTGTAAGCTGGCAGCACCATTCTTTCCCTCCTCTCTCCCTCCTACCTCACCAAACTGCTGAACTGGGTTGAACTTCCAAATTGGTCCAGTCTATTTAAAGATCAAGTTAAACAGCCAGACGCAACACTGAGCAGGCACGAGGTGCAGCCTGAACAGTACCCAAAGAGTCACGCTCCTTACTTCTTACTGAAGGGGATTTTCTGCCTTCCTGACCACAGCATTCTCAGATAATCACTAAAATAAATGAGCAAAGATCACAGAAAAGGAATATGCTGACCCAATAGTGATCTACATAGCACATCAAGTCTAACTCCCTCTTTTTACAAAGGAGGGTAAACTGTTACTCAGAATTTATGTATGACTTTGCCCTGCAAAGCACTGAAAATCCTCTTCAGATGAGTTGATAGCAGAAACAAAGCTCAAAGATTCCAACACTTTAGAGAGCATCTAGTCCAATTTCTTCATTTTACAGATAGGGAAACCAAGGCCCAGAGAGGAGAACAGATTTGCCTACCATTACATAGCCAACCAATGACAGAACTGGGGTTTTCAGAGAGAAAGAGCTAAAGATGCAGCAGCAGAAATTGTTCAAAACATGAACATCTTGTCACTTTCCTTTAAAATTGCTTCAGAGAAGTGATGCTTTGTGATCATTTTACCTTGACTGCCACCTAGTGGCCATATAGAGAAACAGCCAGATGTGAAAAGAGCTCCCTTGACTCCACATATTTGTGAAGATGTCAGATGCAAATTTATGTTCATGTTTCTAAAAAGACATTCAGGACTAATGTAGAAATATGTTTAATATGATTGTACATGTATAACCTATATAAGATCTCCGTCTTGGGGGAGGGGGAAAGGAAGGGGGAGAAAATTTAAAAGTTGAAATCTTATAGGAGTGAATGTTGAAAACAAAAAAAATAAATAATTTTTTTAAAAAATAAAAAGACATTCAGGTGGAAAGTTAGCTTTAATTCTGTATTACGTGTTTGGGAACAAAAATCAGGGAAGAAGTCTTGACATTGTCTAACATGTTAACCTATTTATGTAAAATTGCTTCCAAGTCACTGTAAAAGTATTTTAAATATTTTTTCTGCATATTTTCTCTGTCCTCATTCTCTCCTTTCTATGACTCTTTACTCTCTACCTCTGTTCCTCTTTTCTTTCTTCCTTTTCCCTCTCTCTCCCCTCTTTCTCTTCTTTCTGTGTCTCCCTTGTCTCTGCCCCCCCCCCGCTGCCATTCTCTGTCTTTCTGTGGCTTTCTTCTCTCTGTTTCTTTCACACATGCAAACACACACACACATACACACACATTCCAGAATAATCCGTTTACATGCTCTTCTCAGTGCAGTTTCTTTGGTGATGAAAGAGGACAATACAGAGTAACACTATGGAAAATTAATGAGTTTTCCCATATTGTAAAATGGGCGTAATAATCTATTTACCTCCATCACCAAGTTGGTGTGAGTAAAGCAATTTGTAAACCTCAAAATTGATGTCAATGTCTGGTTTTGTAACTTTCCAGCACTCTGGTGAGTTATTATTAAAAAGAAAGTTAAGAAGAGGAAGGAAAATCTTAACTATTGAAAGAATGGGAAAAGAAAGTAGAGGAGACAAAATAGACGAATGTGATTTTATAAGCTAAAGAATTTTTGCACAATGAATATCGAATGAAGAGGAAAGAAACCAATCAGAGGAAAAATCACTTTGAGAAAAATCTCCTGTCTCTAACCTGGAAGATAAAAACACAAATTAATAAGATAAGGTCTATTCCTTAATGGATAAATTGTCAGAAGAGATGACCCCATGGCCCAGGGCCCCTGCTCCCACAAATGACTCTGCTCTGGAATCACAAAGACCCTGATTCATACTCAGTGGAGGGGGGAGTGCTAACCCCAAAGAAGGAGAGTTTTGCCTCCAGCTCTGCCCTGACCCTGGAATAAACTCCAGGGAAACCCATAAAATAAAGCTTAGTTATGGCTCATGTCTAGGTCTTCCCAAAATATGGGTAATAGAATCCCTTTCAGAAAAGGTACTCAGTATACAATATACATATCAGAAATGGGCCAAATGTTTATTTCTTTGATCACAAATGGTTCACAAGCACATAAAATAGTGTGTATACAAAAAAATAAAACATTTCTAGTGGACTATGATCCTCATTACATTCTCGCAACAGATCAAGGCCATTTGTGGTATGGCCAAGGCAAGAACTTGACATTCATTTCAGAACCTGCACTGGTGTAACATTTCATAAGGTCCAGAATTCCTGGGCAGCCAAGCATAACTTTCTTTAGTCCTTCAGTTACAGAATGATCCTGGCAGTGGCCATCTCCTCTGAGAAGTTCTACTCCCTCCAAAACTCTGGAGTCCTTGACCCACGAGGTTACCACCCAGGGCTTGAAATGTCCATTTCTCAGGATTATAAGTCTTTGAGTTGTGCTTAGGAAAATAAAGAGAAAGAGATAAGAAAGCTACAAGGAACTCACTGTTCTGTCTCAAGATCTAGAAAAGCACAAACAGATTCACTCCTGCCATGTGTTTCTTAAGAAGGTTACCATTGCCACCAATGCTGCTGGGGTTAGGAGATGGGTAAGAAATCCCCCTGCCCCTGACCTTGCTGGGTGTCCAAGGGTATGAAAACAATAGAAGAGAGTCGCAAAAGAGAGTAGTGCCATTTCTAGAGCTCTTAGAGATGATCCAGCAGGTTTGTCCACATGAGTCTGTCCCCCATGATGCTTTGCATATTTTACTTGGTTTGTATCACCCAAGCAGAGTGCATCTTCCTCATCAAGGAACCAGTTCCTTGGAAAGTGGGCCTTTGTGACCAAGATATACTTTTTAGCCCAATAGGTCAGGAGCTTAGTCGTTTGCTCAAGAAGAAAGATATATTTTCCACAAATATCTAAAAAAGCCAAGCAGACATTAATCATCAGAGAAATGTAAGTTAAGACATCTGTGAAGTAGCATCAAATTTGAAAGATATTTTAAAATGATAACATTCAAAATGGATAGAGCTGTAGTGAAACAAGCACACTTATCACACTGGCAATATTAGAACCTTCTGGGAAAACAGTATGGAATTATGCAATCCAAATTGTTAAACGGATTCCACCCATTGACCCAGTGATTCTACTACCAGGACTATACCCTAAGGATGTTATTAAAAGGAGGAATTGCCAAAATATTCATAGCACATTTATTCATAATAATAAAAAACTGGGACCTAGAGGAAAGCTTCCAGCACGCTGGGTCAATCGTCTATGGCAAGAGTTCCTAACCTTTTTTTATGTCTTGGACCCCTTGAGCAGTCTGGTGAAGCTTATAAACTCCTTCTCAGAATCATGTTTTTAAGTATATAAAATAAGGATTACAAAAGGAACCAATCATATTGAAATGTAGTTATCAAAATATTTTTTTTAAAAACCAAGTTCATGGACCTCAGGTTAAGAACCTCTGTCTACGGAGTATTTCTGGAAGGTCATGGACAAGAATAGAACGAGAAGGTATGGCTTGGCTGTGACCTGCACCACTGCAGTGTCTTACAAGTCTACCCTGGGTCCCCCACTCCCCATTCTCTCTCGATCTCATCAGCTCCTGTGGGCTCAGCTATCATCCCTATGCAGATGACTCTCAAACCCAGCCCCGGTCTCTCTCCTGGGCTCCGGTTCTGTATCAGCAATTGCTTCTTAGATTTCTCCAACTGGATGTCCTATTAGCATCTCAAAGTCAAGGAATCCAAAAGAGAACTCCTCTTTCCCCTGTAGACCCAACAACCTTCCATCAACCACCTAGTGATCCTCTGACTCTTGCCTCTCCCTTATCGTCCATATTCAATCAGTTGCAAGTCATATGGACCCTACCTCCATGACATTTATTCATCTGCTCCCCTTTCTCTATTCATGAGGCTACCAGCCTAGTTCAAGTCCCCATAAAAGCCTCCTAATTGAATTCCTGACTCTCCGTCTTTCTCCTTGTCAATTTATCCTTTTCATAGCTGCCAAAATCTTCCTAAGGGACACATCTGACCATTTCACTCCTCTGCTCAAGAAACGTCAGTGATTCCCTGGTGCCTCTAGGATAAAATACAATTTCCTGAGTAGCATTAAAAATCCCATCCTGGACACTAATTATATATGTCTAAAAGCCCTTTAAAGAGGGCTTGAAGAGGTGGAGTGGTGGAGTGGAAAGAGAATTGGACTTAAAATAAGAAGACTTTTGATTCTAGCTCTAGCTCTTCAGTTTTTTATCTGGGTATACTGAGTTCAGCTAGGTAGCACTGTAATGGATAGAGCACCAGACCTGGAATCAGTAAGACTCATCGTGAGTTCAAATCTGGCTTCAGATACTAACTGGGTAACCCTGGGCAAGTCACTTTACCCTGTTTGCCTCAGTTTCCTCATCTGGAAAATGAGCTGGAGAAAGAAATGGTGAACCACTCCATATCTTTGCCAAAAAAAACCCTAAACAGGGGTCATGAAGAGTTAGGCACAACTGAAAAATGACTGAACAACAGCAACAAGTATGACTTTGGGCAAGTCACTTCTCTCTAAACTTCATTTGCCTCATCTTACAAATGAGGAGGTGGACTAGGTAGTCTTTAAGGTCACTTTCCACTCTAGATCCAGTGATCTTATGACCTCAGGTAAATAGCCAAGATTTTGTCACAGTTTGGTTTTAGCACTCTAGTTTCTTTCTAAATTCTCACTTGTTATCCAGCATATTTGCTATTTCTCCCAAGTACATCAAGCTCTGACTGCTTCCCCCCGGACCTGTCTCAGCCACCTTTCTCCTGATTTTTTCTCATCTTTTGGCTACTCTTGTCTTTTACTGGCACCTTTATGAAAGAAGAGAACATATGCCCCAAGCCGGTGATATCCCTTCCTTGCTCAAAACTTTTTGCAGCCCCCTCACTGGCTACCACATGAAGCCTGGCTTCTGTAGCTACACCCAGTATGTTCCCAACCTGAAGGCTTCTTCCTGTAGTGGAAAGGAGGCTTAATTTCAAGTTACAATTTCTGAATTTGCATTCATGCCCCTGACATTCACTAATGGGACTCTGGGCCAGTCACTCACCCCTCTCTAAGCCTCAGTTTCCTCATCTATAAAATGAAGGTAAAAATACTTGTACTCTCTACCTCAGGACTGCTGGGAGGAAAGAGCTTTATAAACCTTAACTTATTCTAGATATGGGAGCTGTCATGACTGAGCCAGCCTTGTTTCACACTAATTGTCTTTCACATATTCATTCATTGGAATGTCAGCTTCTCGAGGGCAGGGCACATAGTAGGTGCTTCATAACTGTTTATTGAGTGACTATTCTTTCTTTCATTAATTTTTTCTTCTTCTTTTTCTCCCTTCCTTCTTTCTACCCTCCCTTCCTCCCTTCCTTCCTTCCTTTCTTTCCTTCCCTCCCTTCCTTCCTTTCCCTTCCTTCCTTCCTCCCTCCCTCCCTTTCTTCCTCCCTCCCTCCTTTCCTTCCTCCCTCCCTCCCTCCCTTCCTTCTTGCTACCCTTCCTTCCTCCCTTCCTTCCTTCCTTCCTTCCTTCCTTCCTTCCTCCCTCTCTGTTTTTTCTTTCTTCCTCCTATTTCTTTCTCTGTCTGTTTCTGTCTCTCTCTCCCTCTCTTCCTCTTCCCTGCCTCCTCACTGGACAATTCTCTCTCCCCCTCTTCTCAGGTTGCCTTTTCCAGTCTCTTTACCTTAACTTACATCGTTGCCTTATGCTTGCAATGGATGTTGTTCCTTCCTCCCACCCCCACCCCCCAATCTTTGCCACTTTAACTCTTTGCTTTCCTGCAAGGCCCAATTCAGCTACCCTGCCCACTGTGTTGCCTCTCCCTCTATCCTGGAAGTGATCTCTCTCCTCCAGTATCTCAGAGCACTTTGGGTCTCTTCTTCTCATTTGATCATATTCTAATTTGTTAAGAGAACTCAAAATGATGAATGTCATGATCTTCTTCACGGGGAGATTATGGGAAAAAGTACTTTTATAAACTTTGTGAAACATTATCAAAGTCTGAGTTGTTATTTCTTATTGGTGTCCACGTCTCAGCCCTCACCCAAGTATACCAAACTACAAGCTCCATAAGGGGAAGGGTTGTGTTTTCTTCACCTTTGTAGCCCCAGTGCCTGGCACAGGGCTTGGCACATGGCAGGCAATAAATGTTTGAACTAAATTGAGAAGAGGCGAATGCCTGGATTCCAGCTGGTTAGCTCTGTTTCTCATCAGTGACAGCGCCATGCAGAAATCCAGCGGCTCTGTCCCGGGAACATTTTAGAGCAATCAGCGGGGTCTGGTTGGTTTTTATTGGGCAGGAATCTTAGCGTTTCCTCTTCTTCTCTATTGTAATAAAAGCACTACTTTTTGCCCATGCTTTAAGACCTACAAAGCACTTTGCTCACAACACCCCTATGAGAGAGGGAAGGCAAGGATTAGCTTCCCCATTTTACAGATGAGGACATCAAGGTTCAGAGGGCTGCCATAACTTGGCTAGTCAGCATCAGAGGTAGGGTTCAAGCCCAAGCCTCCTGCATCCAGTATCAGTGCTCCTTGCATGCCACCCCACTTTCATCTGACTCCAGTTACAAATGTTGAGCCTAACTATGTGACCAGAAGTTTTGCTGTGTTCTGGCTTGATGTCCAATTTGCAGATGGCTGTGGTTTGGCTCATCAGGCCAGCACTTCCTCCCCATTGGCCCCAGATGAGCAGAGGTTCATGCTCTCAGCCTCAGTCAGAGGAGAGCAGAGCAGGGGCCGAAATCTAAAACAAGGAGCCACTCCAAATCAATATGCAGTGGGTGGTAAGTACGCATCTCATAGACAACTGGCGGCTTGTAAAACTGCCCTGGAGAATTTGTTTGCAGCTTTTGGAAACTTCCACTATAAATCAGAGGCATGGCTTTGCTTCAACCTCAGCAGTGACAGCTGGAAAATGAGAAGAGGGGCCAGACAGGGAGTTCTAGAATCTTGGGAGGGGAACAGAGGAAGGCCATGAAACCATTAGTTGTGGCTTTCTGCAATAATTCACCACTCCCCCCAACCACCACCACCACTAAGGGCATCAGAATCAATTGGAGATGCCACAGATATTTGAATGATAGAATCCTAGAAACAGAGAGTGTTAGAACTGGGGTGGGCAGGGTGAGGAATCTTAGAACAGAGAACCAAAAGTATCTGAGATGAGAAGGATCTTGGAACATAGAACTGTCAGAACTGGAAGGAACCTTAGAGCAGAGAACGTGCGTGCATGCATGTGTGTGTGTGAGTGTGTGGCCCCTTTCAACTGCCTTTGGGCCTAAGAGGCAGCTAAATGGCTCAGTGGATAGAGTGCTGGGCCTGGAGTCAGGAAGACCTGAATTCAAATCCAGTCTCAGCCAGTCACTGTGTGACCTTGGGCACTTAACTCCTGTTTGCCTCCATTTCCTCATCTGTAAAATGGGTTTAATAACAGCACCTGACTCCTTGGGTTGTTGTAAAGCTCAAATAAGATAATAATTAGCACAGTGCTAGGCATATAGGAAGAACTATCTAAATGTTAGCAATGATTAGTAGCTGGGTTTTTCCTGTGGGGATGGTTGGGGGGATCTCTTCTGAGTGTCTGTGGATCTCATTGAGAACCCCAACATTATTCTGGATTCAACAAAATCATGGCATTACACAAGTGTCAGTGCTAAATGGTAAAGAGAACCCCAAGTCAGAAGGGAATCAGAAGAACTGTTTGAAGCCTGGCTCTGGTACTTATTGACCATGTAACCCTAAGTGAGTCATTTCTCCCCTGTGGACTTCAGTTTCCTCATCTATAAAATTAAGAGATTGGATGAGATGACCTTTAAGGTCCCTTCTAACTCTAAATCTATGGCACTGTAAGTGCTAAACTTGGAGTCGCTGCACCCAAGTTCAAATCCTGATTCTGCTGTATGATCCTGGCCACATCAGTTTACCTCTCTGGACCCTACTTTCCTCCTGTGTCAAAATGAGAGAGATGGACTGGACTGGCTGACCTCCAAGGTTCCTTCCAGCTCTACATGTCTGGGCTTGTGATCTGCAAACAGGCACACTGGGGGGAATGTACTTAAGGAAACCCTCTTCCACCTATGTTCTGTGCTGGACATACTCCATCACCCTAGAAAAGAAAGGGTCTCCCAGATTTATGCCTCACTTGATAATGCTAATCCGAGAAGCTCTGAGCATAGCTAGCTATATGGCTGCCTCTTTCAAGGAATCTTGCTTACCTTGTGCTCAGGGGACTCCTCATTGGAAGAGAGCTTTGAAGGAAGCATTTTGGCAGAACACACACCTAGCCAAACCTTCTTTGGTATTATCCACGCCACTTCTCTGTTCTGTTGTTGGGAAGAATCAAGCATGGTCTGTATTAGAAATATGTTGCATATTTGGCTCAAGATTTCATCCCAGAAATGCATCTATAACTCATTTTGAACAATAATAGCCTAACAAAAATAGCAGTCCATTCTTATAAAATCACAGTTTAAGACTACCTTTCCAGAACTCGTTCTCTCTCTCTCTCCTCTCCTTCTTTCTCTTCCCCCTCTCTTCCTCTCCCTCCCTCTCTCTCTCTCTCTCTCTCTCTCTCTCTCTCTCTCTCTCTCTCTCTCCTTCTTTCTCCTCTCTCTAGCTTCCTTCTCTCTCCCCCCCTCTGTTTCTTCTCTCTCTCCCCCCTCCTTCCCTTCCCTCTTTATCTCTCTCATTCTCCCTTTCTACTTCCTTATCTCTGTCTCCTTCTCTCCCTTTCCCAATATGCTTGGAGAATCACTGGGCAATCCAGGATAACTGAAGCTACTGACCAGTATGTAATACTAGTGGATAAGGAAGTAATGTGATGCCATGGAAGAGTCACAGGCATGAAAGTGAGGAGCCCTAGATGAAAAGAGCTGGCTCTGGAGTCTCAGGACATGGGTTCAAGTCTTACCTCAGCCACTTGCTATCTGTGTGATCTTGAGCATATCAGTTTACCTGTCAAATGAGGGGATTGGACTTGATGGTCTCTGTGGTTCCTGCTAGTTCTAAAAGTATGACTCAATAGCAATCCAAGTCAGTCAGAAGCTAACAGTGCAGCCCTGGGCAGATCAGTCCCACCCCCTTTCTTAACTTTCAGTATAATGCTAACGGTCTTTGTACTATCTCCTTTATAAGCCTGCTGTGGCTCTCAAAAGTGATGTTGTCCACAAGATCCGAGATGCAGAACTGGAAGGGACCTTAGAGTCCATGTAGTCCAGTTTATTCCTTTTATAGATAGGGAAACTGAGGCCCAGAGTGGTGAAATGATTTGTCTAAGGACCCCAGCTAATAAAGAGCTGAGGTCCTCTGATTCCCAAGCCAGCACTATTCCTATGGTAGCAGCTCTGTGAAAGCACCACATGAATACCTTAGACCTCTTGGGGTAGAGCAGCCTTAATTTGCCCTGAGAACTCAGTTAAAAACTATGGATATGGAAAGATAAAGAGGGTAGAAGGTTTGGCGTCCCAAACTTCCTGCCAGCAGACGGGAGAATTCATTTTCGAGGGAGAATAAAATGAATGTGAACAGGAAAGATAGATGGGAAGCATCAGTTACTCTAAGACGTCAGAGCACAAAGGTGTCCCGAGAACATCAAGTGGAAGCCCTTCATTTTACAGAGGGAGAAAATGAGGCCCAGAGAGGGGAGAAGATTTGGTCAAGGTCACACATGGCACCATCACACAGGCTATGCTCTTCCTACTACAGTTCCTTTGCAAACCTCCTAGCAAGGCCACTAGGGGGCACCATAGTGCACAAAGCACCAGGCCCAGCAAGACCAGAGTACATAGCCAACCTCAGACACTTACTAGCTGTGTGACCCTGGAAAACTCAATCTCTGCTTTTCTCAAAGTTTTTTCAAAGGCACCTACCTCCTGTGGTTGTTGTGAGGATCAAATGAGATGATATGTGTAAAGCATTTAGCACTGTGCCTGGCACATAGTAGGTACTTGTTTCCTTCCTTTCCTGGATGGAGAATCAGAATGTATCAGATCTGTACTTACTCTGAAATCACCTATGAAGCTCACACAGCCCATTGAATGGGAATTCTCACAACTGAGTGAAAATGTCACCCACTAGGGATCAAGGCCCTGCTTTGGGGTTCCCGGCTCCAGAAGGGTCTCCAATCTGGCCAGCATGCTCGTTCAGTGTCCGGTTCTACAATCTCCAATTAAGAGATTACAATTAAGAGAAAATGCATGTTGATTTCCATTTCTATGAGATTTAGGTGGGGGAAAGAATTTCCTAGAGAAGAAATTCACTCAGGTCTTCTGGAATATTTATTTTTGGGTTTTACCTAAGCCCCTCTCTGAGAAGAATGGGAGAAGACTCTCCTATTTCCCAGATTATTGGAGGCCCGGAATCTTTCTCTTCAGCAAAAGAGATTAAATAGGGGCATCTACTTAATCTGAATCCTCTGAGTGTCTGAAAAAAGACAGATGGGGGACCCTCTGAGCTTAGTTTCTTCCGTCTCTCAACATGTCTATGGCTTGAGTCAGTTTTGAGGTCACCAAACTAAAATGTTGCCAAGCCAGACCAATCAGTATTTATCAAGGGCCTACTGTGTGTCAGGCAGCGTGCTAGCTGCTGGGGCTATAAAGACAAAAATGAAACAGGCTTGAGGAGTTTACATTCCAGTGTGGGAAAGAGGGGAAGCAACATGTCCATAACCAAAGATATTCATGATCTTTTAAGGAGAAGAAAGAGAGAGAACCCCAATAATTCATGGCATCAGGAATGGCCTCCCAAAGGAGAGGGCTTCTGAGCTGAGACTCGAAGGAAGCTAGTTGCCCCAAATATAAGTTTTGGGCGATGTTTTTTGTTTTCTCTGCAAAGGAAGTAGAGAATGATAGTAATGTAGCTTCCTCTAGCACATTAAAGTTTACAGAACCGTTTCCTCTTATTAGCCCTGCAAGGGAAGTAGCACAAGTATTATCACAGCCCCATCTTGCAGATGGGCAAAGTGAGACCTTGAGAAGAGAAGTGGCCACTTAACTAGCTGCTGTCTGACCTTTAAACCAGGTCTCTTGATCCTAAGTATGGCATACATTCCCCCCATTCAGTGCTGTCTCTACGAAGACCTTTGCCCCAACAAGCCTTAAGAATACAACCGTTTTGCTTGGCAACAGCTGAGGCACCCAGTGGAACAGACAAGTTGGCTTCCCTACTTTAGATGCAGACTATATTGAAAGCACAATTGAATCATGTTGCTGTGAACCACAATCCTTTCTCACCTCACTAGGCTCTTGAGAGACAATGGAAAACGAAGGCTGATCCCCTGTCTTGTTCCATGGAGGGGTTCTCTATGGGAACAGTGTAAGGAATTACAGGCCCTGAGTTGAGTTCCCCTGTACAATCTCCTTGACAACTGGTCAGCCAGCCTCTGGTCTCACCCAGCCTTGAAATTCCCACTTGGGAGTACCCTTCATCCCTGCCACCTCTCCTTTTGATTGGCTGGCTCCTCACGGAGGCTCCTTTTAAGGAGGGTGCCCAGGCCCTCCAAGTCTCATTCCTCTTCAAGCTAAACTCCCAACTTCACTTCTTCCCCAGCCCTCAGATTTTTAGCTTCTTTTTATGTGATGTGGTCCTCCCCCATTGGAATGGAAATTCCTTGAGGGCAGGAACTTTCTTTCTGCTGGTTTTTTAAATTCCCTACAATTTACCACCCAGCCTGGCATATAGTAAGGGCTTAATGAAAGTGACTGACTGACTGAGTGCTCAAAGACCTCCTGCAAAGGGGGTCACTACTCTGCAGGTGGCACATTCCAATCTATTCCAAGCATGTTAACAAGGTACTTACTACGAGGAGATACGGGGCTAGGATCTAAGGATACAAGGGCAAAGAACAAAACTCCCTACTACCTTTAAGGGGCCCTTTGGGACTTCATGACAGAGGGGCCCTTCCATCTCCCACTCCAGAGCTGACACAGATATTCTGACCACTCCCTGTCTTCAGTGAGAGCACCTTCCATTTGCCATTGAGCCAGAACTACAAGCACATGCTGAAGGGGCAACCTCTGCCCCTTAGGCTTCTGCCTCTTACTGGCTTGGAGGTATAAGGAGGACTCTCTGTGCTCTAGCCCCCCCCCCCCATCCCAGGCCTTATGATTATCATTATATATGATTATAATATTTATATATTATTTTAAGGTTTGCAAAGCACTTTACAGATATCAACTCATGTGATCCTCACAACAGCCCTGGGAGGGAGGTGCTATTATGATCCCTATTTTCCAGTTGAGGAAACTGAGGCAGATAGAGAAGTGAGTTGCTTAGGGCCACACAGATGGTAAATGTCTGAGGCAAGATTGGAACTTGGAACATGAGATCTCAGAAGGCAGCTGTTGATTTCCCCATTCCTAGGACAGGGAGAGACAGGAAGGAAGGAAAGAAGGAAGGAAGGAAGGAAGGAAGGAAGGAAGGAAGGAAGGAAGGAAGGAAGGAAGGAAGGAAGGAGGGAGGAAGGGAGAGAGACAGAGAGAGAGAGAGAGAAGAGCCCACTTGGAGCTGATCAAGCTGTACTGAGTAGAAATAAGGTGTAAAATAACTAAAAGCCACCCTATTGCAAAGATCCTAACAAGGCTTACATCTTAACTTGCCAAGTGATTGTAATCATTCCATAATTCTTTATGGCTTAGCATCCCCCTTCCTATGTGGCAATAAAATGGCCTCTTCCATACCTGATTTCATATTTTCACTCCTCTGCTGGAGAGCTCTCCCTTTAATCTAGAGACCCAAATCAGATTGTTCCTGAGAAATCTCAACTGGGAGTGGAATTGGATCCTAGATCCCCTGTTGAGGAGAAAAACCTAGAGTGATGAACCGAGTAAACCCCAGGGCAAAGAGAAGGTTGCCAACTCCTGTGGCATCCTCTGCCTGGCAGCTCTGGGCTAGCTATCATGCCAGAAATTCCTCTAGGACAGGAGTTCTTCAAATAACAGATTTGGGCAGAAGGAGAATCTGTGACCTAACACAGGAACAAAATGCATCTTTATTTCAATATCATTGATTTCCTTGCAATCCTCGGTATTTATGTTATGCTTTTAAAGCCATTATTCTAAAAAGTCAGACATCCATAGGCTTTACTGGACCAACAATATGGGTCTATAACACCCACAAAATGGTTAAGAAATTCTGTAGTACAGAGATATGACACACAGATGAGTAAACACCAAGCACATCCCCCTGTCCTCTCCAGGCTAAGCATTCCCAATGTCTTCAAGTGAGACTCAGATGGAAAATTCTCCCCTAGGAAGTTTTCATGATCATTTTCTAACCATGGTTTCTCATGGTACCTCCTAACTTTAATCTCCCCTTAATAAATTCTACCCTCCATTTAAAAAGCTATTCTCATGATTCCTCTTTCGTACTTATCAACAAGGGGATGTTTCTGGCTGCCTTTGGCCCCTGGGGGAGAGCTTTCCTCGGCAATAATGAATGAATTTAAAATGACCCTGGGAGGCCTTCAGGCTGGCAGTTTACAAAATAGATTTAAGAGGAATAATCTTGGGTAAGTTTTCCAAATACATTAACACCAAATTTAGCTTTTTTTTTTTTTATTTTTAAATGAAGGCCCCTCTTGGACTCAATGAAAGGCCGGAGTGGATGCCTGGTCTATTTGGTTCCAGGCCTGGGAAGAGAGACCACGAAGAGAGAGCGCCACCTCTCAGATACTTTACTTTTTTGTAACTACATTTATGGTGTCAAGTTGCAATTGCTGGAGGTTAACCACAAACAGGTGAGGCTCAGAGGCCCCTCCCCCCACCCCTTACCCTTCACCCCCATTGTCTGTGTCTGGATGGAAGGGAAGACAGCTGGGCTGGACCACATCCAAACAACACCTAAACCTCAAATAATGTAGGGTACCCATAAAAAGAGAAGTCAGAAAGGAAGGGTAACTCGGGGCTGCCAAAGGATTGATGAGGTACTTTCCAGGGGGCTGGGATGTAGCCTAGGAAAGACAATTTCAAATTCTTTCAAATGCACAATCCAACAAATGTACTCTGGATTGGGCAGAGTAAACCACTACAATCAGGGGTGAGAAGGGGCACTAGCAATTCATCTTGAAAAAATAGTGGGGGGGGGGGCTAGGTGGTGCAGTGAATAGAGCACCGGCCCTGGGGTCAGGAGGACCTGAGTTCAAATTTGGCCTCAGACACTTGACACTTACTAGCTGTGTGACCTTGGGCAAGTCACTTAACCCCAATTGCCCTGCTCTCTCCCCTCCAAAAAGCAAAAAAAAAAAATTTAATGAAAAAATAATGGGGATCTCATTTATGTGGGCATGGCCTCCACCAAAGCAGAGCATGGCCCAGACACCATTGGAAGAGTTTAGAGTCAAAGGAGCTGGGTTCAGATTCAGATTCTGCTATTTCCTACCTATATGACCTGGGCAAATCTCTTCCTCTCTCTGGGCCTCAATTTTCTCATCTGTAACATTCAGGAGCTTGACTAGATGGCCCTTCCAGCTCTGGGTCTATGATCCCCTGTGTGACTTTGGGCAAGGCCCTTCATTTCTCTGGTCCTTGATTCCTTCATCTGTATATAGCACATCACTTCAGGCTCACTCCCCAACGCATACTAGTACTGGTAAAGTGGGTCCCCTGAGGGGGACTCTAAGGTTCGAGGAGTAGCTCTTTTGGTGATAACTCCTAAACCTGTAGCTCATGAGCCCCCCACTAGCATGCTTCCCATTAGCAGCCCACCAGTAGATTCCATTAGCTTTTAGAAAAGACATTTACTTAAACAGCATTGCAAGAACAGTAGTTACAAAGCATTGCCCCGCCCCTAACCTGAGATACACTCTCCCACAAATACAGACAGGGACTGTGGCCTGAGCGTGGGCATAAGCTTAAAGTACAATGGTCTTCAGGCACACTTCCAGGGAATACACACATCACCAAAGCAAAACTTACAGTTCTCTCAAGTTTCTTCTTTTACTGATTAGTCCTGTCTGACTCTTCATGACCCTGTTTTCTTGGCAAAAATAACTGGAGTGGTTTGCCATTTCCTTCTCCAGCTCATTTTCCAGATGAGGAAACCGAGGTAGATGGCGTTAAGTGATTTGCCCAGGGTCACACAGCTGGGAAGTGTCTGAGGCAGGATTGGAACTCAAGTTTTCCTGACTTTAGGCCTAGCTGTCCACTGTCCCAGGTAGCTACCTGCCCATCACTGGAAGGTTGTCTAGCAGGGGATGAATGCTATTTTTTAGCCACAACACATGATGATGATGTAGTAGAGCTCACCGGGATCTCAGAGGCCTCTAATCCAGCGCCCTCCATTTTACATGTAAGAGCATGCCTCATTTAAGATTTCAGCAGAGTTGAAGGTCAGAAGGGGCAAAGACTTTACATAGAAATGTAAAGCAGAGACTCTTTCAAGTATAAAGGAAGCATTCCACCAAGGGGGAAGGACGCTGGGACTTGAATAGCTCAGCTGCATATGAAAACGACAACAAAGGCCACAAACTTACCCCAGGGAAAATGTAGGCGCCATAGTCTACTTCTGGGAGTGCCAGATGGAGAGCGCTTCCCAATTGGTTCTCTGGAAGCAGGGTTCAGTGGCACTCTCTTTGAATCCTATGTCTGGACTAACCCGCTCCATCCCTAACTCATTAGGGCCCACAAGCTTTCCTGATGCCTTGACGGGAGGGGGCATTATGGTAGAGCAAAAAGAGTCCTGGGTATGAAGGACTTGGCTTGGTGTCCAAGCTATCAATTCTAATCATTTGACCTTGGGCAAATCTCTTCCTCCCCCTGCCTCAGTTTCCTCTTCTGGAAGTTGGCTTAGGTGAGCTCCAAGGTCCCTTCCCTTTCTAATTTGCTCTGAAGAGGTGGGGTGTACATCCTGGGGTGGGGTAAGAGTGTTGCGGGGAGGGGCACCTACTCCAATGCCCTTTGCAGCCTCGATGGATGGAGGCATGTATGGGCACAAGGGAATATGGACAGGGTGAGAACTCTGGCTCCTGGGGAACATTGAGAAAAACTCCTGCCCCTACAGAAACCCCTGCTTCCTTTCCCCCTGGTCCATTTGTGAGTCAGGTAACATTCTTTAATCTACAGGCTGATAAACCTAAGTCTGTGGTTTCCTTCTCAGGCAGCTCCCGCCCCCACCTCTTTGGAACGTAAGCATTTGTCTTCTATTTCCTGGCTCCTGACCCTTCTCTGCAGCCAGCTCCTTCAAGGGAGGCCAAATGAGCTTTCCCTTCCCGTCGTGTACGCGGCTCCCTCGGTGGATTAGCAGCAGATGGGAGCTGGAAAGGCTTCCAAGTGTGGAGCCAGGGCCCCAGCTCCCAGGGCTCTGCAGCAAGCTCACTGCTGGCTCTATCCAACACTGGGGAGCATCTGCGGGATGAGACTCCTTCTCTTGAGTCTTCCCTGCCCCCTTCTAACACCTAACACAGGGCAGGACCCTCACCAGGCCCCTGCTTGTTGCCTTGCTGGGTAGATTTGTTCTTGAATAGTTCAATTTGCACTTATTTATGGACATACAAGTTTTCTTCGCTTACTTCTTAGAATTCTTCATCTTTATTGTTTCCTTCCTCAGGCACTTACTTAGCTGTGTTGCCCTGGAATAGTCACTTAACCTTTGTTTGCCTCAGTTTCTTCATCTGTAAAATGGAGAAAATAATAGCACCTACGTCCCAGAGTTGTTGTAAGGATCAAATAGGATAAAAAATGGAAAGTACCTTGCCAGTCTTTAGTGCTATAGAAGTATTAGCTAGCATTATTATTATTATTATTTATTAGTACATAGCAAGATTCCACTATAATTGGGTAGCACAGTTTGCTCAGTCATTCACCAATCAAGAGATACCCACTTTTATTCCAGTTTTTTTCCTGTAGTTTTTCTTTTAGTAGATAGGGAGTTTCTGTCTTTGACCCCCTTCTAAGTATAAAGCCCAGTAGTGGGACTGATAGGTATGGGTATAAATGGTTAAGTAACTTTTCTCCCATGATGCTCAATTGTTTTTAATCAGTCAACAAAAATTTACTAAGCACCTAAGCATGAAACAGTACTCAAGGAGCTTACATTCTATTGGGAGAGGTAATATGTTTTTCTTGCTTTCTCAAGTGGGTGAAGAAAAAGGGTGGGAAGGAGAGAATTCAAAACTCAAAATAAAATTAAATTGAAATTTTTAAAAATAAATAAATGCAAAGCATTTAGAGAAGAGAAGTCACCAGTAGTTGAGAGAAGATGGAAGGGAATTAGGAAATCAGTAGGCTTCCAGTAGGACATGGCATCTAAGAACAGTTTGGAAGGAAAAAAAGAGGTTCTAAGAGGCAGAGGATTGAATTTGGGGTATCATACTGAGAACACAATTACAATTCTCACATTCTGTCTTAGACATCACATTTTAGGAAGGATGCTGATAAGCTGGAGAGTACCCTGAGGATCTCAACTAGAATTGTGAATGGCCTCAAGTTTATTTATGTCATATGAAGACTGATGAAAGGAATCTGGGACATATAGCTTGGAGAAGAAAAGACCAAGATAGGATAGGAAAATGAAAAAGGGATTGATCTTATATTGTTTATGTGACCTTAGACAAGTCTCTTCCCATCCCTGGACCTCAGTTTCCCCCTCCGTAAAATGAAGGGGTTGGATTAGGTAGGACTCTGAAGTCTAGTTTTAGGTAGATACTCCCATGAGCCTGTGAATTTAGCTTTGTTCTGCTCAATCCCAGAGGTCAGAACTAGGGAGGAAGTTGCATAGAGACAAACTTAGGCTTGATATCAAGAAAATTTTGTTAACATTTAGTGCTAGTCAAATGTGGAAGCGGCTCAAGAGGTTGTGGGTCTTCCTGCCCCCACCCAGATCTTTAAGCAAAGACTGACTGGCCACTTGTCAGATGTGCTACAGAGGGGTTTTCTGGGTATAGTTTGGACCAGATGGGGGCAAAGGTCCCTTCTGGATCCGAAATTCTATGATTCTGTGAGCTGAACTCCACAAACCTTCTCCCTTGGGAACACACAATTATGGATTTCACAGTAAAGCCACACAGTTCTGTATACTCTTCCCGTCCCCAGAAGGGGTTCTTGCCCAGCCCACAATTGAATGGCTCCCCAAAGGCTGGGTTTTCTTTGGGAAGCAAGAGTTTCCATGCCCATGTTGGTCTCTCGAAATTTCTGAGAACAACAAAGCTTTGCTGAGTGCCACCAATATCCAGACTCATCTCAATCTCTCCCCCCTCCACAGATCTGACCATGTCACTGCTCTTCTCAAATGCCAGTGGCTGGTACCCTGTTCCCTCCAAGATAAAATATGGACTCCCCTGTATGGCATTTAAGGCCTAACAGCTAGTATGGTTAAGGCCTTTGTGATGTGGTTCCCACATATTTTTCCAGACACATCATCTATAGCTCCTCTTCATACACTCCACATTCCAGACAAATGGATTGATTTGCTGTCCTTCAACCACGATATTCTGTCTCCTTTCTCTAAGTCTCTTCCAAGGTCCAGCTCAAGTGCCCCCTCCTACACTAGACCTTTATGATTCCCTCCCCTCACTTCTTAGGGCTTCCCCACCACAAAATCACATGTGCTGTGTAGGCCCTTTGTCTTGATTTACTGTGCTCCTTCTGTTCCTCTTGGTAGAATGTAAGCTTCTTGGGGGCAGGAAATATTTCATTTTTGTCACTGTATTCCTAAGACCTAGTTAGGTGCCTGGCATCATAAATGTTTATTGTTCAGGCCTCCATTATATTGAATTGAATTCTCTCTTCCTGTGACTTCCTGGTTATCATCCCTTAACCATCCCTAGTTATTAGAGTCATGAGCAAGAAAGTCAAAGAAAAAAATCCCAAATTCAACAAAGTTCCAGGGGTCCCTAACCTCCTACATGACCTTTCGGGAGATGTCTAGTCCTTCTTCCCAGGGGCATTTATGGTTCGAGGTGGTTGGTAGGGAGTTACTTACCCTTTTTCTTCTACTGGCAATCATTTAGCTACCATGCTTTCTACCTAGGCAGTCACAGAATTAGAAATGTTGAGATTTGGAAAACCCCTTGGTGATCATCAGATAGAGCCTTTTCATTTTCCTGATGATCAGACTGAGACCCAGAGAATATTAAGGACTTGATCAATTTCACAAAGCTAGTAAGGCAGCAAGGTCATGCAGTGGATAGAGTGCTAGGCCTGGAGAAAAGATCCCAGTTCAAATCTGGCCTGAGACACTTTACTAGCTGTGTGACCTTGGGTGAGTCACTTAATCTCAGTCTGCCTCTGTTTCCTCATCTGTAAAACGAGAAAAATAATAGTACCCTGTTGTTGTAAGGATCCATTGAGATAATATTTGTAAAGTGTTTAGCACAATGCCTGGCACATAGTAGGTATTTAATGTTAATTATGATGATGATATGGCAAAGCCTGAAGTTAAACCCAAGTCTTCTGATTCTAAGCCTTGGCATTTTCTCATTGCGGCCTGTGATGAGGGGTCAGGAGGCTTTCCTCTAAAGCCCCAAATATTTACCCAACAGATAACTGAAATTCCAGTATTAGTCTTAACTAACTTAACCAAGTGACTAACCTTACTTGGGTTGAATGTTGCCCTCTCACTCCGTTTTCTTCTTCTTTTAAAAAAAATTTTGACATAAGGTCTCTCTGCCTCTCCCAGGTGAGAAGTACAGGGATAAGGAAAAAGCATTTATTAAGCACCTACTATGTGCCAGGCACCACGCTAAGGACTTTACAAATATTACCTCATTTGATACAACAAGCCAGGGAGGTAGGTGGTATTATGATCCCCATTTTACAGATGAGAAAACTGAGGCAACTAGAGGTTAAGTGACTTGCCCAGGGTCTCACAGCTCTAAGTGTCAGAGGTCAGATTTTAACTCAAGTCTTCCTGTCTCCAGGTCTGGTGCTCTATCCACTTTGTGGTTTAGCTACCCTAGCAGATTGGCCCAATTCTGTTGCTAATCAGCACCAGGGCTTTGATCTTCTCTGTTTCCAACCTGGGTCAGTTTGCTCCAGCTTAGGCAACCTGCAAGCCTGCCCTCCCCAACTCCTGGGGGCTTACCATATTGGTGTGGGACTTAGTGGAGATGTCGGATTGGCTTACCCCACTGCTATTTAGAACTCCCAAGGTCAGATGATCTGCCAGCCTCAGCTTCCTCAGTAACAGGGATTATAAGCATGGATCACCATGCTTGGTTTATTCCATCCTCTTAATGTTGCCAAAAAGCAACATTATAGGCACAGAGACTTACACAGAGTAGGCATGGAAATCCATGAATCAGGGCTCACACAGAGCAGATCTAATCTTGGGATATTCCATCTTTAGTCCTTAACCCTTCGAAGTGAATCATGATCAAGTTCATTTCTTTCCTGAGAGGAGGAACTAGATTGCCTAAGAGCCCTGGATATCTGAGAGAAAAGAAATTATGGGATTTGGCACGGTGGGAACAGGCGACGTACCAAGTACCTTAATGACTTCCCAATTTTGTCTAGGAATGATCCTGTCTAAGGGGCACCTAGATGGCGCTGCAGTGGATAGAGCACCAGGCCTGAAGTTGGGAAGACTCATCTTTCTGAGTTCAAATCTGCCCTCAGACATTTACTAGCTGTGTAACCCTGGGCAAGTCACTTTACCCTGTTTGCTTCAGTTTCCTCATCTGCCAAATGAGCTGCTGAAGGAAATGGCAAACCCCTCCAGCATCTTTGCTAAGAAAACCCTAAATGGGGTCACCAAGAATTGGACACAACTGAAATGACTGAACGACAGCAATCCTGTCTGAAGTACAAAGACAAAATAAGAAGTTTCATATTTCCAGCATTTTAAGCTTTATAAAGCACTCTCCATGTGATATAGATAGGGCAGATATTATTGCCCCCCATTTTATAGGTGAGGAAACTGAGGCCCACAGAGGCTGGCTTGCTCAGGATGACATAGTTGGTTAGTGTTAGAGTTGGATCTTGAAACCAGATCTCCAAGTACAGTGCTCTTAGACTGCACCAACCAGGTGAGAGTCCTCACTAATGTTGTAATCTACAGCCTGATATAACAAAAAAAACAGGAGACCTGAGTTCTAATCTTAACTTAAATCCTGATTCACTACTAGCTTACTGTTGTATAACCTTGAACAAATTGCTTCTTCTGTCCTCTTTTTTTCCTTATCTCTGAAAAAGGAATAATAATGCTTATACAACAAAGCACAAAGGTGTCTTAATGGAGAGTAAATGAGGAAGTTCTATGACAATCCTACAAGGCAGGTAGTGTAGACATAATTGTCCCCATTTTACAGAGGAGGAAACTGGAGGTAAGAGAGAAGCCCCTGGCCCAAAATCACACTTCTGGTCAGGGAAGAGCAATGATATAAAGTGAAATTCATTCCAGTCTATTTAAGAAGCAAATATTAGACTAAACTTAAGCTATTCCAGGAACTGTGCTAAGCTCTGGGGATGCGAAGACAAAAATCAAAACAATTTTTGCCCTCAAGGAGCTTCCATCCTACTGATTTCCAGAATAATGTTCTTCCCATTATACCAGAAACCCTCCACAAAGGATTTTTGGCTTTTAAGTCCCTTGCAAATTCTCCAAAGATCCCTGTTTCTCCCAGAAACATGAAAAGCAATAAGGTTTTTTTGTTGTTTTTTTTTTGGAGGAGGAAAGATGGGGCAATTGGGGTTAAGTGACTTGCTCAAGGTCACACAACTAGTAAGTGTTAAGTGTCTGAGGCGGGATTTGAACTCAGGTTCTCCTGACTGCAGGGCCAGCATTCATCCCACTGCACTAAGCCGCTAACCTAACTAATAATAATAGCTAACATTTATATAGTACTGACTATATGCCATCCCTTTATTAAGCTAAGTACTTTATAATTATTATCTCATTTGATCCTCACAACAACACATGGGTAGGTGCTATTATCATCCCCATTTTACAGATGAGGAAATGGAGACAAAGAGAAGCTAAATGACTTGCCCAGGGCCATACAACTAGTAAGTGTCTGAGGCTGGATTTGAACTCAGGTCTTCCTGATTCTAAGCCCAGTGCTCTCTCCACTATGCCACTTAGCTGCCACGCATTTTACCAAGGAAACTGAGACTCAGACAGGTCAAAGCCCCTTGCAAACTTCAAAGAACTACCTTTTGGTGGTTGTGGTGGTGGTGATGGTAACAGTAGTGGTAGTAGCTTGCCCAAGGTCATATAAGTCAGAAGCAAGAAAAAGGATACTTGAACGCAGGTACCCTAACTCCAGATTCACAGCTCTGTGCCTGAACTAAGCTACTAGGCCCAGTGGAAACAGACAAACACTCTACAACTATATACATTCTGCTCCATGCCCCCACAAGCAAAACAAAGGGAGCAAAGCTGGAGAATCAGGCAGCAGGTGCCTGAAAGTGGACACTCTGGTCCTGACATAAATGAGTTTCTGCATTTGCTACAGTAATCTAGAATATTCAAAGGAAATGCTTCCACCCCCACCCCACTCTCAAGGATCTCCAGTGTTTAGTGGTCCTGCCACAGTCAGTGGCTGATACACCATGGAGGAGCCAGGAATTCTGAAGGTGACAAGAATAGAAACTCAAAACTCTCCATTGGCCTCCCATCATATTCTTCCCATCATTCCTCACCAGTATCTGGGAGGAAATTGGCATACTTTGGAATTTCCAGCCAGTTGGCTCAATCTTAAGAGCAATTTAAGGTAATATTAAGACAGGGTAAGACAATGCTAATAAACTCCTTTTTCCTGGTCTTTCAAATGCCAACATCCTTGACCCCCAAAGATCAAAGAATGGATAGAAAGTTTTCAATAAAGTCCAACGAATAAGCAGGAATCTTCCCATCCTCTCAGCTATGATAGCTCTCCATTCTTACTCTTCATAAGCTACTTCTCATAGTCTTCTTTAGCTCACTGTGATTTATGTACATATCTAAGACAAAAGATTCCCAAGGCAGGTAATACTTCTCCTACTTCTTGGAAGCACCCCCAGTTCCTTGTCTATGGGAGGTATCACTGAATGAAAGTGCTGAACAAAAAATTAATGGCCTTACTCTAATAGTAATAATAATTCCTATTTGTATAGCACTTTCCATCTCTCAGTCTTTATGTAGTAATCAAGTCAAGTTCATGATTCTTCATGAAAGACCATGACAATGGACTGACCCATTGTCCCTGTGAACAGCTCCACCCATCGTCCCTGAGAATTCCCGGATGAGATCGCCCCTCTATGTGCTGTTTCCCCTGTTAGAACATAAGCTACTTGAGGGCAGGGCTGTCCACATACTAAGTGCTTAATAAATGCTTTCCATTCATTCATCCATTCACTTTAAGGTTTGCAAAACTCTTTCTATCTGACCACCCAATGAGGTATTTAGGGAAGTATTATTTTCCCCATTTTACAGATGAAGAAACTGAGGCGCTGGGAGGTGAGGTGACACCCAAGGTCACACAGCTAGCAAGTATCTAAAAATGTTTCAAATCTAGGTGCTATATCATAATTGCAAATCCAGCACTCTCACTGTTATAGGATACTACTTATCTTGACCTTTTGAAGGGGACATCAGCAAAACGTATTATGGGTATATTTACTTACTCAATCTCCCTTTTTAAGAGCTAACACAACATTAGCAGAGTTATACTTTGTGTAGTCATATCCCAATCCTACCACATTTTTTAAGTATGTTTTGTCCAGCAGTAGTAAACAAGACTTATATTAACTTCATCACATAGCTTAAAAGGCTTATTCTCAGAACCCGATTTGAGCCAATAAGACAGGCACTTTTCAAAGGAAATTATTATGGCTTAGTCATTTACTTTCAGATGAAAAAGGGAAAAGATCTGTAACAATTTTTATAGCAAAATCTTTTCACCATCAAGGATGATGGAGCTGCCACATTTGGACTTACAGTCCCTGATGTGCTGCCAAAGGAAATGGAAACGGTGCTGAAAAAAAAGCAAAGATGGGAAAAGCAGCTGGACTAGATCAAGTATAAACAGAAGACATCTGAGCTAGAGGCAATAGAAATTTTAGGGCACTGAAGGATTAATATTTAAGGTACATGAAAGACAGAAGGATATCAACTTAATAAGCATTTAATGAGGAATACCTACTATGTACATGGCACTCTTCCAAAGGAATGGAGAAATAAATCTTGGTTCTTATTGAAATCACAAGAAAGGGATGTAGAGAATATTAATATATCCCTCCATGGATATATCCCTAACTTCCACTCAAATTGATTGGCTACATTCCCAAAGGACAGCTCTATATCTCTTTTCAGGGTTCTAGGGGTAGTCCTAAGGAGATGTAGTTTTGAGTACTGTCACCAAAAGCCCCTACCAGTGTGGTTCCACATTGTATCAGTCAGTAGCTTTGGTTAGTTTTAATAGAAAATGTATTTATTGAGAAGTTATAATAAAAACAGTAGTCATAAAAAAAATTCCTCTCAAATCAGGAGCAATCTCTCTCTCTGGACACAAAAGGTCCCTGGGAAGACTAGGCCTACACTTAAAGTACAATGGTAGGGAGGGACAAGTGTAGAGAAAGCATGTGATGAAGGAGTAACTCATAGCTCCTCAATACTGGAAGTCCCTTTCTGCTTTCCTGGAGTTCTCATGAAATTTTCCATAGGTGTAGCCCCTAGCTAGGTTCTTCTTATTAGTGCCTTTCTAGAGTCCATAGTCAGCATTTTTCTCCAACATGAGGGGTCTCACTCCATGAAGTTGTATAATCCAATTTATACATCCTCTAGTGACTGTCTTTCCACATCTGTCTGTGGCCACTCCCTTGCCATTAGCCACTACCACCCTGGTGGCTACTGCTATCACCTCAGGCAGACTCCACCATTGGTTCTGGTCACTTTACAGAACCTCAGGATCTCCAGAAGTCAACAGGGTGGGAGAACAGAATGAAGGAGAAACTCTCTCCTCCCCCCAAGCAATCCCCTGTCAGGGTAGTAGCTGCAGTGGCTCCATCCCTAGACTGTCCAGCTGCTGAATTGGGTTTCTCAATTGAGGAACTGCCAGAACTTCCTCTGCTATTCTAAGCGCCTTCCAAGAGGCATGGTTAGCTTGTTTGGTTAAATCACATGGTTTCTTTTCCCCATCCAATCAAAGAGATTTGTCCCTTAGGGTAAAGACAATCTTGTTTACATATCAAATCTGTTAGTTGATTCATTCCTTCTATAACTCAATCAAAGAGTCATTCTCACCAGATAAAATTATCTGAAGGTGGAGCATCTTGTTAATGGAAAGAGAGAGGGAGTGAAACTACTCCTTATATCAATAATTATTGACCCATATATCTGCTTTCCCATCTCTACAAAATTTTAATGAGGATAATCTTCACTCATATTAGTGACATCCTCAGTGAGGGCATTAGGAGGGAAAGGGAAGACTATTGCAAGGAACATTCCATAGTAAACCACATCCTTTGAATCACTCAGTTGGCTGCAAGATTCAAGGAATCCAAGATCCCACTGTGCTTATTGGTTTTTTGGTTCTAAAAAAGCATTTGATTCAGTAGAGCAGAGTGCCACCATGAAGGTTCCCTTGCAACAAGGCTTCTCCTATGCATATGCCAAAAGCATAAAAGATATTCCCAAATAAAATCCCATCTTTTTACAGGAAGACTTTCCCAACTCCTCTGTCAATTGTTTCTTATTTATCCTGTACGTAGCTTGCTTTGTATATATTTGTTTGCATGTTTTCTCCCCTATTAGATTTGTAAGCTCCTTGAGGGCAGGGGATGTCTGTCTTTCACCTCTTTTTGTAATCTCCAGTGCTTAGCATAGTACCAGATAGAAGGTGCTTAGTAAATGTTTATTTATAGATTGAAGATACCTAGAAAGATATAAAGACAGAGATAACTTTGTCCTATGACCCTCTGATTGTCAACATAAAGGCCAATGTATGGGGAAAGTCAAGAAAGGCCTCTAACACTTTGTAGAGTCTGCCCATGGTAAATTTGTGGAAAGACATAGACAAGAGTCACATAGGATGACCAGGCATGACTAGTGGCTGTGTTTTAAGTACTTCAATGGATCAAGAATCTCCCCCATCAATCCAATTGACTCAGATGCTTCTGTGATCTCATCAATATGAATATTCTGTCTAATGATACAGATCACCACTCATCCATGCCTACCCATCCCAAAAGATTCTTACTTATCCTTTCACAAGTTCACTACTGGAGATCCACCCAATGTATTGGGGCTCTTCCTTGATTGATTCTCCTGACACCTTCCGAGGATATCAATGGAACATGAAAGCTGTCATTGGTTTAGTTATTCCTTGTTCTCAACCCCACCCTCAGCAGCCTATCTTCTTTGATTAGGTGTCTCTTTGATAATATCCTTTACATCCTTTCTTTCTTTGAAACTCTTCACTGGCAATGTGTTTCAGCCTGTTTGAACCCAGCATGTACCTCTCCATTGCCCTTTGGGTGATCTCAACTTCAATACTTTGGAGACTAGCATTCCATGACTCACAGCCATATAACATTAGGCATTCACTTTTGCCAATTCTATGACCCTATACGGCCCAGCAAGAGTCTGACAGTGGTGTCGTTTCCGTCGGCCGTCACCATAAGATCAAGGCCACTTGAATGCATACAAAGGAAACAACTCCCAACCTGTTTTAATTACCTGGAGAATGATTCTGACTTGGCCACAGGAGAGACTGGACCACACAATATTTTCCATAATTTAAATGAAACCTGAAATTTTCCAGTGCTTGATTCCTTGGAACAATGAAATTTCTCATTAAAACCAGGAAGACTGGCTCCATATTTACCCAAAGGAAATGGCCTAAAAGGAAAAGGATTTGTCAGCATCTCACACCTAATGTCAGGCTAGAGGACACCTGTGAGAGGTTTCCAGTTGGGTTTTTTTTAATCTGCCTGGAAAAGCAAGACTGGCAAAACACACACACACACACACACACACACACACACACACACACACACACACACACACCCTCCAAAATCATTTCCTCTTTGGTTTGGAAAAGAATTTTTTTAATACTTCAAAGATTAGAGATTTCCTCAGGGTGGGGGCTCCCTGCGCTGTCCCAGGTTCCACTCCTTCCCCACCCCTCCACCCCATTGCCTCAGTAGACAATGAGTTAGCATAGCTGGGAAAAAATCAGCTGGTAGAGTCTTTTCTGCACTTAGCTAACCTGGTCCCCATAAAATAGAGTGACCATCACCAGGTCTATACCTAAGAAGTTTAGAGGCTGTCATCTACCTCATCTACCACAATAAGGACCACCCCTCCCCTACAATATAGCTGATAAGTGAGCATCCAGCCTTTTTTTGAAAACCTTAAATGGATCCACCCAGAGTTGGGGCTGGACATGGCGCAGGGGAGAGAAGTGGGTAGTCACTGGATTTGGAATCAATAGACCTGAGTTCAAATCTCTTCTCTCCTCCTTGTTGTATGATCTTGGACAAGCTACCTTCCTTCTCTGGGCCTCAGTCTCTTCATCTACAAAATGGCAAGGCTGTACTCATTTCAATTTTGTTAAACAAATATAAAGTACCTACTCTGTCACAGGTTGCAGGGTCATAGAACAAGGTCTTAAATAGCATCTGAGAGATCATCTAATCCCATCCTTTTCCTTTTATACATGGGGTTATGTGACTTTCCCAAGGCCACATGCAGTTAGAGGCAAAGCTGGGATTGGAACGTAGGCATCTTGGCTTCAAAGCTATTCTTTCTGTTACACTATGTTACCTCAAGGTCAGGCACCCTGGAGGAAATGTGAACAGTGCCTACCATCGAATAGGAAACAAAGTTTAGACCAGACCAAATTGGAAACATCACCCTGGCTTTCAATAATCCTCAACTGCTCATCTATCTGACCCAGATATTCCACTAGCGATGCTCCATGGTAATAAAGTACAATATATTATGATCACCAGCAAATCAAAACTCTCAGTGATCCGTCAGTGGAAGGACAACGCAGGGATGGTGGGTGTGAGCAGGTTGTGGCTTATTTCCAGCAACGAAGTGGCTGTGAGGTAATTTGAGAAGAGAGAGAAAGAGAGGGGGGGGAGAGGGAGAGAGAGAGAGAGGGAGAGAGAAAGGGAGGGGGAGAGAGAGAGAGAGAGAAACACACTAACTACCAAATGGGGGTGGGATGCCAGGCAAACCACCTCCCAAGGTGAGCCTTGAAGGATTCTGAAAAGGCTGAGAGGACCCTCATTCCAGGCATGGGCAGATGTGGGAAGGCATGTCAAGTGTGGGGTACAGCCTATACAGATGCCCAGAGCAGGCAGAGATCAGGAAGATACCAGGGAATAGCTATAGGAGTATGGTTTAGGTGGAAGAGAGCGTATTGGAAAGGGGATAACAGGAAATGAATCTGGAAAGGGAGGTGAGAGTCAGACTCTGGAAGACTTTAAAAGTCAGGCTGAGGAGTTTGCATGCCATTCTAGAGACAAGAGAGAGCCACAGACAGAGGCTTTGGGAGCAAGGACATGGCATGGGCAGACTTTGACCTTAAGAGGATTATTTAGATCACTACGTATGGAATGAAAAATCTAGAGATAGAAAGATCAATTAAGGTGCTATTACACCAATCCAGAGGAGATAATCTTGAAATCCTGTAAGCTAAGAAACTGCATATGTATTATAGGGATATGCCTGTTTCCTCTGACCATTTTTGTCTGACCTGAGGACAGCGATGCCATGTAGCACACAATGACCCAGGAGGGCAAGAGGTGGTACTGGGGAGAGTTATAATGTAAAGGTCCTATCAGTGTAGAATCCTCTTGGTTTATAGAGGAGGAAACTGAGGCCCTATCGGGGACCACTCGGGTACCAGCCCCAAGTGTGAGCAGAGATATGATTAAAAGAATAGAGAGAAGAAAAAAGAGAGACCAGGGGGTAGCTCAAGGAAGAACTCCGTTTAATGATGATTTGAACAGTGTTTTTCAAGATCCAGAAGACAAAGATTCAAGTATTTTTATCAATAGACTTAATTTTTCACATCCTGAGACACTATCTTAATTTTATTATTTCAAAGATCAGCTACATCCTGGAAGTAACATCAGATACAATCAAACTTTCTGATTTCTAGGCTCCAAGAGTCTGGGACAGTCCATAGAAAGTCAATCAACATTAACAAAGAGAATGCAAATCAGAGCAGACCTCCAAACATCCAGGTCTTTTGTAAATCATTGTCTTGAATCTGCTATACCTTGGGACCTAAACAGGAAAGACTTGTCTTAGAAGAAGCTTTGAGAATTCTAGGCACCAAAAGTCTTTGGAAATCCAACAGGTCTTTGGAAGTCAATTAATATTATACAGTATGATGCAAATGAGAGCAAGTTTCAAAGCGTCTAGATTTG
>CM053582.1:24252821-24352894 GCA_028627135.1 Pseudochirops cupreus
GCATCTGTATGTGAACTGACCACCAAGATCAAATGTTTTGCCTTGCTTCAAGGCCCAAATAGGCAAGTGACTTGTCCAAGGTCACACAGGTAAATTTTACTTAAGAAGATACAGAATCCAAACTCTGGTCCTCTGATTCCACATATCCAGTGCTCTTTTTGGTTTGTCCCCAGTGACCTAAAATGATTTAACCTTTATTCAACAAACTAAACACCTACTATGTGCATAATCCTGTGGGTGATGCTGTGATAAGATATAGAAATTGTATGGTATATAGGATATGGTCCTTATATAGACTTTAAAGTTTGCAGAGCAGGGGGAGCTAGGTGGTGCAGTGAAGAGAGCACCAGCCCTGGGGTCAGGAGGACCTGAGTTCAAATCTGACCTCAGACACTTAACACTTACTAGCTGTGTTACCTTGGGCAAGTCACTTAGCCCCAATTGCCCTGCCTTCCCCCCTCAAAAAAAGACAAAAAAAAGTTTGCAGAGCACATTTATATACAAAATATCTCACTTGAACCTCTCAGCAACCCTCAGAGATACTTGTTTTTCAATCATGTTTGACTCTTTGTGACCCCATTTGGGCTTTTTGTGGCAAAGATACTAGAGTGGTTTGCTGTTTCCTTCTCCAGTTCATTGAACAGATGAAGAAATTGAGGCAAACAGGATTAAAGGGTTGAGTGACTTTCCAAGAGTCACACAGCTAGTATCTGAAGCTGGATTTGAACTCAGAAAGATGAGTACTCTATTCACTGAACCAACCACTCTCTATCAGATACTAAAAAAATGTAGATTTCCCACCCCCATCCTGCAGTGGAGTAGGCTGCCATTAGTGTGAAAATTCCTTCCAACAATGCAGATAGCAATTCATCCACATCTACTCATCCTGTGCAACGAGAGGGGTATGTTGGAACCAGCCCAAGCTGATCTGTTCATTTCCAGTGTAAGCGTTGGCACCTTGGAAAATAGGCTTGATTTATTATTTTGTTAATTGTCTCTAGATTTAAGAAAGTGATGGAGAACGTACTAAGAATGCAGATAAAATTCATAAGTCCCTTTTGGGAGCCTGTTGTTAACCTTTCCCCGCACAACCTTGAACCCCTGCATTGACTTCTCATCCACAGGGGTCCAGCCAACAATGGCAGGGAGTGGGGTGTGGAAGTGCTTCCTCTCTTTCTCCTGACATTGCTAGGATAGCAGTGGAACACACAGGCTTTCTGGTGATTATCTCTCACTCTTAATGTTTTTCACTCAGACAGTTCTTTGATGACACCCTTTGCTCAGGTTCTTCTTCAGGGTTCCTACCTGTAAGAACCACAAACGTCAAAATCTTGAGGTTAGAGATAAGGAGATGAGGCTCTGAGAGGTTGTGTGGCTTGGTCAGGCTCACTCAGCTAAGTGGCAGAGATGAGATTTAAACACAGGCCTTTCTGACCCCAGGTCCTGCACTATAATGCACTATACCATGCTACCTTCTCCATCTAGAGTTGAGAGTCGAGTGTGAAAATACAGCAGAGAGGGTCACACTAAATGCTCTGTTGGCTCAAAGGTGAGAGTATTCACTTCCTGCCTCAGGAGGGGGTGGAGGGAGACAAGGGACGCCTCCTGGAGGACATGGCATTTGAGCTGGCCTTTGAAGTCGAGTTGGCTTTCAACAGGTGGACATCTGGGAGTGGGGAGGGCATTCTGGGCATAAGGGAGAGTGTACAAAGATCATAGGATCAGAGGATTATGGCATTCCTGCTTCTCCATCATGCGGGGATTAGCTTTGAGTTGTTTTATCAGCAGCAGAGATGGGGGTGAGCCTCTTGCCGGCTCCCCTTTGAAACCAATGGCATGCATAGCCCAGACGCATGGCCGGGGTCAGGGCTACAGCCTGAGACCAGGGAACAGATTGTTTCTCTAGGTCAAGATCTACATGAGAACCACTGACTCAGCTGGGTCTCCAACCTGGAGCCTAGCATCCTATATCACAAGCAAGGCCTGCAGGCTTTGGGGGCAGAGGATAGCAATAGGCTAAGTGGGCATCCAGCCACGCCCATCCATCAATGTCAAGAGTCAGCTGGGGCTGAGGCCCTCCAAAGGACACTTCGTCCTGGGCAAGTAGTGAGCTTGCAGCAGGCATGCAGCAGCAGTGGGCTTCTGGGCACCAAGGGCACTCAGAGGATCAGTTGGCAAGTCTGGGGCCACCAACTATCTGTCATCTGAATCCTAGACTGTGTGGCCTTTCTCTCATTTGTCTTTATTGCTATTGTTACAAGCTGCTGGCAGTGACTGAATCTCTTCACTGTCAGAGATGCCATAGAGTATGCTGAGACAACCATCGCTTAGAAGCTATTTGGGTGTGAATTTATTCCTCCTTAACCCACAGTGGCAGGGGAATGGACTAGCCCAGGGGTTTGGAACCTGCAGCCTCAAGGCCACATGTGGAGCTCTAGGTCCTCAAGTCCGGCCCTGATTCTGTCAAAGGGCTGCACTTGAGGACCGAGAGAGCCACATGTGGCCTGGAGGCAGCAGGTTTCTCACCCTTGGACTAGCCTATGGATTGTATTCTTGTCTCCCTTCTAACGGCCTTAGAAGCTTGCTGATTGATTAGCCTGCTGCCATGGAAAAGAAAGCTGTAGTTGGAGTCAGAGGTCCTGAGTTCAAATTCAGCATCTGTTGCTATCTCAGTGACTTTGAGAAGTTACTTCCCTTCTCTGGGTCTCAGTTTCCTCATCTGGAAAATAAGGAGATTGGAGTAGAGCTTCTTAATCTAAGATTCATAGACTTGGTATTTAAAAAATATATATTTTGATCACTGTATTTCAATATAATTGCTTGCCTTTGTAATCCTCCATATTTTATTTTACACATTTAAAAGCATTATTCTGAGAAAGGGTCCACAGGCTTCACCAGACTGCCTGCCAGAGGGCTCCACAAGACAGAAAAGGCTTAGAATCCCTGGACTGGGTGACCTCTTAAATTCATTCTGGGCCAGCTAGGTAGTGCTGCATCAGACAGAGTACTAGGCCTGGATTCAGGAAGACCTGAGTTCAAATCTGACCTCAAACACTAACTGTGTGACCCCAGACAAGTCATTTCACCCTGTTTGCCTCAGTTTCCTCATCTGTAAAAGGAGCTGGAGAAGGAAATGGTAAACCACTTCAGTATCTCTGCCAAGAAAACCTCAAATGGGGTCAGGGAGAATAAGACATGACTGAACAACAGAGAGTCCCTTCTAGCTCTTAATCTAGGATTCTAGGATTAAGTAGTAAATTGATTGGGTGGTTGTTATCTTTGGAGGCAGTGGGGTTAAGAGGGAAAAAAATCAAAACAAAACAGTGATTCCTGGTGTCAGAGTGACTAGGTTAACTCCTAGCTCTGCCATTCTTGGAGTGATCTGGACTAAGTCCCTTACCCCAAGGTCCTTCATAGCTCTAGGTCTATGATCTGAAGCAGAATCTTAGGTAAGCGGCATCATGTCCATGGGTTTCAGTTTCCTCCTCTCTAAAATCAGGGACTCAAATTGGATGGATTAATTGAGTTAGATTATTCCAATTAGAGATACACTCTGAGGTCCCACTAACTCTAGATCTTTGATTCTTCCTCTGTAAAATGAGGAGCTCATGCTAGATGATCTGATGAAGCCCTTTGCTGCTCATCACCATTTTTACCATTAATATGGATACAAGAATGGATGGCGTGTTAAACATATCAATCTTGCAGATGATCCAGGCCTTTGTTTTGGCCAGTCACTAGACTAGATCAGGAAAAGCCATGGCCGTAGTCTACCTGGAGTCCAATCCAACATTCTGCAGCCTATCATGCTATCCTTGTGGGAAAGATGGAGGAGAGGTGTAGGTGATACTCATATGTGAATCATAGGGATTAGGGGAACAGGAGTTTGGCATTGCCAGCCTTACAGTGGAGAAAGAATCAGTTGGCATGTTACCCATCCATCCTAAGGCAGCTGGCATCAAGGGCCTTGAAATAGAATACACAGGAAAAAGGAGCATGAGCAGACATTGGGGACCATCTGAAAACTTATCCCCTAGAGTGAGACTAAAGACACTAAGACCTATGTTCCCTTTGTCTCTCCTGGGTGGGGGTGAAATATATACAGAAATGATTGTGATTTGGACAACAAAAGGCATCGATATAGTTTTTAAAATGAAATAATCACAGGATGCAGAGGTAGAAGGAACCTTGGAGAGGACCTGAGTTTGAATCCCTGCTTAGTTATTAATGACCTATGTGACCTTGGGCCAGTCACTCTAATTCACTGGGCTTTAGTTTCCTCATCTGGAAAATGGCGACGTTTGACTAGGTGATCTTTAGGGTCCCTTTTTAGCTCCAACCTCCTAATTTTACAAATGAAAAAGTCAAAGCTAAGAGATGGGAAGGGACTTGACCAAGGTCACACAGCCAGTTAATGGCAGAGCTAAGTGCTGGCCCAAGTCCCTTGTTCTCCCAATTGAGTCCTCTTTCCATGACATCATACTGGCTCTTCCTTCCTCATTCACCTCTCAACATGGTCCTCTCTGATGAAGGATATGCTCCCTTCTCTGAGCTGAGAGATGAGGAGAATCAACCAACAGCTCCCTTAGTGAAATTTCCACTTCTAACCCTGGCTTCGTTTGTCTGAAAGCAGCAGTGTGTTCCCTTGCTGGCTTCAAAGAGCTCAGCCCAACTGATTCAAGCATTAAGGCCTGATCCCCAATTTAAGATCCCCCCAACCTCAGTGCCTCCACCCGCCTCATGTAACCCTGTAATCTTTTACACAACTATCCATATTGGTTTATAAAAGAGGAATGCAACACATTGGAAAGAAAACCAGCACCTGTCAAATATCAAACTCTCTGAAATGCCTGGACAATTTCACTTTTCACCTAGTAAATACCCAATCATTTTCCAGAATCGCTCTTTCCAGAATTCAAATCTGTTTTCATTAATATGAAAAGTTGAGAGGGCTGGGAGAGCAGGAAGGAGCTAATTAAAAGCAGCCGGGCTTCATTATCTGGCTAATCACAACCCCAGATTGCCCACCCCTTTTCCCCTCGTCATCATCACTCTGCCCCCTTCTTCCCCCCCAATATTTTTTGTAGCCTCAGAAAAGGTCACAGAAAGATTGCAAAAATAAAACCTTATACTGGACCATGGGCAGAGGTAGAATTTCAGCGGAGAAGGACTGGGATTGAGAAGGGTGTAGAGCAAATCCTAAAAGTCGGGCACTTCCCATATTAGTTTGGTTGGGAAAATGGGACCAGTAGAGTTGGAAGAGATCTTGGAGATCATTTAGTTCATATTTTATAGTTGAGGGAACTGAGGCCCAGCAAGAGACCTATGTGAAGGACCTTGTATGACCTGACCATGGACACCCAGCTGAGCAAAATGCTGATCTGGATTCTTTCACTCTTCTCATCACCATCATAATAGCTTGCATGTCTGTAGCACAACAACCTGGGAGGTGGATCTATCCACATTTTACAGATGAAGAAACTGAGGCTTGGATAGCTTAGGTGACTTATCTTGGCTCACATAGTAAGCATCCGAGGCAGGATTCAAACCAAGGTCTTTCTGACTTTCTCACTTTCCACACTCTATCCACTCTATCATGCTGCTTGATTTATTGTTGTTATCCCCAACTATTATTTCTGCTTCCAGCCTTGGTTTCTCACACTTGGGATGAGAATGTCTGGGTCCTGTGTTGGGTGCCATGCGGCTATTTTTGAAGCTAATCCATTTCCATGAACTCTTTGTGAATATCGGATTTACTATCATTGCCCCTGAGGGATGAGCCATGGGCAAAGTCAAACCTGGTAATTCATAGAGAAGTACAGGCTATGGCAGTCAGTCAGTAAACATTAATTTAGCACCTTCTATGTGCCAGGCACTGGGCTAAGTGCTTGAGGGTATAGCATGAGGAGATTCTCCTCCATCTTGGCATGATATGGTAGAAAGAATGTTAGACCTGGAGTTCAAAAACCCAGCTCTGCTACCTGTATGTCCCTGGCCAGGTCCCTTCCCCTCTCTGGGCCTCAGCTCCCACCTCTGTCAAAGGAGCGGGCTGAATTAGAAGCTCTCTAAAGGCCCTTCCAACTTGAAATCCTATGACATGAGTCTTCCTGGCTATACTTCACTGGGAATACTTGCCTTCAGAGCTTATGGGAATGCTCTCTCAGATGCTCCAAGGAGAACAGTGCCAAGGTAGAACCGGGCAAGAGGCTGAGCACGAGAAAAGGGACCTCACCCTTTCCTGGACTCAGACAAAACAATGCAAGTGGAGCATGGATTGCCCACTCACAGGAGCTTCTCTACTTTGTGCGGTCCCTGGGCAAGGTTTCTCAAGAGGCAGAAGCTTTCAGAGTGGCGTCATCTTGATGAGGCATAGTGGGAGGAAGGCCTCCAACCCCCAGGGGCAAGATTTGGAGAGAGGTGGATCCAAGAAACAAGGAGAACTGTCTTGTTGCTGAGGACCAATGTGGAAAGAAGTCATTGTGATCAATGAGTCCCTACTATATGCCAGGTGCCATAAGAGAAAAATTTATAAATAACGAAAACAAAGCCAGTCTTTATCTTCAAAGAGCTTGCATTCTAACAGGGGAGACAGTCCAAACCAATCGAATCGAATCCACATCCATTAAGTGCTTACTACAGTGCCAGGAACTGGGCTAAGTGCTAGGGATACAATTAAAGTGAAAGACAGTCTCTGCCCTCAAAGAGCTTACAGTCTAATGGGGAGAAACAATAGGTACACATATTATATACAAAGTAGATACAAGGTAGCCTTGGCCTGGAAGGCACTAACTGGGGGACCAGGAAAGGCCAATGATTCAATAGAAAGCATAACTAAAGGGTACAGAGGGGGTGGAATCACAGGACCTGGATTCAAATCTGCCTGTACCACTTTTAAGACTTCAGGCAAGTTGCTTCTTAATTCAACTCTGGGAACAAACAGAGTTTGTTCACCCTCAAAGGGTTTCCATTTTTTGGGCCTTCGCCAGATGAGATCTGGAGCTGGAAGAATACTGTCTCCTTGTTTTATTTTATGACTTAGGCCTGTCTATCTTGGCCAAGGTGAAAGCACAGCAGCCACTCATGTCACAGAAGTGTTGACCTGTTCCATTTCCAACCTGGGCCCATTTGCCCCTCCTTCGGTGGCCTGGTATACTTCTACAGGGGTTCACAATTGGTTAAGACCAGTGAAGCCCAGAACTCCAGAGCTCAAGCGATCTGCCAGCCTCAGCTTTCTTTATAGTAAGGATTCTAAAGCTGTGCCACCACACCTAGCCAGTCTCCTCATTTTCATAGAAGCAACTGAGGCCCAAAGTTTGGAAGTGACTTACTCAAGATCACACTGTAGCTGAACCAGGATTCAAAAGTGAAACTAACTGCATATCTAGGGTTCTTTCCATTATAGCAGGTTGCTAAGTTGGAGCTGATGACCTCCTAGCTCTCAATCCTATAAAAACCATGAAGTGGCACATGTATAGAAAAGACAGGGTCAGTGATAGACATCCAAGGCAAATGATCAAGTGTTTTCTGAGTGGTGCTTATCAGTGGGCACCTTTGGCAGGGCACTGTCTCCTCCAGGGGGCAATCAGAAAGAAGGCTTTTCATGAGAAATGTCAAAGGGATCGGCAAACACACCTGGGCTGAGCCAATGTGCTGAGTCCTGGGGCACAATTTTCCATCCTGTTCCCAATGACCTGCAAAGGCTTCTTAGTCCACCAGCCACTGCTCTAATGGGAATCTGGGACCTTGGCACAAGCCAGTTCTTTCTCCCAGCTCACCAATAAGCTCATTAGGGCAAAGTATGGATTTCTTTTCACTAGGCAGATTTCTGCACTGAACTTTCTGGGGGATATTGGGAGTGGGGTGAGAAGAAAGTAGAAGTAAGACTTGCATGGAAACCCACTCAGTCACTAATACTTCTCCCTCCAAAATATCTGCAGATATGTGTATATGTACATATACATATATACATATATGTACATATACACATACACACACATATATGTCTCTCATCAGAATATAAGCTCCTTAAAGTCAGGGACTGTTTTACGTTCATTTAAGTATTATAGGTTCATAGATTTAAAGCTTGAAGAGATCTTAGAGCCCAAATTCCTCATTCTACAGAAGAGGAAACTGAGGCAGGGGGAGGTGAAGTGTCTTACCCTAGGTCATACAAGTAATATTAGGTACCTAACACAGTTCTTGGCACATAGTAGTCTCATAATCAGTTAATAAGTATTTGTTAAATGACTTGAGAAACCTAGGAAATGGACCACATTGACTGGCATTGACCCGCTCTGTGGGGTGGAAGGCAGAACTGAGAACTGCAGAGGGCCTGTGAGGTAAGGAGAGAGCAAAGTCAGGGTCAAGAGTGGGTAAGGGGGAGGGGGGACAAGTGGCTCTGCCTTGGAGTGGGGTGGGGAAGAGAAAGAGAGAAGGAAAAGACAGAAGCTAAAGGAAAAGGGAGAGGGAGAACCAGAAATGAGAGAGACAGAGAGACAGAGACAGAGACGGGGAGAGAGAAAAAGAGAGAGAGAGAAGGAGAGGGAGAGGGAGAGACATAGAGATAGAGAGAGAGAGGGAGAGAGAGAGGGAGAGACAGACAGAGGGAGAGAGGGAGACAGAGAGAGAGAAAGAAAGAGAGGGAGAGAGAAAGAAAGGGAGAGAGAGAGACAGGGGGAGAGAGAAAGACAGAGGGAGAGAGACAGAGACAGGGAGACGGAGAGAGAGACAATGGGAGAGAGAGAGAGAAAGAGGGACAGAGACAGAGGGAGAGAGAGGGAGAAAGGGAGGAAGGGAAGAGGAGAGGAAGAGAGGGAGGAAATAAGAAGCACCCACCAAATGAAAAAAGCCATGGCCACCCAGAGAGCCCAGGCGGGGGAAGGCAGAGTGTGCTTGCAGAGCTCCTAATTACCCTGCTGAGCCGGAGCTGCCGCAATGCTTTCCCCAACGTCTGGTCTCTGTGCTCTGCACCCGTTAACAAGGTCTATAAGGATGTGCTCGCCCTTTAAGACTTAACTGCAGACACCAGCTTTCCTTGGTGAGTGTAAGAGTTGGCAATAAGCGGAGCTAACGGTTTGTGCTAGCTTTAAGGTTTGCAAAGAGCTTCCCCAAATCGCATTTGATCCTCACAACAACCCCGAGAAGTACTATTATTCTCCTTATTTTACAAATGAGGAAACTGAGGCTAAGAAAAGTGAAGTGCTTTGTCCATAGTCACAGAGCAGCCTTCAAGCCCAGGTATTTCTGGCGTCTCGGACGAGCGCTTTATCTACAGCGCCACCTAGCGGCCTGAATAGGTAGCTTAATTGGGAAATTAAAGCCTCTTCTCCTTAACTTCAGAATTCCTGTTAAGGCCCCACCTTCCACATATTCCTTCCCTTCCAAGATCAGTACTCACGGAATCACGTGATCTGAGAGTTAGAAGGGACCTCATCTGGTCCCTATGGCTTGCCATAGAAAGGAACCTCCCCCCTCCCATAACGTACCAACCCCTGCTCATAGACCTTCAAGGCAGAGAAGCCCACCATTTACCACGGCAGCTCAAGCCACTTGGGCACAGCGCTGCCAGTTGGGAAGTCTCCTCTGACTTCAAGTGACAATTTTCCTCTTTTCAACTTCCGTTTATATGTAGAATTTCAGGGAAAGCTTTAATTCCTCAAAGGGAAGAGTGTCTTTCTTCAGAGATACAACCCTCAGGACCATTCCCCTTGATTTAGACTAGTGTCCAGGGGTGGGGAACCTGTGGCTTCAAAGCTCCTGCTTTAGAGCAATTCAAAGCAACAGCCAACTTCTGAGTATACTCTGTTTTCCTCTTTATATATGCAATTTCCTGGAGTTTTGTGATAATGTTCCTCCTAGCCCACAAAAAGTAAAATAGTGAGTCAGTCAATCAACAAGTAATTATTAATCATTTATTAATATCTATTAACTTTTATGTGTCAACAAGTAATAGGGGTGGGGAACCAGTGCAAAGTTGGGAATACAAAAACAAAAATGAAATAGTCTGCCCTTGGGGAGCTTACATTCAAATGAAATTAAAGCCTAGTTTGAGAGACAACAAATTCCAGGATCCTAAACAGAAATAAAAGGCAATGAAGCCTCCTACCCCACCTGTAGCATCCCATTAAACTGATGGTCATTGAGAGGAGCTGTCACTGGAACTGAGGAAAGGAAGGAATTCAAAGAGAGGGAAATGAGGATGGATTGCATTCCAGGTGAGGAGGACAGCCAGTGAAAAGGAGAGAATGGAGAAAAGAGATTGAATGATGTGAATAAAAGACAGTAAGAAGGGTACTATGGAAGGATTTTAGAGTATGTAGAGATGCACTGCCCAGATCACTGGTAGAAAGCCATCTTTGGTCTTGTAAATGTTCCTGATATCCCTAGGGGTTACCTTCATCTCCAGTAGAAATCTGAGTAACTATGTTTCTTTTCCTACTCCTACCATTTTTACCCCAACAAAAGAGTGCAAGCTTTTGTGTCTTAGAGTCTATACCAGTGGTTCTCAACCTTCCTAATGCCACAACCCTTTAATACTCGTATGTGGGCGTATCTGCATGTGGGTGGACCCGCCTGGAGACGGATAGAGGAGGTTCTTAAGACCATCGGAAATACGTGTTTTCCGATGGTCTTAGGTGACCCCTGTGACCCTGTGAAAGGGTCGTTCAACCCCCAAATGGGTCGTGACCCACAGGTTAAAAACCACTGGTCTATACCAACTCTAGACACATACCTAAAGAACATCATTATCTCTACTCTACTGATTCCTCTACTGGATTCAAAGGATATCCTTCCATAAACTCATTAGGATTCATAAGTTTTATGTAGATGGCTTATTTTTTTTCCCTTGGGTTTGTTCTTCACAAATCACTCCTTTAGGGGGAAATTACTGCTAAATGTAGGAAGTAATATGAATAGGAGAATCCGATTTGTTTTCTCGAGTCACCTTCTATGAACCCCAAGAATAACCCTGACTCATGTGGCGAAAGGAATAGAACATCTTCTGGAAAACAAACACATCAACATATTGTTGGTGGAGCTGTGAAGTGGAAGCCATTGTGGGAAGCACTTTGGAACTATTCCCCCAAGTTCTAGAGGTGCCCCCGAGAAGTCAGGGGTGGTTATCTAAGGCCATCTGCTCAAGCACCTACCAGTGTATTTCCTGCTGAGATTATCAGTTGAAAATTCAACTAGTCAACTAGTCTCAAGTGTCTTCCAGAAAGAGATTTACTGACATCATATAATTAAAATAGTTGGTACAAAATTTCCCCAAAATGTCTGTAATGCATTTTCCCACAAGTCCAGGGGAAAGTGGGCTCAAGCCCAGAGAACATATAAGGAAAAGGGTTAATTCACAGTTCCTGGTTGCTAGAAGTCTCTTTCTCCCATTTATCAACTGCTCAAGAAATTTGCCTTAAGCATAGTGACTCTGCATCCAGTCTATCCTTGGCTTCCAGTGCAGAAACATCACTAATGAGTTGTGAACTGATCTAATATTCTAGAGAGCAATTTGGAACAATGCCCCAAAAGGTATAAAACTGGTGCATATATACCCTTTGATCGAGCAATACCAGTAGGTCTGCAGCCTAAAGAGATTTAAAAGGTATGGGTGGGAGTGGGGAAGGATCTATTTGTACAAAATATTTCTAGCAGCTCTTTTTTGTAGTAGCAAAGAATTGGAAATTGAGAGGATGCCCATCAATTGGGGAATGGCTGAAGAAGTTGTGGTATATGAATGTGATGGAATACTGATGCAAAATGAAGTGAGCAGAACCAGGAAAACACTGTACATAGTAACAGCAACATTGTACAGTGATCACCTGTGAATGATTTAGCTCCTCTCAGCAATACAATGATCCGAGACAATTCCAAAGGACTCATGATGGAAAATGCTATCTACCTCCAGAGAAAGAATTGATGGAGTTTGAATGCAGATTGAAGCAAACTTTTTTCACTTTCTTTATGTTTTTTTGTCTTTGTCTTCTTTCACAACATGACTAATATGGAAATATGTTTTGCATGATTACACATATATAACATATCAAATTGCTTATCATCTTAGGATGAGGGGAGGGGAGGGGAGGGAGGGAGGGAGAAAATTTGGAACTGAAAACTTGTTTTAAATGAATATTAAAAATTGTCTTTACATGTAATTGGGGAAAGAATTAAAAAATTCCAAAAAAGAAACACCATCAGCTTCCCAAGGGGGAAGGTGTCATTGCTTATCCTTCATTTTAGAAGAGGACCAGTGACATCACAGAGTGATGCCTTGACTTGAGCATGAATTGGATTTTAAGTGAGGCAGAGTTATACAAAGTCATCAGCCTCACTCTCTCTTTCAGAGTCATCCAAGTCCAGTGGCAAGACAAAAGTCAGGATGACTGGTGATGGCCCAGGATGCAGCAGATGATGTCAGGCATCTTCAATGTCTGAACAAGTTCTAAGTGCTCCACAATACCTGCTTCAGCCACCTTCATGGCCACTGGAACACATAGTTCTCATCTGTCCAGAGGAAGTCTTCCCATGATTGGGGTAGGATCCCCACTCCTTTAACTCTTACTAACGGCTTTGAGGCCCATCAGTTATCCTCACCCTAATTTAGCCCATTTGCCAAGATGGTTTTACAGGGGTGGGGTGGGGTTTCAGCAAACCCACACACCAGAGGTTCTAGTCTTCCCTGAACAGTCCATGAGAAGTACAAAATCCTCCAGGCCTCATGAAACTCACAAGATTCTCCTCCAGCCAGAGGTGAGGCAGGGAGTATATAGGGCTAAGGACTTGCCTTCCTTTTGCCTCCTAGGTTGTTTCTCCTAAGGGGCTTTCCTGGAAAGCCACTCTTATTTGAATTTCTGGAAATCCCCAGTTCCAGCTAAGTCAGTGCTTTTATACAGGACCCAGAGCGTATGTCAAAATCCCTCAGTCACTTGGAACATACTTCCTCTTTGGCATCATTCCACTTCTTCCAATGACTTGCAAAGACTTTTCACACGTAGTCTAAAGTCTGATTGATTAATTGCCATACATTCTCACCTAGTTAAAGTGGGGTAGAGGGGTTTGCACCCCACCCTTACACATACAATAAAAAAAACATTGTAAAGACAAACCATTTTGAATTATTTAAGAATTCTGATCAGTCCAACAACCATCCATGATTCAAGAGGACCTGTGATGAAGCATGCCCCCCATTTCCTGACTGACAGTTGATGAACTCAAAGTCCAGAATGGAACATACGTTTGAGGACATAACCAATGTGGGAAGTGGCTTTGCTTGACTATGCAAGCTTGTTACAAGAGATTTCCTTTTTATTCCTCAGTTGGAGGAAGAGAGATGGGAAGGAGATAAAATAAATGCTTATCAATATGAAATAAAAGTTTAAAAAGACCTTTATCCTACAAATCTACCACCTATAACCCCTTTAATAACCGCCCCTCACCTTGTAGCTGTGATGTGTGCCCCTTTCTAAGATAGATCCCCTGTTCTGCTTACCTCAACTAACCTGTTCCCTCCTGTGCCCTGCTAAGTAAGTCTTGCCAACTCCATCAGAGAGCCTTGGCTTTACCTCAGGTCCAAATGGGCCCAGCTGCCTTTTAAACTTAGTTTAGGCCCCAGCACGCCTAAGTGCAGCCTGGGTCCTGCTCTGCAGCCAGTGGGCAGGGCAGCACTTGGGGTGGTAGTAGGACTCACGAGAGAAGAAATCACTCACTGTTCCACTTGGAAGAGAAAACCACAAAACTGCCATAATTTCCAGGAAGGCCTGGAGGGAGGGAGGGAGGGAGGTTAAAGGAAAGTGGGTAAAGAAGGCCTTCATTGCTTCTATGTCTCCAAACTCATGGCACTGGGAAGCCAGCTGGACAGGATGACAAACTCAATTCATTTTAAGATCCTGGGATTCAGAAACTGTCCAAGCCAGAAGAGGCTTGGAGATTACATAGTATAAATCCTTCATTTTGCAGAGAAGGAAACTGAGGCCCAGGAAAATGAAGTAACTTATCCAAAGTCACATAGTTGGCCAGTGTAAGAACTAGAACCAGAAGCTAGGTCTCCTGATTGCAAGTGCAGGTTTCTTTCTACTAGAGCCCAGCTGGCTTTTCTAGGAGAGCAGTCAATATAGATGTGATGCCCCTTCCCCCCAAGCTCCTTAGCTTATCATAGGATCATAGATCTAGCCATGGAAGAGACTTCCAAGGCTATCTGGTACAACCCCTTCATTTTATAGAGAAGGAAACTGAGACTGAAGGAAGAGAAGGATTTGAAATCAAGTTCTGGGACTTCAGAACCAGTTCCCCTTCCATTGCACCACAGTCATCGTTATCTCTTCAGTTTCCAATCCAATCCTCCCTCCAATCCTGGGCCAGGATAGAAATCCACAAAGTCTAGGATGAACAGAAAAGGGGGCCAACAAGGATGGGTAGGGAGTGAGTGAGGAACAAGGGTCAGTGACTCTTTGGAAGTGCCTCAGCTTACACAATACTGGAATAATTAGAAGAAAAGACCCTGCCCAAACGAACTTGCCCTGTGCTGTCTGGGGAGGCAGCCAGGGCTGAGCTCACACTCATGCAGCCACCACACCCACTCATGGCTTGGAAGACCCCAAGAGAAATAATCCCATGTAGAAAGAAACCTAATGCTATTTGATGCCTCTTATGGTCTTTTCTCCACCCACACTTGGAAAAGGTACCTTAGTCATTGTTCATTCAAACGAGCCAACATTATTAATTCAGCACCTACTGGGTATAGAGCACTGTGCTTGGTTAGCCTCCATTCCTGCCTTCGGAGAGCTCACAGGCTGGTAGGAAGTTGAGACATCTATTTAAGTAACTTTAATGCAGAACCTGACATGATCAGTGAATTCCTGAATTACATAAGGAAGTGCTGTGTGGAGTCTGGAGTGGGGGAGAAAGTCATCTAGGGACAGGGTGAGCAATGTTGGAAGGTATTTATATGGCACTTTAAGGTTTGCAAAATGCTTTCCTGATATCATCTCGTTTAAGCCTCATAGTAACCCTGAGAGGTAAGTACTATTTTTATTCCTATATTACTGATGAAGAAACTAAGGCAGCTAGAGGTTAAGTGACTTGCCCAGGGTCACACAGCTAGTAAGTATCTGATAGCACATTTGAACTCAGATCTTCTTGATTGCAGGCTCCACTCTCTATCCACTGTAGCACCACCTAGCCGCCTCTGGTGCAATCATTTAGGAAAGCCCTTCGATAGAGAAGACTTATGAAGTGGGAAGAGCCTTCCAAGGATCATCTTAAGCCATTATTCAGTATCCATGACTGAAAGACCTCCCTGTGCAGATCAGGTAAGGAATTCCTGTCTTCCGTGGTTCTGATGGATTGTGTCAGAGCCTAACCTATTGCGGTGGGGTCACAAAGAGTTGGACCCAACTGAAAAATGACTAAACAACAACACATAATCCTGCCCTCTCATTTTACAGAGGAAGGGGCAGAGGTCCAGAGATGTCCAGGTAAGTGGCTTGCCTAGGGTCACACAAGTAGCAAGTAGCAGCATCAGAATCTATACCCTAGTCCTTTGAATCCAAAGCCAGGTCTCTTTTTACTACTCTGTACTGCCTGTTCTGGACAATAAGATCAAGCTGCAATAACAGTGTGAATGTAGGGTGGTGCTGCAGTGGATAAAACACCAACCCTAGAGTCAGGAAGACCTAAGTTCAAATCCAGCCTCAGACACTTACTAGCCGGGTGACCCTGAGCAAGTCATTTCAACCTATTGGCCTCAGTTTCCTCATCTGTAAAATGAATTGGAGAAGGAAATTGCAAATCACTCTGGTATCTTTGCCAAGAAAACCCCTAAAAGGGGTCATGAAGAGTAGGACAGAACTGAAACAACAGAAAAACAACAACAAAGCAATACAACTAATAAAATAGCTCTCGTTTATACAATAGCTATAGTTCCTTTGATCCTCATGACAACCCTGGAAGGTAAGGGCTATTATTATGCCCAGTTTAGAGATAAGAAAAAACGAGGCTGAGAAAGGTTAAGTGATTTGCTTATAAGTATCTGAGACAGGATTTGAACTCAAGTCTTCCTGACTTCTGGTCCAGCTCTCTATACCCTAAGCCACTCTGCTGTCTATTGACACTTTAAAGTTTACAAAGCATTTTCCTCCTACAAACCCTGTGAGATATGGTATCTAAGTATTTCTATTTCTACTTTCCAGATGAGGCTGAATACCTCACACTATATTTGTGGAGAAGACAGATGTGGGCTTCAAAAAAGCAATGTCAGATGGATGTAGACTGCCTTGAATGGCCAGACTCAAAAAGCGGTCATTGAGGGTTCAATGGCAACTTGGAAAGAGGTCTCCAGTGGAATGACCCAAGGATCTGTGCTTGGCTCTGTGGTGTTTGCCATTTTTATCAATGAATTGCATTAAGGAATGATTGGCATGTTTATCAAGTTTGCATTTGAACCAAAGCTAGGTGGTATACTCAACACAGTGTCTGACAGTTTGGATACAGAAAGATCTTTCTAGGCCACGATGTTGCACTGAATTTAAGACTGAGGGATTCAACAGAAATAAATGCAAACTGTTACATGGGTCCCGAAATCAACTTCTATGAATACAAAATTCAAAGGATTGACTTGACAGTAGTATTATCTGAAGATGATCTTGGAATTTTAGAACACCACAAGCTAAATGAGTCAACAATGTTAAGTGGTGGCATCAAAAGACACATCCTTCCAAGATTAAGGAGGTATAGTACCATTGTATTCTGCCTTGCTCAGGCCATATCTGGGGTATTGTGTTTAGTTCTGGAAAACAGCTTAATAAGGATATTGATAAGTCAAAGAACATCCAAGGGAGGGCCACCAGGCTGTGAAGGGCCTTGATTCCATGCCAGTTGAGGACTGATGGCAGAAACTGGAAATATTTAGCTTGGAAAAGAACAGGCTGGGGAGTAGGGGGTGGACACGACTGTTGTCTTGAAGGGTCGAACTTGCAAAGAAGCAAATTTAGGCTTGATGTTGGGGCAAAGAGTTCTAACAATAAGAACTGTCCAAAAGTGGAATAGGCTGTCTCAGGGAGGTCACAAGCTCCCCATTATTGGAGGTTTTAAGGCCAAGGTTAGATGATCACTTGTTAGATGTGTTGTAGGGAGAATTTTTTCCACTTATGGGTTGGATTAGATGCCCACTAAAGTTTGATTTTCTGTTTCTGTGATTCTAAAGGTCATTAGGACACCAAGAAGGTATGATTTGGGATCATAAATCATGGGACAAAGAATGTTAGAGATGGAAAGGCCATAATAAAAGAGGAGAAAACAGAAGCCCAGGGAAGGGGAGTGCCCTGACTGAGGTCACAGCTAGTAAGCAGCAGAGCCAGAATTTCAATCCCAGGTCCTCTGACTCCCAATCCCATGGAGTTGAACAGCCCAGAGAAAACCAGAAAAGCTTCCAAATAGAAGAGAAATCAATGCAAACATGGTCTTTACTGCTTGGTTCTGGGGCGTGGGCCAAACTCTCTTGTGTAACACTTAGATTCTTTTATCAACCTTTGTTTCTATTAAAAAAAAATCCAAAATCACTCAAGAAAATAGATGAAGTGTGTAAGAGACATCAGTGCACACAGGTTGGTGAGTCATCTTCCAAATGGGTCTGGGAAATATCCAGCTGGATATGTGACACCTTACTTAACTCCTAGATGAAAAACCCCTTCCTCTGTATATACATCTCAAGACTAATAGCCATAATACACTCAATATTTCATATAATAATCATACTCTGGCTGGACTGTAGACATTCTTCCATGTTCCTTCCTCTTTAAGACAGTTTGTCTTAAGATATGCCATATCCCTTTATTCTCATCAGGAGATTCTTCCTCCTTTTAGGAGGATTGCAAATGCCTTGTCTCCTTCACTGAAACTGGGCTCTGAGGTTGGTGCCCACTACTCTGCTTCATGTCCTCTAAGTTCTAGCTATGCTGTTCAGGCCTTTGCTCCCATTCTTGGATCCCTCCCAGCTCTTTTTTTTACCTGTGCCTTGGTTTGTAAAATGGGCTTTCTTCCCAGCCCTAAGCCACTCCTACTATTGAAGTCACCCCTTCCCCTCTACCTTTTCCACTCACCCATGTTGGGGAAATATTCCTTTTCCTTTAAGGCCCAGATCCATAGCGACATCTTCTCTGAAGCCATAGGAGATCCCACCAGGAAAGAGATCCTTCCTTCCCCAAATCTATCTGTGCACTTTGAACGTCTTTTGGGCAGCTATCACATTTTGCCTTATAGTATATCCATCTCTGCCCATGTCTTATTTCTTCATGGAGTGCCATAAGGCTCTGCCATCATATGCCCAGCCCTGAGCACAAGGTAATGTAAAGATTAAAAGTCTGTATAAATGGTAGCTATGATTATGATTGTTTTTGTTATTACCATTAGTATATAGTAAGCTCTTCAGTGTACTTTGAAACCCTTGAAGCACTATAGGAGTGTGATGAATTATGATGTGATGTTGCTGTTGTTCAGTCATTTTTCAGTCATTTCTAACTCTTTGTGACCCTATTTGGGGTTTTCTTGGCAGAGATACTAGAGGAATTTGTCATTCCTTCCCCCAGCACATTTCGCAGCTGGGCAAACTGAGGCAAACAGGGTGATTTGCCCAGGGTCACACAGCTAGTAAATGTCTGAGGCCAGATTTGAACTCAGGAAGAGGAGCATTCCTGACTCCAGGCCTGGCACTCTATCCACTGTAGTGCCACCTAGCTGTGGTGTGATGTGATGATGATTTATTAAGTGAATGTTATCAAAGGGATTACTCCATCTGTCTGTTCTGCAATGCTTTGCTTCCCTTGAATGCTTCTAGCCAATGGTAGAGACTAGTCAGGGATCCAGGGTTCACAGAGAAAAAAGTACTTCCTCTAAAACACACTCTGAACAAAGCCAATTCAACAAACATAGCACCTACTAAGTACAGGACATTTAAAGCTCTTTAGAATTGGACTGCAACGACTTTCCTGATTTATTACTTATTCCTCCCTTTCATACACCCTACAGACTAGCCAAACTGGCCAACTTGCTGTTCTCCAAATTCAGCATTTAATCTGTTGCTTCCAGGTCTTTGCATAGGCTATTCCTCATGCCTGGTATACACTGCCTCCCTACCTCTGCTTCTTACAATTCCCTGCTTCCTTTAAAACTCAGCTCCAGTGTCACCTCCTACAAGAAGTCTATCCTGATCTCCATCCCTTACTGGTACCCCTCCAAATTAATTTATGTTTAGTTTGCACACATTTCACATTTCCTTTTCTGTGAAAATGGTGTTTCTACCAGCACAATGTAAGCTCCTCAAGGGAAGGACTGTTAAATTTTTTTTGTCTGTATATCCACTGCCCAGTACAGCACCTGGCACATAGTAGGCACTTTAAAATGGTTGCTGAAGGAATGAATTCATTTAGTTAAATTCAGTTCTAATAGATTATAAATTCCATTATGTAGCCTGATCTAGCCTCATCAATGCTTTGGATTTCCCCGATCTCCAAGCACAGTGCTCTATATACAATAGGTGCTTAATAAATGTTTACTGAATTGAGTAAAGACACCAAGAGAAAGTTCATTCAAGATGCTTTTCAGCAGTGAGGCAAGGATGGAAATGTTTGCTTAGTTACCAATCCAAAGGAATTTGGGCTAATTACATTACTTTTTAAAGGAGGGCACTAAGTGAAGGGTCATCTGAACTTAAAATGAAGGTCTTCCCTCTAAAGTGAAGGTGTCATAAAAAAGATCAAGTCCACTCCTGCCCTCCTTGACTTTTGCTTCACATTCTAGCACAAAATATGAAGCATTCATTTCAACTCAGCATTTATTAAGCACCTACTATGTGCCATAAATTGTGCACAGTTATCGGAATAAAGGACAAAAATGACGATCAGTTTCTGCCTTCAAAGAGCTTACCTCCTACCAAGGGGAGACAAGATGTTCACAGGTATCTATGAGCCTACAGACTTTTTGATTGATGGTGGGGCTGTAAATAAAAAGAATCCTGTGGGAGACAGAATAGGACAACAGAACAGAGTGCCAACTTTGGAATCAGTGGGTCTCAGTTTCAACCCAGGATCTGCTATTTACTACAGGAGTGGCCTTGAGTCAGTCACTTAATTTTTCCAGATATCAGTTTCCAAATCTGTAAAATAGTTACGATTACACACACACACACACGCACACACACACACACACACACACACGCTCATCATAGACTTAGATTTAGGAGAGACTTTAGGGGCTAACTAATCCTAACTATTATATATCTATATCTATCTATATAATACAAAATACAAAAATAAGTTTAGGGGAGCAAAGGGACATTATCAACTGGAGGGAATAGGGTAAGATGTTGTATAGGAGGTGGTCCCAAGAGAGAACTTGAAAGACAGTTAAGATTCCACAAGGCTGAGGGAAAGTGGAGTGTGCCAGTCACGGTATACAGCCTGAGCAAAGGCAAAGAGGTGGGAGACGGAATTCCATTTACTAGGAACAGCAAATAGGCCAGTATGATTATAACATCCAATGTTTGAGGAAAAATAATGTCAATCTATAAAAACAGGTTGGAGTGGAGTTTGAAGGGCTTGATGTACCAAACACAGGAGTTTATATCTTATCTTTAAAGGCAAATAGGGAGGAATTGAAGCTTCTTGAGCAGGGGAGTGACTTGGCAAGACCACACACACAAGTGAGAATCACAGGTCTTAGAGCTGGAAGGAACTTTTGGGGTCATCTAGTCCAATCTCATCATTATAAAGATGAGGAAACTAAGGCCCAGAGAGCTATGTGATTTATGAAAGTCACATGAACCACAAATGGTCAGGTAAGGATTCAAATCCAGGTCCTCCAAGTCCAGGTCCAAAGCTTTTGCCACAATATTACGCTGCCAGATGTTCCAAATGCAAAAGTGGATTCCTGAGACTAGACAGTGCAAGATCCAAGCCTGGGGTGGTACAGCTGGAAGTAGAGAAGACGGTGGCTCTGGATGGCCTCCACAGGCATCTGCCCCTTTTCTGACCTTAAACAAGAGAAGACAAAGCCAACCCAGTTGATCTTCAGTCACTCCAGATTGACATCTTGTGCTTTTGTGGTTGATGGCATCTCATCTCTCTGAGTCATGTAGCAATGCCTAAGGTATGCGCCAGGAGAGAGAGAGCTTTCCCACTGCTCCCTGGTACTGATCGCCACAGTAAAAAATAATTGGGTGCTTATAACTCCTAATCATAACCATCACTCACATTTAGATGGCGTTTTAAGGTTTGCAAAGCACTATCCTCCAGTGTGCTCTCCTAGCATTTTGTCTGGTCCTCTTGTTTGCACTGGTCTTGATTTCCTGGGATCAGAGTTGTTTCTGTAAATGTTCTAAGACAGCAGTTCTCAACCTGTGGGTTATGTTCAATTTGTAACAATGAAAATCCATCCTGCATATCAGATATTTACATTACGATTCATAACAGCAGCAAAATTACAGTTATGAAGTAGCAACAAAAATAATTTTATGGTTGGGGGTCATGAGGATACATGAGGAACTGTATTAAAGGGTAACGGCATTAGGAAGGTTGAGAACCACTGCTCTAAGATCTTAGACTCTTTGAGATCAGGGTCTGTGGCTCCCCAGCTAGACTGGAGGCTCTACAAAGGCAGGGCCTGTGTCGTGCACTCCAAGTTCTAACCAAACTGGCTTATTCGTTGTTCTTCATACATAACAAGAGACCATTTCCAGTCATCCTGATCCATATCTGGCCACTGGACCCAGATGGCTCCGGAGGAGAGAGTGAGGCTGGTGACCTCGTACATCCCTCCCTCACTTAAATCCAATTCACTTCCTGATGTCATGGTACTCTTCGAGAATGAAGGACAAACAACAACAACAACAATAATATGTGACATGTTTTCACCTCTGCCTTGATGATTCCCTGGTAGGCTGAGTTCAAGTCTACCTCCTACTGCAATTTCCTGATTCCCTCACTTGATAGTTGTTGTTCAGTTGTTTTTCAGTCATGTTCAACTCTTTGTGATCCCATATGGGGTTTTCTTTTTTCTCTTTTTGCTTTTTGGAGGGGAGAAGGCAGGGAAATTGGAGTTAAGTGACTTGTCCAAGGTCACACGGCTAGTAAGTGTTAAGAGTCTAAGGTCACATTTGAACTCAGGTCCTCCTGACTCCAGAGCCAGTGGTCTGTTCATTGCGCCACCTAGCCACCCCATGGGGTTTTCTTGGCAAAGATACTGGAGTGGTTTGCCATTTCCTTCTCTAGCTCATTTTACAGATAAGGGAACTGAGGTAAACAGGGTGAAGTGAATTGCCCAGGGTCATACTCTAGGTCAGAATTTCTTCATAACCTCATTCTGTGCATAATCTTTTTCCAATTCGGACATTCTATAATTCTAAAAGATATTATTTCTTTTTTTTTTTTTTTTGCTTTTTGGAGGGCAATTGGGGTTAAGTGACTTGCCCAAGGTCACACGGCTAGTTTTTGTGTTAAGTGTCTGAGGCTGGATTTGAACTCAGGTCCTCCTGACTCCAGGGATGGTGCTCTATTCACTGTGCCCCCTAGCCACCCCAAGATATTATTTCTAATAACTGAAATTGCTATGATGCTTTATAGTATATAAAAATGCTTCCTACCTATTATCTTGTTGAAGACTCACAATAACTCCTGTGATGTAGGTACTATAGTCACTATTATCTCAATTTTTTAGAGGAGGAAACTGAGCCTGAGAGGGGCTTGCCCATAGATAGGGCACTAGGGAAAACTCTTCTGTTAAGCTGTTACTTCTTTAAAATGGGGATAAGAATTTTTATAACATATAGAGCTGTTGAGAGGAAGGGATTACTTTGTAATCGCCCAAAACGTTAAAGCAGCAGTTCTCAAAGTGTGATCCTGGCATGGGGGAGAAGGGTCACCAAAACTCTGTTAAGGGGTCCATGAGTTCAAAAATATTTTCATAATAATTCTAATGAAGTTAATAAGCCACATAAACAAAGCCTCTTGGTGGGGGGGGTGTCCTCAGTAATTTTGAGATTGTGAAGGGCTTCTGAGATAAAAAAAAGTTTGAGTATCACTTGGCTAGAGAAATGTGATCTCCGTTGGTCAGATGGTTGTTTTCCCTTTAAAATGTTCATCCCAAGAGTTGGGACAGTCCAGAGAGCAGAAGGATTCTGAGTGGGAGGTCCTGGACAGTCTCATCCAATGTGTGATTGTCACATATTCTTCTTTGTTAGTCCTCCATGCCACCTGGTGTTTATCTGGAGAAAGATCCAATTAATCAGAAAGACCCCAATTGCTATGGAGGTCTAAAGTAACTCCACCTGCAGATTAGGTGTTAATGTTCAGGGATGTGTACACACACACATACACACACACACACACTCACTCACTCACAAGGGAACAGGTTCACATATATACAAGAAAAGAGGGCTTTGATCACTGCTGATGAATAATTTTTTCTAATTTCTTTAAATCATTTTAATCAAAATTGAAAAACCCCTTTCCCTCAAGACATTTCATTCATTGAACAAGCATGTACACAGATAAGTAAATACAAAATAATTTTGGGATGGGGGTCCCAGCAACTAGGGAGAAGAGGAAAGGCCCCATACAGGAGGTGGTGCTGAAGCTGAGTCTTGAGCAGAACTAGGCATTCTACAAAGCAAAATAAGGATGCAGTGCATTCCAGGCACAGAGATGGGAGATGGAATGGCAAGTAGTACATACTAGGAAGGACAAGAAGGCTGGTTTGGCTGAAACATAGAGTGTTGGAAGGCAATAGTAATGTGGAATAAGCCTGGAGCACCATGGGATTTTGTCTTCTAGGGGAAGTGACTGTGAAACAGCAGAGCTAAACAAGAACCTGAATAGATCTTGATTCCAGAAACCTGTTAGGAAATGATCAGAAACTGGGTTCTAGTCCTCCTTTTATCATTAACTTGCTGTGACCTTGGGCAAATCACTGAACCTCTCTGGGTTTCAATTTCTTATTCTGAAAAATGAGGCTTGACTAGATCAGGGGAGGGGAACCTGTGGCCTCAAGGCCACATGTGACCCTCTAGGTCCTCAAGTGTGACCTTTTGGCTGAAATTTTGATTGTGTCAAGGGGCCACACTTGAGGACCTGGAGGGTCACATGTGGCTTTGAGGCCACAGGTTCCCCACTCCTGGACTAGATGATCTCTTAAGTTCCCTTATAGTTTGAGAGTCTTATGATAAGTGGTTCCAAGGATGAGACGAGAAAATCCAGAAAAGCCCAAGTAAGGGCCCAAATCAGCTATCCTCCATTCCAAGGGTTTCATGATCATTCTTTATTTGCTTTGTCCCACTGCCACTGAATTCCCCTTCTCCTATTGGTGAGTTCCTCCAAAACCTCTGACCCAGACTGCCATGCTCCACTTCTCCAAACTGATTGTTTTACCACCCCACCTCCACTCAATAAACTCCAGTGGCTTCCTACAGACTCTAGGAGTAAATGCAAAAGGCTATTTGGCATTCAAAGCTCATCATAACCTAGCCTCCCTCCTACTTTTCCAGTCTTCTTATACCTCACTCCCCAACATGTATTCTTCCATCTAATAACACTAGCCTCCTGGCTGTCCCATAAACAAGGCACTGCCTTTTCTTGGCTGGTGGTCCCCCCATGCCTGGAATGCTCTCCCTCCTCCACTCCAACTACTGATCTTCCTGGCTCCTACTGATCTTCCTGGCTCCCTTTAAATCCCAACTAAAAATCCTGCCTGTTACTGGAATCCTTCCTCAACCCCTCTTAATTCCAATGTCTTCCCTCTGTTAATTATTCCCTATCCTGTGTATTGCTTGCTTGTATATATTTGTTCGCATGTCGTCTCTCTCTCACACACAGATTGTAAGCTCCTTGAGGGCAGGGATTGCCTTTTGCCTCCTTTGGTATTCCCTATGCTTAGCACCATGCCTGGTACATAGTAGGTGCTTAGTAAATGTTTATTGAATTGAATTGAACTCCCCCCCTCCCTTTCCAGCTCTCTTTTGTGCACTATCTTCCCCCCCCCCCCCTTAGAATGTAAGCTCCTTGAGGAGCAGGGAGCCTATCTTTCTTTTTGTATTTGTATCCAAAGAACTTAGCACACAGTACCTGGAACATGGTAAGCACGGAATAAATGTTGGTCAGCTTGACTTAATAATGGGCATTTACAATCTGCAAAGTGCTTGGTCTGCATTCTCTGGGTTGAGCCTCCTGTGAGCTAGGCACCGTACTACAGTTATTCTCTCTCCATTTTACATATGAGGAAATTGGGCTCGGGGTGTTAAGCGACTTACCCATGGTCACACAGCTAGTAAACATTTGAGGTGACATTTGAACCTAGGTCTTTCTCCGCACGGAACCCACTGTATCATGTTCCAGAGTCTTTCTCTTTGATGGTGCAGGCATGGAGGACATATCGGCACAGCTCAAGTGTCCTGACCTGGGCTTCGATTTTTCCTGTGCCTTCAATGTAACCTAGCACAATAGTACATAGAGTAGTGGACTTGGAGTCAGGAAGTTCTGGGTGTGAATTTTGCCTGAGATGCCAACTAGTTACGTGGCCTTGAGCAAATCCTTCACCTCCTTGGCTCTCATTCTCCTCCGAAAAAACAATGGGGTCGCTGGTCTCAGAGCTCCCTCTGGAATCTAAATCTATGAGCCCATTGTAACCTCTGGCAAAAGGCTGGGGGGGTTACAGAGCCCTCGGAGATTTGGGCTTCTTCCCAGTTTGATTACAATCACGAGATCAGTCCCCCAAAGGGGGCGGGGGCGGGCGCATTGTGCGTGGAGCTTTCCCTGCCCACGTAGGCGTGGAAGGAGAGGTGGCAGTGCGCCACCGCCTGGTGCCCGTCCTATCTGAGGTGACTTTCAGTAAGAGCATCAGAGATGCTCTCCAGGTGCATGGCCAAGTGTGGCCGACCTTACCCTAGCTTCCCCTCCGCTTGTGGTTTTCTTAATATCGTGAAAGAACGCAGTCGTTGGATTTAATAGAATTTCTCATAAGCTTCTGTGGTCGACCCTGCCCTTGTGTTGCCAGCTGGCCCTTTGTAGCCTGTGCGCGCCCTGGAAACCACCCAGGAGAGAGGGACCCTTCCTGGGACAAGGCTGGGAGCTTCACTCCAGCCCAGCCCAGGGTTACGTGGTGGTGCTGAGTGAAGAATCACTGTACGTACATTCTGTCATGTATTTACCTCATAGGTGAGCGTCCAAGTTATAAAGCTCAGTGGTTTGGGGGTTGGCAGATCCAGGTCTGAATCCCATTTCTATCCCTTACTGGCGGCATGGTCAAGGGCCAGGTGTGCCCTGGTATGTATTTAACAATCAGATCTAGGAGAAACACCTGCCACGCCCTTTTAAGCTTAATCTGCAGGAATGTTTCCTCCATCACTTTCTTAAGACTAGAAAATGAACAAGACAATACATCAGGTATCAGTGGATTTCGGAGGGGAGAATGATCACACTTAAAATTTAACGGTTAGCTTTGGTGTGAATGGGCTCCAGCACACCCCTTGTAAATTAGGACAAATCACTGCACCCTTCTTTGGGGTCAGTTGTTTCTCTCCACAAAAAGAAGGGAGTGAGTTAGACTATCGCTAAGTATCCCACTAGCTCCAACATCTTCCCAAGTTCCAGGAGCTTGGACTCAGGTCCATTAACTGTGTGATCTTGGGCAAGTCACTTAACTTCTGAGTCTCCGTTTCATCCTTTGTAAGTGAAGATAATAAAATCTGCTTTGTTAATGAGGAAAGTGCCTTGTAAACCTCGAAGGCATTATTCTTTTATGGTGCCATATTCCTGTTCTGGAAAGGTGGCTTTTGGATTTCTATTTTTATATTGGAGTGATTAGAAATGGCCTGGGCAGGAGCTTAGAGGCCAGTAGGAGAGCTTCAGCAGTGCAGAGCTCCCCAGGGAGATCCCAGCTCCTGCCCCTGGAAAGAGACCCAGCAGCTCTCAGAAGGGGCAGATTTGGAGCATAGGGTTACAGGCCTAAGAGCTGGACGGAACCTTAGAAGGCATCTAGTCTGCAACCTCTCACTGCATAGATAAGGGAACACGGACTTTCCTAAGTGTATGGGCAGGACTCCATTTACCATAGCTGGGGACCTCCTCTTAAGAAAAAAAAAAGCAAAACATTTCCAAGCTCCACCTTGCATATACTCTCTCTCTTCCTCTCCCCACCCCTCCCTCCTCCCCACTGATAGCATCCCACCTTGTGTTATATAGCTATGTGTGCCTACATCTTGGCCAACAAAATATAAGGATCCTTGCAAACTACATCTTGCCTTAGTTTTAAAATGTAATATTATCTATATTTTATTGTATTCTTATTTATTTGGTTAAATATTTCCCAGTAACATTTTAAACTAGTTCTGGTGGAGGATTGCAGGCCCTGTGTTTGACATCTCTGCTTTACTAGACTTTATATTCCTTGGGGACAGTGAGCATATCTTTTTTTTGTACTACGCCCATGAAGGTATGGTGCTTTCATTTAGGCTCCTACTATGAGCAGGGCCCCTGGGCACCACATCGTGGATGCCAAGATGAAAAATGACACAGTCTCTACCGTCAAGGAGGAGACAATACATACCCAGACTAGTCTGATACAAGACAGGGTGAAATGGGGCAAAGGAGAAATCCAGACAAAAGGCTTGAAGGACAGATTACTTTCAGCTGAAAGGTCAGGCAAGCTTTTATGAATGAGTTAGCACCTGCCCTGAGTCTCAAAGTGGAGAGATGAGAAGGACCAAAAATAGCACAGATTCAGAGTGGCAGTAGTGGGCAGGAAGATCCCAAGGAATAGATAGCAGGTCATGAATCCATCAATGAACAAACATTTAATAAATATCTGTTATGTGCCAGACACTGCTAGGCAATAGCGATACAAAGAGAAAAGTCAAATAGTCCCTGCCCTCTAGGAGTTTCCATTCTGATGGAGGAGACTGCAGGTAGGTGTGAATCACTGAACAAATGTCGAGTGCCTATTATAAGGGCAGCTAGGTGGCGCTGCAGTGGATTAGCGTGGTGGACCTGGAGTCAGGAAAGTCTGAGTTTAAATTCTGCCTCAGACACTTACTAGCTGTGTGACTCCTAGCAAGTCACTTAGACTCTGTCTGCTATCATTTCCCCATCTGTAAAATGGGGATAATAATAGCACCTTCCTCTTACGAATGTTGTGAGGATCAAGTGAGATGATATTTGTAAAGTACTTAGCACCACTCTAAGCACATAGTAGACATTGTACAGGAATAGCTTGTTTGATTGCACTTTGCTTTATTGCTCTTCAAAGGTATTTCATTTTTTTTACAAATTGAAGGTTTGTGGCAACTCTGCATTCAGCAAGTCTGTCACACCATTTTTTCCAACAGCACATGCTCACATCCTGTCTCTGTCACATTTTGGTCATTTTTGCAATGTTTCAAACCTTTTCATTAATGTTGTATGTGTCATGGTGGTCTGTGATCAGTGATCTTTGACATTACCATTGTCATTGTTTTGGGGAGCCACAAAGGGCACCCATATAAGATGATGAACTTAATCGATAAATGTTCTGACTGCTCTGCCCACTGGCCATTCTCCCTTGTCTCTCCTCCTCTGGCCTCCCCGTTCCCTGAGATACAAACAATATTGAAACGAAACCAATTAATAACCCTTTAATGGCTTCTAAGTGTTCAAGTGAGAGGAAGTGTCAATAGATGCAGCAAACTGCATTGTTGTTGTATTTTAAGAAATTGCCACAGCCAACCCCGCTTCAGCAACTGCCACCCTGAGCTATTAGCACCCATCAACATCAAGAAAAGACCTACCACCAGCAAAGAGATTATGACTTCCTGAAGGCTTAGGTAATGGTTAGCATCTTTATCAATAAAGTATTTTTTAATTAAAGTATGTGCATTTTTTTAGACATAATACCATCACACACTTAATAGGCTATAGTACATTTATAGTACTTTTATGTGCACTGGGAAACCAAAAAAATTTTGTGACTTGCTTTATTCCGGTGGTCTGGAACCTAACCCACGACATCTCTAAGGTATGCCTGTATAAATGCTAATTATTGTTGTTACTGTTACTACCACTACTACTAGTACTACTACTACTACTACTACTCCTATTACTACCACTGCTACTATTACTACCACTACTACTATTACTACCACTACTACTACTACTACTACCACTACTACTACTACTACTACTACTACATAGCAGGCAGTGAGGAGACAGGTAAAAAGAAGGAAATAAACCCTATTCCAATGAACTTGCATTCTACTTGGGGAGGTAAAAGATACGCGAAAATATATATACATGATTATGTGCTACATATATAAATACATGCAAACATATGCAAACGTATACAACATAAATATAAAGTTGTATGTGAAGTGTATGCACACACCAAGTAGTTAAATACAAGTTAATTTGAAAGGAAGGGCACTCATAATTTGTGGGGGGGACCAGGAAAGGCTTCATCTTAAAGAAAGACTGTCTCTACAAGGCAGAGCTAAGTTGGGGTGCATTCCAGGCATGGGCTACAGTTGGTACAAACTTACAGAAGTGGGAGATGGAGTGTCATGAGAGAGGAACAGAGGCCTGTATGGCTGGATTATAGAGTGTGGGAGGGAAAGCAATGTGTAATGAGGTTGGGAGGGTAGGTTGGGGCCAGGTCGTGTAGGATTTTAAAAGCTAAACAGAAGCAAAAGCCAACTGGGGTGGATTGATGGGTGGGTGACTGGGTCAGATCTGGGCTTAAGGAGAATGACTTTTACAGCAGTGCGTAGGATGGACCTCAGTAGAGAAGCTGCAACAGTACTGACCAGAAGGCCTGAAGTAGTTGTGCGAGGGTAGAGAAAGGGTTACCTGTGAGAGATGTTATAAAGGAAGCAATGGTAAGGTTTGAAAACTGATTGAATGCATGAAGTGAGGGAAAATGAGGAGCACGTGATATTGCTGTGGTTTCATAACTTGGGATACTCAGAAGGATGATGGGGAAAGAAGATGATTTCCATTTTGACCCTGCTGAGTTTGAGATGTCTCTGGGATGGCCAGTGTTAGGTGATGCAGAGGCTGGGTAATATATAGACCTGGGAGGCATCTGCATCGAAATGAGAATTAAGTGAAGGGGACTGAGGTGAAACAGCTTGGAAAAGTAGGCTGAAGCCAAGCTGTGGAGGGCCCTAAATGGCAGGCTGAGGAGTTTGCATTTTAAACTCCAGGCTCCTGGAAGGCACTAATGGCTTTTGAGGAGAGGCCAGCACGATCAGGTCAGTCCATTACAATTACTTCTCAGTCTGCTAGAAGGTGAACTGGAAAGGGTGGGGGCTAGGGCCAGAGAATGGGAACCCATTGGCCCACTGTGACCATGGGCCTGTTCTGGGAGGCCTCCAGGAGGGCATCTGCCTTACCATTGGAGCCAGTGATTGCTTGCACAAGGTCATAGTGGCCATGTGATTGATGAGGGGGGAACGTGGTAGATAATTAAGAAATGGTTCTTGAATTGAAATTTGGGAGAAACCATGTTGATTTCTTTTTTCCTAGACAGGGGCCTGCTCTGGACCCATGTTCCATAGGAGAAAAGTCTTTCCCAATCATTCAGTGGTTTTTAGCATTTTCCTTTAACTTTCCATTGCCCCATCAGAACAGATATGGGCAGAGAAGGGAGGGAGGGAGGAAGCAACAGCAGCTGCTTGATCGTGTCCACATAATGGCTTTCTCCTCTTATGCTCAGCTCTGGCTTTGCACAGGGCTGGGCACACAATAGGCAGCTAGGTAGCTCAGTGGTTAGAGCACAGGGGCCTGGAGTCAGGAAGATCTGAGCTCAGATGTGACCTCAGACGCTTAGTAGCTATATCCCTGGGCAAGTTGTGATACTGTGTTTTGCCTCAGTTTCCTCATCTGTAAAATAAAGATGATTATAGCACCTACCTCCTTGGGCTGTTGTGAGGCTCAAATGAGATAGTAATTATAAAGCCCTTAGCACAGTGCCTGGCATGTAGCAGAAGCTATATAAATGTAAGCCGTTATTATTAAGATTAGCTTTTGTTTGAAAAGCATGATTCCATTGAGCTCTGCCAAACCCAGAGCCCTGAAAGAACTGTTCTGTGCTGAGCCCTGTGCTCGGACCTGGGGGCAATACAAAGTCTAGGTGCAGCACAGCTCCTGACTTCATGCCTGAGCTTATAGTCTAGTGGGGGATAACATGTACAAAGCTAACTACAACACCCCATATTACGAGATTAGAGAGATAGGAAACTAAGTGTTATGTGAGGCCAGGAGGGGATCAGAAAAGACTTTTAAAAGTATGTCATTAATTTATTTGAAATTTTAATTGATATATTTTATTTTTGACATCCAAATACAGTAGAACCTCAGTTTACAAATCCAATTCGTTCCGAGATTCTGTTCATTGTGCAATCTGTTTGTATTGCAAAGTAAATTTTACCATAGGAAATAATGTAAAGTTGGATGATTGGTAATATTCATATAAAATAATTATTTATAATTTTAAGTTTTCTGTCCCTGATGCACCTGAAATACAATAGCAATGATTAGTACACAATATAAACCAAAAATAGGGCAAATTAACCTGCACTTTACCTTTGAGAAGAATTGTGACCAGTGAGGGAGATGAGAGGGGGGAGGGGGAGGAGGAGGAGAAAGAGCAGGAGGAAGGGTTATTGCTTGGAAGGAGAATCTCCTTCCATAAGAACGTCAGGGATTTCAACATCTGGAGTGTTCTCTCTTATGCTTCTTTCACTAAAAGTAAGATTAACACTACTGCCTTCATTTATTTTTAGAGTCACTTTCATGTTTTGACTCACTGATTTTCTTTTTCTTTACATTCACTTCTGACTAGGAATCTAATGACACTTGTTTTTGATGTTTTTTCAGAATGTCATGGAAATGTGACATTGCATTATCATTAAAAATATTCGTGGTGGGGCGGCTAGGTGGCACAGTGAATAGAGCACTGGCCCTGGAGTCAGGAGGACCTGAGTTCAAATCCAGCTTCAGACACTTAACGCAAAAACTAGCTGTGTGACTTTGGGCAAGTCACTTAACCCCAATTGCCCTCCAAAAAAAAATACTCGTGGCTCACATTGCTACAGCCTTATTTGGGTGATGTTTTTCAGCAAAATTTTGCACTTTTTCCCACATCCGAAAAACCTCCCTAATCTCACTTGACATGAGGGATTGCTCTGACCTCTCAACCTCCTCCTCAGATGAGATATCCTTCACAACCTCTCGTTGTTGTACTTCATGCAGATCCATCAGTTTGTCCTTCATCAGCTCCTGGCTATGTTCCTCCATAGTTACAAATATTGTTGTAGATCACAGTCACTATTGTACGCTTTTACACAAAGTACTAATGTATGTACACAAACACACGTGAACACACTTATAATGGTACTGTTAAGAGCGAATGATGCTGCCTTCACAAAGGGTCAAGGCTGAATGACACCGATTAGGTGGTATACCGACCTGAGATTTCTTTGTGCGACATATGAAAGCAGAAAAAAAAACATTGCCCTAGTTGAGTATCATCCAAACATGATGTTCATTCTGTGAATTTTTGTTTGTCCTGCAAGACAAATTTTGTGAAAAATTTTTTCTCGTCCAGCAAAGCATATGTAAACCAGGTTACTCGTAAACCAAAGTTCTGCTGTATCTCCCAACTCTCCTACCCAGGGAGCCACCCCTTGTGGCAAACAATAAAAAAGAAAGAGGAAAAAAAAGCGGTTCACCAAAATCAACCAACTCATTAACTGAATCTGACAACATATGTAGTGTTCCACACCCATAGTCCCCCACCTGCAAAGAAGGGAAGAAGATATATTTTCTCATCTCTTTCCATTGTTGTTTCTGTGAATGTTGTTTTCTTGGTTCTGATTGCTTCCCCCTGTCCATCTTCATCTTTGGAAGGCTTGTGGGAAGAGGTAACATTTGACTTAGGCAAGAATGGCTGGGCAGAAATTCCAAGTGGAAGAGAAAGGCCATTTTAGACATAGAGGAAAGATTGAGTTAAAGGCATGGGGGCAAATGATGAAAACCTTAGAATGTGTGGGAGTGTGGAAGATAGACTGCATGGGGGGAAAGTAATACAAGATCAAGTTGGTGGGTAAAGTTAAGCCAGGTCTGGGGAGGGGTGGGGTTGGGCTTCAGATATTATGAGTTTGACCTTTACTCGGTTGGCAGTGGGGAGCCAGTGAAGACTTTTGAGCAGAGGAATGACATGGCCAGATCTTTCAGTTGTATAATTCTGACAGGTGTGTGAAGAATCTGGGTGGGGGGAGGGGAAGGGAAAGTGCCCCATGGGGGAGAGAAAAAGAGTGAGTGGATATGGGGAAACCTGGTAAGAGACTATTCCAATAAATTGTCTGTAAGGTGTATGTGAAGGATGGAATTAGGGTGCTGCCTGTTGTGAGAGGAGAAGATGAACCTTGGTAGTTGATTGGCTAGCAAACATGAGGGGGAGGGAGATTGCAAGAAAACCATGAGGCTGTGACCCTAGGAGACCGAGTGGTGCCACTGACAGCTAGAGTGAAGGCAGAAAAAAGAGGAAGTATATGAGGAAAGAAACCAAGCTCTGGTCAGGACATGTTAAGAAATGTAAAGACCCACATGTCAATCAAGAGCCCTCCCTGTGTTTTCTCAGGCAGAGTTCCAGTCCCAGAAAAATTCTGCCCAGGTTTTTGGCAGTTGAACGTCTCTCCTCTGGGAGGGGCCTGTCCCAGGCCACAGGGCCTTGGACCTTTGGCAGACTGCTCTAGTCCTACTTCTGCCCTTCCCGTAGACTTTTCCTGTCCTCTTCCTACCTGTCTGACTGATTCTCCTCTTTTTCCTTTGTAGCCTTCTAATTGGTGTCCCCACATCCAGTGTCTTTGGTCTCTGATCTATTCTCCACCTACCTGCCAAATTATATTCCTAAAGTACAGGTCGGCCTGGGTCACTCCTTCACTCAATAAGCTCCCTATCTCCTCTAGGACCAGATACAAATTCCCTTTTGGCATTTGAAGTCCATCACTATCTGACCCCAGCCAGCATTTCCAGACTTACTATGCCTTCTTTCCCTTCATACACTCTACTTTTCAACCAATTTGATCTACTTGCTGTTCCCTAAATACAACATACCATCTCTCACCTCCATGCCCAAACTGCCTGGAATGTTCTCCCTCCTTACCTTCACCTCTTAGATTCCCTGGACCTAGGATTCCATTAGTGAAGTGCAGTGCCTGGAAACTCCTTAGATCAGTGTAGATTTGGTGACTCATCTGCTACATGCAGTCTTAGAGAGTTGTCTGGTTGACAACTGGTCTTTGAGGGCTTTGAGAGGTTAAATAATTTTGTCCTGGTCACATAGTATGTGTAAGAGGCAGAACTTAAACCCAGGGTTTCTTGACTTTAAGGTCAGCCTTCTAACTACTAGACCAATCTGTCTTTCAACTTGGCCGTAATAAACATTTTTTTGGACATATTCATTGTACTCTGTTTAGGAAAAGGGTTAGTACAGGGAACTCCCTGTGAAGGAATCTCCCTCTGCTGATGTAATCTTAAAGAGTTACCTAGAGAGCACTGAGAGATTAAGAGACTTGTAAGTGTCAGAGGTGGGACTTAAATCCAGGTCTTCCTGACTCCAAGACAAAGCCTCTATCCAGTATGCTATACTGTACTCTGTTTGCCAGCATTTTATTTCACAATTTTGCGTAAATATTAATTTAGTGTTATTGAGCTATAGTTCTCTTTATCTGCTTTATCTTTCTCTAGTTTGGTCATTGGACCATACATAGGTTGTCCCAAAAGTCTTAGTGCAGTTTTTAGTTTAAAACTTAGAGCTGCACTCAGACTTGGGACGCTCCATATTTCTAAAAGAAAGAACTGAGCAGACTGACTTGAAAACAACCTTTAGAGTAGAGGCATTATTTCTTTCAATGTTTGAAATAATTCAGTTGTAATTCTGTCTGGACCTGGTATGTTTTTCCTCCCCTCCTCCGACCCATGGCAGTTCATTTCCAGACCATTGAATTTCTTTTTCAAATTGGATTGGTTAGGTTATCTAGGAACTGTTTTGTCAATTTGGGTGTTTTTTTAAAATTCACCCTTTTCATTTAAATTTTCCATTTTGCTGGTATTTAACAATGAATAATAGTGACTGAAAATTTCCTCCCCAGTTTGTGATTTCTCCCTTCTCATTTTTTATTTTGGTATTTGGCTTGTCCTCTCTCTATTAAAAAATTAGTGAATGGTTTATCAACTTTATTGGCCTTTCAAAAACAGCCTTTTGTTTAGTAATTCAGTTTTTATTCTCCTTAATTTTCACACATTCATCCTTGGTGTTTGGGGTTTATTAAGTAATTGATTTTCTAATTTTGGGAACTTCATGCTCAATTCACTAAAGTTTCTTCCCCCTCTTTTGTCAATATAAGCATTCAGGGAAATAAATTGGCCTCTGAGGACTTCAGTGGCCCCATCCCATAAACTCTGACATGTTGTATTCCTGGATTAATTTATCAGAGCCTCTGAGAGCAGGGCCCCGAGGGCTTGGGAGACAGGACAAACACATTTGGAAAGGGCTTTAAGTATACACAAGCAAATCCCAAAAGGAGGGAGCTTACAATCTTTTCTTCTAATATTTTGACATTGATGGCTCAGCCAGGTAGACTTGTGAGAAAGTCTCAGAGAAAAGGCGGGGTGGGGGCAGCAACAATGAGGAAGGGCCAGGATGCCAATCAGAGAGTTCTGTGGGAAACGAGAGCACAACAGAAGGGGAATGGAAACCGGGTGACCTTGATCAAGTTCTTCCTCCTGTCCTGGGGCCTCAGATTCCTGAGGTGGTCCCCAAGGTCTCTTCAAGGATAGCAGAATGGAAGGCATGCTGAACCTAGAGTCAGGAGATCCTGCTTTCAAAACTCTACTTGGACTGAATTTGTGTGACCTTAGGCAGGTTAATTCTTTCTGGTCCTCAATTCGTCTCCAATAAGATGAAGGTCTTGCATGATGTGATGTTTAAGGTCACTGGCTCTGGTGTAGGAGGATCTGGGTTCAAATCCCATCTCTGATGCTCTTCTGGAGCCTCGTTTTCTTCACTACACTAAATAATGCCCCTCGCCAACTGGGAATCCTTGTTCTACAAAGCTATGTACCAGCTCTGCCTTTCATGGGTATCTATTCCCCAGCAGGGACAGCTGAGTGGTTCAGTGGATAGCACTCTGGGCCTGGAGATGGGAAGATTCATCTCTGTGAGTGCAAATCTGGCCTCAGACACTTACTAGCCATGTGACCCTGGGCAAGTTACTTCATCCTGTTTGCCTCAGTTTTCTCATCTGCAAAATGGAGAAGGAAATGGCAAACCACTCCAGGATTTGTGCCAAGAAAAACCTAAATGGGGTCACAAAGAGTCAGACAGGACTGAAAATGACTGAAGAACAACAGCCCCTTAGCAGGCAGGGCCATTACCCCAAGTATACAGGGAGATGGACAGCTATGCCGCCCAAGTGCCCCAGGAATTTGGCTGTTTTTACCATGTCCTCCTGCTTCTTAAAGTCCTCAGGGAGCCTGCTTATTACTTGAAATGGTAAAGAAGTAGAAAGAACAAGGTCATATTCAATCCAAATATACCAATTGATCTGTGATCTCATCAATTCAGGATTTCCTTCTAGTGATGCAGGTCACAACCCATCCATGCCTGTCTGACCTCTGTGATTCTCGTCTGGTTCCCAAGAGTCTCACCACAGGGAACCCAGCCACTGTGCTGGATTCCTTGATTTCTCCTGACGTCATGAGGATACCAGTGGAAAACTGTCCTCCCCCAATGATTAGGTCAGCAGAGCCCTGGGTCTCCTGAAATTATGAGTCTTCCCTGAGATCCCGTTGTTCCATACTTCATGGACATATACCATGGAGGAACAGAAGAGTCAAACCAAAAGCTGTCAGTTTTGAACTAGAGAGGGCCTTCAAGGTCACCTAATTCCAACCATGCCATTTGGATCATAGATTTAGAGCTGGAAGGGACCTTGGAGGTGATTGAGTCTAAACTCCTCATTTTTCATTGAAATTAAGTGACTTATCCAGGGTCACATAGTCACTGGTCCTGAGATAAGGTTCAAAACTAATTTGTCCGAGTTCTCCCTAGGAGAACTGTTCTCTGTCCTCTATACTATACTGGCTTGATATTGGTTTCTTAAAAATGGGCTTTTGTAGCAGGCTGTGACTTATTTATTTATTTTGACTATAACAATAGATACAATGGAACCATTGAATATTAGAGTTGTGCGGGATCATCCAAGCCAGCCCCCCTTTCAGCTGGCAGAGGAGGAAGCTGAGGCCCAGAGAGGTCACACAGCTCCTCAGTGCCAGGGCTCAGGTCCTCTCAATCCAAGTTGAGTGCACTTCCCAGGATGCCGTGCTGCAAAAACCCCTGTGGGAGTAATGATTGATTAATGAGTGATGGGTTCAGAGCAACTGCCCCATTCATATTCTTGGCATTCATGTCAGTGTGAGCTCTCCTACGGTTTTTGTCTTCCTAAAGCTCTAAGACTCCTGAGGGAGACAGTCAAGTCACTCAGGCTTCAGGTTCATTGTTCAGCCTACAGGACTTGACACCAAAGGGCCCCACCCTGGGGACTGCAGGCATTCCTTTGAAATGAGTGGGTTTCCCCCGCCCTCCCCCCCTTTCTGGATGACTAGATGAGGGCTGAATAATCCCTCACAGCTAGGGCAATGAGAAAACTGCAGAGATAATCCAAAAGGCCTGCAAGCATCCCAGAGGAAATGGAGTTCAGTGGGAAGGGTATTGGAGCCCGAATCCCAGCGATCTGCCACTTACATTCTGCAAATCAGTTCTCTCTCGGCTCAGTTTCTTTATCTGTAAAATGAGTGCACATTTGGGTCCAGTGAATTTCCCTTGATCCTTTGATCTGGGAAATGAGGCCACTAGACTAGATGGCCTTGGAGAACCTTTCCAGCTCTGGATCTAAGTTCCAATGTATGTGACATTGAACAAGCCACTTACCATCTTGGGCTTCAGTTTGTTATAGTTGATCAGTTGGGTCTGGCTCTCTGTGACCCCATTTGGGGTTTTCTTGGCAAAAATCCTGGAATGGTCTGTCATCTCCTTCTCCAGCTCATTTAACAGATGAGGAAACTGAGGCAAACAGAGTTAAGTGACTTGTCCAGGGTCACACAGCTAGGCAATGTCTGAGGCCAGATTTGAACTCAGGAAGAGACTTCCTGACTCCAGGCCCAGAGCTCTGTGCCTTGCTACCCAGACTCCAGTTTCCTCCACTGCCATATGTTGGACTGGACGGTCTTTGAGGTCCTTCCCAGTTCTGGATCTAGGATTCTATGTACACAGATAGGTCAAAGGCTAAATACATATAATGCAAGTACAAAGTAGTTTTGAGTAGGCAAGAATACTAAACAATGGGGAGATGAGGCAAGGCCTCTTATAGTAAGGGAGGAAAGAAAGCATTCTAGACATGCAGCACCCCCTATGCAAAAACTTGGAGGCAGGAAATGATGCATCACATAAGCAGAGAATTTTGACCTAGAATGGACCTTAGAGATCACCTGGTCCATCCCCTTCATTTTATAGTTGAGGCATTTGAAGCCAAGAAAGGGGAAGGAAACTTCTGAGGTCACATAGCTAGTAAATAGCAGCACCAGGAATGGAGCCCAGGCCCTCTCATTCTAAATACTTGACATGATTTTCCCATAATTCCCATCAAGGCTGTTATGCAAATAAGCTCATGTGTTAAGCCAGGAATTATGAGAAAATTCCTGGCTTAACACATGAGCTTATTTGCATAACAGCCTTAATGGCCCTTCTCTGAGAGGGAGGGCCCTGGAGGGCTTTCTGTGGTATTACTTATGTCCATAGTGGTAGAAGAATAGTCCCACTGAGAAAGTTCCATCTTCATTGGGTCTTGGCACATCTTCAACCATCACCTGCCAGTTTTAAGCCCCAGTTTGGCTGATCAGAGCAATCAAAACTTTCAGTGTTTTGGGGCTGTGTACGAGGTGGGGGGTGAGGAAGGAAGGGGTGTCTGAGGCTTAAAGGAACCTTAATTTCTAGCTTCTTAAACAAAACTCACCCAAAGTTACATGACAAGGTAGGGGCAGAACCAAGATTAGAACTCACATGTCCTGTCTTCCAACTGATGCCCCACACTGAGATACCACCCAAAGCCTAGGTATTTAGAAAGCTGACATTGCCTATTGGATAAACCCAGGAGTTAATAAATGGAGTGATGTGCAGGGTGGGGGCAGGGAAGAGGTAGCAGGGTCATCTAATGCTCCCCAAACCTCAGGATGAGTCTTATATGTCAAGTTGTCTATCAGTATATTCCTGCTTTGTGGGTCAAATTTGTACCGCTGGAGTCTCTGTAGCAATTTGGGGCAGGGTAAGAGTTGCCTCTGGGCTCAGTTCTCTTGTTTCCCCCCCTGGATGCATAATTTTCAGTATCTCCTTCTGGGTCAGAATGTCTTTGTGCAATTGTCTTTAACGTACTTTACAGTAACATTAGAGATGAAGGCACCAGCAGGCGGAGGGTTTAGAAGAGACCTTTGGTTGGAGGGGATGTTTGAACCATCTTGAAGAAAACCGGGGTAGGCTCTATGTTCCCTTTCTATGTTGCTCTAGGCATGCATTTTGACCCCAAGTCCCTGGTATAAAGATGTTTAGGAGAGAGTAATCTCTTCCTGACTGGTTTTCCACTATCCCCATTGCCTTTCCCTTCCTTGTCGCCCCTCTCCCACCTCTGCCTCTGATCGTCAACTACAATTACATCTCACACATTTGATTTCTTTACTTTGGGCATCTTTGGCTCTCACAGCTGGTGCCCTATATAGTTGTGAATCACAGAATAGTTGCTACAGCTGGAGACCAACTAATCAAAGTCCCTCATTTTACAAATAGGGAAATTGAGGCTCACAGTGAGAAAGTGACTTTATTCAATGTCACTTAACAACTCAGTGGCAGAGCTAAGACTAGAACCCATGTTTTTGGACTCCAAAACCACAACAATGTCAAAAGTAGACATTTACATGCAAAAATGGATATGCTGATTCAAAAGCATTCTCATCTATTAACTAAGGACTTCTATTGCTCAACCACTTCCTGAACCTTATCCTAGAAGGAGTTCTTAACATGAAGTCTGTGACCCTGTTTTTCTTTCATTTATATATGTGTGCTTTTGTACATATATACATGTATATATGTATAAACTGTATTTCAATATAATTAGTTTCCTTTGTAATCCTATGTATTTTTTGTTTCACATTTAAAAACTTGATTCTAAGGAGTCCATAGGCTTCACCTGACTGCTGAGTCCATGATACAAAAAAGATTAAGAATCCTTTTCCTAAAGATTATATGAAATAGAAAATAATAAAGCAGCATTTCTAGTTAAAGAAAGATTGGTGGAAAGGGTATTTGGGGGTGAATAGGAGGAGGGAGAAGGAGAAGAAACAGAAACAGACACCAGTCTCTTTACTCCCCTCCCTCCTCACATCTAAATGCACCTGGCCTTTAGGGAGCTGCCAAGCCAGTTCACTGCCCAGACCTTAAGAAGAGGAGATGGCCCATTCCTTCTAACATACCTGGCTTGGGTCCAGACCATCATTGAGATGAAAGAGGTTGAATAATTTGTTGCCTATAGTTAACGGGTATTTGTTTATTTATTTGGAGTCATGTACAGAGCTTCACTAAAAGATCAAAGCAGCAGCCTGGGCCAAAGCTGGCAAAGCATGTGAGGGGTGGAATATGCTGGTGGTAGAGCTAAACATCAACAGAGACGAGTGGATTCCAGAAGCTCCAGGCTTGTGTGCTTGACCTCAATCTCCGGCAAAATCCTCAAAGAGATTATTAAACAGGTGGTGTGTAAACACTGGGAAAAGAATGTGGTAATCACAGGGAGCCAAGACAGGTTCACCAAGAGCCAGTGTCACTCAGATTCTCCTAAAACTAGAAGAGATCCTAGAGGTGATGGAGAGGTTGTAAATCCTGTGTTGAGGATGTTCTGAAACATAGATTGAGGAAACTGAGGGAACCAGAGAGAGAAAAGGACCAGTGTCATAAACCAGTTTTATTTTCCGTTTTTGAGGGCAAATTATTTGGTAGATCATAGAAATGGAATAGTCATAATGGATGTACCTTGATTTTGGCAAGACTTTGACCAATCCCTCCAGCATAATTTTGTAAGCAAAGTGGTGAGATATTCACTCCAGATTGGATCATGAGGCTGGGGAATAAAAACCCTAAGGATAGATATTGGTAGCTATATTCAAGTAATTGAAAATCTTTCATGAGAGGAAGGAAATCAATGTATTCTGTGTTGCTGCAGATGACAAAAGAAAGTGGAAGCCAAGGGAAGGAAGTAAAATGTAGATTTTAATCCAATATTAAGAAAAAAGTTTTATTCCACAATTAATAGGCTACCTCATGAGGTAGTGAGCTCTCCATCCCTGACAGTGTTCAAAAGGAGGTAGAATGAACAGCAAGATGTCATAGAAAGGATTTCTGCAGAGGGTTAAGGGGATGGATTAGATGATGTGCACGATTCCTTATAACTCTGTGAGGCTGTGATTCCATGGATATTTTACACACATACACACACAAACACACACACACACACACACACACACACACACACACACGGTCATTTCTAGCGCTGACTTTCTAAAAGTCTATGAATATTTTGTTTGTTAAAAAGAAATTCATTTGGTATTCATGTATCTTGTAGAGAGGCAGGGTGGTAGAGTGATGAACCTATAAAATTGTTGCATTTAAAAACTTGATTCTAAGGGGTCCATAGGTTTTACGTCACTGCAGGGTCCATAATAAAAAAAAATGTTAAGAATTTTTTTTCCTGAACATCAGATAATCTGAACATAGGACAACAGACATAGGCTGGAAGGGCCCTCAGGTGCTATCTAGTCTAACCTCCACAGCTTATAGATGAAGAAACTAAGGACCAGAAAGGGGAAGTGATTTATCCAAGATCACATAGCTACTAAGTAATAAAGGCGGGATTTGAACTCTGGTCCTCTAATACCATACCCCACCTGTGATACTTATTAGTTATACTATAGAATCATAAGATCCTGTGTTGTAGGATCCTAGGTTTTGACTGGGACTGGAAGAGACCCTTCTCATTTTACAGAGGGAGAAAAAAACGGAGGCCCAGAGAGATGTGACTTTCACAAGGTCTCACAGATAGTTAAGTATTAGAATCAGAATTCATGCCAAGGTCCTCAGATTCCAGAGCTAGCTCTACCTTTGCTGTATTCCTCCTAAAGGCAAAATGTTTCATTACTAATTTTTAGGTAAACTTACTGAGGACTGAGTTGTAGGAAAGGTAATTCTTTTATTGTTTGAATCTCTAGCCTTGCATGATAAGAAACTAGACATATTTCACTTAGAGATCATACTAGTTTAATGCTTTACTCAGGACCCTGAGTTGTACCGATCCCAGAAAACTTCAGGGGATCCAAAGAATGATGTTTGGAAGTTCCATCGAATTTCTGTTATCCGGGGTAGTGTTTTGAGTAATCTATATAAAATTTAATTGGTGTGCCTTATTTGGAAAACTTACTATGTATTAACCAATCAGCTATTGTTTCTCTGCTCCTTTGTTTGAATGCTTTATAATATGCATTTTTTAGAGGTTCAGAGGGAGCAAGCTCCCCTATTGCAGCCCTCCCCTCTACTGGATGACTTAATCAACTTCTTCCTAAACTACTTTTTTTTAGGAAAATTTTGTTCTCAGCTCACAGTCCACCTCTCTGAGCCTCAGTTTCCTCTTCTGTAAAATTGGGATAATGATACCTTGAGCACCTACCTCACAGAGTTGTCGTGAAGCCCTAATAAGATCATGTGTGGAAAGTGTTTTTGCAAACTTAAAAGTGATGTAGAAACATCGACTACTATTATTAGCCCCATCATCTTCACTCTGGCTTCTCTGATATTAGAAAATCATCCCCTTCTTAGAATCACTTTCCTTCTCTTGCCTCCCATTGGGGAACAGTAGGGAAACTTGTTCCATTCTGTTTTTAATTTTGTTTGGTTTTCAATTTTTTTAAGCAACCATTTGTGTGGTTGACATGTGGAACCATAGAGCAGTGGTGTCAAACTCAAATAGAAAAGGGGGGGCACTACAACCCTACTTAAGGGTCCTTGTGGGCTGCAGATTGACTTTAAAAAACCCACAAATTAACATTAGGTTTTATTTCTATTTATTTTGTTAAATATTTCCTAGTTAAATTTTAGTTCAGTTTGTGCCGTATTTGGGAGTGTCGTGGGCTTCATGGGGCTGCGTGTTTGACACCTCCGCTGTGCATTGTCAGAGCTAGAAGGGAGCCATCTGGCCTAGTCCCCCTCATTTTACAGATGGGGAAACTGAGATCCAGAGAGAGGAAGCAACTTATCCAAGGTCACACAGCCAGGAGTGGAAGTTGGGTCTTTTGAATCCCATTCTGGTGTTTTTTCTATGGTACCATATAGTTCTTCAGAGTAGATCTGTTATGCTATCTTTAAGTTATAATTCAAAGTTGACCTCCCTACCTTACCCATCTGATGTCCATCCTAGTATTTTTTTGTCTCTCTGATTAAGATCTTTCATTTTTTCATCACAGTAATTTTCCCAGTATACCTTTCCCCCCTATATCCTACCATAGTGAGCCTTCCCTTTTCAGAAAGAAAAACATTTAAGCAAAAGCCAGGTTCCCAACAGTGAGTGTGACACCCCAAACCCCTAGTCTTCCACTTCTCTAGTGAAAGGTAGGTGATTCATTTCCCCATCTTTTCTCCAGGGCCAAGAGTGGTCATTATATTTACACAGCTGGAAACTAATACTTTTCATTTGTAGAAATTCCTAGAAATCACAGATAATTATCTGTATAGTAGATAATTCACTTAAGTGCCTACTTGTCAGGTACTGTACTGGATATGCAAAGCCAAGAAGGGAACAGTCCCTGCACTCAGGGAGCTAAGATTCTATTTGGGGTAAACAAGATGTGGTCCAGTGTATCAAACACTGTATTTAGGCACAAGAACATCTGAGTTCCATTCTTATTTCATACACTGTGTGACCCTGGGCAAGTCATTGACCTTTTCTGGGTCTCAGTTCCTCATCTGTAAAATGTGGAGGTTGGATTTGATGATCTCCTAGGTCCCTTCTAACTCTAAATCTATGAATTTCTAATCTTATATACAGAGATACGTAAATATGGAATTGATACAAAATAAATACATTGTAATTTAGGAGGTTGGAACTGAACTGATTCTTGAAGCAAACTATGGATGCCAGGAGGAGGATGGAGAGAATTCCAGGGCTGAAGAAGAGTGGGAGATGGAATGTTGCATACATTAAAATAATGCTTGTAAAATGCTTTGAGGGCAGCTAGGTGGCACTGCAAAGGATAGAGCACCAGGCCTGGAGGCAGGAGGACCTGAGTTCAAATTCTACCTCGGATACTTACTAGCTTTGTGACCCTGGACAAGTTACTTCACTCTGTTTGCTTCAGTTTCCTGAGCTGGAGAAGTAAATGGCGAACCACTCCTATATCTTTGCCGAGAAAATCCTAAAAGGGCTCATAATGAGTTGGACATAACTGAAAAATGATTGAACAACAACAAAGTGCTTTATAGACCTTAAAGCACTATATAAATGCTATTATAATAATAATAATTATTATTATTATTGCTTCTCCTAGTACTACTACTGTGTAAGCCAGTTTGGCCAGAATGTAGAGTGCTGAGGAGGAGTGATATGAATTCATTCTGGAAAATATGTTGGAGGCATTTTGTAAAGGTCTCCCCCAAATACACATATACTCAAAAATCTTCAATGGTTCCCTGTTACCTCTAGGATAAAATTAAAACTCCTCGGCCTGAAATCTTTTAACAATAATTTAATAGTATTTTATTTGTTCCAATTACATGTAAAGACAATTTTCACCATTCATTTTTTGATAGATTTTGAGTTCCAAATTTTTCTCCCTCCCTATTCTGAAGAAGGCAAACAATCTGACACAGGTTATGCCTGTTCAACCTGAAATCTAAAGCCCTCTCTACATTCTGTCTCCTATCTTTATATTTCCAAGCTTATTTCAAGTGATTCCCCTTCGTGCACTCTTCATCTTGGGCCGTCTACCATCTCTGTGCCTTTGCATACATGCTTCTTCACGTCCTTCCTCACTTTCTCCAAAGTACAACTTAGGTACCATGGCCTTCATAAGGCCTTTCCTGACTGCCCAAGTTCCTGAATTTACTTTGTATATGTATTGTATTCACTCATACCATATGCAGGTATTATTGCATCCCCCCAGTAGAATATAGGGCAGGAATTATTGTTGTTATTTTTACATCTTCGTGACCTAAAGCAGTACCTGATGAATAGTAGGTTCTTAATAAAAGTTGAATTGAATTGGATATCTATATCCTACTCTTCAGTGACCATACAGGAAGGTTGGCCACACTGGCTGGAGAAGTCCTTGGGTTGAGGACACATGGAGACACACATGTACAGACACACACACACATACACACAGAAATATCCCTTGGATTGCCATCCTGAACAGGTGGTTATATTTTGAATTCTGCATCTTATCAGCACCTTGTTTATAATGGGACAAATGTGGCCTATGTTAAAACACTTCTGTACCGCCCGATGGGTTACATGGAAAATGATGCCTTAAAATACTCCACTTGGAAAAATCCTTTCTGCATCCAAGGTGACCAGGCTGGCTTCTGGCCAGCAAAAGGAGTTTCTCCTTTGCTGAAATCAAGATACTTAATTAGCTTTGGAAATGAAGACTTTCATCTCCCTCCATGGCTTGCAAAAACAATGGAAATATCAGGACCAGGCATCAATCTTAGGTTTTCCTTTCCTTTCTACCTTGGGCTTCTCTAAAGTTTTACCTTCCTATATATTTTCGTAATATCAGAGACACAGGGAGGGTCTTAACTGTACTCTCAGTAGCTTTGGCAATTACTACCTTTGTGGGAATAAAGATAGGGACTTGACCTGTAATTTCATTGTTACAGGTAACTACTGCATGAGAAAACTCTGGTCCCTCTATAACTGCGAATTGGCACCTTATCTACCACTTACATCCTCAGAAAGCTGTCCAGATCCCTGAGAGTGTAAGTGACTTAGGCAGGGTCACACAATCTGTGTATCAAAAGAGAGATTTGAACCCAGGTCATTATCATCATCATCAATGGATATTAGTAAATTTATATAGTGCTTTAAGGTTTGCAAAGCACCTTCCATATGTTATTTATATTACTTCTACTGTCTGTGGAATTATAACTTTCTGGGCCTCTGCTGCTTACCTGCTACATGACTCTTAAGTTCTTCTGCCTTATACTTTATGTATTTTTTGGAGGCAATTGGGGTTAAGTGACTTTCCCAGGGTCACACCAGTATTAAGTGTCTGAGGCCAGACTTGAACTCAGGTTCTCCTGACTCCAAGACTGGTGTTCTATCCACTGCAGTGCCACCTAGCTGCCCCTCTGCCTTATACTTTAAAATTAGAGTGTGGTCTAGACTCTTGACATTGTCAAGACAGCCTAGGAAGATGAAGAGCAAGAGCTGTTTGATTTCTGTAGATAACATTTCAGTTCCTGCCTCCACTCCTTTGCATTGGTTGCTCCCCATGCTCTCCCTTCTCTCCCATCCCAGTTAGGGCTAAATTTGTTTCTATTTACTTTGGACTTTCTTGTCTGCATAATGCTGTTTTCTTGCTGTAGAATGTAAGCTCCTTGAAGGCAGAGACAGCTTCATCTCTATTATTGTATCCCCAGTACTTAGCACAGTGCCTGGCATATAAATGCTTGTTGAATTAAAATTTTAAGGTCTCTTCAAGCTCTAGAGCCTCAGAGTCTATGAAAGGGTACATCTTCTCTCCCTCCCCCCCAGTCACAGAGTTAGATCTTCGAACCCCTCCATGCCCCCCACCATTGTGATATCAATTATACATGTGAATTTGCCTCTCTCTTGATGCCATGCCCTTAATGAATCAGCTCCATTAGGTATCACAGCAGAGTCTATATAATCAATTCAGTTCGTCAGGCTCATATAAATATGCAGAGGGAAAACCTGTACAGGTTTACATGGATGTCAGTGACAGCAGAAGCCTGCCAGCTCTGTGTGGGGGAGGTAGTCAGGATTGTAAAGCAGACAGTTCCCAGAATTCCTAGAACAAATATGGAATTTCTTCACAACTACTACTCTAACCCTCCAACTTGGAGAGGGATAACAAACACATAGGATGACAGAGTCAGGGTCTGATCTTCCCAACTAGAGACTGGGCTGAATCTAAGAAGATGAAATTCAGTAGGAATAAATGTAAATTTATTTCTGGGGTTCCAACAATCAACATCATGACCATAAGTTTTGGGAGGCATGATAAGACAGCAAAGTATCTGCAAAAGACCAAAAGATGTTTGTGATGTGTAACCTCAATGTGAGATAGCAGTGGGATGTCAGTTGGTCAGTAAGTAAATATTTACCAAGTGCCTACTGTGTGCCAGGAACTGTGCTATGAGTTGGGATGTGGTAGCCAAAAGAATTCATGCCGTCTTGGTCTGCATTGAGAGGCGTGTTTTCCAGGAAGAACAAAATTATTATCCTTCCCTCTATCGTCTGCCATTGTCAGATCATACCTGGAGTTTTCTAGTCAGTTCTGTATAGGCCACATTAGCTAGGATATTGATAAGAGGGAGAATTCCCAGAGGAGACAACCAGATGTCTCAGTCTCCCCAGTAACAGCCTTGTGATAGCACAGGATCTCCTGCTTTTAGTCCAGGAGAGATGCCTGGCTTGACTTCTGGCCCATTGCATCAGCTAGGCTGTGATCTGACAGTTGGAGAATATAGCTAAGGAAGGTTTTTTCCCCTCTCTGGATGTGAAGGGTTGTGGCCTCTTTGTGCTTAAAGTGGGAGAATTGAGTTCAAACTTTGCTAAACCAAAAGGGGAAACTGAGGCTGAGAGAGGTGAAGAGACTTACCCCAACATCTCACAGCTAGTAAGTGATAGAACTGGAATTGGAATCCATGGCTCTTGGTCCCAGATCTACTATTCCTTTGATTGTGACATGCAGGTAAGAAAAATTGGGGGTGCTCTCCTTTTTTGCCTCTTCATGACTCACCTGCCCATCCAAAGTTTTCCCTCTCCAGCTGTTGTTGTTGTTGTTATGTTGTTCAGTTGTGTCTGACTCCTATTTGGGGTTTCCCTGGAATAGATACTGGAGTGGTTTGCCATTTTCTTCTCCAGGTTATTTTACAGACGAGAAAACTGAGGCAAACAGGGTGAAGTCCAGGGTCACACAGCTAGTAAGTGTCTGAGGTCATATTTGAATTCAGTTCTTTCCTAATCCAGGTCCAGCACTCTATCCACTGAAGCGCCATCTAGCTGCCCCTCCATTATAACAAGGCATTGTAAGTTTGTTGAGGTCCCTCAACAAATAGTTGAGAACAAACAGTTCTACCATTCTGTGATTTATGTTCTCATCTATATTGCTATCATTCTGCATTCAGAGTTCTACTGGTCTGTTATAATAATGTCCCTTCCAGCTCTGACTTTTGCTGTTGGAAGCCTCCTCTCAGTTCTGACATTCTATATACCCTATACCTAGCTCTGACATTTTTCTCTTCTAAGGGCCTTTCAATTCTGAACTTTTAAGGCATCCAAGGGCCTGCCCTACCTCTGCCATTCCAGGACTCTGAATCTAACTTGCCCCGCTAAGAGCTGGTGGCAAAGTCTGTCTTGTGCCCTCAAGTCCAAACTGCTATCACTCCTTTTCATTCCCATCCCTCCTAAGCCAAGCCTGAAGCTCTTTCCAGTCTAGATTGCCATCTCCTCACTCAGTGAGCTCCACTTTGCTCTGTTCCATCCCACCCCAGACCCCACTACCCCAGTGTCCCAGGCTCCCCAGATCAGATCCTTAGCCAGGAGCTTAGAGACCCACCCTCTGCTCCAGACTTGCTCTCTTTTAGAGGGCAGCACCAGCCCCCATCCCAGGCCACCTGTTTTCAATAGGAGCCTGTGGGTTCCTGAGCCCCTCATCTTTATTCAGCCTTCCAATTAGGCAGAGTGCTGAGCCAGCCTCCCTCTCTCCACAAGGCCAGCGCAGCTCCAGAGTGGGGAGCCAGCCTGTATAATCAGTCGAGCCCCACCAGGCCCGCGGTCTGGCTGCTACCCACACCCTGTGCCCTCGACCCCAAACGCCCTCCCAGCTTCCATTGGGAGGGCTCAGTCCACTACCGCAGGCAGGCAGGGCCCAGGCTGTTCACTGCTTCAGACAGCTACTGCTGCCTGGTAGCCAAAGAGGGGATGGATGGACTGAGCCATACAATGGCCCATCCTAATGTCCCTCAGGTGCAGCGTGGAGGAGAAACGAAATGGCAACCTTTTTTACTCCTTCGCTTCTGCCAAGGTTCTAGTGTAGTTGTCCCAGGTGTTCTGTGAAGAGATGAAATGACCTGGGGGTAGGAGGGGGAGCTGTGTTTCTCAGACTGATTTACTCACAAATGCTACTGTTGTCTTATCTCATTTCTCATACTTGTTAAGGACTGTGGGAAGGTGGAACCTCAGTTTTCCAATATGTCAAATGGGAATAATAAGATACCTCTCATAATATCATAGGAGCTAGAACATAAGGGGACTTTAGCAATCATTTAATTTAATCTCCTCATTTTGCATATAAATAAACTGGTCTGAAGAGGTGAAGTAATTTACCTTAGGTCACAAAAGCACAAAGTACTAAAAATTCAAACACCGTTCCCCTGACTCTAAGTCTAATACTCTTTGTTGTTGTTAGTTTGAAATTACAATTTTATTATTTCTTTAAAATCTGTTTCCTCTTCAAGAGGCAGCGAGCTAGTTGACAGAGAGCTAGCCTTGGAGGAAGGAAGATCTCAATTCAAGTTCTTTCAGTGTTCTGGGCATGTCTGTTATTGCAGACAAGGTGCTAACATTCATTGGGAGAGAGTTCCTCCTCCCTGGGAGTTCCTGAGACCAATTAACTCATTAGTCCAGTTCTTCTTCCTCTCCCCTTCATTCATTAGTTATATTCACCGTAGGAATTGGCAAAAAAAAAAAAAAAGAAAAGAAACAAAGACGTGAACTGGGTTCAGTTTAAAGCAGACGTTCCTCTCCCATATTCTTTTACTTTATTTACAAATTTTTCTCTTTTTTTTATCGTGGACTCCATGATCAGCAACCAACATAAACACTTTTAATATACAAAGAATGAGAAAGAAGATTGTAGGAGACCCTGTGACTTTCTGTGTTCTGTAAGACTAGCACACCTAGGTTGTTGAAAGGAAAGAGCTTTGCAAATCCTTAAAACACTTAGAACAATGGAAAGTGTAAGCCATTTTGATTTCAGAGAAACTTGGGATATTCCTCTGCCCCATCAATGCCTCTCTAATGATTGGTAGATGCCTGAAATTTCACCTTTGGCTTAAACTTCATCCTGTAGTACGGAGGATTTAACAGTATCAGACTTGGAGTCAGAAACTCTGGGTTCAAATTCTGATGCTCCTGGCTTACCTTGGGCCTGTCAGTCATACCTTTGCTAAGCCCCAGGTCCTGTATATGCTAAATTCGGATAATTGTAGACTCTTGACTCTTTGTAAACCTTAAAGAGCTATATGAATGTCAGTTCTTTTCTCCCAAGCAAAGGATCTACTTTAGCCAGGGTATATTCTACCACTCTGATAGAGAAAGGTCTTTGAGTTTAACCCTCCACATTTTACAGAGGAAGAAACTGAGGCCTCTGAAAATTAAAAGACTTTCCCAGGATCACACAGGAGGTAAGGGCCTGAGGTAGGATTTGAACTGAGGTCTTCCTAACTCCAGCACTCTACGGCACTGCCCTATGTTGGATATTCAGATAGTTGATTATATACACAGAAGCTATGAGTAAAAGTGTCATCACAGACTCTGAGTTGGAAAGGACCTTAGTGGCCATCCGTCTATTTCAAATTGTGTATCTGAACCAGATTCCTTGTCCAACATGCCTGACAAGTGGCCATCCAGCCTGTGCTTGCAAGCCTCCAGTGAGTGGACACTCAATGCCTCTGTAGCATTCAGTAGGAAATACCATTGTTAGGAAGTTTTCCCTGCGAATAAGCCTATTTCTTAAAAAAAATTGTACTATTTTTCTGTTATTCTGAAAGCTGACAAATTCCAATAAACATCAAAGAACAGAAAATTAGGATTGTATATGAAACTTTGAATCTCTATTTGAATCTAGCTATAATTTTTAAAAATATATGTATATTTAATCTGTTCATTCTAAAGCTGTCCTGCTATAGCAAACCTAAGTCCACCTCTTTGCATCTCCCTCCTAGCAGCTACAACCTCTCTGTGCCTTAGTCTTTGTCAGCTGCTGTGACCAAAAAGTGTCATCTCTGGTTGGCTAACCTCTTGGGCTCTCCTCAGGTGGCAGATACACAGGCAGTCCTCTAAGTCCATTCTGCATTCCTTTCTACTCTATACTCTGCTGGTCCAGTCTTCAAGAGCACAGGCTTCCTTCCCTGTCCCAGTGAGGCTCCAGAGGAGGACACTAATGGAGGAGGGAAGAGCCTTATAGTCCTGGAATTTACTTGGGATGGTAGCAAAAGATAGTACCTCCAGTCCTTTCCCCAAATTCTAGTTCTCTGGTTGTATCTTAATCCTAGGCCAGTCACTTGTTAATCACCACGCATTGATTAAGTGGTTTCCATGTGCCAGGCACTGTGCTAAGCACTGGGGATACAAAGAAGGGCAAATGACAGTCCCTGCCCTCAAGAAGCTGACAGTCTAATGTGGAAGACAGCGTGTAAATAACTAGAGAAATACAAGATACATAAAAGAGTCTATGGGAGGTAATCTCAAAAGGGAAGGGACAAACAACAGGGGACAGGGAAAGGCCAAAGAAGGTAAGGAGTTAAATTGAGTCTGGAAAGAAGTCAGAGAAACCAAGAGAGGGATGGAAGGAGATAGAGCATTTTATGGGAAGGGAGGGGGGTCAGCAATTACAAAGGCATGGAGGTGGGAGATGTGTCATGTTTGAAGAAAAAGTTACCGTTAGCTACGCTAGGTCATAGAATATATGAAGGGGAATGAAGTGCAAGAATTCTGAAAAGTTAAAAAAGAGTCAGGTTGTGAAGATCCTTAAAGGCCAAACAAGATGTCTTCATATTTAATCCTGGAGGTAATAAGGAACCAGTGTAATTTATATGAATGGACTTACAATTTAGGAAAAGGCGTCTGATTTGAGAGTGGATTGGAGTGCGGAAAGGCAATGGCATCTCTTTTAGGCCATGGGCTAGTTCTTTTTTGTCTTTGTAGCTCCTATGCCTGGCACAGAATGGGCACTTAACCAGTGCTTATGGAAATAAATTCTCAGACTTGAAGCCTTTAAGCCAAAGTGGGTTGGTCTCATGAATACATCTGATGATCTGAAATATCTAGATAAGTTCATATACAAACCACATTTGGGGAGTTTGTTTTTTTTATTTTAAATGTTTAAAGTTCTTATGCCAGTGTCTCCTTGTGGCATAGAGGGACTCCTTGGATCTCGGAGACTGTGCCAGGGGAGGGTAAAGTTTGGCATGTTCTCCCAAGCTGGAAAGGCTTCAAGTAGGGCCTGGTGATGGATCATATGTCAGTTGTCTGAGAACCAGCCTAGTGGAGCTTGGAAAACCTGTCACCAGAAAGATGGTTACTGAGTAATGCATTCTCCTGGCCTCAGCAGCTCACGAAACCTTGTCAACTAACTCAGAGCACAGGGAGTGTCCACGCTGATAAAATCATGCATGTTTGTTTAACATGTTTCTTGGTGACTGTTTTTAGTATGGAATGAAATTGTATGACTTTCTTAGAAAGTCCCAGAATGACATTTATTTTATTTTGGTTTTCAATTCACAAGCATTTGTTTCTCTCCCCGCACCCACCCCCATTTCAAAAACAAACAAACCTTGAAACAAATATTCATAGTCAAGCAAAACAAATTCTCCATATTGTCCACGTCCAAAAACATATGTCTCATTCCGTGTTTTGAATCTGTCACCTCTCTGTCCTGAGATGTGTAGCATAGCTCATTATCCATATTTTGGAATTGTGGCTGGTCATTGCACTGATCAGGAATCCTAAGTCTTTCAAAGCTGTTTGTCTTTACTGTGTTGTTGTTATTGTACACGTTGTTCTCCTGGTTCTGCTCGCTTCTGTCTGCATCAGTTCACACGAGTGTTTCTAGGTTTTTCTGAAACCATCCACCTTCATTTCTTACAGCACAATAGTAAGTATCCTATCACATTCATATGTCACCATTTGCTTAGTCATTTCCTAGTTAATGGGTACTCCCTTTAGTTTCCACCTCTGTGCCACCATAAAAATAGCTACTGGAAATTTTTTTTGTACATATGGATACAAAAGATGACATTTCTAATCAATATTGAGAGGCAGCATGGCAAGGGTGAAGCTGGCTTTGAAATCAGGAGAAACTAAATTCAGATCCTCCCTCTGACACAGCTGTGTGATCTTGAATAAGTCACTTAACCTCTTAGTGCTCTAAGCAGCACTCTAAGACTCTAAGTGGCAAAGAAGGTGCTAATCTGCATTGGTAAAGGAAGTTTCCTCACTTGGGAGTTCCCTATGTCAATGTAATCACAGGTTCAATCCTTAACCCTTACCTCTTAGGTTATATCAAATGCCCTTTGACCTCAGAAATCTGTAAGAAACATGCATAGAACCAGTGGATTCAGAGCCAGAAGGAATTTCTCCTAGACTCTTCATCCTTGCAGAGGGGAAGGCTAAAGCTTTGAAGACTTGGTGCATGATACCCTCATAAAGCTGTCTACAAACTCAGAACTTCCAAAAAGATTGATCCCCAGCCCTAATTTCCAGATCTCAAATTCACCCTGAGCTAAGATCTCAAAATCGCAAACGTGTCCACAGCAGATTTGAAAGTGAAGCAAATGTAGAGCCAAGAGCACTCTCCCAGCCAGCCATCTGGTTGATGCCCCCACAGCATGGTATGGACTGTTGTCAGTTTCCCCTTTACTGAATCAATTGGCTTTTCCCAACTAGAGGTCAGTGCTGAGGACAGCGTCAGGTTGTGAGGGGAGTTTATTTCCTGAGCCCATCAACTCTAAAGCTGAAGAAGCTTATGTATTATAGTTATTGCAGTTCCAGTGGCCAGTTGAAATGAGGACTGGATTTGGAGGCAGAAGATATGAGTTTAAATTCTGGTTCTTCCACTTACTACTACTTCTATGACCTTAGACATATTGCTTCCCCTCCCTGGGCCTCAGTTTCCTCATCTGTAAAATGAGGGATTTGGGCTAGGTGACCTCTGAGATCCCCTCTAGGGAGATCCAGAATTCTTTGTGTGGCCTTGGGCAAGAAAGTCCCCCTCCTTGGGCCTCAGTTTACCCATATATAAAATGAAGATGTAGAACTAGATAGCCCCTGAGGTCCCTTCCAGATCTAGTTCTATTATCATATGACTCCCCACTAGAGAATGTGCTCTGATAGATTCTCTCTGAAATATACTAAGAGTAGATGGCTTGGATTCAGATGAGCTGAGTTCAAGTCCTAGCATATTAGGGTTTAGAAAGTGCTTACCTCATAATAACTTTATGAAGGAAGTAGTCTAAGTAGCCCCATTCTCCAGACAAGGAAACAGAGGCCAAGAGAATGAAAGTGACTTGTTCCAGGTCACACAGCTAGAGTAAGCTTGGATTCCCATTTGGGGCTCCTGGGTCCAAGACCATGGCTCTTTCCAGGATGCCACACTGGCACAGGAGAAGCCACGTTGTATTTAGAATCTGAGGACCTGAGTTCACATCCCAGTGTTGCCATTATCATTATCTGTGTGACCTTGGGAAAATCACTTTGTCCACATAAGTCTCAGTTTCCTCATCTGGTAAATGAGTGGGTTGGATTAGAATAATGTCTAACAGGTCTGGTTAAGCTCTAACCCTAGGATCCTCTGAATAACCCTTGAGGGAAGAGTTCTTTCAGTTTCTAATTTCCTTTGTGACCTTCCTTCTGCATTCTATGCTTTACTTTCTTCCTCAGTAAAAGGAAGGAGTTGGATTAGATGCCCTTTAAGGTCCCTTTCAGTTTTAGATCCCCTTAGTTTGGGCCTTCAGTTATTTTAGTCCAAATCTTAAGCATGTCCCAGATGGAAAAACTGATGAGCCACAGGCTTACAAAATCTTGGGGAAAGTTGTAAAGGCATTTCCAAACCTGCAGCCCAGCCCTGAGGGCCAACCTTGTCTGCCTGATTCCTGTGCTCTTTGTCTGAGCTGGAGTCCCAGAGAAGCCAGCACAGCTTGGCTCTGGGAAGTCTGGTCTCACAGAAAGAGGCAGAGGCCTTGGAGTTCAACTGGGTGACCCTGGGCCCTTCTGTGATGTCTTTCTTGAGTTTTGTAGCTTGTAGTCATCTCTTAACTATGGCTTCTCACAGCTTTCCCAGTCTTGGACACAAACAGGTACTGTGGTCTACAGTTATCCCTTCCACATTGTGACTTTCCCCATCACTGGTTTCCATATATCATGGGTTGACATAAGAAATTAAATGGGAATTGTGGGAGAGTTTTGCATAAGCCCTAGAGGACATATGGAGGCCACAGCAGATGACTCAGAAAAGGTTTAGAAACTCAGAAATACATAAAACATATGTATGGTATTGTATAGTATCAACCCAAATTTTATAATAAGGTACTGTAAACACTACATAAAAAGAAAATTAAAAAATTCAGACTTCTTCTCTGGAGGGCCAAAAAATTATATAAGGATTTTCCAGATTGGGTAGGGGGAGTGTGCACCATGCCACACCCCAACGCCCTCCCCCCCCCCACCCATGGAAGGGAAAACTGCATTTACACTTATCCTTTAAATTAAATCCAGCCCCTTAACTAGGACATAAGCCCCTTAAGGGTGAGACCCATACCTCATCTCTTTGTATCCCCAGTGCCTAATCAGTGCCTTCCATGTAATTGGTGCTGTTTCCCCAACTAGCCTCCACCCTTCAAGATGGGTGATATGTGAACCAGCCAAGACTTGGTTTTCCTGACACTGGCTCATCCCACGTTCTAAGGGACAGTGTTGGGGAATCACGTGGTCACAGAAGAAAGGGAAAATTTTTTTAGAGTGTCTCAAGCTTTGGCTTCACAGAATTATTCCATCGTCATCAGGTGGCTGAGCCGAGTGGCCTCTCGGGTCCCTCTGTGCCCTTTGCCTTAAACACCTCATTGAATTGACCTGTCTCCCTAGAACAGACAATGACCCCAGGGAGGAGGTTACAGTAGGCAGGCCTTTTATGTGGCATAGACCCCTTCAGCTGTTGGATGAAGCCTATGGGTGGGCTCCTTCTCACAATCATGTTTTTAAATGCATAAAATAAAATAAATGAGATGATGAAGAAAACCAATTATACTGAAAGTTGTAATTTTTTCCTAACCAAGTTGATGGAGCTCCTGAAGTCTATGGTCTGTGGGCCCCAGGTTAAACACCCCAAGACTCCATGTTTTCTGTTGGGTTCCTTCCAGTTATCAATATGTGCTCCTATTACCCACTACCTGGTTTGCAGGGCCCTGCAGAGTACTGGTTCTAGGTGTGAGCACTGAGTTCAAATCCCACCCAGCTCCCTCATAATATCAGAGATTCATAGGACCCTAGCTCTAGAGCTGAAAGTAGCCTCGGAGGCCATCAGGCCCAACCTCTTCATTTTACAGATGAGGAAACTGAGTCCTGGAGAAGAGAAGTAACTTTGGGCAAGTCACTTTTCTCAGTTTCCCCATCTGTTCAATGTGAATAATATCTTTCTCACCCTACTCTTGGGGCTTTTGCAAGAATCAAATGAAATAATAGGCATTGTTATCACCTTGCCTCTCCTGTTACTCCTTACCTTGTCCTATGTGTCATATTGGTTTCAACATTTGGGTTTTCAGGCTATCATGAAAGGGGCTCTGTCATCTGTAAGTAGGGACCTCTCTTTGGCTTCATTTATAGGAGCTCTTCAGGGGTGACTGGGTGGCACAGTGAATACAGCACTGGCCCTGGAGTCAGGAGGATCTGAGTTCAAATCCGTTCTCAGACACTTAACACTTACTAGCCATGTGACCTTGGGCAAGTCACTTAACCCCAATTGCCCTGCCTTCCCTCTTCAAAAAGTAAAAAAAAGTAAGAGCTCTTCATCAGCACTAGTCCATGAGGGATCTCATCTTGGATAGCCCATCAGTGAGGGTAATGCCCGCTTCTCTCTCCCTCTCTTGCCTATCTTTAAAAGTTTCTTTTCCCTGGGAAAATCCTGAGCTATTTGCAGCCATAGTGGAATGGAGCAGAGAGATTGAGGCCAGGTGAGGTCAGTCTTCTTACCCCTTACTCCCCTTGGACTCTATGACTCAGTCCCACTGGCTTTCTTGCTATTCCTCCCATGTGACCCTCCACTGTCCAGCTCCCATATCTTGGTGCCAGCCACCCCCAATGCTTGGAATGCTTTTCTTCCTCACCTCTGCCTCATGACTTTCGTGTCTTTCCTCAAGACTTTGTTCAAATCCCATCTTCTATCAGAGGCCTTTTCCTGCTCCCCCCATTGCTAATGCCTTCCCCTGAGATTATTTCCCATTTATGTAAGTATCTGTCTTGTATGTACACGGTTGTATGTTGTCTTCCTCATTAGACTATAATTTCTTTGAGAGCAGGGACCATATCTTTGCCTCTCTCTGTGTATCCCCAATTTCTTAGCTCAGTGCCTGGCATATGGTAGGCACTTAATAGATGCTTGTTGATAGTGCTAATGACATGAACTGAGTTTTCAATCCTGGCTCTTGCCACTTATTTATGGTGCAAACTGGAGCAAGTCACTTCCCTTTTCTGGGTTTTAGTTTCTCCCTTTGTCACATTTGGCTAAGAATGGAAAATGGAACTCAGAGTTTTGGGGATTAAAGAGTCCTAGGAGATTAACTTGAAATGAGCTTCTTGGACCTAAGTCATTATTTTTTTAAATAGGTTATAGGACCATAGACTTTGGACAAATTGGATCTTAGAGACCACTACCTTCATTTTACAGATAAGGAAACTGAGGCTCAGAGAGAGGAAGTGACTAGTTCAAACTTAGCAAGAGCCAGGATTTATAGAGGATGAAAATGAGGTTCTAGGGAGGCAGTTTCATAAGGACTCTGCCTCTGCCATTTATAACCTGTGTGGCCTTGGACAAATCCCTTTAATTCTGAGCCTCAGTTTGCTTATCTGTCAAATGACATAGTTTGTAAAGGGCTTTCATTGCTGAACAGTAATTTGTATTCTCTCCTAGAGGGAGTGGGGAGCCATTGAAACTTCTTAAGCAAAAAAAAAAAAGAAAGAAAGAAAAACTTCTTAAGCTAGGGAGAGACAGGGTCAACACTGTGATTTAGTAATTTCCATTTGGCAGTTGTGTAGAATATGGATTAGTAGGAGGAGAGACTGAAATAGGTCCTTTCCAACCACTGGCCCATGGACAGGTGAGGCAGTATGGCCTTCAAAACCTGGCTTTGACACTAGCTATGTGACCTTGGGCAAGTTGCAATCTCTTAGAGCCTCAGTTTCAATCTCCATAAAAAGGGAACAATAATCCTTGCACTACCTACTTCACAGGGTTAGTGTAAGGAATGTGCTTTGTAAATTTTATTCATTTTTAGAGATTATTTTTATTTATTTCATTAATTATTTCCCAATTACATGTAGAAACTTTTAAAACAATTATCTAAAAATATTTTTGAGTTCCAAATTCCCTCTTTCCCATTCTTCCCCTTTCCTTGAGAAGGCAAGCAATTTGGTATCAGTTATACATGTGAAGTCATACAAAACATTTCCATATTAGCCATGTTGCAAAAAAGAATACAGCATAAAACAATAAAAATGAAGTTTAAAAAGTGTGCTTCAGTTTGCACCCAGAATTGATCAGTTCTCTTTTTAGAGATAAATAGCATTTTTCATCATGAGTCCATTGGAATTGTCTTGGATCATTGTATTGATCAGAGTAGCTAAGTCTTCCACAGTTGATCGTCATTACAATATTGCTGTTACTGTGTACAGTGTTCTCCTTGCTCATTTCACTTTGTATAAGTTCATATAAGTCTTTCCAGGTTTTTCTGAAATCATCCTGCTCATCATTTCTTATAACACAATAGTATTCCATCACAATCACATACCCCAATTTGTTTAGCCATTCCCCAATTGATGGGTATCCCTTTGATTTCCAATTCTTTGTGACTACAAAAAGAACTGACAAATATTTATGTATGAATGCTCCTTTTTCCTTTTCTTTGATCTCTTAGGGATATAAATGTTGTAGTAGTATTACTGGGTCAAAGGGTATGCACAGTTTTATAGACTTTGGGGCATAGTTTCAAATTGTTGTCCAGAATGGTTGGACTGGTTCACAACTCTACCAACAGTACATTAATGTCCCAGGTTTTTCCACATCCCCTCCAGCATTTGTTACTTTCCTTTTCTGTTGTTAGCCAATCTGATAGGTATGAGGTGGTATCTCAGAGTTGTTTTAATTTTCATTTCTCTAATTAATAGTGAGTTAAATTGTTTTTTTTTTTAATCTCACTATTGATAGCTTTGATTTCTTCTTCTGAAAATTGCTGGTTTATATCCATTGACCATTTATTAGTTAGGATATGGCTCTTATTTTATAAATTTGGCTCAGTTCTTTATTTGTTTGAGAAATGAGGCCTTTATCAGAGAAACTTGTTATAATCCCCCCCCCCCCCAGTTTCCTGTTTTCCTTCTAATTTTGGCTGCATTTGTTTTGTTTGTGCAAAAGCCTTTTAAATTTCACATAATCAAAATCATCTATTTTACTTGCTGTAATCTTCCATCTCTTGTTTGGTCATAAACTTTTCCCTTCTCCATAGATATGACAGGTATATTTTTCCATGCTCCCCTAATTTACTTACGTTCTCACCTTTTATGTCTAAATCATTTGTTCATTTTGACCTTATCTTTCTGCCAAACTGCTTTCCAGTTTTCCCAGCAATTTTTGTCAAATGTTAAGTTCTTCCCCCAAAAGCTTGGATCTTTGGGTTTATTAAGCACTAGATTACTATGGTCATTGATTACTGTGTTTTGTGTAATCTATTCCACTGATCCACCATTATATTTCTTAGTCAGTACCAGATTGTTTTGTAATATAGTTTGAAATCTAAAACTTCTAGGCTATCTTCCTTCACATTTTTTCATTGATTCCCTTGACATTCTTGACCTTTTGTTTATCCAAATAAATTTTATTACTATTTTTTCTAACTCTATAAAGTAACTCTTTGGTAGTTTGATTGGTATGGCAATGAATAAGTAAATTAACTGCTTTGTAAATTTTAGAGCTACATAGAACTAGTGCAGGGGAGTGAGTCACAGATTTGGAGCCAGAGGACTTGGGTTTGAATTCCAACTTTGTTACTTGTGCAATCTTGGGCATGTTACTGAACCACTCTACTATCCTATGTATCCATGTACTTTGCCCTTGTCACACCTCATCTGATATGGTGTGGTCTGGGTACCACCATTTACAAAGGACACTGAAAAAAGGAGGAATGTCAAGGGTCCACACCATATAATATAGGAACACCTGAAGGAAATGGACGTGTTGGGTTTGGAGAAAAGAAGACTAGGGGTGGGAGAGGATGATAGCTATGTTGAAAAAACTGTAAGACCTGGAAGAGGCATTAGATTTGTCTGGCTTGACCCCAAACAGCAGAATCAGGAACAAAGGGGAAAGAGTAGCTAAGAAGAATATTTAGGCTTGATGATTGCTGGGGAAAATTTCCCAATAATTAGAGCTTATCCAATAGTGGAATGGGCCACTTCAGGAGGTGGTGGGTTACTCTTCCTTGTAGGTGTCTGAGTGGAGCCTGGACAGTTATACTTGGAATGTCCTTGTGAATGGGTTGGGCTGTATGGCCAATGAGGCCCCCTGAACTCTCAAATTCTGTGATTCTTTCAGCCTATAATCTTAAATGGAAGTTGCTTTTATGGGCAGTCCATAGCTGAATAGCAAAAGTTTTTTTTTTTTAACCATGTGCAACATCTTATTTTATTCTTTTTTTAAAATTGTTTATTTACTTTTAGTTTACAAGATTCAGTTCCAGAGTTCCTTGAGTTTCAAATTTTCTCCCCTCCCTCTCCACCCCTCCCCCTATGGCAGCATGCAGTCAAGTATAGAATCTGCAAATACTTTCACATTGGACATTAGTCTGGTTGTATAGAAGGGTTGTAACCAATGGAGTGAACAATGGGAAAAAGAAACAAAACCAAACATGGAAAAGAGTGATAGCATGTAGATTGTGAATAGCAAAAGTTTTACTACCAAAGATTGGTCTTTCTTTTTTTTTTTTAGTGACAAATTAATAATGGTCAAATAAGCCTACAAAACAAGGGGCTGGGAACCTTTGAACCATTAACATGTGCTCATTTATTTATGTGTTGTCTACCCCATTAGAGTGTGAGCTCCTTGAGGGGCAAGGACTGTTTTTGTTTTTTGCCTTTTTTTGTATCCTCACTGCTTAACAAATAGCAAATACTTAATAAATGCTTGTTGACATTGCTGGGTCAAAAGGTAGAACTAGTTTAATGACTCTTACTATGCACTGTTGTTCTCCAAAGTGTTTACAGGAGCCTGCAGTCCTATCACTAACATTGCAACACCTGTTTTCCCCACAGTGTCTTCAGCATTGAATTCTATGATTTTATTTTGACCTTTGTGTCACCAGAGTGGGTCTTAAGGTGGTCTTGATTTGCATTTCCCATATTATTATGGAATTTGGGCATCTTTTCGCATGGTCAGTAGTTGTATTTCCTTGGCAAGTTGTGTTTGCTTCCTTTCGATACATATATGTACATATATACATATATACATATACATACACATACACATACATATATGTGCGTGAACCAGTTAGATTATAGTGCATAGAGTAACAGGGATCCAACCCCTTTTTTCTGCCATCCATTTTCTCCAGATTTTTTTTCCAGTCCCCAGTGTTTTTTCAGTGTGAGTCCATCAAACAGTCATCTTTTATATTAATTGGGTTCTATTTCTGGGTTCTCTATTCTGTTCCACTGATCTATTTCTCTATTCTTTTCCCAGTACTGGACAGTTTTTATAATGATTGCTTTATAGTACACTTTGCTATCTGGTGGTGCTAAGTCTCTCTCTACCGATTTCCTTTTTCATAGCTCTTGACATTCTTGCCTGATTATTTTTCCATATTCATTTTGTTTTCACTTTAATTCTGTGAAATAACACATTGGTTTTTGATGAGGACTGCATTAATTCTGCAAGTTAAGACTGGGAAGTTTGACCGTTTTCATTGTATTTGCTTAACTAAACTATGCATAGGGGACACCATTCCATTTATTCAGTTCTTCTTTAGTTTGTCAAAAACATTCTGAAATTGTCTTTGGGTAGTTCTTGCATGTCTTGACTATTTAATGCCCAAATAGTTATAAAGAGTATTTCTCCATAATTTTGTCTTGATCCTTTATGGTAGTACCTAGAAATGCAGATGAATTGACTTTGTCCTGTTAACTTTACTCAAGGCATTTATTAATGACATTACTTTTTTTGTTGATTGTTTAGGGTTTTCTAGATATACAACTATGTAGTTTGCCAACAGAGATACTTTTTTCATTGCTTTTCATTCTTTTTCATGATTTATTGCTAAGATTTCTTAAAGTAGGATAAATGAGAGGGGCAAAAGTATAAATCTCTGTTTAAATTTGTCCAGTGGGAAATACATACATATATATCTCATAGATTCAAATACATACCCTTTCCATAATATGGAAAGATGCTTCTATTCCTATGTTTTAAAAGTGCTTAGCTTAAGTGCCATCTTTTGATATATAATGAAGTTATTTTCTCTTGTTGTAATTTATTATGGCATGTTTTCCTCACATCAGACCACCATTTTACATATCTTAGTCATGATAGAGCTTTTTTTCTTTAACATACTATTAAATTCTATTTGAGAATATTGATTTAGTATTTAGGTCCTTACAATATTTTAAATCTGAAAACTTGAAAAAAACAACCTTGATTTCACGTCCCCATCTTTGAGAGTGGAAGGCAGAATGGTATGATAGAAAGAGCACAGGATGGTTTGAAGTCAGAAGACCTGGGTTCAAATCTCACCTATCACCTGCTACCTGTGGGACCACAGGCAAGTCATTTAAGTTCTCTGTGCCTCAGTTTCCTCATATTTAAAATAAGTGTTGTAATGGTCTCTAGGTTCCATCCAAATCTATGACCCTATAGATCCAGTCCAATGAGGGCTCAGAGAAGTCTCCATGTTGTTGAACTCCCAAGTCAATGCAGCTTTTCAGGGCCACTCCCAACCATTAATACTGGGATAGATCTGTTTCAAATGGATTTACCAGTAACCTTAGCCATTGGCTCTCCCCCTTGGTTAGTACACACACACATGCACATGAACACACTTTTTGGAATGTATAGAATTTATAAGTAACTTTATAAAACAAAGAGCTCACATGCTGTAGATGGTCTTTGGAAAAAGGCTACTCCAGTAGAATTTAAGTTCAATAAAATAGGGATTATTTTGCTTTTCTTTGTGACCCTAGCATGTAGGGTGATTCCTGGCACATAATAGGTGTTGCCAGGGCTTTTTCTGCCACTTGATTCTCTGTACACCTCACTTGCCTTGCGGTGGCAACATTTTTTAGCAGAAAGAATACCATGTTTGGAGTTGGATGACTTAAGATTTGAATCTTGGTTCTGGAATTCTGTATGAGTGTAGAATGGGTCTGATTTTCCTCCTCTGTAAAACGAATTGAACTAGCTGATCTCCAGAGTGCCTTCTAGCTCCGAGTCCCTATCGAATGTAAGGGACTCTTTTGAATTTGTCTTTTAATCCCCAGTGATGGCTCAATGCATAGCAGGTAATCAATAAATGTGTGTTGAATTAAATCTTATGACTTCATGTTTGTTTCCCCTAGTGCTGCCAATTTTCCAGCTGGTGAGAAGTCCAAGGGATCTCTGTGTAGCCCTAATGGGAAATATCCATAAAGCCAGCCCAGCTCAGATTTATTGCAGGGTTCAAGTTGAAAAGCAAGAGATGATTTAAATAATCAATGAGTATGGGAAAAGGAATTCAAAGAAATGAGGGAAAAACCAATAATGCCAACACAAAGAATCAAGAATGGAGCATTTGGAAATACTGGCATGCTCAAAAAGCGGCCTGAAAGCAAACAGCTGGACAGAGTTCAGTCAGAACTAAAAAAACAATCAAACCGGGTCTATAGGGATAGGCTCTCTTAAGCTCCATTTGATAAATCAGATTAATTTAAAAGTAAAAACAGGCTAGGTAAAAAAGGAAATTCCTTATGGCCAAGGAAAGTTACACAAGTCTTAGCATCTTTTCTAATTTCAAACAAGGCAGCTTAGTTCTTCATGAACCCTACTGGCCCCAGCCCCCTCCCCCAAAGCCCTTCAGTGCTTCACTGTAATGGGGAGGCATTCATGGTGTCTTGTTGGCTATGTCAGCAGACCCCAGACTCCGGCCAATCCTACCAAGCTGGAAGGATTCTAATATTCCTCATCGGAGGAAGGAGACACACTGATGGAATCAGGAAGTATCTGAAGTACGTCATTTGCATATGTACCCTTTTCAGTGTTACACGGAGGAGTTTTTTTGAATGAAAGAAAGAAGCCACACCAGTTGGAATATGCCTATTTTATTAACATCATGCTTTAATAAATAACTGGCTACATCTAATAAAATTAAGCCTCTGTTTACAACAGCCCCAAATATTCCATTTTCCCCATTTTGCAGACATTTAGTGTAAAACGGTGAATGAAATGTTGACCCTGAGCTATCAAGTACTTATGCTTCAATATAAAAATAGAGAATTATTCTCACATGACCGAAGGTATGCACAATGACCAACAAACCTCTTTCTAGGTTCTAGATTCTGTATCATTGGTTAGGTTCCTAAAGGTTGTCGAAAACTGGAAGAGACTTGCAAATCATTTTTAGTCTTTGTGCGGACTTGCTAACTACTTTGAAGGTAATGTGTTATGTCTTTCATATTCTTATGAGATGCCACATGGCCTTCACTCCGATTTAGGGATAAGAAGAAAGGATTCTTCTGGAGCCAAGGCTGTGATTATTCTCTTGAGGAGCCAAGAGAAAGAAGAGCCTTTCCCAAGATGCCCTAAGGACTTCAGATCACCTGTGAGGTGTGGTCTATAGGCTCTACTTATTCTCCAGAACTGGGCACTAAGGTCATGCTAAAATGGTTTCAGATTTGTTGGCTGCAACACGGCTGCTGTACCGTACCACTGGCTTATTAATCAGAGGGCCAGGGCAGTGTAGGGGGGGGGAACCCTCAAATAAGCCACCTTACAATCTCTGAAGATGAAGATCTCTCAATGAAATTCATACAAGCATTTGCAACTGAATGCTGACTGCTGCTGCCCCCGATTCCATGCTGCTTCAAGGCCAAGGTTGTAGGCTCCATATCAGAGAGATAGCCTTACCTTATTCCCCCATCCTGCACTAGGATAGGGAGCTTCTCCCTTAACACTACTAGCCATATATAAAAGCCATGCCCCTGGTCTGGAGGAGGATGGGGAGAGACTGAGCCTGTGGCAAGGCCATCTGTCCTCTAGCACTCACAGTGGCCAGGGGTTCTATGAGGCCACATGTTGGTGTAAAAAAAGATCTGAGCTTTAGACCCACTGGACATACTGAATGCCTTAAGCTTTTTGGAGGAACTATCCAGAACTGTGAAGAGAACTATCTCGATCCTTCCGCCCTCATCTGAAAATTCTTTTATTTACTTCTCTGTGCACTGACCTCCCCTAAAGCCCCCAACTGATTGTAAACTCCTTAAGGGCAGGGGCTGGTTCACTTTTGCCTGGAATCCCCAGTGTCTGGCACAGCATCTGGCACTAATAGGTGCTTAGTAAATGCTTGTTGAATTGAATTGAGATCAAATGGGGAAAACTTCAGTGAGTTTCACTTTAATTACAAGAGATTTCAGGGAATGGCCCACAGATCTTAGCTTATGCAAAACTGGGACTCAGCAGCCTCTTCCAATAACCAGCTATAAATGAAGTCTATATAACCTGTTCCTGGCATTAATGCTTTATACAATCGGGCATATGGCTCCCTAGCCAATTATGCCTTCACATTTGGCTCTACTGTATAATAGAAAACAAATTACCTTCCACTTCTCTCCAGATAAAGCAACTACCATAATGTGGCTAAATGGAAATGTTGCTGTGTAAAACATCTTTCTGCTGGCCGGGTGGTTTTTTTGTTTTGTTTCATTCTTAATATGCTAAGTAAAACCTGCCCCTGTACTGAGAATGCAGATTTCCAAAAGGCAGGCTTGTCTTATGCCAAGAGGGGACCCTGGTTTTCTTTTAAGAAACACAGTGAGATCTTAAATGGAAAGAAAGGGAAGAAAAAAAGAAGCAAACGACCCCACAAACAAAACAAAAAACCGATAGAGTGATTCAAACAAACGCACAGCTAGCTACAGCTTGGTATATACACTTTGTCAGCCACATTGAACAATGCTTCTTGGGTGGGCAGGACTGACTCTGAGTCTAAGTCCTCCTTTCACCCGCCCAAAACAGTGAATGAAAAAACCAGGTTGCCATTTTAATTAAAGCAATGGCCATAAAAGTAAAAACTGTACACGGTTGTCCATTAATTTAAAAAGCCAAGTCACTAGGATGGCATAAAAAGTGAAAACTGGCATGCCTTTTAGCATGAGTAGTGAAAGTCTGTTGTTCAAAGTGGTTGAATTATCTCCATTGTCTTTGCATAGCCAAGAACAAGAGGCAAAGGGCCTGGGCAGCATGCGACCAGCAAATGATGCTGGCAGCTGAGTTTTCGACCGCATTTTTACCATTAACCACTGTTTTCCCCACACCGTCAGTCACGTTGAACTCAAACTCTGAAGGGCACTGCTGATATTCACAGCCGCTACCACTGCCTTCACCACTGCTTTCGTCACCTAGGAGGAACAAAATACACAGGTTTGTTGGGGTTTCTCTTCACCATGAAAGGTGTCCACCAGTAACCCATGACCAAAGCAACCTACTAATATCAATGAAGTCCACATCATTCCCATTGTAGGCATTCTTCATTTTGCTGGTCATTATCTGGAGAGACATGATTTGGCGGCGGATCACCATGTCTGGTTTGGTGATATCAACTTCAACCTCAGGATTATTTCCCTGATTGGCTAAACCATTTCCAGTTACTGCTAAGAGATACCTAAAACGAAAGTTAATCCCAATTGAGAGAAACAGTAAAGTATGTCCATATGATCAAGTCATATTAAGCCTATTGATAACTATGAACTTGTACCTGCATTTTCTCTTTCAAAAATCTTCCCCCTGCCCCCAAAACAAAACTGAAAAAATATTCTATATGTACATATATACATAAAAATGTGTGTGTATTGTATATATATGTATGTATAATCAGAACACAGAAATCTGATTATCTACATTAACATTTATATAGACTCTTTTAAGGTTTTTGATATACATTTCTTCAACCATATTTAAGTAGTTAGTGAAAATATTATCTTCATTTCACAGAGGGGGCTTAAAAGGTTAAAAGAATTTCCCAGGGCTATATAACTAGTGAATATGGAAACCAGGATGAAAATTCAGGTCTCTCTTGACTCTGAGCTCACCCAGTGCCCTTTCAGTTATCACAGTGCCTACCTTCTGTAGCCTGATTTTAAGGTATGCCCCCTTTGCACACTGTACATTCCAGCCCACCTCAACAGAAAACTCACTGTTCCCAGATCCTGTGTCTTGATCCCACCATGCATTTGCATAGGCCAAACCCTATGGAATGGATTCCCCATAGACATGCCTGGCTATTGGAAGGACCTCCAACACCCAGCTCAGGTTCTGACTCTTCATGAATCCTTCTCTAATCTCCTCCAAACTGATGTTATTTGCTCCTTGCTTGAATTTCTCATCCCTTCTTCTTGATGCCTTCCTCCCAAAGAAAACCGAATTTGTGGACAAATCTTACCCCTCCCCCTTCTCCATTAGAATGTGAGCTCCTTGAGGTCAGTGACATGTTATATTCTTTTGCCTGTCTTCCTCTAGCATCTAAGTGCAGGGTCCTGAACATAGCAGTGTCTTAACAAACTTATGTTCAATTGAACTTGCTGCCTTTGCTCTTAAATCCAGATACCAATCAATAGGCACTTAACTAACTGTGGAACTATGGGCAAGTGGCTTCACTGATCTGAGCCACATTTTCCCCATCTGTAAAATGAGGGAATAAATACCTGCCTGTACCTAACGTCGGGAAAATACTCTGGATGTACTTTTGTTCTGCTGGTTTTTTCAGTCACATTGGACTCTTAATGACCTCCTTGTGGGGTTTTCTTAGCAGAGATACTGGAATGGTTAGCCATTTCTTTCTCCAGCTCATTTTACAGATGAGGAAACTGAGGAAAACAGGGTTAGTGCTGTAGACACGGGAACCATTATTATGACTACTTCCAGGGATGGCTTCAGAGTTCTTCTACCTGTTACCTGGCCAAATCCCTCCCCCAAACACCCCCCCAAAACAAAAGCTGGGCCACTGTGTGTGCCCATCCCAACCTGCTCTTTGCATTTCCATTCCAGCATTCGTCCTCACTGATATGCTCAGGTGCCATCTTCTCATCGTTACACATGGTGCTTGGGAGGGAGGACCAGAACTTTTTGGCCTGCTTTAATTTCTCCTTGACATCTGTAACCTGGTAAAAACAAGCCCTAGTGTGAATCACAACACCACCCTCTCCTCCTCCTAATACCATATGGGAAAAAACACCCCTGGAGAAAATCAAATCCAACCCAACCTTAGGCTGGGTGAATATCATAGAGTTAGCATGATGAGGAAATAACTATCATGTTGGAGCTTTCATTAGCACCCCAGGGATGTAGGGGCCAAGTGAAACACGCTATGATTGCCAGCATCAGCTAGGGAAAAGAAAGAAAGAAGGAGGGAGGGATGGAGGTATGGAGGGAGGGGAGGAAGGAAGGAAGGAGGGAAGGAAGGAGGGAAGGAAGGAAGGAAGGGAAGAAGGAAGGAACAAAGGAATTGTTACTGGTGGACAATTAAACTGACCTCAGGGTAGCAATTTCAGCTTTGTTGCTGTTGGGTGGCTATGGTCACTTGGACCAGTTTATTGGATAAAATGTAGAGCTGGAAGGAAGCTCAGTAGTGGTTGGAGCACTGGACTTGTGGAAGGACCTGGAGAAGACTGGAGGGGGTAGGGAGACAGGGACATGCTAGCTGTCCAAGTATTTGAAGGGATTTCAGAAAGAAGTGTGATCAGACTTGTTTTGCTTGCCCCAGAGGGTAGATACAAAGGGGCATGTTTGAAGTTAGCTATAAGGAAAATCTTAACAAGAACTGTCCACAGGAAGAATGGGCTGATTTGGGAGGTAGTAGCTTCTTCCTTACTGGATGTTAATCAAATGCTAGGCAACCATTTTAGTGAGAGGGAAGCCATAGAGGAGATTTCTATTCAGCCTTTTCAGGTATTAGATTAAGTTTCCCTGCTGTGGGCCAAAGTCCCCATGGGTCTCAGTGGTGGTGAGTCTGAGTCTTCCTGCCCTGCGCATCTTGTTTACTGAGGCTAGATACCTGGCATCTCTCCTGGTGGAAGGACCAGTCTTCTGGTAAAGATTAAGTCTATACTGACAAAGCCATTGAGATATATCTTGGCCTCTATTTCTGATCTGGAGATCATCTGAGCCTGTATCCCCAGGGCCAGGTTTGAGAGTTCCTGACACATGACACTGGGAGTTTGAAGACATTATAAAGTCTGCCACATCAAAGTTTCCCCTATGACTTTTAAAATGAGATAGGAACAGTAAGAAGAAGCTGCCTCTTTGACCCTGATGCTCCCACACAATTTCTTGAAAACATCTCCTTGCTTCTTAAGCTTGCAGAACAAATAATCTGCTGAGCTTACTACCTACTACTCCCAGCTTACTATTTACTATATATCCATTTTCATTCACCTCATGGATACCCAGCTGGTAAACTCCTACTCACCAGTCTGTCCAAGCTTGTGCCAGCAGCTGTGGTGGGTCGTTCCTCTGGATTATATGGCCGAAAGCGGGCACTGAAGCCACTTTCAGGAACAGAACGAGAGGATCTGCCTGCTGGGAGGGCCTTGGGGAGTCCACAACCTTGGAAGACCTGCATCAGATGGATTATAGTGGTGTTAGGAGAGGGGACAAAGTCTCCTGAGAAACATGCAAACCATCTCCCCATCATCTGGGCATCCATCCTGGCCTTGTTACCTTCTGAGACACCTGCACGCTATTTTCCTGCATGTTCATGATCGCATCAGAAATCTTCACATCAATTGGATCCATGACTGACTCGATGTTAAAGGGCCCCTCAAGCCTCTCTGCCACCATCAACATAGCATCTAGGCAGAGAACAGAACACAGGACAATGTAAAAAAATCAGCACTGTAGGCCTCTGGCAACCAATCTAGATTTTAAAATAATGTGTGTGAGATGATATATTATATATATAATTACTATCTCTCTTTTCTGGAAAAGAAGTACTCACACGCTGTACTTTATTCAGTTATGCTTTCACATTCTTTCCATGGTACCAAATAAGTATATCATATCTCTCCAAATGCTCATGTTTCTTCAAGACGGCTCACTCTCTAAAGGGGAGACATGGCCAAAAGAACACTTGGTTCTCCCCCATCAAGGCCACCCACAATTGGGCATCTTCCAACTGCTGTCACGTTAAGAAGTTTCCAGGAACCACAGGGCTGACAGACCAAGGGCCATGGCCTGATATAAGACATAGCAGCTGATCCCCACAATTCCCTGAGGTGCTTGTTGGACCTTGGAGGTACAGACACTCACTTTAATTGCAAGGCTCAGAAACATCAAAGGCTGGACGGTGGGACCTGGGACCCATGAACTCTGCAGGGGTTTGACTTGTGAAATGCTAGGAAGCACTGGCTGAGTATGGGAAAGGTGTAGAAATCACAGTCAGACTGGAAGGTCTCCTTGAAATTTTTAAAAAAGGAAAAAAAGTAATTTCTGTTCCCAGTGGGGGGGGGGGAGTTCATCTTCAGATAGAGCTTTAAAGGTTTACAAAAACCCATTCCTTTGCTCCTTAGCGTCAGGGCTGGTTATTTCTTTTTTGTTTTTGTATCCCTGGTGCCTGGCATAGTACCTTGAAGAAGGGGAGGGCTTTCTAACAGCCATTTGTTGGACTAAATGCCTTGTAACAACCCTTTGATACAGATGGCACAAGTGTCATCATCTCCATTTTACGGATGAGTAGACAGAGGCTTGGAGGTAAAAACTGACTTGCCCATGGTCACATAAATACTGAGTGTCAGAGCTGGGACATGAACCTGAGTCTTAGAGTTATTGGGCTACTCGCCCTCCTTCTACTGTACTGAGTCTCATTTCCTCATGCCTGAAATAAGGGATAGGGACCGAACCTAGGATTTCATTGCTATAGGGAATTCTTACATGAGGAATCTCTCTACTCGTGAAAGTTGGCATTGTCTCTGCAGCTTATACTCTTGAGAAAGCTGCCTAATATGGTAAGAGGTTAAGTGACTTCCCTAAGGTCACACAGCCAGTGTGTCACAGACAGGACCTGAACTCAGGGCTTCTAGCTTTCTTTCCTCTAAGGCATGCTCTTTCTACTTGGAACGATCCTCAAATAAAAAGTCAACCCAATTCAACCCCCATAGCCTGTGCTCTTTGATTCTGTCTTCAAATAAAATGGATACTGGGCACAAAATGGGTTAAAAGCTGGTCTCCCCTTGGACAATCATACCACGTGCCTCAATTTCACACCATCAAAACTACTAATCCTTCCTCTCACCTTCTTGCTTGCCTTGGATTTCTGTAGGGGCCTACTAAGCTAGTTGGGTACAGCACCCATTCTGCAGAGGTGGAAGAATGACCATCACTGCGTCAGGAAGTCATGAGTCCTTGGTTCTCCCTGCTTTGTCAATTACTCGTTGTAATCCTTGAGCAAATGATCTTACCTCTTAGTAATTCTCATTTTACAGATAAGGAAACTAAGGAAACTATCTTACAAGGTTGTTAGGTCAGAGGATCTCAGAACACTCCAAGAAACTAAACCCCACCTCTGCAGTTTTACAGATGGGAAACCTGGGACCCAGAGACAGGAAAGGGATTTGCCCAAGGTCACATGGCTAATACATGACAGAGCTGGGATGCAAACCCATGTTCCCTGACTCAACAGTCCAGTATTCTTCACTACACTGCCTTTCTGTTAAGAGAATCAGTAAGAAAATGGAGACAAACGCACTTTATAACCACCAACCACTATGGGAAAAGGAGCTAATGCCAGGAATAGAAACAGCAGAGCCAAGTGGTAGAAATCGGAGAGGGGATGGTGGCAAATGTATTTGTTTTAAAAAAATTCTCTCCTCACAAAGCTGTTCTAATGCATGTCAAGCTACATGGGATTGATCCAAAGAGCTCTGGTCCACCTCCTATCCCTAATGAATAACCAAAATGCCTGTATTCCTAATATGTCATTGATCATAGGGTAAGAGCTCTAGAACAGGAAGGATCCTTAGAGGCCATCTAGTCCAACCTCAAGGCTGCAGGTTCCCCACCCTGGCCTAGTCGAAGCTCATACATGGAGTCCCAAATTTAGAGACCTCAGAAGTCATCTAGTACAATTGCCTTATTTTATAGAGAAGGGGATGCTTAGACCCAGAGACACCAAAGAGCAGAGCTAGAATTTGAACCCTGTTCCTCTGACTCCAACTCTAGTACTCCTTCCCCCATACCACTCATCAGGTACTTCAGAGTCTTCCCTTGAAAGGCACCTCTAAGTAAATCCAGGTTACTACTTAACCAACTTAAGTTGAAACATGCTTACTCATCCAAAATTAGCCCCTGGAATATTCATGATACCACATTCACCCATCACCCTTCTTCAGTTCCACCCTAGAAGAAATTCTCCATGTGGCGTCCTGATGGATGGCTCTTGTCAGCTAACCTGGAATTCAAAGGTCAGAAAGGGTAGATTTCCAGGAACTGCACTTTTTTAAAGAGGCGATAACAAAAGAGAATTTCAGCTTGTATTACTGAGGAATCCCACAAAGTGATAGTCCAAATGGAGGGAAAGATTGCTTGTTGTCAATCTGCCACTGCCTTGGAAGACAGAAAAATGCCTTTGATATGCCAGCAAAGGTGACTTTTGTAAACAAGTGGAGTACAACCAAAACAAGTTCCTCATTGTCAGGGTGCTGGGGCTTTCCCATCCATAAAGATCCCAGCAGAGCTGAGAAGTCATCACTGCCTTTAAAGAAAAATATGACTAATAGACAGACAGGCAAATGTACAAAATATGTCTTAAAAATCCAGAAACTACACTCCACCTAATTTTGTCCTCATTCCCCTAGAGGCAAGGAACCCCTGCTGTCTCCCCACCCCCCCCAATCCCTGATCACGGATGTGTTTGTGAAAAGTAACACCAACAAACCCCAATTCTTCTGGCTGCTTGGAATCTTTATAAGCTCAGGGCTGGCCAGGCCATACACAAGAGCATGGGAATGTAGGGCAAAGGGGGGCCGCCTTTGTTGCTGCCAGTGCCATAGCATTGCATGGATCACAGCTAAGGAATGCAGGGCCCTGTTTTGGCCGAGAGAGAGAGAGAGAGAGAGAGAGAGAGAGAGAGAGAGAGAGAGAAAGAGAGAGAGAGAGAGAGAGAGGAAGAAGGAGGAGGAGGAGGAGAGCACAGGCACTGGCTTCTAGCTGAGTTGCCAAAACTGGCCATAAAATGCCCAGGGTGCTGATCACAGGCGATCAATGACAGTTCACTAGTGCAGGGAGCAGCTATGGCCAAGTGGGTGCCAGCAAAAGTGGAATGAGAGTTTTAAAGGAAAAAAACACTTATTTGGGCTTGAGGGTTTAAAAAAAGTAATTATTATTATTATTTGCGGGATATCTGACTGGCTCCTGCCTCCTGCTAGCATTTGGCTGGTGTTCCTGCCAGCAATCTTAACAGTAAATTCCCTCTGGCAGCAACATTTGACATTAATAAGGCTGGCTATAATTTAAGATAATGTTAACACAGCTCTAGTATGTGGCAAAGAAGTTGCACCTAGGTGTAATTTACAATTTTCTTGAAACTGACTTTTTTTGAGGGACTGGGGGGGAAGACACAGAAGGAGAAGGGTTGGGTTGGGTTGTTTTTAAACTACAGCATGCCGACCAATCTCTTATTAAAAATGCCCACAAGGTCACAGAATCATAGATTTGGAGCTTGGAGGGCCCTTAGAGGTCTGGTCAACCAGTTGCTTCATTTTCCATATAAAGAATTAAAACATTTAGAGATGAAGTGATTTGACCAAGGCCACACAGTAAACAGCAGGGAGTAGGATTTGAACTCAGGTCTTTAGACTGCAAAAGTCTAAGCTCTTACCACTGCACCACACTGGTTCAGGTGACAAGGTCTCAAGTTAGAAAAGCCCTTGGAGAGTCCTGAATCCAACCTCTTCATCTGACAGAGGAAACCAAGGCCCGGAGACACAAAGTAATTGGCCCAGGGTCAGATTGGTTGGAATTCCAGCAAAGTTGCCTTCAGACCCAGACCCTGCCCCTCCATGGCCAATGCTCTTTCTACTATGCCAGTCTGATTCTCTGGTTTGGTTTTTTTTTAAAGTTGTTAAGTATTTAACACTTTCTCTTTGCTAGCACTGCAGGGTAGTAGTGGTGGGCCTAGGATTTAGTTTTGCTCTGCTTGGCCCCCAAAGGGCAGAATCGGGAGCTCTGGGTAAACAACATAGAAAAGTAGATGAAGGTTTGTTTTCTGGAATACCATCCTCTCAACTGGAGCTGTCCAAAAGTAGAAAGGGCTGCCTTGGGGTACAGTGGAGTACTTGGACAATTTCGATACTTTCTCAGAGGACTTCCAGCCCTGAGATTGTGATAATAAAGAAATGTGGCTGTAGTCAACGATTTTCTAACTGGTTTTCAAAACTAAGCAGGAATTGAAACCAAATCCTTTCTCAGAGAGATAACTTTATGAATGGGGAATAATCAATATATTAGATGTTAGAGCCCATATGGACAAACTGGCTTGCTAATCTGGAGATAAGCTTGTTTCTTCTTAGGTGGGAGGTGGGAGGCCTTTACCTCTTGTTTCATCAGCATGGGGAAGTGCCAGCGTGGCAACTTGGTCTATGCAGGTTGGCAACTTATCTGTAACATATGTTTTAGATAGGTGCCGGGGGCAGGGGGGGGGGGGAATAGGAAGTTAAGTGGGCTGCCCATGCTTACACAGCTAGAGAGACAGAGAGTCAGACAGTCAGAGAGTCAGAGAGATGGAGAGAGACAGGACTTAAATCCAGGTCTTCCTGCCTTCATGGCTGGCCTCATATGCCTGATGTTGCACTGCCTTGTAAACATTATTAATCCCATATCACAATCACCACGTGTGATTTTCTTTTTGTCTTTGCTTCTCATTTCCTTGCCGTGGAACACTCATATCCCTCCAAATATATAGATCAGTAACTGGTCCGGAACTGATAGTCTCAGAAAGTCAGTGTACTAAAGAGCAACAAATATCCATAATCACATGTGGGCCACCGAGGCCTGCCCAGCTCCCTCCTTTCCCCTCCAAGATAAATCATGCTATAGGCATTTACTTAGCTCTATGGCTGTGAGTCCATTAACTTCTCTGAGCCTTCATTTCCTCATCTGTAAAATGAGGGAAATAATAGCATCTAGCTCTTTTATTAGCTTTGTGACTGTGGGCCAGTCAGTGAAACTCTAGGAGCCTCAGTTTCTTCCTTTGTAAAAACAGCCCATTGTCAGGCTCCACTGAGCTAAATCCTGTAAAGTGCTAGAAAAATGTGAGCTAGTATGAGTCTGTTCTCATTCTTCTCATTCTGGGGGGATGGATTTCAGATAGAAAAAGCCCTAGGATGAGTTGCTAATCTGCTTTTTTGATGGGGAGCTAAGGGGAGGGGCGTGTAAGGGAAGCTCTAGCCCAGGGTCCGTTCCATGCAACTTGGAAAGAAAAAAAGTTACATCTTTAATTTGGAATAATTGGTTTCTTTTTTAATAATGTGCACATTATTTTATGCATTTAAAAACCTGATTCGGAGAAGGGGCCATAGCCTTCACCAGCCTGACTTCCCAAAGGGTTCAGGACCTACAAAAAAGGTACAGGGGTGGGGAACCTGTGACCTTGAAGCCACATGTGGTCCTCTAAGCCTTCAAGTTTGGCCCTTTGACTGAAGTCACTTGAGGACCTAGAGGGTCCAGAGGCTGCAGGTTTCCCCCCTTTCCCCATAAGAACTACCGCATGCAGAGGATATGGATTTCTTCTGGGTCTATTCTACTCTATTCATTTATCTCACTGAGGCATAGAGAGTTTATAATCTGCTCTAGCTCCTCACAAGCCTTTTTGTATAGCAAGAAAGTTTTCCCTGGACACCAACACAGACATGTGTCTTTCTCAGGAAGGAAAGTGGTTTTCTTTGCATGGTGCCCCTAACCATGTGAAACCCCCATCTTCTTTAGCCTCTCTGTCTGAGTGGAAGAACAAAAGGCTATTGCCCAACTTAACCCCATGATCCACTTTAAATTAGACGAAGAACAGCTCTTGACCATCCATTAATGGCCAAATAATAACTTGTAAAGAGAGAGAGACCTGAGAGTAGGAACGTGGAAATTGCAACTAAATTCTGCAACCCTGGACCAGATTAATTAAAACCTTGTGAAATTTCCATTTAATAAAAGGCACTAGAGATGAATGCCATTGATTTCGCCTGGTCTTTGACTTTGGTCAATTTGAAATAAAGCACATTACACCCATTAAATGGGAGTGAATTTGAAATACAATCAAACACCTCAGACATTGAGATAAAACCACTGAAAATAACTGAAGAAAATGGTCAGAGAAGTCTGTAATTTCCCATGTGGGTTCAATTTTCATTCTTGAAAGAAACTTCATATGATTTATTTTAACAAAGTAAAACAAGAAATTCGTCCCTTGGTTGTGATGAACATTTTGGATCCTCTTGACTGGTGGAAAATGCTAATAATGGATCCTGGAGGATGCTCTGGACCTGGAGGCAATATGGGGTAGGGGGAAGAGCCCTGACTGGAGTCCCAGTCAACTAAACTCTCTGGGCCTCCAGTGTCCTCCTCTGTAAAATGGAGGGGTCAGACCATATGGCCTCTGAGGTCCCTTCCAGCTCTAGAGCTAGGATCCTGTGTGTGACCTTGGACAAATCCCTTCCCTTCTCTGGCCTCGTTTTCCCCCTCTGTAAATGAAGGGGTTGGACTAGATGGCCTCTGAGATCCGTCTTGTGTGTGACCTTGGGCAAGTGACTTCCCTTCCCTGGGCCTGTTTCCTTTTCTGTGAAATGAAGGGGATTCATTGTTTTCTGTATCCTTTGTTTGAAATTGTCCTGAATCAGGTATTTTTTGCCCTGTGGCCTCCACAGCCTTTTGATTTTCAGGTTCCTTTGCTTGGTGCTCAGCATGGGCAACAGCTCTGCTGAAATCCTGCCTTTCAAGTTTCCCTCTCCCTTCCTGTTCCCAGGGCCAACTCCCACCCAAAGCAGGAATCCTATCTCTTGTGGCTATTTTACAGATGCACTTTCAAACAGTCAATGACAATTAGCTCCTGGAAAGACTAAAGGCCTCCTTTACTCTGCCTTACTCCCTCCACTGCTTAACACCAACCAACAAATTGTGTGCATATTCCCATGATGTGCACCAATAAGCAAAGTCTTATAAAGGAAGCCAAATTCTGCAATTAAACCAATGTGACTGAAGGAGGGAGTAAAGTGGAGTTTGGGTGCTTTAAATGAAAGAATCATAGAATTTGAAGTTGGAAGAAACCTCCTGTGGCCACTTAGTTCAATCCAGACTCAAAATGAACACACACTAAAACATACCCAGTTGCAGGGGAAGATAGAATAAGATCATCAGACTTAAGCTTCAAGGGAACTTGGAGGTCATCCAGTCCAACCAACCCCCTCATTTACAGAAGGGGAAACTGAGGCCAGAGAGGGGAAGGGACTTGTCCAAGGTCACACATAAGATCCTAGATCTAGAACTGGAAGGGACTTCAGAGGCCATACAGTCCAACCCTCTTATTTTACAGAGGGGGAAACTGAGGCTCAGGTAAGTAGGTCACAGTGTTTCTAAGAGGTAGAGGTTTGAATTGAAACCCACCATTCTTTGACTGCACTCTTGATATTAAATTCCGTTGCCTCACTTTGGACCTTGCATACCTAAATTATAGACTCCTAATGTCAGTGATGGAAGGCCTCATAGAGATCATCTAGTGCCACCCCATTCCTTTACAGACAGGGAAACTAAAGTCAAGAGAGGGTAAGGGAGTTGTTCAAGGTCACATAGGAGACTAGAACCCAGGTCTCCTGAGATCAAACATAAAACATGCAAAGTCAGCACTCAAAAAAACAGCTTTTGGTACAGCTAGGTGGCACAGTGGATAGAGCACTGGCTCTGGAATCAGGAGGACACTTAACTAGCTGCGTGACCCTAGGCAAGTCACTTAACCCCAATTACTTTTGATGATGAAACACCATTGCTTCCTTTTGATGGGATTCTGTAGTTACAGCATAATACTGTACTTTGAAATCTGATCACCTCATCCCTCAAGACATCTGGCCTCCAAATTCCATATGGCTGCAAGTCGAAGGTGCAGGACTAAAAATGGTCTTTAACAAGGGACACTTTTAAATTCAACTTAGTGGAGTTGGCATTATCTTTGCTTTTTTTTCTCCACCTCTGTTCATTTAAGTGATCACTTTTGGTAGGACTGGGATAAATGTAGTCATGGTTGGCATTCCTGGGAGCTGGAAAAGGGTAGCCTACTTCAGCATCATCCACAAGACAAACCTCTATGTGGTCACATTCTCACCTATGAAATTGTTCCATTCCGAATCCAGATCTCCTTGGTTGGCCAAACAGCCTCTCATGACATTGGAACAGTAGTTAGAACAAGGCTTCACAGTCACCAGGCCTCGGCAGTGGGAACAGTAGGTCATTTTCAGGAGGGCATGTGAACAGGAAGTCGTGGGATTGACCTTAAGAACAAGACAGGGGAAAGGTGGAAAAAAAAAAATCACAGAATTGTGTTAAAATCTAAATAGCCAAGAAAGGAAAATCATATTTTCATTCAGTGATAATTTCTTTCACCTCAATACCTGAGAAACATTCTTCTCCCCTTGGCCCTGGATTGATATGTCACAAAGTGGCTAGCACATAGTAGGTAGATGGTTAAGAAATATTTGATTCACTGATGAACTTTGGAGTCAGGAAGACCAGAGTTCAAATCCTGCCTCTGACACAAGCTGGGTCATCATGGGCACGTCATTTTTACTGCTTAGTTTCTATATCTGAAATCAGTGGGTCAGGCTAAGATCACTCTCAGCTCTAACTCTATTATTCCCAGGAGGGTTTTATAAGTACAGTGGCTTACACACAGCAGCGATTTAATGTTGAGGTGAGTTGAAATGCAGCTATCTAAAACTGAAATGGATTACTTCAGTTGGTTTCCAAATGATGGCTGGATTATGTCGTGGAGAAACTTCCTACTGTGATGTGGGCTGAAGGGTTGAAATAGATGCCCTTGGTTGTCCCTTCCGATGCCATGATGCTGACTCTCTAACCCAATGCAAACAAATATCTCTTAAGTTGCTCTTATGAATGAGGAAGGTCCTATGCTTACATTTTTGTTGTGGTAGGGGAGGGGTGATATACATCTTAAAATAACTATGAGCCAATGGAGAAGTGATGAGTCAAAGGAGGAATGCAGACAAAACAGAGGGAGAAATCAGGGAAGCAGTAGATCAATGGGGGGTTGGGGGGAGGAGGGTTAGTGGAGACTTCCTAGAGGATTAACATGAGTTAATCTTTGAAGAAAATAAGAAGGATGTCAATGTATGGAGACTGAGAGATGGTGGAAGGCGGGGTGGGGTGGGGTTGGGGGCTGTTTGGCAATTCCAGATCTGGAATATCTTCAAGGAATGGAAGAAAGCACTGAATCTTGCTTGAGACAGCAGGGGACTGAGTCTATTTGGGAAGGAGGGTATGTAATACCGGGTACTTGGTCTTCACGTTTGTTTAGAAGGAAGAAGAAAAAGTCAAGGAATTCCACTTTTGAACAAATTGAGGATACCATGCTTGCAACCTCGAATCAAAGAATCCTGGAGCTGGAAGGGGCTTGGAGGTCACTGGAGCTCCCCGCCCACAGCCCTTTCCTTAGACTTCCTAAAGCCTAGAATGTACTCCTCTCTGTTTTGTTTCAACATAGGAAAAAGGAGAACATTCCAACCCCGGGAGGAAACCTCTGCCCTCCACAGTAAGCCAGATAACCTCACTGTTCACCCCTCTTTCTAAGTAGCTGTAGAATAACTAAGCCCTGCTGGGACAGTCTCTCCTCCTCGTCCTCAAAGGGGATGTGTAGGAAACTCAAGAAGGGCATTTGTTATCAGGGAGGTGGGGGGATTGGGGAAATTCTTTTTGCCTACTGATCGACCAGAGTTCATCCCGTGAGGGCAGAGTCCGAGTTCTCAGGAGGCCCCCTGCTCCTCCCCAAGCCAGTCAAAATTAAGTAACTGCTTCCATTTCAAACTTCTTTTCATCCTTTAGCCTTCACTCTGCCCCAAGCCCATTTGCATATTTTGAAAGAATTTTCAAGTGCCTCGTGGAAAAGGGGGAAAAAAAGGGCCACCGTTCGTTCACCGGGCCGAGAGGCCGGCCATTGTGGGAGAAATCAACGCAGACTGGTATGTGTCACTGCCACTAAAGTCCTTGAATCGGCCTTCTGGCAAAAGGCCAGTGCCCACTCTAGACCAATTGTGGATCTGTCAGTGTGATGTACCAAATGCTGGGGCCCAGAGCCTCTCAAGTGCTCCCCAGCCCTACCAGGTGCAGACCCTTAAAGGACAATTGCATGTCACAGTAAACTAAGTTCTCCTTTGTCCTGGGCCTTTGTTTATCTTGGAAAGAACTCCAAGTTCATTCAAATTCTCTCCCACACTGACCCTCCAAACCAAATACTCCTCTTTCCAATCAGCCTGAGAGTCCCCAAGAGGGTCTTTCTTTGGCCCTGAGGATTTATTCCCGGAGATTCAAGTCCCAGAAGTATATATATTGTAGCAGAGGCCTTTGGTGAGCTTGACAAAGGGGTAAATGGACTCAAGAGTCCCTCTTTTTATGTGCTGAAATGTACTTACTTTCTCTGACCGGCCATGCCACTTAGAGTGATCAATCGCTTACTATGTGGTTTTATCAAGTAAGTTACCATTGGGCACAGGTCTATGAGCTTGGAGAAATGTGAGAACCAGAGGCTGTGCACACCCAGCCCTCCACCCGACATCAACTTCCCAACAGTTCCCACACATACAAATGGGTGATTAGGAAGCACTGTTAGGTTTTCTTTCTTTCTTTCCTTGGGGGTGGGGTGGGGAAGTGTTAGCGCCTGTGATTTCACTGGCGTAAGAAATACCCATCTTGGAAACACCCTTCACAAATGCAGATCAGAAAAGACTCTGAAACATATTCTTAGGGACTTGTTTGTCTAGGACATCAAAAAGGCTAGAGGCTACGAAAATCTAGATCTGGATGGGACCTTAGAGACCATCTAGTCCAACCCCCTCATTTTACAGAGGAGGAAGCTCAGGCCCAGGGAGGAGAAGTCACTTTCTTAAAATCTCACAGGTTTTAAGCATCCCAGGTGAGATCTGAACCTGGGTTATCTAACTCCCAAGTCAGTACTCTTTCTACTGCCTTTCTTAACCTGTGGACCTATAGATAGTATATATCAGGGAGGAGATTTGAACCCAGCTGACTCCAAGACCGGCTTATCATGCCACACCATCACTCACATTTTCTTTAGTGCCAGCCAAAAATGTACTAATTGGTATCTTATGGAAATAGAAGCCAAATCTTGCAGCATGGAATCAGTGGGAGACAAAAGTAGCCAACAATGATTCTCTGAAACAGTTGGTAATGGATATGATCTTCTGGTTAACCAACCACCTATTTCTCCCCCTAAGAGACTGGTACTCTTCCTACTCCTTTCTGCTGCTCTACCCACAGATCCAAGACCCTCTCAGCCTTAGCAGATGCTGTCTTTAAGTCTCTGTGGCCTGGTGGCCACTCCTTGTGTCCCCAGACTTAGCAAGGTTGGCCATCCAATAATGGTGGCACAAACCTTGAATCTCTCTCCAACTTAGAAAGAAAATTCCAAAGTTTTGCTCCACTGGCAGGGTCGTCACACAATAGAGTGCTTCATTCCATGATGAGCCATTGGACGAGGACTTAGGTACAGATTTAATATTTCAAAGATCACCAATTGCTTTCCAAAACAGTCCCAAACAGCTATATCCCTCCTGCCTCACTGTCCCTCTATAAATTTCTCATGCAAGGCCCAACTTAAGTGTTCCACTTCTGTTCCTTATCATTCTGTCTCTTTGTTTTGGTTCCCAAGAGAAGCTACTAATGTTCACTCATATCTGCATGCATTTTCCAATATGATTCTAAAGACCTCTGTCTCATGGAGGTGGTGGGGCCTGAGCCTTGCTTAAATGATGAGTACACTACAAAGGTTCAAATGCCAGAAGGAGCACAGGGGACGAGTGCTGAAGAAGGAAGCCAGTAACTTAAACAAAGCAGGACTAGAAGGAGATTTGGTTGGACAGGAAGGTCCAGACTATGAAGGGCATTCCAGAGTCAGAACTTTTGCTTAGTTGCCTAAGGAGGCACACAGAATGCAGGATCTTAGGAAAATTACCCTGGCAGCAATAATATGGTATGCCACTGACAGAATGGAGGTGAGGGGAATGAGGCAATTCCACCAATCTAGTACTGAAGGGACAAATCACAGCTATGGCAGAAGGAATGAAGATGACCTGGTGAATCTAGGACGTACTCTGGAGAGCCAGTGAGATAGTACAAAGAAGTTAGGGAACACATGTGTAGGACATTGACAGATGAAGAAGACAGAGTAAGGGATAACAGAAGGGACGCTAGATTTAGAGTTGACCAACTCTGCTACTTTGCTGGGTCACTTAATTTGTCTAGGCCATTGTTTCAAGTTTTCTCCTCTGGAAAATGAATGGGCTAGATCAGTTCAGAGCATCACAGACCTACAAAAAGAAGGGATCTCAGAGGCCTCATTTTACAGAAGGGTAAACTGAGGCTAAGGGAGGCTAAGTGAAAAGGCTTACCCAAGATCTTTGTGTACTTTCCACTAAGCCAATCTCCAATTTCTTTGCAAGGATCAAGTGAGAAAATGGATGTGAAACTCTTTGTAGACGTGAAAAGCACCTGGGTAACTATTATTTGACTGTTACCATATTATGATTCAAAGAATCAGAGGACTTTAGCTCCAGAAGCTTGGAGGCGGATGGAGTTGATGAAAAGAAATTCGAAGGGGAAACCACCAGGAAGGGGAAAACAGGAGAAATTTTGATGAGCATGTTTTGGGGCATGCTGAGTTTGACTTGACTACGAGCCATTCAAATGGATATGGCCAGGAGTCCCAGGGAAAAGTAAGACTGGAGGGTGAATTTTTCATATGCCAACTTAAATACATGTTATCTCCCCCATTAGAATGGAAACTCCTTGAGATCAGGGATTTTTTCCACTTTTTCTTTTTAACAGGTGCATTTAACACACATAGTGATTAGTAAGAATGGGTATGTACATAAGAATGGCTTGTATATCTGTGTCTTATGTAAACCTTACTCCTTTATATTTGAAAGTGAAGTTTGATGAAAGTTACAGTGTTAGGCTATCGCCTGGCACTGTCCCCTGGTCAACACAGCTACTGGGCTCTGGGTACTGAGTAAGGCATGTGAGTTGTAGCCTCCGGACTTTGAGATGTCTACTTTTGTCTGCTTAAGGGTCACAGAGCTAGTGCTAGGAGGGCCCTTAGACATCATCTAGTTTGATTCCCTTATTTTATAGAGGGGGAAACTGAGTCCCAGAGAGGGGAAGAAAATATAACATCATAAGATCCCTCCCCCAGCCCTATGACTTCTTGACCTAAGACAGTGGCCTTTTCCATGGCCACCATTTCCCTAATTAGGTTATCTTCCTCTACTGAAATGTAAACTCCTGGAGGGCAGGGACTTTCTTGCTTTCAGTACTTGTATCTAATGCTTAGCAGGGCCAGTCATATAGTTAGTGCTCCACTAATGTTCTTTTATCTGTAGCTCTAGAGCTAGAAAGGATCTCAGAGACTATCTAGTCTGCGACACGTTCGTTCTCCAGATGGGGAAACTGAGGCCCAGAGAGGTGAAATGACTTACCAAGCTGACACAGGTTAGAAGTTCTGGGGGTGACATCTGAACCCAGATCCTCTGACTCTGAATTCAGTGACCCCTCCCATTACACCTGATTTACTTCTTGGTTCTTCCTGTGTTCCAGATAGTTGAGGTTATCAGATAAACAAGCCTGACCATATTAAGGACATTTGAAATCTTTCATTTGCTCTAGATCCTGAATGATTAGAGAACCAGACTGTGAAATGGGGGGAGGGGACAGGGATGGGGACAGCCTATCACTAGTTAACGTGAAGCTTGTTTTCCCAGATTAGGATGATGAACAAAACCGACAAGTCATGAAAAACCAAGTGCCCACCTCCCTTCCCTAAAGGGGGCACAGCAGAGGGGTCACTTGAAGTGGTACTGAAGGTCAGAGGATAGTGTAGACGTGGGTTTTTTTAAACATCCACACTGTCTACTGGATCCCAGATGCCACAGAGGTTGTTGCTCAGTTGTTTCAGTCGTGTCCAACTCTCTGTGACCCCAGTTGGAGTTTTCTTGGCAAAGATACTGGAGTGGTTTGTCATTTCCTTCTCCAGTTTATTTTACAGATGAGGAAACTGAGGCAAACAGGGTGAAGTGACTTGCCCAGGGTCACCCAGCTATTAAGTGTCTGAGGCCAAATCTGAACTCGGGTCCTCCCACCATCCAGGAAAGATGTATCCTGCCATTTTTCCATATTTTTCAGTCTTTCCCTTGACAGATATTAATACTGCCCATTGTCCTTGCCCATGAAAAGCTCCTAGACAGTTATGAAACCTCAGCTGCCCAGGGTTGGGTGTCTGCACACCACCAAGACAAGGGTTCCTGCTGTAGACCCAGCTTAATACAGTTCCACAAGCCCAGATTCAAGTGACAGGCTACTCTATGACAGTCTGCTGGAGAGACAGCACCACAGAACTCAGCATCTGCCCACAAGGAGCTTGCTTTTGACCATAAGGAAACAAGTACATAGCAAGATATAAACCATAAGGTGGACTAGCTAGGTGGCCCTGCAGTGGTTAGGGTGCTGGGTCTAGAATTAGTAAGTCTTGTCTTCCTGAGTTCAAACCTGTTCTCAGACACTGACTAGCTGGGTGACCCTGGGCAAATCATGACCCCCTATTTGCGTCAGTTTCCTCAAATGTAAAATGAGTTGCCAAAGGAAATGGCAAACCACTTCATCATCTTTGCCAAGAAAACCCCAAATGGGGTTACAAAGAGTCAAGCATGACGGAAAACAACTGAACAATAAAACTACAAGGTACTATGCGGGGGAGGGAGGACACTTGAGCTGAGCCTTGAAAGGAGCCAAGGGATCTTGTAAGTCCATGGCTGGAGCTCAAAACCTGATCGCTAGGGTTTGAATGAGAAAAGGTTTGAAACCAAGCCTGCTGGCTCCAAAGGCAGCCAGAGCCAGGGCCTGCAACAGAGCACGCTTTGCTGAACCAGGAGAGGGCTACAAGAGCCAAGCTCCATCACGGTGAGCTCTTCCAATGAAAACTGTTCTGTGGGATGAGAATCTGGAAAAAACACATTTCCAATCTGTATCCTGGATTCCAAAGTCTAAGGATCAGTTCCATTTCTCTCAGCTGTGCTATTCAATGCATGTCTTTTTGTGCAGAGGCAACCAGAAGACAATTTGTATCGGCAACGGTTGAAATTACCTATGGATGGAGGCCCAGCAGCAATGGCGATCACTAAGGGAAATAATTGAAAACCTTCAAGCAAGGCTCAGGTACCTAGGGGCACATGTGCTAAGGGCATGAAAAAAAGCATTGGGCTGCAGCAGGAAGAAACCTAAATTTGGAGGATGAGGACCAGAGATGAAGAGCCAGCTTTGTCACTACTCGTGTGACCTTTAGCAAGCCCCTTCCTTGTCCTAGCCTTTGGTTTCCTCTTCTGTGTAGTAAGATTAGCCTCAATCAACGTCAAGCTTCCTTCTAGCTTGACATCTATGATTCTATGATACCCTGGAACAGAATCTGCCAATAAAGATAACAGAAAATACATTCCTACCTAGCTAACTCATCAAGGTAGGGAAAAAAAAAGATGACAAATCCAAACGGGTAGGAGGATGCTCTCAGGGTTTTACACATTTGCTACCTTATTCTGAATCAAGCAGAAGTCCAACAGAGGCAGTCATTTATTGGGGGCAAAAGTGATTAAGCTAGGCCTCACTGAGAGGCAGTATGGCTCAATGGAAAGGTCAACGGATCTTTCCATCTCTGCCACTTACTATCTCTAGGACCTTCGGAAAACCACTTGCCCGCCCTGGGCCTCAGGTTCTTCATCTGTAAAACAAGGGGTTTATATTAGATGACCTCTGAAATCCCTTCCAGCTCTAGAGCTATGATCCTATGAGTTACCTTGGACAAGTCTTTCCTCCCCCCATCCCCCAGCTTTAGCACTCTTCCCAGTAAAATGAGGGAGGGTGGCCTATAAGGGCCCTTCTGGTTCTAAAGCTATAATCCTGTCTTATTCCTGGGGAAGCCCCTTCATTTTCCTGAGCTTCAGTTTTCTCATCTATAAAAAATCTTCCCACCAGTTTGGGTTTATCATCTATAAAAAAAGGTTGGACAGGATGACCAAGAAGTCCCTCTCAGCTCTACATAGATGATCCTGTATTCCTAGGACTAAGGAGATGTGAGCTTGGCTGTCAGTCCATCATCAGCTCACTGTCTGATCTGGTACAAGTCTTTCCCCATCCCCCACCCCACGCAATTCCCTTACATGTAAAATGATAAGATGAACTGAAAATGTGGTGATTTGGAGGGTACTTTCCAGCTCTGGCATACAACAGTGCCACTCTTTGCTCAAGAAATGCACACATTATGACTACATAAATTCTTTCCAAATGCTGTGTTTTTACCTACCTGCATAGGAAGCCCCCAGCTTAGCAGGTCATGCCACAGAAGTCTGGGGCCGAGTCAGGGGCTTGGAAGTTGGGATGCATTCTCCCAAAGATGCAGTGCTGTGTGTATACAGACTAACTTGTGGGACCTACAATGCACCTGTCAGCCACCATCCATGCAAGCCCACAAAACAGAGCCAGCCACCTGATGTGACGCTGTGTCCATGGGACGACACAGGTAAGTTCTCCCAATGCTGGCAACACATTTTCCCTACTCCTGAACTGGGGGGAGGGATTCTGCTCCCCCCATCCGCTGACAATGAATAATTCCTGGGGTCTGGGATGGGAGATGTCTGACAGAAAAAGCACTCTGGGGGGCCAAACAAACCAGCCATGGTTCAGGACACATGGACTTTGGTGACCAGTTGGGTGTCTGCTTTGCCCTTACCTAACCCTCAGCAAGTCACTTAATTTCTCTGACCCAGAATTTGCTATTCTGTAAAATGGGCACAGCTAGGTGGTGCTGCAGTGGATAGAGCCCTGGGCCTGGAGTCAGGAAAACCTGAGTTCAAATGTAGCCTCAGATACTTACTAGCTGTGTGACCCTGGGCAAGTCACTTAATCTCTGCCTGCCTCAGTTTCTTCATCTGCTAATAGTAGCACCTACCTCCTGGGGTGATTGTGAGGATCGAATGAGATAATATTATTTGCAAAGTGCTTAGCTTTTCGCACAGTGCACAGCACACAGTAGGCACTTAATTAATGCTTGTTCCCTCCCCCTTTCCCACTTTTGATGCCCAGCTCTGGGGCCTGTGACTCTTACCTGCCTTTGCAAGGTGCTTAGCACAATGTCTGGCACATAATAGGCCCTATATAAATGTTAGCCACTGTTATTATTTATACTTTTACCAAATAGCTATTACAACGATTATGATTACTCCAGGGACTTCCTATTAAGGGATAAGACCTGGGCCCTTGATCTCTGGTACACAGAACTCCTAGGTGGAGAAACACCCACCAGCAAGGTAGACTGGCATCTTCTTGGCAACTACAAGAAGTGCCCAGCACCCTGAGAGATTATTTTATATATATAACATATATATATATATATATATATATATATATATATATAAACAATACATATATATTATATATAAACAAAAGGTTTATTTATTTCCATAATCTTTTTGGCTCTTCCTAGAAATCATAATATTCAGAGCTGGAAAGGATCTAGCTATCTTTTAGGCCAATGTCTACATCTTATAGGTGGGGAAAGTAAGGTTCACTGAGAAGGGGCCTGAACTCCAACCTCCTTAAGTCCAAGGCCTGCATTCTCTCCACACCTTTCTCCATGCTGCCATTTTTGATGCAAAGGGCTTTACTACATGATATTATTTGGGCCTTATAACAACCCTGTAATGCACAGGAATTATCACTATTTCTCATCTCACAGAGGGTGAAAATGCTTCTTGGAGGTCAGGTACCTTGCCCAGAGCCACATAGCTCGCAAAGCAAGAACTGAGAAGTAGTGTGGTATAGTGGTAAGAGGGCTGCATTTGCAATTAGAGGACCCAAATTCAAATCCCAGCTCTGCCATTTACTACCCATGTGACTGTGGGCAAGTCGTTTTAATATCTGGACCAGTTGACCTTCGCTGGCCCTCTGTCAAAAGAGGGCGTTGAACTAGATGGTCTCTGAGGTCCCTTTGACCTCTAAATCTTTGATTCTCAACCTGTCTTTACATACCATAGTCTGCTGATTCTAAATCTAGTGCCTACCTCACTATCACAGAATGCAAGCCCATTTGGGTGGGGACTAGGGAGTGAGTCAAAATGAGCCCCCAAAGTCATTCTCCTATCTCAGAAATGCGCCCATTTTTACATCAGGACCCTGGATAACACAAGATTATGAGCTTACCACAGACACTTTGTTGATAACATCTCTTGCAACGGCCAGACCTTGGGCAAATGTCCGGGCAGCAACGAAGGCCCGAGTCACCTGTAACTTGAGTTTCCGTGGCACGTCCCCAAAGGGCTTTAGCTGTTCTGTGTACTTGCTCACACACTCCAAATACTCATCTGTAAAATGGTGTTGGGGATTCACAAGGCGAAACATGCGCTCCAGAAGGCGGGCCCAGAAGTCATTCAGCATTTCTTCCAGATTCACGTTGCCCCCCACATAGTACCGCTTCAATTCCACAAAGAGATCTTTAAAGAGCTCAGAATTTTGCATGTATAAACGACCGTAGGTCCGCACAAACATGTCATTCAAGGATTTCTCAGCATTTTCAAGTAGTTCTTTGAAGAATTCTAAAAGAGAAAAGAAAAAAAATGGGATTTTTAGATCACAAGAACACATATTTTAGAACTGGATGGGAAGTCAGATCAAGTCCAACTTTGACAGACGAGAGAACTAAGGCCTAGAGAAGTTAATTGGCTTGATCATGCAGGTATTAAGCAGACTTGCAAAGTCATTTCTTAAAAACAACTCTGTGAGGCTGGTATCCCCGTTTTGCAGATGGGGAAAGGGAAACTGACCCAGTATGTTAGACTTCAGAGTCAGGAGGACTTCCATTCAAATTCTACCTCAAGCAATTATGAGTGACCCTGGGCAAATCATCTAACTTGTCAGACCCAGAATGTCCTCATCTAAGAAGTGGGGATAATAACAACACCTTACTTGCTAAGGTTGTCATGAGGCTGAGACGAGATAATGAATGTAAAACATCCGGCCATCCTGAGAGTGTTACAGAAATGTCAGCCATTATTATTAAGCCATTAACCTTGCTGCCCTTCAAAGACCATATACAGAGACTGCATTTATTTGCATTTAACTGTGTATGTGTATACACACACTTTGTCTCCCCAATAGATTATTTCATTCTTGTCTCTGTATCCTGTGTTCTTAAGTATTAGGCCAAGGATATAGTAGATGCTTAATAAGTATTGGTTGATTGACTCCAACTTGCTTTGTAATGATAACTTTCTCAATTATCAAGCACTTTTTTCCCTCCTTCTGCCCTCCACCCTCTGAAAATTTTATAGATAGGTATTCACGGAGAGGGGTTCCCACACTAACAAAATGGTAGGTCATCATCAAAGACCTAAAGATGAGGGAAGTGAGGCAGGTTTCCACAAGTATGGGATGGAATTTCAGTTTCTGCTGATGCCAAATCCAGGCCCTTTTCAATACCCCCTCCCAAAAAAAAAGAGAAAACATACAAGCTTGACCAGGAAGTCTAACAAGGCAAGCTACAGGAACTATTCTTTCAAAATCAAATGAAAAGTGATTTCAAATATTCTTCTTTTTTTTGCTTTTTGGACGGGGGAATGCAGGGCAATTGGGGTTAAGTGACTTGCCCAAGGTCACACAGCTAGTTTTGTGTTAAGTGTCTGAGGCCGGATTTGAATTCAGGTCCTCCTGACTCCAGGGCCAGTGCTCTATTTCATTGCGCCACCTAGCCACCCCAATTTCAAATATTCTTAACATCGAAAAGTCAAGCATTTCTATGTCCATTAAAGAATAGACAAAGACTGTACATGAAACTGTATATCTCTGTTATATCTAGCCTGTTTTTTTAAGTATACACAGATTACTCTCAACAGAATATTTTCTCCTATAAAAAGGAATACCTTGTTGCCAAATTTCTAAGTAGGAATCTAATCATTTAAACCAAACAGAGCAATTGAACCAAGTCAGACTTTTGACTCTTTAGTGCTGGGAAACACATATGGAACCAACACTAAACGTGGATAAAAAGAATGTTTCTAACAGTTGCATTTCTTTCAAACCTATTTTCATCTCAAATTGAGAAAGAAAGAGAACAAAATAAAACTTTGCTAAAATTTTCCCAAAAGGCTTCAAAACTGAGCTTCCTGGAACTTAAGCTAACCCCTTTTGTTGGAGAGAGGGCAATGTTTGTATTTATGCATAGGAATAGATACAGTAGGTGTTAAGGTCCACACAGACTTTTTGCAAACTGCCCAGCTAATCTGCAGATGGGCCAAAGTTGGATTTCAATAGCCTGGAGTGTTCCTGGTTTAGGTATTCCCTTCAGTGCTGCGCAGAGCAGCAGCTCAGCTCTAACTTACAGTTAGCTGCCTATAGCACTAGAGGTTACGGAATTTACCCAGGGCCACATATCTTCCTGGCAAGATCTATCCTCTTACTGACTCATCCACATTGTCTCACATGGGCTCTAATGTATATTTCAATATTTATGTCCCTACCTAAATAGTCTTAAAAAAAAAAAAGGAAATACCACCACTACTCAAAAATGGGAGGCAGGCTGGTTTAGAGGGAAAGAATACCTGACCTTGGGGTCAAACGGCCAGCCATTTTAAATCTCAATCATGCCATTTGCTAGGCATTTGATTGTAGTCAAGTTATTTCCTGACTGAGCCTCAGTTTCACTCATCTGTCAAATGAAGATAATAATACCTACTTCCCAACTCATGAGATAGTTATGTAGAAAACACTCTGTAAACCTTAAGACCATCTGGGGTTTTCTTGGCAGAGATCCTGGAGTGGTTTGCCATTTCCTTCTCCAGCTCATTTTTTATAGATGAGGAAACTGAAACAAAGTGCTTAAGTGACTTGTCCAGGGTCACACATCTAATAAATGTCTGAGGCCAGATTTGAACTCAAGAAGATGAGTCTTCCTGACTTCAGACCAGATACTCCATCCAGCACCACCTAGCTGTCCTCAGAAAGATTAAGTGATGTTTTTAAGGTCACTGGGAAATGATCCCAGTATTTTTTTCCACTCCACAACCACAGAATACTATTGGTAAATTTCAGGAAACTTATCCTCTGATATAGCCAACTAGACATTCAGAAATCTGACCTGAGCTCTTGTGACTCACATTTAATTAATAACTTGCCTGTTTTTAATTCTCTAGGGAGTAATGCTCAGTTTCACTTTTTTTTTCTAGGGGAAATGGGGCGGGGAGGGGGGTTACCCTGGCTGACGTGGAATTTAAACCTTGTTAAGATGTTCAAAGTGAATCAGAGTTCAAATTGTGGGCTTCAAACTACTCTAGCCCAAACAAAGGACTTCACTCATACGTGGAAGACTTAATGGCAAGAATGAAAGCGAATTCTTGGAGTTCCTCAAACCTCAGAGGTTGACAGAGCTGTATGAAATGTGGCCTCTTAGAGAGTGGGAGAAATGATACAGTGAAGAGGAGACTGGTTTTGAATTCCAATGTGTCCTCTGCCCAATCTCAGTTGAACCTCAAGGTTCATTCCCAAGCCTGGTATTTCCTGTCTAAGAAGGTTTTTGTTTTTGTTTTTGTTTTCAAAGTTTAGGTTATACTTTGGAGCTTAGTTTGGTATTATGTATTAATTTCTAATTCACTTAATCATTCTGAAAGCTTATTTCCTTTCCTTTAATGTAATGGCCAAATAGGTTGCACATTTAAATGTTATTTGAGTGGGCACATGGCTAATAAAGGCTTGGGAAATTCTAGCTCATGCTGTTTGGTGATCCCAAAGCTTTGGAAGAATTTTACATTTTAGGGCTAGAACAGTCATAGGCTCATAGCTCTAGGCCTGAAAGGTACCTTAGAGGGCCATCTTGTCCAACCCCCTAATTTTATAGAGGATGAACCAAGGCTGAGGGAGGGGAAGTGACTTGCCCAGGATGACACAGGCAGAAAGTATCAGAGGTAAAATTTGAAGTTGGAAACCTCTTGATTCCAAAACCTATGGCAAGCTTTCCCCTGAAGCAGTTCAAAGGACAGAATTTTAGCTTTCCACCCTCCAAAGTATTCAAAGAACACCCCCCCCCCCAGTTATTGGGTACCTTTATGTGCAGGACTTTAAGCCTGGCTCTTGAGGAAGACTCCAAGATGAAAAGACCTCACAGAACCAGCCTAAGCCAATCAGGGCAAGGCCAACTGTCCCCGGGACTGGCCTGCTTGTCTTTGAGCCGAATCCCCTCAGTGCTTTAGGAAAGATGCCAGTAGTACATGCAGATGCCAGGGCTTGTCCTCAATGACCCCATTGGAGTCACTAGCTCCAAAGCCAGGGAGCACAGGTACACCCAAGGATAGCCTGTGCTACCATCTTTCTGTGGCTTAATCTCTCCTCTATCTGTATGTAATAATAAGGGCTGGCTTTTCTACAGCCCCTTCAAGTTGTTGAAGTGTTTGGACGTAGCGATCAGTGTGAGTCTAAAGGCACCTGTGGTGCTGAGGGTCACAGCCCAGTTGCTAAGCTCACGGGAAAGTCGTGTAAGACCACTCGCCTGATGAGCGGCAGCTAAGATGGCTGGCTCGGCCTCTCCTCCATTGGTCCATCCCTCCAGCACACGTGGAGATCATGCTTTAATCATGTTACCTCTATAGTATATAAGGAGGGCACTACAATACAATAAAGGATGGCTGCTGTACACTTACTTCTCTCTTGCCTCTGGTCTCTTCAGACCCTCCTGAGAATACAGCCTAAGGATGGCCCTTAGGCTACTGAGTTAAGAAGCAGCTGTAACATTTGGACTACATTATCTCATTTGAGCCTTACAATAACTCTGTCAAGGAGGGCCTCCTAGTATTTTTCTCTCTGCTCTTCATTTTACTTATCAGGAAACTGAAGCTCAGAGAAGTAAATGACTTAGCCAGGGTCACTCAGCTAAGAAATAGACATGTTAGAATTTAAATCCAGGTTTTTCTGACTTTAACAATAACTTGAAGCCCTCAAGGGCAGGGACCTATGGCCTCAAGGCCACATATGGCCTTCTAGGTCCTTGGGTGCAGCCTTTTAACTGAGTCCAAGTTTTACAGAACAAATGCTTTGTTAAGGGGATTTGTTCTGTGAAGTCTGGATTCAGCCAAAGGGCCACACTTGAGGACTGAGAGGGCCACATGTGGCCTCGAGGCCACAGGTTCCCCACCCCTGGTTAGAGCTTCCCCTCTACATGCCTCATAGAGATGTTTCAAAGATTGTGTAGTACAACCTAACCTGTGATTTCATGCAGGTAGGAACTCCTGGTGTAGAAACTCCTTTCAGCCATGCAAACTTACAATTTATCCACCAGTAACTTAGAGGTCTGAGAGTTGTCTGTACAACTGGGTGCTAGGCAGGGTGGGGGTACTAACAGGTGAAATCGTTTGCTCATGGTTCCACAGCTACTATGTTCGAGAGGCAGGATTCGAACCCAAGTCTTCCTGACTGTGGGGAAGTCCTCTATCCAGCCTGTAACAGCCAGGCTGTTATTAGGAATAATGGCCGAAATCTATGTGAAAACACTCAACTCTTAAGAAGCAGGCAACATAAGTAAATCCTAGAAGCCGTTTTGTGTACCACAGCATCCCTGTTTTCTGAGTTCACAGTTTTTTGAAACTGGGAACTCAAAAGTGTTTTCTCAGTTATTTTCACTTCTCAACATTATTTGAACACCTTGCCAACTTGAAGGGATTGTATAAACGTCAGCCTTTATTATTCTAAATGTGGTATTGACAATGGCCTTCCTTAAAACCAGCTGATGATCCTATGATTGCCTACAGCAGTGGTCCTCAACCTTCCTAATGCCAGGACCCTTAATACTCATATGTGGGCGTATCTGCATGTGGGCAGACCCACCTGGAGACGGATAGAGGAGCCGTGTCTCGGTTCCTAAGACCATCAGAAATATGTGTTTTCCCATGGTCTTAGGTGACCCCTGTGATCCCTGTGAAAGGGTCGTTCGACCCCCAAAGGGGTCGTGACCCACATGTTGAGAACCGCTGGCCTACAGACTGTACTTCCTACCCAGAGCTCATTCCAAAAGGGCCCCCATGGTAAGAAACAATTGCTTCCTGACCATTAGAATGCATTCACTTTCCTTTTTGGAACTTTCATTTGGTACTACTTGTCAGGTCTAGACCTTCTCAACTCTCCTTTTGAAGAGAACAGTCATATAGGCAAGAGGCTTCCAAGCAGTCTACACCTTTTGATATCTTTCATTTCTTGACTTTGGAAGGCCTATTCCAGGGGTGGAGAACCTGTGGCCTCGAGGCCACATGTGGCCCTCTAGGTCCTCAAGTGTGGCCCTTTGACTGAATCCAAACTTCACAGAACAAATCCCCTCAATAAATGTATTTGTTCTGTCAAACTTGGACTCATCGAAAGGCTGCACCCGAGGACCTAAAAGGCCACAGGTTCCCCACCTGTAGTTTAGTATTTGCCATCCTACTCACCTCCACCCAGTTTTACAAACCTTGGTTGACACTGAACCTAACCAAGGATCTTGAGATGCGTTTGGGAAGGTCTTGGGCACACAGGTTCATAGATTAAAGTTGGAAAGGAGCTTAAAGGCCATGAAGCCCAGCTCCCATGAGACAACTAAGAAAAAGTCACACAGCTTTAAGTGACTGAGACAGTCTTTGGGACTCTCAGGCTAGTGTTCTATCCGCTATACCACGCTAGGGCCTCCCTCTTGTTAAGTTCCTTGTAAATGTTTCCCTGCTGTTTCATATCCCAAAATAGATCGTCTCAATTCATCCTGAATACTCTTCTCACAGCCAAACTCTCAGAAAAGGCCCATCTAAGCTTGTTGCCTCCACTTTTCACTTTTGCACCTCCCACCCACTTCTCTCAATGCCTTCCAGACTTACACTTGACTGAACTGTACTTTCCAAGGTTGTTCAACTGATGACTCTTCTCGTACTTTCTCCATAGTTTTTCACTTACTTACCCACTCTCTTTTCCAGAAACTCTCTTTTCCCCCTTTCACTTTTATGACCCTACTAGCTCCTGATTCTCCTCAGAGAATTCTCCATTTCCTCATTCTGATTGATCCTTCTGAGTCTCATTTGCTAGAGTCTTCCTAAACTGTTAATGTCCCCCTAAGGCACTGTAAGAGACCCTCGTTTCTTCTCTCTCCAAGTTATCTCAATAGCTCCCATGGGTTTGATCAAATCTACCTCCATGACCTTTCTTAACATGTATCTTCTCCCCACCTCCTGACTGGCCTATTACATCAGCCTCCCAATTGGTCTTATACTTCCCCTCTCCAATCCATCCAACCAACCCATCAAAATGATCTCCCTAAAACACAAATCCCTCTTGCCTCTGAACTCCTCAGCTGGGCACTAAAAGCGTTTCACAGTCTGTTTCCAGCCTCTGGGCTTGTTCCACATCATTCCTCTCCATCATCTCTTATGTTCTCATCCAAATGGACTATGCATGTGTTCTCCCAACTCTGCATTCCATCTCTCACGTGGGTGTGTTTGAACAGGAAGGTTCATACACCTAGAAAACCCTCCTTCCTCATTTCCAGCCCTTAGAATCCTTAGCTTCCTGTACTACCTCCTGATTCCCTCGAGTTGTTAGGGCTCTCTCCTCCACTTCTCATGAATACCTACCTGTCTGCATGTTATATTCCCACCTTCCCCAGGGAATGTAATAAATTAAAATGGCATTTCTTCAAGTTACCTATGGAAATAATGATGAAACTAATTCTGCCACCTCCATTCTTCATCTCTCTGAGATCTCCTTCCATTTCATGGCTTCTGATTTCAATTGTGATAACTGATATTTATATAATACTTTGAAGTTTGCAAAGTACCTCACATATAGCATGTTTTATAATCCTTACACCAACCTTGTGAGAGAGGTTACTATAGACATCATCTCCATTTTACAAATGAAGAGCCTGAGAAGTTAAATAATTTGCTTATGATCACAAAGCTAATAAATGCCAGAAATAGGATTTGAACCCAGGCCTTTAACATTCCAAAACCAGCATGTTGTCTCTCTCTATAATGAGAATGTCAACATAGATCATCCAGTGATGGATAGGGGTGGGGGTTGGGGGAGAGAGAGCATGACAGTGAAAGGCAGACAATTTCCTTTCCTTTCAAGTTTCAGTTTGGGGAAATAAGCAAAGGATTTTTTGTTCAAGGAAGGAAGGATCAAGCATCTATTATAGCCTCAGTCCATTGGTAGCTCTATCCCAGATGTTGAAAGAGACAATCTAGTTCTACCTGCCTGTGGGGCAACAGAAGAGGAATAGAGGTTTGGGGAAATGGAGGAAGAATGGTTTAAAAATCAGTTGGGCAGGAGCATAACAGTAATCAACATCTCATTTTCCCCTTCCCACACTCAGTTGGGAGCAGCCAGATGTTCCTTTCATTTAAATAGCGATACCTAAAAATGTGCTCTATTAACAGATGTTTTAGGCAGCCATAATTGCAAGCTACAAATTAAGAGAAAACATAAAAAACCTATTATATATCCTAACAGGTCATTATTTAGTTTATAGATTCAACCACTGCTATTAATCAGTAGAACTATAAATCTTGAGAAATGTGGTATAGGAAAAAAAAACCCTCACTAATTAGGACTGACTAGTGAAGGTATGCCAAGCTGGGGAAAGTAGAAACCAAAGAACAGAAAGAAATGCCACGAAGGTATTTTCAACTGTATAAAACATATCCGCCCCTGATGCTTTGAAATGGGTGCACAGGATTCAGAGCTAGGAGGGATGGCAGAGATCACTGGGGCATGGCTCATAGAGACTCACGAGCCTTTCCTTTTTACAGATCAAGGAACTGAAGCCCCAACATGGAAAGGGGCTTGCTCAGCTTTTATATGACTAATAAAAGGTAGAGATGGACTTCCAGCTAAAGTCACAACTCTATTTCAGATATCATCCTGAGGGAGGTAGTTCCAATGTCAAGAGGGTATTTTCTGTTATACTGGAGCCATACAATGACTCTAGCCATCAGCCATAACTAAAGATGATTGGAATTTTAAAATGATTTAGCTAATAAAGGAACTAAAACAAGAAGATGAAATAGGATGAAACATTTTCTTCAATAGCAAGCACTGCTATCTTTTCGTGACTTCAAGATAAACTCATCATGATTATCTCCAATCCTGGTTCTTAAAGCCACAGTGTAGGTGAAGGATGACAAAAGACATAATATGACGGGGTTTTTAAAAATGTTATTAAAAAATTTTTTTTTGGATGGGGGAGTGTCAGAGGAAAGGTAAAGGAAGAAGGGACCAATCAATTCTGATTGGTTCCAGAATTCTTCTAGCCAGTCAACTGGGAGCAACACCCAAGTACCTGATCCAGTGAGTCCTTCTCTTTGCACCCATAGACAGAATCAGCCAAGGAATAATAATAACTGAGGTCGGATAAAAAAATGAGGTTGGAGTCAAACTGTGACTACCTGGAATAAGAACCAATATGCATATTTACAAATTCCCCAAGTGTTTCTTATGTGTGTGAGGGCAGGGGGAACAAAATAATTTGCCCCCGGGGAGCTTTTGTTTGCATTAATAACCTACTTTGAAACTATCCTTTAATTTCTCTTTCTTACCCGAGTCGCCCCTAAGTATTTGAGGTTTTAATCATTATGTTACAAATGTACATGTCTTTTAAAGGAACAAATACTGCAGGCTTAGGTCAATATAAGCAACCCACCACGGAGGTAATGCTTCTCACTCAGAATTCAATTCTCCCTGTCTACTCCAAGGCTGAAAGAGAAAGATGGGCCTTTCTGCTACTTTGCTTCTCAAACAGTTTCTCATTTGAGAGTAGATTATTCCAAAGGACAAAAGCATACCCTCTGAAGCTCCTGCTCTTAAGAGCTGGGATGTCACTGGGATATTTCTATGGAAGTGATTTACACTGACTCACTGGTAAAATGCTTTTTACAACTTCCTCAGCATACATATTTCTTCCGTTGTTCACTCGAAGCCCCAAAATTTATTATAGTAATAATAGATAAAACGGAAATGGCACTTTAAGGTTTGCAAAGTGCTTTATAAATATTATCCCACTGGAGCCTCACAACAACTCTGTGAGGTGTATGGGTAATTATCATTGCTATTTACAGATAAAGGAAATGAGATAGACAGGTTAAGTGACTTGCCCAGGGTCACACAACTAATACATCTGAGACAGGGTTCAAAATTAGGGCTTTTTGACTGTAAGTCTAGCACTCTATCCGTTACACCACATAGTTGAATACCCATATTAAGGAGAGGCATATGTCATAAAAAACAGGAAACTTCTTCTTTACCATTTAAGGACTTCACCCTCAGAAAACATATAGGTAATAGAAAAAAAAACCAAAATGAAAAACAAATGAGCAGGAGCTGAGGAACAACAGGCCACAATTTTTCTTTAAAGACCACAGAAAGACTTAATTAGAAGTCTTCAAGGAGAAGCTGAATGCTCATTTTTCAGGGGCCCCAAAAAAGGATGTCAAGATTTAAGCAGTAAGGCTTAGAGGATTTGTGAGGTCCCTTCTAACTTCAGACTTTCAAGATACAGCCACTAGAGTAGTGAACTAGGCATCAGGAAGACTTGGGTTCAACTGGTACCTCAGATACTTACTAGCGGTGTGATCCTGGACTTCCCTGGACTTCACCTTCCTCATGTGGAAAATTAGGGGATTCAACAACCTTCAAATTCTTTCTAGCTCCAAATCTATGATCTTACGTTATCAATTCAAGCATGACATGATTTTACATTAATGTTGTTGTTTAGCCATTTCAGTCCTGTCTTCATGATGCCATTTGGGGTTTTCTTGGCAAAGATACTTGAGTGGTTTACCATTTCCTCCTCCAACTCATTTCACAGGCAAGGAAACTGAGGCAAACAGGGTGAAGTGACTTGCCCAGAGTCATATAACTATTAAGTGTCTGAGGCCAGATTTGAACTCAGGAGGAGAAGTCTTCCTGACTCCAGGCCCAGCACTTTATTAATATACCACCTATATTAATAGAATAGCCTCTGAGTTTTTTTTTTTAAATATGAGATTCTTTATTAAATTTTTTTTGAGTTACATCTTTTCTCCCCGTCTTTCCCCCGCCCACCACCCCAAAACAGCCATCCCAGTATTTCCCCCC
>CM053582.1:24353394-24406145 GCA_028627135.1 Pseudochirops cupreus
GCTGACTTTAGTGGGAAGTATCTTTGTGTGCGTTTTGGAGTTCCAGGATTGGTTTAGAGTCCTATTTTATGGGTATTTTGGGGTGGCTATGTGAGAGCTGCGATATGTTGCTGCTTCTACGCCGCCATCTTGGCTCCGCCCCCCCGATATGTAGTGTCACTTCAAAATTATATACCCCAAGTAGACCTCTGATTTAGGGTTAGGATCTAGGAGAAAAAGCATACCTAGTCCTCTCCAATCTTAGCAGTCAGTCTTTGGGGGAAGACACACACACACACACACACACACACACACATTCTGCTCTTAACAAATTTCTGGTATGTAACAGGGAAGATGTGACATGTCTAGTCAAATGGAGACATAAAGCTGAATGAATTCCAATTTCACATTTTGGACTTTTAAAACACAAATCCCTAGGCAGAGATGAAGAATATAACAGCAAGGAAGCCAGGGTCAGGAATGAAATGTCATTCAAGAGAGGTACTGGCCTTGTGATCTTGTTGACAAAAGAAACTCTCAGATGAGCAAGCTCATTCTTCCAGCACCTTTTTTCCAACTAAAAGTTTTGACATTTCCTAGAACATTGAGAGATTAAGAGGCATTGACTTCCCCAGGGTCACACAGCCAGTGTACATCGGAGGTGAGATTTGATCACAAATCTTCTGACATGGCACCTTTCATCTTCATTTTACAGATGAGAAAACTGAGGCCTAGGGGGGAAAGTGACTTGTCCAAGGTCACACCATTAGGAAGGGGCTGGAATGGGTAGCATTCCAGTGTCCTCAGACAAAATCCATGTCCTTAGACTCCAAACCTACTGCTCATTCTGCCAGATTATAGCTGCATTAAGCTTGGACTTCCCATTTCTAAGTGAAATCCTAAATGATGGGACATTAAACTTGTTAACAACATAAGAACACAGTGGCACAATCAGCAAGTATTTCTACTGCCTTACACAAACAATGGTCCAAGTCTAACCATTTTCAGCATTTCTGCCCTCTCTTTTCCTCAAGAAAGTAGACATTCAACAAAGACCAGGTTTCAAAACTGACTTTCTAATACTCACCATCAAATTTCTTATATCGGGAAGCAAACATGTTCTGCAGAGCGTTGCAGTGCTCCCCGACGGCACTTCGGAAATCCTCTTTGCTCTGCTGTCGATACTTCTCCTCCATTTCTTGAGAGCAGCACGTATAACCTTGAGCACAGATTTTCAGATGGTCGCCTGCAAGATGGAACAGAGCAGAGATGCAGGTTATTGACACTCACTGACTGTGCACTCGTTCTGGGACATAGCCAAGTTCTGGGGGCTCGTTGTGGAGAGTGAGTTTGGAAAAGGAGCCTTGGAGCTTCCATGAGAGGAGTAAGGGAGAGACGAAAAGAGAACAAGTTAAAATCAGAGCCTATCATCTCAGGTTACAGGATCATGGAGAAAATACAGGTAAGAATGCATTACAGGAAACAGACCTTTCACCTTTGATTCCCAGAGGACATATGATGACATTCCATTTGGCCCTTCAGTAGGCTGAGCCTTGATTCCCCATGAATCATCTGCAATGTGCATATATAAACATTAGAAGGATCTATGGCTTCCATAGCATGAGGAACTCCTGATGTGGGGCTCTGACTTACTCTAGTAAGTCAGATAAGACCTGGGAGACTTAGTGGAAAATCAATCACTTTGGAGACAGTAATTTCAAGCTGAGTAATGAGTTTAGAAGCCAGTTTGCAGAGGGTTGAGGAGTAAGAGGAGAGACAAGTAGGGGCAACGAGACTAAACTTTTTCAAGGAGTCTGGCTGAGAAAGGGAAGAGAGATGGAGGATGAAAGCTTCTAGACAGTAACAAGGATGGAAGAAGTCTGACTGCAAGACTAAAAAACGGCATTGAAATGGGGAAAGGAGTAGAAGAATAAGTACTAATATGCTGCAGGGTGACTTTTTGAAGAGGAGAGGAGATTCTTGAATGAAAAGGTTCAATTTGGTACAAGTACAGCCTCTGAGCTGAAAACAAAAATTCCAGGGCAGTAGAAAGAGGGAGAATTGGCTTCACCAAAAGAGAAGCATTGCTAAGCTAGGGATTTCTGTAACAGTCTTTGGTGGGGATTATGACCATAATATCATACAGATTAGACTTTATGTTAGCTGTTACCACACTGAGCAATGGTAAGAGGATTCAATTTTGAGTCAGAGAAAAGGATTCAAATCCTAGCAGGGTCATCTTAAGCCTCATCACTTCACTTTTCAAGAACAGTTTTCTCATCTGTAAAATGACACAGCTGACTAGTTGACCTTCCAGCTTTAAATTTAGATGCCTCTAAGTTTTATAAAGTTCTTTTCCTCATAGCCACCCTATGAGAGAGGTAGTATAAGGATTATCATCCCATTTTTCAGATAAGGAAAATGAAGCCCAAAGGGCAAGTCTTTGCCCATAGTCAAATGCTGGGTTTTCTATTACCAACAACCATACTACACACTCTGTCTCTCTCTCTCTGTGTCTCTCTCTTTATCTCCCTCTCTCTCTTTTTATCTCCCTCTTCCTCCCTCTCACTCCCCCCCCCTCTCTCTCCTTTCCCTCTCCCTTCTTCTACCCAAAACAAAAATCCACTGCTTCCCTAGGTCTGAAAATTCACAGCAGGAATTTTCACTTGATTTCAGGCACATATTTAGGAGGGAAATTACCCATAGTCTCTGTCTGAGTTTCTAGCCTGTGGTTTTTATTCTGCTGTATTCATCGTACCTCTAACAATAAGGTTGCCCCCCCCACCCCAAACAGTCATTGTGTTGGGGGGGGGGTAATTTGTGAAAGAATGCCCACAGCACCACAGGCTAAGAATAGTCAATGGAGATGTTCAAAGTGGAAGCAAATACGGACCGACTCAAATGAACAACTGTGTTAATAGAGGGCTGGATGGTTTACACAGTGGTGGCTGCGGGCCCCAGCTCCGACCCATCCGCTGCATGTGACCTGCTGACTTCCCAGATTCTTTTCAAAGGCTCAGCTGTGAAATGCAATGAATTTCCAAGGATTTTTGGAGAGTGGGGCAAGACGCTTAATGGGCGAGGAAAAGAATCAATGTCCACCTAATCCTGACTGGGGTCCTCAAAAACACTGAAGGGCCACTTGGAGACGACTAAATCCAAGAACAAAAAAAGTCCCTGAAGGCCAGAAAATCCCAAGAGGCAGCGGGCGGTAACAGCAGCAGCAAAGAGCCATTCTCTCTATTGAAGAAGGTACTGCACACCCATTGGTAGAAACTTAGCCAGAGACACTCTTCAATAGTGAGTTGCAATAATAAAATGTTACTTGAAAACAGCTGTAAAAAACAGATGGCAAAGTTTTCACTGGTGTATATGCATGGGGCAGGTTGGTCACATATTGAGAGGAAGGGAAAACCGATGATTGCTTATGTGCTCCACTAGAATACCAGTTATGTCATGAAAGCAAGAAGGCCCCCAGTGGTGAACTTTGAGAAGGGCATGGACAAGTGTAGCCTACGGATGGAGAGGCATAGATGATTTATTTTACTGGAAGGAAGACCAATGTCATTGTAATTACAGATCTTCTGGAGTATCTGAACATAGGAAACATTCAAACAGTACTTGTGCTGTTCTGATTTTATATCCCATTTCTTTGTATAAGAGGTGTCACCCACATATGCAGTGCTTTCTCCTCCCCTGCTAGAATCCCTGCTTCCTTTGAGAAGCAGCTCAGGTGCTCTCTCCTATATCAAGACTTTGCTGTTGCCCCAGGCTGGGTGTTCACCCTCTCTCTCAAATTTCTTTGTATATACATATCTCTGTGTGTATTTGTGTTCACCAAGTAGAATGTAAGCTCCATGACAGCAGCAGGGACTTTTGCAATTTTCTTCGCCCCCCCCCCCATCAATATTGCAGGAGACCCAAAGGATAATGGAGAAATGTATGATGGACATAAAAAGGATATGGTATGCTACCTTCTGTATTTTGTGTACAAAAAATAGTTGAGGACCTATCATTCAGGAAATGTATGATCAGAAAAGGAGGTGGGCTAATCATGTAGGGAAAGGCAGCCCATGTGCCACCTTGATGCCCACAGAATGCTAAAGGAAAGAAGGGCCTGAAAGCCGTGTTGGGTAGCCACTCTGTGGAGGACTTATGGGAAAACATAGTAAAGGATCTCACATGATGAGAAGGTATGGGTGGGTAACCATGTGCAATCATGTGTAGCAGTATCGACACTGATAACATCAGCAGATTTTTGGAAAGGCAACAGTAAAAATAGTGCAAGGATTACAGAACTGGATATCAAAAGACCTGAGTTCAAGTGCAGATTCTGCTACTCACCCCCTGGGTGACTGAGGAGTACACTTCCTTCCCTTTGGACTATCTGAGTTCCCAGGTCCCTTCCAGCTTAGATATTCTATGCTTCTGGGAGATAGCAGGTAATGTTATACATGGAAGTATATTAGGTTCTGTAAAAAAAGTCAATGGGATGTCATAATATTTTTGTTCCACCCAATTCACACATGACTACAGGTGCTACAAATGAAAGGATTTATATTAGAATCTGTCAACTGAGAAGGTGTCAAAAGGAAGGGAGTTAAGGGAGTCCCAGCCTCTGGTCCCAACTAAGAGTCTTAAAAGGAAAAATGAGAAGAGGGGAAAGGAGATGTTACTACCTATAAAATGGGGGCACTGTTACTTACACTACCTGTACCTCACATCAAAATCTGAAGAAAAAAAGGATTGTTATTAACTTAGTCAGGGAAGACTTTTGAGAGTCTGAAGTCAAATTCCAGTAAGTCCTTGTATTCTTGAGGGGAGGGAAATCAGTAAGCTGGAACAAAGGTCATGGATGGAGAGGGTGCTAAGCTGGAGTTTTCACAAGCCCTTCCACTTCCATGAAAAAGTGACTGAAAACAAACCTTCATTTTCTAAGTTCAAACATGGAAGAAACCTGAGTTTAGGAAAACTTTGAGCCTTTTAAAGTTGAAATTCAGGTAATTTTTCTAATTGCTTAGTCCCTAACTTTGTCCTAATTTCTATTCTTCCTCAGACTAAAAGTCGTCTTCAGGGGGTCACAAAGTATGATAAGGCAAAAGAGACAAATACCCTTCTCCCTTTCTAAGCTACCAAAGAAACTCAGGAGGCATTCACAATCCTGTAATTCCTAGGGACAAAGAAAGCCTCCAAAGATTTGAAATAATGGGGAGGGGGGAATGTAGGACAGTGGAGAATGGGTGTATTAAGCCAGCCTCCCTTCTTACAAACACAATTGAATGTGCAATAGCTTCAGGGAGCAAAATCATCAGGCCTCAACAAAGTATATAAATCATAGATCAATGCTTCACAGACTTTTCAAGAGTAGAAACCCCCTTTAAGGTCAAACCACTTCATTTCCCATCTCTCTCATTCTCCTTTCTCTCCTCTTCTCCCCCTCCTTCCCTCTACCTTCTCTCTGTCTCTCTTTTTCTCCCCCCTTTCTCTTTTTCTCCCCCTTTCCCTCCCTCCTTCTTTCTCTCTCTCCTTCCCCTCTCCCTCCCCTCTCCCTTACTCCCCCCCCCCCACACACACACAGAGTTGTGGTACAGTGATTTAGTTAGGGAACCTGAGTTTGAATCTCGTCTTTGCCACCAACTTGTTATGTGACCTTTGGCGAGTCATTTAACCTGGACTTCAGATTCTTCCTCTATAAATTGATCAAGCTGGAACAGATGATCCCTAGGGGCTTCTGCAGTTCTAAAGTTCTGGTCCTATGGTAAAAGACACATATTGTCCAGATAGAAGCATGCACTCCCAAAGCTGAGCAGGGCAGAGGGACTTCCCAGCTAGTTTGTAAACAAGAGCATAATGCAATCTCTGACAGGGAAAAAATGGTGGATTTGGCCTTTTCTTGTGAAAACATGGCTCTAATTCCCAACAAATGAAGGAGTAGAATAAGGATGCTCACTTTCTTCACTGCTAATTGACATAGCTCTGCAAGTGCTCATGCTGGCCATAAATCAGGGGAAAGAAATTAAAGACATAAGCTTAGGCAAAGAGGACAAAAACTCTCCTTATTTGCTGACAACAGGATGACTTACCCCCAGAAAATCAGCAAAGAGAGTAACTGAGATAATGAAGAACTGCACAAAATTAGCAGGTTACAAAATCAACAGTGTTTCCATGTAACAGTAACAAAACCTAGGAGGAAATAAGAAAAATAAGTCCCTGTGACAATGACTACAAAATGCACGAAATGTCTGGGATACTATTTAATTACCAAGGCATGCTTAAGATCTGTATGAATAGAATTACAAAATACTCTTAAAAGACATAAAGAATGATTGAAATAATTGGAGTGCTCATAGATGGGCTGCGCCAATATCATAAAAATGACAATACTGCCTAAATTATGGATCGGGTGCTAAACTAATCAAAGTACTAAGGCAGTGGTTCTCAACCTGTGGGTCGCGACTCCTTTGGGGTTGAACGACCCTTTCACAGGGGTCACAGGGGTACCTAAGACCATCGAAAAACATATTTCCGACAGTCTTAGGAACCTCCTCTATCTGCCTCCAGGCGGGTCTGCCCACATATGACTATTAAAGGGTCTATTAAAGGGTCGCGGCATTAGGAAGGTTGAGAACCACTGTACTAATGGAGTGCTTTGGAGAGTTAAGAACAAAAAGTCCAGGAAAAGAATGAAAAACAATAAGAAAGGATATATAATACCAAAATGCATTCCCCAATGGATGTGGCCAAAGATATGAACAGTTTCCAAAAGCGCTACGATTTCTTAGCAATCATGAAAGACTGCTCCAGATCACTAATGAGAGAAATGCAAATCAAGACAACTTTGAGATTTGACCTGATACACTGGAAATTGGGGGGAGGGAAAGACAAAAGATGAGACTAGTCAGTGACGGAGGGGCTGTGGAAACATGCCTACTAACACAGTGCTGGTCGAGCTGTGAATTTGAACCAACCATTCTGGAAAGTCATTTGGAATTATGCACAGAAGGTAAATAAAATGTCTACATCCTTTTGACCCAGAGATACCACTGCTAGACATGTATTCCAAGAAGGTCAAAGATATAAAGCGAAGCTCCAACATACACTAAAATATTTATAGTGGTATGTATTGCTATTGTTCAGTCTTTTCATTTGTGCCCCATTGGGGGTTTTCTTGGCAAAGATACTGGTGTGCTTTGCCATTTCCTTCTCCAGTTCATTTTACAGATGAAGAAACTAAGGCAGACAGGGTTTAAGTGACTGGCCCAGGGTCACACAGTTACTAAGTGTCTGAGGCTGGATTTGAACTCAGGGAGATGAGTCTTCCTCACTCCAGGCCCAGTACTCTATCCACTGGGATATAGTGCCCTATATAGTGGTATATTTTGCAGCAAAGTCCTAAAAATAAAATAGATGCCCAGTGTGCTACTTGAATAAAGTGCATAATTACTGCAACATAAGAAAAGGAGAAAGAAAGGATTCAGAGAAGAATGAAAGAACAGGTATGAGTGATACATTAGTCTGTCAACTCCTTGAGGACAGGGGGCCATCTTTTGCTTCTTTTTGTACCCCCAGTGCTTAGCACAGTGCCTGGCACACAGTAGTTTCTTAATAAATGTATATTGATGGGTGGATGGATAGATGGATAGATGGAGAAAGAGGAAAACAGAGTTAGAAAAATATACACAATGCCTATAGAAACAACATTACCAAGGAAATGAATTTAGATATTGTGCAATTACAATGACTAAGCTTAGAACTGAAGAAGCGTTAGGAAAATGTACCTCCCTCTCTTCTCAGTGCAAGGGTGGGGGTGCACCACACTCGACTGCCTTTTCATCTCTTTCTTTTTTGTTATTTGTTGTAAGAGGGGATGGTTCTCTGGCTGGCTTTACAACAAAAGATGGTTCTGTAGGACTAGAGGTAAAGAATTCCCCCTTCCTTTTCGCAGTGAGGGCTAGAGGTGCAAAATGAGACCTCCATTATCAAGAAAGCATGCTATAGTGGTAGTTTCTTTTGCTACTTCTTTATTACAAGGGCAAATTCCAGTAGAGGGTGTCATTTGAAAGTGACAATGTTAAAAAAAATTAAACTTAATACTTCTGGAGTCCCATGGTCCAGTCATGAGCAATCCTTGTGGCTCCCATGCAGGATTTCTCCGAGCCTCTCTTCCCTTCTCTCCTGAGACCTTCTGTGACTCAGAAGGCAATCTCATGATAGAATGAAATAAGCTTTTTTTGTACCACACTCCGCTGCTTCTTGGGGAAATTCTACTCTACCCAATGATTCTCCCATTCCCCAGATTATTTCTGGCATCCTCTTTGGGGAACAGTCTTTAGAGCCAGTTTACAAAGTTGGCCTCATGCTACAAGCACTGCATTGTGGGAGGATGGAAAAACAGAGAGAACATTCATCCAAATTGGTCTTTTTCATTGGCCACTTTACTTATCAGACATTACTCCAAATGACTCGTGGCACTTGGTTGTCACACAAATCAAATCCACCCTTGATTTGCTGTGTGGGAGAGGGTGCCAATGAAGGCACCAGAGGCTCTGAAGGCCAGTCCCAAAGAACATTAGATCTCAGAGATGGGCACTAATCTATCCATTCTCACAATAGACTTCCATTCTAATTACTGCATGACAGTAAGCTTTTAACTCATTATAGATAATGGATATTATTACTCCTTTTAGAAAATAATGTAACAAGAGGCTGCAACCACCACTTAACATGGAATATCTCTTCCATCCTCCAAGGAGCTTACCCAGCTCTAAGATCAATGGGCAAAATCAAGCCCATTAGTCCTACCCTATGTTTGGAGGTAAGCACTAGAAATAGTAATTCTGAGTGTGAAGATAAGCTTGGGGTTTCTAAGCATGCATGGGTTTGCAGCATTCCATCGCTGGAACATGATTTTTTTTCTTGACTGGGGTTTGGGGTAAAGGGAGAACATGGAGAGTGTCTGTTTTCACCTCTTCTCTCTTTACTTCTAAGTTCCATAACCTACCAATTCTTACCAAAACCAAACCCAAAACTGTACCACTGATTGGAGGTGGACTTCCAGGAAATCTGTCCAGTAAAAAGATAGTAAAAATGCAAGGTATCCCTCATGCACTGAACAGAGCAAGGTCTTCCAAAGGGTATCAGGAAGCATTACCACCAAGTAATTTTCAGAGCTCCCAGAGTTCCTTCTGATAAAGAAATAGGAGATTCAGAAACTAGATTTCCAACTGTATCAAACATCCTTCAGACGTCCCAGGCAGAAGGCAATAAAATAATGGAGGGAGTATTTCTGTTGCTCTTCTTCTCACCTCATTATATCCCTCTGACCACACTTCACACATAATTCTCACTGCCCTTGTGCCTGGGGATGTGCAGCCTTTTCCCTCTAATACAATTCAGGCCCCAATGCCACTTTTCAATCAGTCCCTGTTCCTGGCCATGAAGGGTTTGGGGCTGATTGTGTACCATGAGATCAAAGCTCTCATAAACTGTGGCACAAGGCAAAACTCTGAGAATCCAGATGGGGGAATGGACCATCTGCTATTCTGTTGATGTGGGTTTCCACAGCATGTGCTGACTGCACCCCACGTACTGGACAAAGTACATCCTCCCTTAAAGGCAACATGGTAGAGTGGAAGGAACACAAGACCTGAGATCAAGAAAGACCTTGGAAGCATCTCCCATTTCCAAAACTTATTAGCTGTGTGACCATGAGCAACAAAGTCAACCCCTCTGAGCCTCAGTCAATTTCCTTTCCTCTCAAATGGATAGAACAGCTACCTACTTCAGTGGGTTCCTGATCCATTGATGTAAGCACTCCCCATATGACTATAGATCTCAACCCCTTCAGGCTTTCTCATCCCAGGCAATTCTGCTCTTTGGCTTTGTATGAATTGTCCATGGGGGATCTAGGCCTGATCTGAAGATCTAGGATCTGAAGGCTTCCTTCTAGATCTCTTAAAATAATAAGCTATCCATCCTCCCTTCCTCCTGTTGACTGACTGGATTTCTCTATGGTTCTCTGATGCCTTTTTCATTTCTTCTCATGCATACATCAGCCATTGGTGGCATTCTACAGCCTGTTCATGCCTACCATTTATTTCTCCATTGCCCCTTGGGGTCAAGTGCCATTTTGACTCTTCAAGAATTGTACTGGTAAATTATAGCCATTTGGCATCATTGGAATAATGAAAAAGATGCGCTTTGGCAGGTAGCCACAATGCACCGGCACTAACAGTCTCTTCTGCCACTCAAAGAGTCACCAACCCATCCAGTCCAGATGGAAGCCACAGACTCAGTTTTTGAGGGCATGGCTTAGAGTGATGGGGTGATATCGTTGTTACCTTCTGCTTGCAAAAGAGTCTATACAATGTTACAGCTGGCAGGGCCCTTAGAAATCATTAGATTCAACAGACAGGAAGGCACGAAGGCCCAGGTAGGGGAAGGACCTGCTCAAGTTCATATAGTAAAAGAACCAGGACTACACTCAAGTCTTCCGATCCCACAGAATCTCTGACTTGGAAGCAACCAAGAGACTCTCTAGTCCAGTCCCCTCTAAAACATACCAAGTGGTCATCCAGCCTGTGCTTGATCCAAAGTCCAGTGCCCTCCATCTGCCCAGAGTAATGCCCCTAGGCTTAGCTTGCCCTTCCAAAATACTCCACACCCAAAATGACCATCTAGCCTTTGGATAAGCAATTTCAGTGGTAAGGGAATCACTATGCCCATTCTATTCTTTGTGGCCAACTGTGACAGTTGCAAAATTCTTCAACATGCTGAACCCAACTTTTGCTGCTGGGTAATTTATTGGAGTTTGCTGCTATGACTGCTCCATGGGGACTAATGAAGCATTGGTGAGAGTGACTAATCCTGAAAGTCTATTAGGTCCCTTGGATGTTAAGTGGAAGAGCCTTGTGTCACCCCCAAACCTGGAGGCATCACTGTGAACTACCCTCTCTGGCTCTTTTAAAAATGTGAGAATTAAAGTAGACCCAGAATGAACCCCAAGGGGACTCCACCGTTTCCTACTCCAGAGAAGTGCTCATTTATCCCTACCTTTGCTGGCCATCTCCAAGCTAATCTCTACAAAATGATCAAACACTCACTGAAACCCCCCACAGTGACTCAGTTTCTTGAGTTTACTCAAACCTTATCAAAAACAGCTGTTTGAAAGGCTCAAAAATTAACCGCACTGCTTTCTCTTTGATGATACACATTTACCTCCTCTGCATGTTCTAATCAATTAGCAAGGAATTCTCTTAGAAAAACAATGTTGTTTTCCCCCCAGTAGACTATATTTAAGTCTTCAGTGATCCTACCCTTTATTTTGGGCCAATAGTTCTACAATCTCACTCTTATTTTCCTTCTGATCTCTCACAGAGAGGCCACTGGGTCCTGGCAATTTATGATCACCTAACATGTTAGGCCTAGAACATCTGGCACATTTTAGTACTACCTCCAACCAGTCCAGTAAATTTCAAGGAAACTCCCCAGCATCTCTCTCAGTGCAAACCAAGGCCAACGATCCAGCTGCTTCCCCCAAACCCATCTCTGACCTAACATGAAAACGAGGTTAAGTCCTAATGCAGTATTTATCATTATGTGCCAGATGCTATCTATGGATATAAGAAATTACAAAAGGCTTATCCCACACCCCTTGAAAGTTAGGAGATGAGCAAAAGCAGATTGGGGGTGGTGGGAGGAATGGTGATTTTTATAGCTTTTAGGGATTTTCTCACTCTTCCTTTCCATCCATGATTGTCATCCTGCCCACAGCCCAAACAAAGTAGAACAGGAGAGATTTCTTATATTTGGATCAATATAGATGAGAACTTTCACCTCCATTTTGTGCAACAGTTGACAAGTTGTTTCTGGAGCTGACCAGGGAAATAGATCTTACACAACAAAGTTGTTCCAATCTATCTGAGGCCCTGCTGCCCTCACTTTGGATGGGATTCAAATTCAGAGAGCTAAGTGAAAAGTAAGCTATTATTCTCCTGGGTCTATCCTATCCTCAGATGTATTCATATCACATTAAGGAATTTTGACAGAGGCACAATAAGGAGATCACCAGAAAAAATATGTGATATATTCAAACATATTCAAATCCTACCAAAATGGCCATTTAAAGCCATTAGGGTCATTAGTACTGACTTGAGCTAAGCAGCATAGACAAGTCCTTGACCTATCCAAGTGGAGACAAGCACTCTTGTATGGCCATTTTCTGCTATTCCAAATCATTGGAGCAAAATTCACAAAGTTCAAAAAGACCCTTCAAAGGTTCCTGAATTTACTAACCAGGACTTTATTGAGCACTGAGTTCACAGTTTAGTCTGCTTAGCTGAAGTCAGGGGTAACTCTAACTATGTGAAATCACATAAACCATGCTTTGAGGCATGATTATTTTTGTTTTTCTATTAAGTTGGAGCAAATTCGGTCCTTTTACAAAACCTGTCTGCCTGCAAATGAACACATTTCTATGTATTTCTTTAGAGTCACTGAATGTTAGTGCTAAAAAAAAAAGGGATCTTAGGGATCAGGATCATTTAGTCTAACCTTAAACCCACGGTCCCATAAGAAGAATGACAGATTTCTAATCAGAAGATGTGGGTTTGAATCCTACCCCTTCTATTTCACATCTGTCACTTGGGCAAGTCCCTTCTCCTCTCTAGGCCTCACTTTTGTCCAACATGAAATGAGGGATTTGGACTAGCTGACTTCAAAGGTTCCTTCCAGCTCTAGATTTATGACCCTATGATTGTCATTCTATGGAGAGAGGAAAATGAAATTCAGAGTGGGCAAATGGCTTTCCTAAGTTCACACAGCAAGTTAGCAGCTGAGTCAGGCTTCTCCTCCCCATCCAGCACTCTATAGGTTAAAATCATTCTACCTCTACCATGATGAGTATGTTGAATCCCAGCTTTATTTATGTTTCTCCCCCCCAATAAGCCATAGGCAAGTGACTTTCCTGGCTGGACCTGTTTCTTCTGTTCAAATGAAAGGTTAAGACTAGAAAATGCTTACAGCCCCTTCTAGCTCTAAATCTCATGATGTTCTAGTCTACATCAGTGCTTCTTAACCTAGGGTCTGGGAATTTTTCACATACCACACACACACATACACACACACACATATCTGTATTTCGGTATAATTGGTTTCCCTTGAAATTCCGTCTATTTTATTTTATTCATTTAAACACCTTTTTCTGAGAAGGGATCCATAGGTTTTACCCAGTAGAATGCCAGAAGGTTCCATGGCACAAGAGAGGTTAAGAAAGCCGCATCTAAGGGAAACGATTCCTAGGTATTCCAGGTTCTGAAAACCTCTGCTAAAGAGGTGTCAGACGCAAAACACAGGTTGGTGTAATGAGCGTCTTTGGCTGGGCTGTCATGCGCTTTTCCCCACTCATTTTTGAGTTTCCTTTTATAATGATGATTTCAGTCTTAGGGACTGAACGAACATGTAATTAATATATTTATGATCTTTAAAGGCTCGCTTCGGGCTGTTTGCACAGCAGGATGGTAAGGAGTGGCTTCTTTGTCAGCTGGATGACAAGAAGAGAGAGCAACAAGGCAGGCAGCCACTTGCAATGAGCTGCCTCACAAGCCCCTGCAGGCCTGTCCAATTCCTGCCCAGCCTCAGAGACAGGGCTACCAACCAGAGGCCCCAGAGAGAGAGGGGAAGACAGCCAGATATGAAAGGAGGGAGAAAGGAAGAGGAAGGGGAGGAGGGAGAGGAAAGGAGAGAATGAACAAAAGATGAACACAGAGAGAGAAGAGAGACCTGAAGAGAGGGAGGGAGAGCAAGAGAGAGAAAGAGTGAGAGAGAGCACACAACCATAGGAGAAACAGTTCCTTGGACTGGAGGGAGCCCTCTGGGTGCCACAAGTCTCTTTCAATTGTAATTAACAAAAGGCCAGAGAAGACTTTCTGATCTCCTTGCTGGAGGGCCCAAACTCTGAAATGACAGTAATTCTAAATGAACAGATATATTGGCTGTAGCATATTGCCAATGATGAGGCATGCACCGAGAAGTGATGTGAATGGTACCAAACAGGAAATGTATGAACACAAAAGGAAGTGAGACAATCAGCCAGCCAGAGCAGAAGCTGGAAGATGGTAGTGCTGTGATGGTGGTACCCAGGGAATATTATTTTAAATATAAAACAAGGCCTCCAGCCATGTTGTTTTAGACCCTCTGTGAGGCATTTACAGGAGAACATAAATGAGAATTGGACCAGATGACAAAAATCTGGCTGTGGAGCAATCATTCCCATTGGAGAGGGTGCCCACACATGGATGAGCCCCTGACTTCATTGAGATATTGAAGTGCAAGAAGACAATGTCTGGAAAAACTCACCAGCTGGAGGGGGTTGAAACCCATGCAGTTTTTCAGAGGTCTTCCCAATTGTGAAAGACCCAGGGTTAGAGCTAGACATCGCCTTGGCCAGCCCTACTCCAGCCTCCTAGACTAGAAAAGAGGAGGGGGCCTCTTTTTCTTTGAACACACAGACATCAGGGGTCATCAGCAGGCACTCACTCCGTCCAAGTGATTGCTAGAAAGCTGAAGGTTTTGTGACAGCTGCTAGCTACATTGTCAGAGAAATGGGGCTACAAGGAAGAAAACCTTAGGTGGGGGGAGGGAGTGCATCTGCCATTGGCAGGGTAGCTTAAATAAAAAGTACTTTTTTCACTAAAAGCTTTATTTCTTAAAATATTAAAATATTTTTTCTTTTTAGTGGCAATATGATCTATCTGGACCAAAATGTAAAATGAATGACAATTGAGAAAAATGAGGCAAAAAAAAGAAAGAAAGGAGGAAGGGAGAGAGGAAAGAAAAGCCCTAGAAAGAAATAGAGCTGGACTTGAGTCAAAAGACCATGGTTCAAATCCTAGCTCAGATATTTTTTTTAGCAGGATGAACATGGGTAGGTCACTTTCCCTCTGGGCCTCAATTTCCACCTCCCTGCGAAACAAGGATAATAGCACACCTATCCACCAGGATTGTTGTGAGGAAGTTGCTTTTTCAACCCTAAAGCACTAGAGACTTGGGATAAATAATAAAAAATGTACAAGAGGCAAAAATCTTCCCCACCCCCTTGAGCCTTTTAAACAAGGGTACAGGTAGAATCGAAAGAATTAACAAGCAAGCAAACAAGATGCTTTTGTTCTGCGTCCCTGGCCGAACCAGTCCCAAACCCCACCACCTCTGGCCCTGTTTTCCTCCTTCCTTTCTTTTCTTTCTCCCCTCCCTATAGTTATATAGCCAGAGTATACACTTGAACTTCTGTTGCTTCCCTCTGAGGCCCCTCCAAACAATACTCTCTGTATCTGTGAAGATGCCAAATGAAGGCCCCCCCCCCTCCAAGGTACACACATGCTTCCACATTTTGGAATAGCCGACTTCTTTTCTCAATGCAATACAGAGCAGGTGTTATCTGTATTTTATAGAAGAGGACATCAAGGCGACTTGTTGCCCACCGTCACCAGCTAGCAAGTTCTCGACCTGGAACCTGACCCAGACCTCCTGAGCCCAAGTCTGGGGCTCTTCCTCCAGGACCGTACTGCCTCCCCCCTAATAATGGCACTCATTGAATCGGCCATGCCCCACTGCCCACGCCGCCTCTCCAAAGACAAGCCTCACACCAGATGGCTCGCCATTCAATGAATCAGCCCTCTGTCTGGGCAATAGGGGGAAAAAAAGCTGCTTCCCTTGTTACATTTTCTTCAATACCAGTCTTCTCCCTCCCAGCCTTTCCCTTCATCCATTCCAAATGAGGCCAACTGCTTATTCATTCCTCCCCCTCAGCAACAAGCACCTGAAATAATATAATTGGAATAGAATTAGAGAGAGAGATCAATAGCTCAATCCACCTGACCAAACCTTGGTGGGATTCAATTGAAAGAGCTTCCGGTCCTAAATTCTCTGGACCATGTTTAGTCCTAACCCTGGACTCACCAGCCACTGTCATGGCAAACTCAGCCAACCACTATGCACACCCAGCTGGTCTTCATCACATCCCAGAAATGGCAGGGACCTCAACAATCTTTGTTTCTGTTTGTTTTCACCCTCTATATATCCTGATAAATGTGCTTGTTGCCGCCCTCTTTTGAAAATAAGCTTCTTGAGGATAGGAAGTCTTTCGTTCTTTAGATTCATCACACAGTGACTAGCACATGTATATGGTACAGCTATAACAAATACTTGCTCACTTGGTCATCCAGTCTAACTCTCTTGTGTTTGTGGGAATTCAGAGGATGACCAAAGCTGAACCAGGGCAATGGTGATGAAATGGATGCCACAGTGCCAACCCTGTTAGAAACCAGAGTCTCCGAGGAGATACAAAGGTAGAGGGAGCAACCAGAAAAGAGATATTGGGAGCACTAAGAAAAGGACAGCCAGGAGGAGGCTCCCATAAAGTCAAAGAATCTTGAGCCAAGCTCAAAATCCTGCAGGGGCAATCCAGGTGAGAGGGCTCAGGAAGAGCATGGAGAATTTAGATAGGCTGCTCCACTGAAGAGTGTGGTTTCTTTGGGGATAAAAGGCACGTCCCCATAACTTTAAGGAGATGAAAGACAAAATGGAAGTTCTCACCTACACCAAAATATTCATAGCTGTGGTTTTTTTTAGCAAAGAACAAAAACCAAAGTAGGTGCCCAAATTATTAAAAAAATTTTGCCATGTGTAAAGGAGTTCAATTTTGTTTAGAAAATGAAGCAGGAAGGAGGGGTCTAAAAATGAGAGAGGGGGCAGAGCAGTGCACTGGAAAAATACTTGGTGTCAGAGGATGTGATTTGGATTCAAATCCCAGCTGGTCACTTACTACCCATGTGACCTTGGGCAAGTCACATGGGGAGAAATGAAGGGGTTGGCCTAGAGGACTTTTCCAGTCCCTTCCAGCTCTAAATCCATGACTATGGAAACACAAGGAAGCAATTTCAGACTAGGACCTACAATCAGACATGAAAAGGCATTTTAATGCTTATTCTCTGCTCTCCTTGGCTCTGTTCCTTGAGACTGCTTTACTGTATGAAAAGTAATAGCACAGAGTCTTAGAATATAGAAGAAGATTTCACACTTGGTCTTTTCCTCTAAGTGCCTCATTTTCCCCTTGGAATGAGCAGGTATCTCCATAAGCTTGTGGTATTTGACCTCAGAGTAACTAATGAAACAGAATTTTTAAATCTGCCTGGGAGGACAGGTACAAAAAGCCAGCCAACATTAAATGCTCATCTTGTTTTCAAGGTAATACTTAGCTTATCTACACGAATTAGTAAACACCAACCTTTACTTAAATGTCTATCAATAGCAGAGAACTAGAAAGAACAAAGAAGAGCACCCTTTGTTCTCTTATCTTTCTGACTATAAACCAAGGTACTACTTAGCAAAGGTGAACTTGAAAAGAAAAGCCATCTCTGCAAGGAGAGCAACTTATATTTATATGCAAAGTTTTCATTCCCACACATAGTAAGAAAGTAGAAAGTATGGCAGAGATTTAGAATCAAGGAAGAGGGTTATGATCTGACCCTGTCACTTCCTACCTCAGCGGTAATAAGCCACTTCAATCTCCCTAGGCCACCATTTTACCATCTATAAAATGAGGAAGTTGGACTACATGGCCTCTGAGATCTGCCCAAGTTCTGTGGATCTAGATGAATGGGATTCCTACCTTACAGAGGAAGAGTGATGCTCAAAAGGGGGAAATGACTTGCCCAAAGGCACACTGCCTTCTACAGTCCAGCTCTTTGTATCTCAGTTTTCCCAGTCCCTCCCCCTCTCCCACCTCATTCCAACTTTGATGAAGTTCCAATTGTCCTCAGCGTCAGGAATTTGTTGACTGATGCAGCTTGAGAGTCTAAATTTGGTGCTGAGTTCAATATCAATTGGGTACTTAGTGGAAACATTGAGGTAGAGTGCAAAGGGGTTGGACCTTGAAGTCAGGAGAGCATAGCTCTGAATGCCACTAATTTACTAAGTGACCTCAGAACCTTAGTTTCCTAAATGAAGACAGAACACTTTTATTCCCTAAGACTTGTTCTGAGGGAAACCCATTGTAAACCTTAAAGCATCACAGAAATGAAAACTACTATTGTTTATTATTCAAATTAGGAAAAAATAAAAACCCATTTCCAAAGTGCAACATGACTCAATGAATGAAAAGTCTGATGTGGGTTGGGCAATTCAAATATAACAAAGACTTACGATAGTCCTCCATGTAATACAATACTATTTGAACAAAAGTATGGCCATAACTAGGGCAGGCAATAGTCTCTTTGCTCCAGAAGACCAATTTAGAAGATGCTGACACCATGTGGTACTCTTTGGTAAGCTGGGGCAAGCTCCTCCACCCTACCACCCTCAGCAGCAACTCTTGCACCACCTTGAATCAATGTCCCTGAGTCTCTATTGTTACTTCTGGGGCAGTGTCTGACCCTTCCCTTCCACTGAAGGTGCTTTGGCACTACTTATCCCGTCCCCAACAATGCCTAGTAGTGTCTTTTCATAAAAGAAAGTGTCTCTGGTTGAATAGGCTAATTTGGATAGATAATTTCTTGTCCAACAGCCAAGTAACCTAAGCTAAGCTTCCTCTGCCAGCTTTTCTTAAATCAGATCACATTGAACATGCCACAAATATAGAAGACTGGAAAAGTCTACTGTATCTGAAATTGGCAGATGAGGGACTAGAAGTGATGGGGAGGGCTCTTCTTTGAGCATTTATCATAAAATGTTTCAAAAATCAAAACATACTGGAGGGGATGTGGGAAAACAGGAACACTAGTGTACTGCTGGTAGAACTGTATACTAGTCCAATCATTCTGGAGAACAGTTTGGAACTGTGCCCAAAGGGCTGTAAAATTGTGCATACCCTCTGACCCAGCAATATGGCTATGAGTTCTTTACCCCAAGGAGATCAAAGAAAAGGAAAAAGGACCCTAATTTTACAAAATATTTATAGAAACTCTTTTTGTGGTGGCAAAGAACTGGAAACCGAGGCAATGTTCCTTAACTTGGAGAATGGCTGAACAAGTTATGAATGTTATGGAGTACTATTATGGGGTAAGAAAGGATGAAGGAGATGATTTCAGAAAAACTCGGGGAGACTCATACGAGCTGACGCAAAGTGAAGTGAGCAGAACCAGGAGAACAATGTATACAGTAACAACAATACTGTAAAGATTATAACTGTGAAAGACTTAGTAGCTCTGATCAAAACAATAATCTGCTACAACTCCATGATGTAAAATTCTATCCACCTCCAGAAAGAGAACTGAGAGACTCAGAGTACAGATTGAAGGATGTTTTCTTTTCCCTTTCTTAATTTTTCTTGCTTTTTGGGGGAACATGGTGAATATGGAAATATATTTTGCTTGACCTCATATATAAAATTAGGTATTATATTTCTCACCTTCTCAACGGGATGGTAGAGAGGCTCGAGGGAGGGAGAGAATTTAGAATTTGTAACTGAAAGTAAAAATAAAATTTTAAAAAACACAAAGTTTCAAAATATCTTTTGCAACCAAACCATTAAAAAATAGGGCATACTTGACAACTGGTCATCTAGCCTCTACCTAAAAACCTCTGTAGCCTTTTCTAATAATGACAGATTTTATGGTTAAGGAAAAAATAAGACTGACTTCTTTCTTCCTCCATCAATTTTCCATTCAGAACTTTAGCTGGAAGGTAGCTCTAGCAGGACCCCAAAACAAGGTCAAGCTCAGCATGTTAGATCTAAGAATTTTGCATGAGTGAGAGGTGAAGGGCTTTTTCCTTAATTCTGTGTAATGGTCAAAGACTCTCTGTTTCGGATGAAATTTTTCAGTAATGTCATCCAACCCATGCGTAAGTAAGTGCTTAACGAATGATTGCTGACTATCTGCTAGAAATCCTTTCTACGGCATTCCTAACCAGTGGTCATCCATCCTCAGCCTGGAGACCTCTCCATTAACAGTGAAACTTTCCTAAATAGTGTGGTCACCTTGGTTGTCTAGGTAGTAATAGCAGCTTACACCAAAGTAACAGTTTAAAGGATGTCACATGTATTATCTCCTAGTTATTCATATTTAGAAAAAAACAGCTGGGAATAGCGGTGCCCACCTATATCCCTTACTGCTAAGGAGACTGAGGCTAGCGGATTGATTATGTTAAGACACTGGGTCTCTGAACTAAGTTTGCCACTAACATGGTGAGCCACCAGGAATGAGAGACCATCAGACTGCTTAAGAAGGAGAGAACTGAGGCAGGTTTGAAAAAAGAACAAGATAAAGCTGATTAGCAGAGGAATCAAGTGTGTGAGTGGCCACTAGACTTCCAGCCTCAGTGAGATGGGATGGGAATGGAAGGGAAGAGAAAGGAAAGGAAAAAAATGAAATGGTAATAGCAGGATATAAGTTAAGGGGGAAAATATTAAGCCAAAAACAAGGAGAATGTTTCAAGAAGCTTACTGGAAACCCAGGGTACTTAGTATCAAAAAACAAGGAACGAGGCACAGATAGCTATAATAATGGTCCTAAGGAACACATCTGCCCATTGATTGGATCCCAGGTGACCCTCCAAGAGCAGTCAGGAGGACTGAAGAAGCAGCCTTATGAAGATGATGGTAGGACTTCTCTGAAGAACCAACTGTGTTCTTCCCTTGAAAGGGCTAGTCCCTACCTACCTGACCATACTGCCTTTATTACATCCACTGAAGAACACAACGATATGAAGATATACAACATGAACTGACAATTCCTGGACCAAGCTGCACCCAAGATCAAGACAAAATTAAGATAAACAATGTCCAGAATAACTGAGCAAGGTCATCTTGTAATTCCCAAGTCCAAATCTGGCAGAACACTCACTGGGGAAGGGGATTTCCTGACTTCCTTCCTCAATATGTTCTTGTGGTCCTTGAAGAAGATATTTCACCATCCCATAATGACCTTTTCCTTAGCCAGCTAACTTGTCCATAGAGAAAAGAAACCTGTTTATAAGGTCAAACCGGAACAAAGAGATAGTCTAGAACAGAGAGCACTTCAAAGATGTTTCTGCCATGAGACAGTGGGAAGATGACAAACCCATATATAAAACTGCAGAGTAGCGACAGACTTCTTCAGAGCTGCTCCTTGGTTTTCCTTCTATCTTGGACATCAGAGGACCCTCGCCCTCTCCCCGACACCACAGGCTTGCAGGTAGGCTCCAAATCTGTCTTGACAAAATCAATCTTTATTTGCCAGTGCTCCCTACCTCACTCGGTCTTTTTGCTTTAATATAGCCAAGAGAGAATGTTTTCAACAGGACCCCAGGGAAGTTACTTCTCTTAATCTCACTTGTCTTCTCTGGGGTTCCTTCTTTCCCTGTAAACTGCAACCTCTGCTGATATCCCCAACAATCTGTTATGCCAATCTCGTGAGCCCCTCCCCCTTCTGGGTATATTCTCTTCTTTCCCTAACTATGGTGTGCTTGAGATCCTATGATTAGTTGGAAAGGCTGAGTTTTCATTGGCGAGCCACCCTACTGAGCTAAATCCCCATTCAGATTTAACAATTTACACCACTGTCTTGTAGGAGTATCACCCATGTATATTTTCATTCTGGATACTCAACATCTTTACACTTGGGTTTTCAAAGAAGGACCTCTAAGAGTATGTGTAGGTTACCAGGTCCCAGTTCTTCAAGATGTAATCTATTACCAAAGCTAAAAGACCCTAAATTCATGTTCCTCTTGAAACATGAGTAAAAAAAAGCCCATTCTCATGATAGAAATAGCTCTGACAATTCTGGTAGAACATGTCAGGGTAGATTTTTATAAAGAGAGTTAAATATGCCTTTTATTACATGAGAGAAATGCAAATGAGAAGGAAGGGAAATCCACACAGACAGGCAGCAAACTACAATTTCAAAGAGCATCTTGCAAGGGTTCCAAAGGCCAAGAAGATACTTTTTGGATCTATTAAAAGGAAAAACAATTTCAAAGCATCACTGGGACTATCAGAGGGGCTGCTGAATGATCACAAGTCACACTTACTAGGTTGAAAAGAAGTCAGAGAAAAAAAGAGAGGTCTTTACCTTTTAAGGGTAATCTTTGAACCCCCAAATTCATAGTGACAGGCCAGAAACATGAGATCAAATAGGGGCAAATGGGATATCCTAGACCTAATCAGTAAACTAAATGTAGCTCAAGCCCCCGGTGGAACTATGTTGGAAGGTTGTGAAGCAGCTCAAGGAGGAAACTCTTTTTTTTTGCTTTTTGGAGGGGGGGAAGGCAGGGCAACTGGAGTTAAGTGACTTGCCCAAGGTCACACAGCTAGTAGGTATTAAGTGTCTGAGGCCACATTTGAACTCAGCTCCTCCTGACTCCAGGGCTGGTGCTCTATTCACTGTGCCACCTAGCCGCCCCCAAGGAGGAAACTCTTGACCAACACGTATTACTTGCTTTTAGAAACAGCTACTCTGGAATTTAAGGGCTGACAATATAATTCCTGATGAGGTCAGACATGTTAAGAGAAATGACAACAAGCTTTTCCCAACCTTAGATCAGTCACAGAATCAGATCTAGAGCTGGCAGGGACCTCACAGGCTATGGAGACCAGCTCTCCGTTTTCAGAGAAGTAAACTGAGGAACAGGGAAACCAGTGACTTGCCTAAGGTCACAGAGTCAGGCCTGGAGGTCAATTCCTCTGCCTCCAGAATCAATGTGCCTTTCTACTGTACCACACCCCCACCTGGCCAACAGGTGGAGAATCGCAATGGTCACAGAAACTCATGAAGGCCATGCACCAACGTGGGATCTGTAACTTCTATGCTTTGCTGCTCCCTGCACCCAGATTGTCCTGATTCCTAGTCCTGCTTCCATTCATCCGTTGACTCCCTTTCCCAGCCTTTAAATCCCAACAAATTGCCACCTCCTCTGAGAAGCCTCCCATGATCCCCTTATGAGTGATGATGACTTCACAGAGCATTTTGTAAGCCCCTTAGTCATGCACTGATTATGTAATACTGTACATCATAAATATCTGCGCATATTTGTGTCACACTCACCTACCTCCTCACTAGCCTGATCGCTTTGTGAGAGCAGGCACTGTGTCATAGCTAAGCTTTGACCATTGCCTAGGGCCCAGTATGATATTTCACGTGAGGCATCACTTTGGAAATGTTTGTAGAACGACCTCAAAGAAAGGAGGCCACATCACCGAAATTACAGATCTTTTAAAGTATATATACTCTGTTTACGAAAACATGGATTTGCATTCTATATATGTAAGAGAGATGTCATGGCCTGGAGGAAAGAGTACTGGCCTCTGGAGCCAGAGGACCTAGATTCAAATTCCACCTCCAACATCACTATGTGACTTTGGCCAACTTATTCAATCTCCCAAGATCTCAGTTTCCTTATCTGTTAAAAATGGGCCTGGACTAGGGGGCCTCTGAGATCCCTTTCTTCTCTGGTTCTGTGATCATCTAAAGTTCAAAATAATTAAGTTTCAGAAGCTTTGCTTACAAACCAGAAAGTTTGCTTACACAGAGCAACAAACCCAGATTGACGACATATTAATTTGACTACGCTCCATAGTCATTAGGCCAACTTGTGGACTAGATTGCTTGCTAAATCAAACTTTTTAACAGAATTGCCCCCAAGAGGGTAGCTAAATAGTTTCCCCCCAACTTTAGAGATGTTTATGGATGAAAGGTCTATGAGATTCATTAAGGTAAACTCAGTTGCCCGGGAGGGCCATCTCAAGCCTCTGAGTTGACTCCCTCCCAAACCCCACAAAAGAAGACAAGCCTGTCCTGCTCCCACCATACTCTCCTTCTCTGCCCGGAGCAAGGAGTGGATGGCCAGCTGGCTGGACTATGCATGTTGCCAGGTGAAGCAATTCAGAGGCTTCTTTCAAACAGATGCTTCCTGTCCCAAAGGTATTCATTCTTTATTCCCCCACCACTTAGAGAAAAAGAGTTAAGTAAACATGTCAAGAATGTTTGTTGAGTTCTGAGAATGGGTTTTAAAATATATCAAAATTCCTGTTTGGGAAGGGTTACTGTGATGTCTATTCAGGGCACTTCGTTACTTCTTTCACGAAAACCTGGGCCTGGCAAAACAAATATTTCCAAAATATCTGAGAGGAGAACAAAAATAAGATGCTGAAATAGATCCAGCTCCCCAACCACATGTTGGAGAGAGGTGAACTCCAGCCACCCCAAAGTCAAAATCTTGGGGTCCTGCCCTGGGAGCCTTCATGGAAGCTGACCCGAAATCAGCACAGCTCAGGACAGATCAGGAAACTTTTTATGGAAAACGACAGCGGGTTATTTGTTTTCCTGTAAATCAGAATTCCAGAAAGCAAAACCACCCTTGTCTAGGCCAGAGACAAACAAGAAAGCAGGTAGGATTCTAAGTAAGAGTGAGAACCAAAACAAACCAAAAATACATCAGTGGGAGCAAAGAGTAAATAGAGAAAAAGGGAAGAGGAGGGGACGGAGAAAACAATATGTCCCTGTTTTTCATTCTAAAAATATGATTGCCTTAAACGTGGTATGCTGCACATGTGCCTTAAGCATGGCCAATGCACATTTTTGACATACAATAGGACACACTAAAGACGGCCATTGGATCGTTGATCTTGAGCTGCAAGGGACCTCAGATGTCATCTAGTTCAGCACCTGCCCCTTCATTTTACAAATAAGGAAACTGAGGCCCAAAGAGACATACCCAAGGTTCCACAGGTTGTAAATGTCCAAGGCAGTTGAACCTGAATGCCAAGGTCACAGTCATAATGCAGCACTTGGACTCCAACTCCATGTCCAGAATAAGAGAAGGCCTTGCATGCAGACTGTGCGCCCATTCCACAGCAATATGGAAGACACGAGAGGAGTCAAAAAATATGGCTCCAGTGTACAAATCTGCCACCAGTGCCTGTGTGACCTTGGGCAGATCAGTGCCTCTCTTTGGGCCTTTTTCCCCATATGTAAAATGAGGGGGCTAGACTACATGCTAGTCAATGTTCCCTTCAGTTGTAACAGGCTACAAGTGTCAAGTCTGGTCACTCTCCATTTTCTAGGCCTCAGCTTCCCCATGGGTACAAATAGGAAATTGGACCAGATGATTGAGATAGTATGGTATGGTACAGAGAAAAGAGGGCTAACTTTGGGGTCACAGGACCTAAGATCCAATCAGGGCTATGCTCCTTGCTGCTTGGGTGACCCTGGGCAAGTCACCACCTTTCTGGACCTCAGGTTCTCAATCTAAGACCTTGGATATGTTAGAGCCAGAAAGAGACTTTAGATGATCCAAAGGATCACAATAACACCTGGCCAAGGGAATAGAAAACTTTTACAACTGAGCACGTTAAGGAAAAATCCCTCCTTGAGCAACTATCACTGAAAGGGCCCTCACAATTGGGTGTTCATGAAACCGTTCACAATGGGGACTTATGTGACCAGGCTCATAAAAAGAGGTAGTCATTCATTCTCCCATCTGGGCCCAGGCAAACCTGGACAAACTGTGTGCCAATGAGAAAGATCATCTATTGGAGATGGGGTGGGGCCCTCCAGCAGGTTTCTGGGCCAAGGCCCATCTCTCTAAGATGCTGTAGGGCAGCTTCTTCCAAGAGGAGGAAGTCTGCACCAATAGAGCATGGGAGGTCCACACCTCAGGCTAAAGACTCAGCCTCAGCTAATGTCTTGCCTTTTTGTTAACAAAGCAAAGATAATACCCAATGCAGCTTCCTCTTCTGAGTGGGAGCTGGGAATGTTACAGCAGCAAGGGCATGGGGGACACCACAAACATTTGGGCAAGTAACTTCAGATCCTTCTACCTGGCTCATTTTCCCCAAACGTTTCCACCTCCTCCTTCTCTTTGCTGGGGAATAAAAACTCTGGGGAGCAGAGCTTCCTTTGCTACCTGAGCATACTGCTTCCAAATGTATTCTTTCCCTTGTCTTCCTCACCTCTCCCCCATCTCCCTTCACCAGCCGAAAGCACCTGGGTCTGTGACAACCTTTCATTGAGGTGACTGCCTTCATTTTGATATCGATGTTGCCACAGCCTTTCAGAGAATGACAGAACAAAGGGACTTTGGAGTAAAAATGTTGGTGGTCACCTATTCCAACACTTTCATTTTACAACTGGAGATACTGAGGCCCATAGGCTGGAAAGGCCATATGATGAGACTATTTAGAACTGGCAGGGACACAAAAAAGCTAAGGCCTGTGGGGGCCCTCATAGGCCATGGAGTCCAACCAAGCGTTTCCTGAGCAGGAATCCCCGTTATAATATGACTGACAAGTGGTAGTCCGGCTTTTACTTGAAGGCTACCAATGAAGGTGAGGCCATTAGCTTCGGAGGCAGCCCTTCCTCACCTTTTGGGACAACTAACTCATTCCTAAAATCAAGACAGATTCTGTCTCTTTCCCACTGCCCCACCACCACTACTACTACCACCACCACCACCCACCCACCCACCCACCCACCCACACCCACCCACACCCTCTCTCTCTCTCTCTCTCTCCTGGTTCTGCCTTCCGGGCCCAGCAGAACAAGCCTAATCCCTCTCCCACATGACAGCCCTTCAAATCTAAAAAGACAGTGACGTCCTCTTCCACCCCAGTCTTCTCTTCTCCAGCCTGCACATCCTGAGTGCATTTCACTGATGCTCAAGTGACCTGGTCTCCAGGCTCCTCACCATACTGGTCGCCCTTCTTCCAGATATCCTACAGCTTGTCCAGTAATGTCTTTTCTACAGTGGGGTGCACTGAATTTAAAAGAGATTATCTGTAGTCCACCCCTCCTAGCAGGAAATAGAGCATGGCAAGAACCAAGGGAAGTTTCAGAAAGGGAAAATGATCTGCCTGAGGCAGGGGTTTGTAACCTTAGTGTCCTAGACCCCCCTCTTTGGTGATCTAATGACATCTATGGACCCTTTCTGAGAATCATGTTTTTACACATCTAAAAATAAAGTACATAGTGTTCCAAAGGAAAGCAACTCTCCTGAAGTACACATCTCTCTCTGCCTGTCTCTCTCCATCTCAGTCTCCCTGTATGTGTATCTGTCTCCCTTTCTCTGTGTCTCTGTCTGTCTCTCCCTATCACTCTCTCTCTCCAAGTTCAGAGACTTCAAGTTAAGAACCTCCCACCCAAGGTCCTATAGGCTAACAAAATCTAGAGCTAGCAATGGAACTCAGGGCTCCATACTCTCCATCTAGTTCTGTGCCCACTTTCTGGGAAGACCTCCCCCACCCCCAAACCCTGGAGCTAGCCACTCTCCAGGAATCTGCAGACAGTTCAGTTACATGGCTACCATACATCTGAACTCACTGGATTTCAAGATAAGAGGATCTGGGTTCCAATCCCAGCTCCACCATTTAGGGCTTATATGATCCTGGCCATGTCACTTCCCCCTCTGGGTCTTGGTTCCCTCATCTGTAAAATCAGAAGGTTGTACTGAATGAGCTCTTGGTCCCTTCCAGCTCTAAATCCCCTACTAACAAGAGCCACTGGTCTTGCCCTTCCCTTCCTGCCCTCCCCCACCCCCATACCACATTCCACCCCCATGCGTGTCGAAGTGAAAAACTGGGCCCAGTTAGGCTCCAAGACAGGTTCAGCACAAGGGATCAGTTCCTCCGGAGCTGAGGTTTCATCCTGTTCAGCCCACCAGGAACAGTAATGGCATTTAAACTGGGAGTGATGAGCCAAACAAAAACAAACCAAAACAGGGGGTTTTAATCCCTCCGATAAGAAAACACACTTAAATTTAGTCATGACTTCCTGTTTTGCAGCTCCTGTTTCATTCAGCAGGGCATCCCAAATTGCAATCCACATGCATCATTGTAGAAGGGGAACAGATAGGAGACAAATGACAGGCATGCCTTGAAAAATTACTCTTCTGCAGAACAACCTTGCAGACCCGCTCAAGGAATAAACAAGAACAGCACCAAGTGAGAGTCTGCAGGGAGCTTTGCTGATGTTATGGTTCTGATGTTAGGGAGATGGGGAGAGGCCAAAGAGGTGAAGTGACTTACCCAAGGAGACACAGGAAGCTTCCACTGGAAGCTGGGTCTTGGGATCAAAGAGGCTTAGAGCTAGGAGAGAGGCCTCATAGTTCACCTAGTCTAGCCCTGGCCCCAGTTTTACCAAGGAAATCAGAATTTAAAGCCTAAAAGCCACGTGAGAGTTTTTCCAAACCTTTCATATTTCCCAGAATGCTTCACTTTATGTCAAGACTGGTCCTGGTAGCTGCTGGCAGCCAAAATCTGACAAGGTCAACAAGCACAGTGCCTTGCACATAGCAGATATTTAATCAATATTGGCTGAATTAAATTGAACTCCATTTTCATCATCACCAGTGTCGGCAGCTCAAGCATGAAGAGAAGAGATTCATGGAAATTGTTCCATTTGTTTCTCAAAATAATCCTATAGAGGGAATATTCTTGCTCCCATCTTCCAGAAAAGAACACTGAGGCCCAGGGAGGCATAAGTGAATTGTCTAAGGAACAAGTGAGGGAGCCTGGACTCAAAACCAATTCTGATTCCCAGGTCTGGAGCTCTTTTACCTTAACTGTTTCATCAACAGCCTTTTTTTCATACTATGCTCAGTCTAATTTACATTCTCACAGGAAGTGTGGACAGACTCAAAGAAGTATAGCACATTGGAAAAAGGAGTGGATTTTGAGTCTGAGGAACTGAGTTCAAATCTTTTTTTTTTTTGCCTTTTTTGGGGGGGGAGGGCAATTGGGGTTAAGTGACTTGCCCAAGGTCACACAGCTTGTGTGTGTGTGTGTGTGTGTGTGTGTGTGTACATGAAGTGTCTGAGTCTGGATTTGAACTCATGTCTACCTGACTCCTGGACCAGTGCTCTATTCACTGCACCACCTAGCCGCCCCCTGAGTTCAAATCTTGCCTACATCACTGACAATCCCTGTGACAGCAAGAAAACCTCTCTAGGACTCTATTCCCCTCCTCTGTAAATGATGGAGTTGAACTACAATCTACAGTACCAACTAGCTCGAAATCTATGATCCTGTGAAAACTTCATCACTAAAAACAAAAACATTAAGTCCCTGCTGTGTGCAGAGGACCATGCTGGGGAATGGGAAGACAAAATTTAAAGAAGCCATAGTCCTGGGCCCTCATCGAAACTCACCATTTAAGAGGGCAAAAAGAACCCAAGACTGTGCTTGAGGATATATGGTATTTCCTAAGAAGGCAATTAGTCAGTTGTAGACCAAAGTCTCCATTATATTTTGCATTCTCTCCTAAAGGCTTGCTCATTAACATCCTACTCCTAACTAGGCATGTTTGTTCTCGGAACAAGCAGCCCACAGAACACCCTCAGTTGAGGAATGGGGGTGGGACATTGGCATCAGGCCACGGGGAGGGAAAGTGCCCGAAGGAGAGGAACTCATTCCTCTAGCTTCTGTGCTGAGCTCCCCCATTTCTAAGGCCTAGCCAGGCCCTTTACATTTAGTACCTAATGATCAAGTCCCAGTCACTCTGCCCTAATTAGTGGTCCACAGTTATGATAATGATTGCACTATTTTCCCAAGACAAAACCAGCTTCTTTTTTTTAGAGGGGGTTGATGGTATTTATGGGATACAGCCTTAACCTGTTGCCAGTCATAGGACAGGCATGCCCTACCTCCCACAAGCCTCCAATCTCTATAGAATCGTAAGTCAGGGAAATCTGGGTTCCAATCCCATTTCCACTATTTACCTACTCAGTGACCCTGAGGAAGGCACCTAACCTCTGTCTGCCCCATCTTCCACATCTATAGATGGCTTCAGGGTTCCATCCAGCTCTAATGCTATTATCTTATGATCTCACTAATCCACTAGGATTCTTATTCTCTTTTTCATCCCCAAAGGAAATCAGCTAATTAAAAAAAAAAAGTCTGCCCCAACATCCTGTCCCTGCCTTGTGTACCTCTGTGTACTAAACGTACTAAACCTCTGTAAACTAAATGTTTCATATACTCTTATCTATGGAAAGATTTTAGGGGTGAGACTAGGGAGTAGAGGGGGGGAGTCAAGAAGGAGCAAGGACTCATTTTGGATTTTCCATCAGAGTCACAACAGGATCTGAAAACAACCAGATCAATCCAGAGACCTAAAAAATATATGGAGCAGGAGGAAGTTGGCCATACATCAAAATGTTTATAAGCTAACAGAAAAGTCCTGGCCAAGTCCTTATCTGCTTCACAGATTTCAGAGGTCCAAAGTATGGAATGAAAGCATGGAACAGGTATGCATGGGGATGACTTAAGGGAGAAAGAATGCCCAACCTTATTATCAAGCTCTATATATGTCCTCCACATTCCAAGCCACCGACATCGAGGCCAGAGTCCAACATGTTGTCATTAGGTTAAACACGCACACACAGTTTCTGTCTGCCTTCTCCAAAGGGGTAAATAAGCTTGGGGAGAAGGGAAATCAGTGTAATGGACATTGATTTCCATTTTCCCAGCTTGCAGATAACACTAAGCTCTGGCATTTCCTTGTCTGTTACCCTAGACATCCAATCAGTTGCCATGTTCTCTTGTTTCTACCTCTTCCCCCAAATCTCTTTTTTTTGTTTTTTAACAATTTTTTTTTGCTTTTTTGGGGGACAATTGGGGTTAAGTGACTTGCCCAAGGTCACACGGCTAGTAAGTGTGTCACTGTGCCACCTAGCCGCCCCAGCCCCAAATCTCTTAAACAACAATTTAACAAATATTTAATATGATACAAGTTCTTTTACCTCCCTGGGCCTAAATTTCCTTCCCTGTAAAATATGGGATGGGGGTAGGGTTTGCGTAGATAACTTCTAAAATTCCTTCCAGTTCTAAGTTCAGGATTCTATGAATGACTGAGAAAGTTCCTTCATCTCCATGGGCCTCAGTTTCCTCATCTGTAAAATATGATGTGGGGGTGGAGCTAGAATAGATGACTTCTCAAATTCCTTCCACTTCTAAGTCGAGGATTCTATATGTGACTTTGGGCAAGTTCCTTTACCTTGCTAGGCCTCAGCTTACTTGTCTATGAAACACAAGAGTTAGATTAGATGGCTTCTGAAATCCTTTTTAGGTCTAAATCTACGAAGTAAACAATATCCAGTCTTTCTTTAGAGATCAAGAAACAGAGGAAAGCATTGTCTCCTACCCAAAAGACTGCTTGCTCGCTCGCTCTCTCTCTCTCTCTCTCCCACACGCTTTTGCTATTTCTCCCCCAGAGGTGTTGTGGCATCCCCCTGGGTTAGCTCACACTCTTAACATAAATCACAAACCCATGATTCACACTGGAGCCAGAGCACAGAGACAGAAAGAGCCCCAGCACAATACAGCTCTGGCCACCACACAGAGATGCTGTTTCTTTCCCCTCCCCTTCTCAGCTCCCAGTCAAGAGGGCCTAGTCAGTAAAAGCTGGCCCCTGGGCTGGCAGGGAGGACCGAAGTATTCTCTGAAGTTCTGGGATCCACTCTGCACTTGACTCTGAGCTGTGGGTTTACAAAGTGGTAGGAATGATTTACCCTATAGAGACCCTTCAAAGGCCATGTGGGGAAAAGGCTACCCTGCAGTGGAAGGAGCACTGGATTTGGAGTGAGAGGACCTGGGTCCACATATTTCCTCTAACACTCACTATGTGAAGTCACTTTAACCTCCCAGGGCCTCAGTTTCACCCCCTGTAAAATGAGTAGGTCACTGGCCTCTTCCAGTTAGAGAGGAGAACCTTACATCTTGGTTAAATCATTCTCCCTCTCTATACCTCCCCTTTCTTATCTGTAAATCAAGTGGGAAGCTTCAGTTGACCTCCAAAGGAGGTCCCCCTCAGTCCTAAGTCTATGACCCTCTCTGGGACCTAGGGCAAGTAGCTTCCCCTGCCTTTGGCCTCAGTTTCCTTGCTAGAAGATGATGGGATGGGTCCAGATGACTTCCGAGTGCCCTCCCAACTCTAAACCTTCAATGAAGTCACCCATTTCTAGAGCTCTAGAACACATCTCTCTCTACTTGCTACATGGCATAACACACATCTCCCTCTACATGTTACATGGCACAATTCATGTCTCCCTCTACAGATGCTACACAGCATGACAACCGAAGCTGGCAAACAAGACCGTGAAGTTATCAGGACCTAAACTGAGTCTGAAGGCAAAGTCTCAACACTGTGAGGATGGGGAACACACAAGCATCCCATTCTTGGGACAGCCTGGATAACAGCTGTGCTCTTGCCAGTGACAACCTGAAATTAACTGCTCTCTTGAAATTCATTATTGTTGTTGTTTGGGGGAGGGGGCACAATGCAGAAAAACAGTTCCAAGTCAAAGGAGATGGGAGTTTGCCCTTTCACATCAGTACAGAATCATGGTTTCCTTACCCCATTTCGTCTTCCTGAGATCTTTTCAAGTATTCTCACGAGAAAGTTTTTATTCCTCCTTTCTCCGAATCAAATCCCTAGTCAAGTCTCCATCTTCAATATTCAATCTCTGAAGAATCTTGAAACAGTACTTAGAGGCTGAATTGCCATGATTTTTCCCCAGTGGCATATGGAGTTTTAATCTAACAACTAATGTAGGCGTTTCCCACCAGCCTGCCTTAGGAGAGGGGTCCACCCTCCCTGCAGATTAGCGGCAGCCTGCCCAGGCCCCAAAAGCTAGTCAGTATTCTTACCGCCTCCACCCCTCCACCCCAGCACCCTGTCTGAAAATTAGCAAACCTTTGGCCACAGCCTCCCCTTACCTTTGGGGTTACCCCTTTGCAACATACACAACCACATTTAATTGAAGTCAAAAGCTTATCTTCTGGGGGATGGACTCCCCTTGCATGCCCTCTCCCTGCCCCCATCTCCTTTTCACTGTGGTCTCTACTTTCAATATGCGCTCATTTTCCCAAAAGATTTGTCCCCCCAGGATTCATTCAAAACTCCCTTTCAGTAGCTTTATAAAGGCGCCTGCCTCAGCTGGGGCTCCCAGCTTCTCTTCCCAAGATGCTGATTTCATGTCAGGGTTGCCTCTGCTTTTTCAGAGAAAGGTTTGCCTTGATTTGAATGGATTTTTTTAAAAAAAAAACCTTGGAAGGGAAATAAGTCTGTCCAGTGTGATCCAGGATGAGCAGCACATTCTTCACACACACACACACACACACACACACACACACACACACACACACACACAAAATAGAATCTGACCATTTCCAATTTATTTTTTCAGTTGTCAGTAAGCTCAGGAGATGAAAGCCTTATACCATGGAAAAGGGGAAACAAAAGCCTTCTAAGTCTCCTAACAATCCAATCATTTTCTACCAAAGTTCAACCTTTCCTTTCTCCCCTGGAAATGGGGCAACTCATTATTAGCATGGTTACCTGGTTACTATTAGCTGTTTTCTCCAAGTACATTTAATCAATCAACAAGGATTTATTAAGCATTTAACCATGGGCCAAACACTGGAGATAGCAAGACAAATCAGGCCATTTCTACCCCCAAAGAGCTTACATCTGACAGTGCTCCTGGACACCATCTACTGACCTTCCAAAACTACAAAGCAGGTTTCTTTGCCTCCTTTGCCAGAGACTGGATGGACCCCTTCATGTTCAAGGCCTAGGAAACCTGGTTCTTATGCTGCCCATTAATGTTAAGTTACAGCTCTCCCTTAATTCGGCCACTGCAAATGGAAGGAAGCTCTCAGACTTCCCAGTTTACCAGATCATTTGTCTATTTTATTATTCCTTTAGTTGTTTTGCCCTAAAGAGGCAGTTAGGTGGTAAGTGGATAAAGTACTGGACAGAAGGCTAGAGGATACTCCTTTCAATCCTGCCTCAGATACTGACTAGCTGAATGACCTTGGGCAAGTCACTTATTATTCCTGGGTCTCAATTCCCTCATCTGTTAAAAAAAAAAACTCAAAAACTGGGGATAATAACAGCACCAACTTTCCAGGATTGTTACGAGGACCAAATGAGATAAGATATATAAAGCATTTTGCCAACCTCAAAGTGTGCTTTAGACGCTGGCTATCTTTTAAAAAAACTGCCCTAAGTTCAAAGCTCAAATGCAATGACAAACAGAACACAGCACTGGAATGTATTTCAGTGATGTCAGAAAGGGAAAAAGTCTTTTGAAATATCCTGCTTCACACCTCAGCAATACTCAACTCTGCATAAGCATTCTTTTTCCAAACTGGAGTTGAACTATATTTCATGCCCCTTTTCCCCCTCTCTGTAAAAATAAGAAGATTGGAATCTAAGTCTCCCAGTTATGATCTATGATCACATGGTTCTGATTTAGAGATGGAAAGGACCTTAGATTCCAACTCCCTTATTTTACAGAGGGGGAAACTGAGTCACAGAAGTCAAGTGACTTGCCCAAGGAAAAGAAAGAATAGAAAGCAGAACTCAGAGAAGTAGAGCTGGAGGGAATCTCAGAGATGATCATTTTACAGAAGGAAACTTGGGCCCTGAGAAGGGCAATGATTTGCCCAAGATCACACAGGCAGTAAGCAATTGAGCTGGTATTTGAACCCAGGGCTTTCTATTCTAAAGCCCCGACTCTTTCCACTGTATCACGATGCCTCTCAGCAAATCACAGCAACACATAGGGTACTGAGTAATGAATAATCCCAAAGGGCTGAAGGTGGAGAAAGGTTGAGGAAGGAGGGCTTGAAAGAAATATCTGCCATGCAGAAATTCTCTGGAGACCCATGAAACACTCAAAGAATTTGGATTGGGGAAACCAGTGCCCCAGCTATGTCGATTACCAATCAACCATCCCCAAAGTGGATCAAAATAATTAACACTCCACTTGTTTAAAAAAAAATCCAAATCACTCCCATATGATCACTCAAACAAGCAGGGGCCCTCTCAACTCGTTGATTACTCAAATCCAAAATGAAAGCTGACAAGGTGAACTAGCGGAGGTGGGTGGTTAAGGAGGCAGAAAAGAAAATGCCCTTTTTTTCTTAAACAAAATAAATGCTTTAAGGGGGGAGCTCCTCAAAACCCACCCACATTGCTCCAAAAAGTTGTTCTTTAGGCAATCCCCAATAGGTTCTGTGGGTTCTGTATGTGCCCAGGCCAACACCAGCACCAATGGAATATGTCCCCCAAATCTGCTAGTTTAAAAAAAAGGCAACACAGACCAGTTTAATGTCAAATCCCTAAACAAAACAACATGTTTTTAGGGTAGCAGTGGTGGCAAAGGAGGGAAGCTATTTGGTAACAATCATAAAGGGCTACCAGAAACCCAAATTGCAAGGTAACCACTCCTTCAAGTGAGAAACAAGGCGGGGACCTGCCTGAGATTACTTAAAAGACATCAATTTACCCAGAATGCCTGTCCCCTCTTTAGGGTTCCAGGTTCGAGCTTAATTTTCAATATCTTTATCCTTTAAAGGAGACAGTAGCCTTCATCTTTCCTTTCTAACTTAGATCTAATGTCCGGGATTACATAAGCAATGTGCTCAATGCCTCTGTTTAAATGAACCTTCCTTCTCCCCCTCTGTTATTCAGCCTGAAAGGGCTCTCCTTTCCTTGCCCAGGACTGAATGACTACTGTCTTGAACACGATTTTGGGACCAAGGCTCGACATTCAGAAAAATTCCATAGACTCCCTAAGCAAAAGGGATGTTCTTTTAAGACCACAGCTGGGGGGGGGAGGGATGGGGGGGGGAGGGAAGGCTTGCGGCAAAAAGGAAGTTTCAATTACTTTGGGAAGCCAAGCAGAAACATTAAGTGAGATCCAAGCAATCTTGATTAGCTATGACAAGGAGACCTTAATGCTTTTGTTTCATGAAGGCCCCAGAACTTTTTGCTCAACTAGTTGAAAGAAACGCGCCCGCTCAGTACAAAACCCGGCACCCCCACTTGCCTTACTAAAAAAATACAATTGGGGGGGATGGCAGCTTTTGCTTAAAACTGCTTCCCATTCAGGGCCTTCTTAAGAGTACATCAGAACACGCACTAAGCTTTTTCTTCCTTTTCATCTACAGACATACTTGGAAAGCCCGGCAAATTTCTGATTCTCATGGGTGGGGGAAAGAGTTAGGGGGGAAGAGAAAAAGAAAATCTAAGCAGGAACACTGGAATTTTCCCCCTTCTGTTCCCCAGGCTAGGTTCAATTAGTTCTCTCCCCCTTCGCCTTATGTCTGTGTTTCAATATATCTGTCTCTCTGTCTCAATGCCTTGCTCTTTGTGTTTCTAAATGTCTCTGTCTTTCAATCTATCTGTGTGTGTGTGTGTGTGTGTGTCAACATGTCTCTCTTTGGGTCTCTTAATGTCTCTGTCTCTCTCTGTGTCTTCTCTTTCTCCCTCCCAGACTTTATTCTTTTTTTCTCAGATTGCTGTCCCGCCTTAGGGAAATTGGCAGCACCCAAAGGGTTGAAATAAGTATGCTTTTCAACCCAAAGAGGCTCCCAGAATAATAGAGCCCATTGCTATCATTTATACACCAAGAGACACATCTTTAGACTCAGAGTTTGCCACAGAGGGGTATGCATTTATTTTCTTTCTGAGAAAAAAAGTTCAAGTTGATTCCCAGCCCTAACCCACCCCGGGCCCTAGAACAGAAAAGAATAAAGAAAGAGTAAAAAAAAAAAAATACGGCTCATGCTATATCAAAATTTCTCATGAGTAGAAGACATTAACTGAGCCCCAGAGGAGACAATTGGACTTTGGGGAAATTTTAAATATCAGAAAATCCAACTCCTCGAGACTGCCAAGAACTCACTCCGGGAGAGCAGTGAGCTACAGTGGGTTGGAAGTCAGAGGGCATGAGTTTGAATCACACCTCTGCTGCTTATCAGGAGTGTGAGCCTGACAAGTAAGGTCCTTCCTCCCCTGAGACCTGGACAAAATGATCTCAGAGGGTCCTTTTGGGCTATAGATACAGAGTAGCATAGTGGATAAAATAGTGGCCTTAGAAGACCAGAGTTCAAATTTTGCCCCAGACGTTTACCAGATGTGTGTTCCTGGGCCAGTGACAAACTCTTTCGTGCCTCAGTTTCCTCATCTGTAAAATGTAAATAACAGCACCTATCTCAAAGGGTTGCTGTAAAGATCAAATGAAACAACGAATGTCAAGAACTTTGCAAAGCTATTATCGTGATGTATTGTTTCCTTCAGCTACTACATTGAATACTAAATCAGGACACTCAAACTCAGGTGAAAGAATTGAAGGGTGTTAGGGAAGAGAAAGCAAATTTTTGCTTTTTAAATTCCTGGATTTAACAACAGAAGAAGAAACAGTGTAATCCCAACAGATCATCCTTCCTCTAGGAATAGGAAGCTTATCTTCCACTGTCCAGAGGACAGACACTTTGAGCTGCTTTTCTCGAGTCAGGGATGAGCCTACAGAGTACAGAATCATCATCTTCCCCCGCCCCAGGCACCAATAAGCCCATTCAGGTAGGTTACCAAAGGCACACATCTGCACAACCACTGCCTGATGTTGCACAGCACTGAACTGGAACTGTGTGATGGCCCACACATTAGAGAGAGCCGATCAGAAGTTTACAGAAGAAACTTTAGGGACCAGGGTTCCTAATTTGCTACCTATTTCCTCTTTCTGAATTCTGTCACCTTTTTTTTTCAGCCTCTCTTCCATAAAACAAGGTTTGACTGTTTGTTTATTTGATAATGGGGTGGGGGGAGACTAAGTTAGGAGAGACCCATGATTTTAATAGTGAGCAGAGCTGTTAATGTGGAAATTCCTACTACCAACTAGGGCAAATCAATATGCTGCCTGTAACTTAATAGTTTTTCAGATTTGTCTTGGGGCACTAAGAGTTTAAGCGATTTGACCAGGGGTACCCAGCCAGGACATATCAGAGACAGTGGCCATTTGGGTCACTCCGACCCACTCTTGACGTTTTCTTTTTACACTATCCTAGTCTGTGCTATTTGGAATCTTTATTTTGGCTTAAGAGGGGAGGGTAGAGTGAACAGACATTCCTATAACATAAGAAAACAGATACTTCTACTGGTATAGGTTTTCTGAAAAAAAAATATAGCTCAAGGACACATGGTTAAAAAAAAGGGACCATTTTTTGCCCCCCATAGATAAATGATCACATTTACCGTAAGTGCCAGAATAAAAAACAGAAAAAGGAATTTCTATGTACACTTTGAAATCTTTGTAATTACTGATATCCTTAGTTTGACATCATCTTTATCTCTGAACATAAACAGAACATTGCATATACTACCAGACTTGGTTCATATATCTGTTAGTTTTGCTCAACTGCTTCTCTCTCTTTTTATATTTGTTACAAGGGCTGGGTTGCCAAGAAGAAAAGAGGGCATTTTAAAAATCTCTTCTCTTAGGACAAATTTGGTCACTGTCATTATACAGCTCTCAGCTCCAATGTTTTAGTCTTTTTGTTGACACTGTTGTAATCATTATGTATGTTTCCCTGGTTCTGCTTACTTCACTGTGCACCAGTTTGCTGATATTCCCATGCCTTCCCATATCTTCCTGAATTCTCTAAACCGGTTGGCTCTTAAAGTAAAGTAACATTCTGTTAAACTCACTCGAATTTGTTTAGTCATCTCTAGTCAAAGAGCGTCTACTTCGTTCTCAATTCTTCACTGTCATAAAAACTGCTGTTATAAATATCCTGGTGTATATGCAGCCTTTTTATCTCTTTTACCTCCTTGGGGTGTATACCTATCAGTAGGATCATCCTAAAAGTTACAAAATTTTAGTAATTTTCTTTGCATAATTAAAAAATACCCTTTTTTGTGCAGCTCCACTGAGGGACTGTTGTATAAGGGATTGTGTATGTGTTGTTCCACAGGCCCTCCAACATTTACCATGCCCATTGTTTTCCACCTTTGTCAATCTGTCTGTTGTGAGGTGAAACATCAGTGGTTTTGATTTGCATTTCTCTTAAAATTAGAGATTTGAAACACTTTCATGCTAATAGTCTGAAATTCTGCTGAGAACTGTTTGTTCATATCTTTTGACCAGTTATTCACTGGGAAATGGTGCTTATCCTTACATATTTATTAGCTGAACTATATATCTTGGATAGCAGACCCTTATCACAGATAGCAGATTTCCCCCCTTATTATTCCTTTCTTATCTTCTTTAATTTTAAGTAATCAAAATTATCTATTTCTCTTGTAATTACTTCAATGTTTTGTTTGGTCAAGGGATCTATGTAATCTTTTGTGATAGTCACTATACATCCCTTGTTGGGTTTCGTGGCCAAAGCTGTGAAAGGTATCTACTCTTATTCTTTCTTTTGTTTTTTAAATTGCACTTACCTTTAATGTTCAGATCACCTATCCACTTTTGAGCTTATTGTGGTATATGGTGTAAACTGTTGCTCTAAAGCTAATTTCTGCCAAATGGCTTTCCACTTTTCTTAATCGTTATTGTCAAATACAGAGTTCTCCAAATCATTTATGTATTCACGTTTATTGAACATTGGGTCATTGAGTCTAATTGTTTCTGATTCTTCCTTATCTGGTCTGTTCCAGTGATCTCTTTTCAATTTTTTAACCCCACTTCCACGCTCTAAAAGAGTCACAACACAGTCATGATCTCCACATTAATAAAATGACACTCACTCTCTCCCTTTCTCTGGTTCCCACCAATCTCTTAGCTCTAAATGCTATGTTGTGTCTAGGTCAGATTTTTTTCATCCCATCCTGGAATGCTGCATATTTTTACATTCCTAATGCTCACAGTTGCATTGACAAAGACAGCCACTTTTCATCTCCTGAAACATTCCTCTGTTCCCTTCTTTTACAATCGACTGAAAAGCGTCTCCTCCAGGAGATCCTATTTCTAGGAAAAGTGCCTGTTACTCAAAGGTCACACACAGAAACCCAGACGTACAACAGCCAGCTTTTGTAACAAGAAGTATGTCACTTCATAGCATTAAAACTTCTTTCCATTCGGATGCACTGGCAAATCCAGCCGGCATCCAAAAGAAAAGGATAGCCAATTTAAAAGAAGGCTCCCTTCCTAATTGTCCTGTGGCTAAATTGGGGAGTCTTGATCCTAGCAGCATGCCTGCTTTCCTGAGATAGCATATGTTCAGCTTCTATAGCCACACTTTATAAGCTATGAATCAAGTCTACAGGGTGGGGAGTTTCTAGGGACACTAACATAGAAGTGAGGCTTCTCTTGAGTGTGATTTAGAAAGAACCCTGCCAACATCAATACTTTCAACCTCTAAAACACAATCATGACCTATTCCTTTTTCAGTACCTCAGTCTATGCCCTTAGAAAATTTTGCTCCAATCTGAAAGAAGAGCATTAAACAAAATGACATTCCTGTACCCCAGAACCTCACTACTCAGAAGTACTAAACTAGAAATTTGGTTAAGTCTTCTGGGTAAGGCACCTGAGACAAGTACAGAGGACATTAGGGAACCTTTGAAGGCTAATGCCAGGGCTAAGCAGCCAAATGTTTTTTGCTCATATCTTTTTCTTTTCTTTTCTTTTGCTTTTTGGAGGGTGGAAGGCAGGGCAATTGGGGTTAAGTGACTTGCCCAAGGTCACACGGCTCGTTTTGTGTTAAGTGTCTGAGTCTGGATTTGAACTCAGGTCCTCCTGACTCCAGGGCGGGTGCTCTATTCACTGTGCCACCTTGCTGCCCCTGCTCATAACTTTTTCTAAAGAATCAGAAGGTTTTGCCTAATAAGCTAGGCAGTTTGGAGTTTCCTTGTATGTGGTTTTGAAGGTTCTCATTTCTTTTTGACAAGGTTGAAACGAATGTGTCTAAAGGTTGAACTTTCAAAATGTTTGGTTGTAACAAAGAGAAAATTGCTAATATTGACATAGCATGGAAGCATGGCACAGTAGATAGAGCACTGAACTTGGATTATTAAAGACCTGGGTTCAAATCCTACCTCAGTCACATAATAGCTATGTGATCTTGGGGACAAGTTACTAACCTACTCTGAGCCCATTTCTTCATCTGGAAAATGAGGATAATTACCTCAAAAGGCTGTCGTATGGATCAAATGAGATAATGTCTATGAAAATGTTTGATAATACTTAAAGGGAAATATAACTGTCAGATATTAGTAGTAATAGTAATGAGTTCAAATCTGGCCTCAGCCACTTAGTAGTTGTGTGACCCTGAGTAAGTCACTTGACCCTGTTTGCCTCAGTTTTCTCCTCTGTAAAATGAGCTGGAGAAGGAAATGGCAAACCACTCTAGTATCTTTGCCAAGAAAACTCCAAATGGAAGCACAAAGAGTTAGACGGAAATGACCCAACAAAACAACTCTCTCCAATAGTAGAGATCACAACCCTACTGTGCTTGCTCATCCTGAGTCACTCTAATCCATATAATTGAGTAAATCCTCAAGGCAGGTCATCTACCCATGGTGATGGAGACCTCCCTTTAGGTTTTTTAACAATAGTGGCCATCAGTCTGGTACCCCCCAAGCAGGTCTGGCCCATCTCCTTTTTCAATCCTAATGACTGACCTTTTCTTTCTCTGAGTTGCATTCTCAATTTTCAGTACCCAGCCACGTTTTCTTCTATTGTTTTTGTTCTTTCTTACCCAAACAAGTCTTATGTGCATATACGTACTTTATACAAACTTACTATATAAACTGCATGGTACATTAGGACCTAGAACCTTAGACCTGGTTCTAAGGTTCATAGAGTCACTGTGAAGACATGGTAGGTTTGTTCGGCTTGGCACCAGAGTGGAAGACTAAGAGGAATGGATAGAAAATGTAGAGGGGCAAACTTAGAGATGATAAAAAGCCAAATCTCCCAGCAATGAGAGCTGTCCATAATGGAACGGGCAATCCTAGAAGGAAGTAGGGGCTCTCTCTCACTGGAAGATTTCAAGAAAAGGCTGTATGACCAGACTGTTGTACAATGTGAAAGTATTTGCAGATCCTATACATGATTGCATGCCACCATGGGGGTGGGGGAAGGGAGGGGAGAAAATCTGAAACTCAAGTGACTGTGGAACTGAATCTTGTAAACTAAAAGTAAACACACAAGTCATTGAAAAAAAAAAGAAAAAAGAAAAGGCTGTGTGACCATTTAGTTGGTTGGTGATGTAGAAGAAAACCAAGCCCAGGCAACAATTAGACTAGATGGTAGCTCAGATCCCTTATAACTCTGACATTCTATGACTGAGATCTCCTGGATTCTGTCTTTGACTTCAACTCTCACTTGCAAGTTATCATTGGTCATAGACTGAAGCCTATTTATGCCTACCATACATACTCATTATGCCCTCTGGGTGACCTATGGTGTTTAGTTTTCTTCCATTTTGATGTGGTGGTATAATATTCAGAGTCATCACATTGCCACAGGGAATCTTGGTTTCCCAAGATGGCAGGTAGATTAAGTTTTTTTATAAACTACCTTAAAAAGGATAAGGGCTTTTTCTGTTAGGGAGCAGTATGCAATCATTAAGAGCCTTACACAATTTCCCTAAAGCCATTGATTCCCATTCTTCCTCCCATTCACCTCCAGTCTCAGATCACTAACCAGGTGTTTTCTCTGTCCCCGAAATATACAGAGTGGTAATAGAACAGCTCAATGATACATCCAACTGTGCACAGTCACAGTCAGGGCAATAGGCATTTGTGATCTACTTAGTTGTGCCTGCAAAGCTTCCTGGGGCCAACTCTTTTGAGTGGCCACGGAGCTTGTGTGTGTAGGAAGTGCTGCCAGCTTGATTCAATCGGCACAAAGTCATCTGTTAACAGAAGCTAGAGCGGGAGTGCTTCCATTCATAAACTCCTGTGACATCTCAGAAAAAGCAGAACTCCTTCACTTTCCCCATCAGTCCTTTCTTGACACCCTTTTCAACTTTGATACCCAGGGCCAGTTATTCTAGGCAAATCCTAGGAATTCTCCATAGGATTGCTTCATTTCTGTTCATTTTCTAACTGCCTGTGGTACTTGGCTGCAGATGTGAGCACTGCTTACCAGATGTTTAACCCTGGATAAAGCAGAAACAATGAAAAAAATTAAGGCAGCTACACTATGGAGAAATCTATACAGCAGCAGGCCTGAGCTGGGGTCCCAACTTAGCAACCTCTTTGATGGCAGTGAGTCACCCAGCATTTCTTAAGCATTCACTATGTGTGAGGTACTATGCTAAGTGCCAGAGATACAAAGACAGCCAAAAACAGTCTCCACCCTCAAGGAGTTCACATTCTAATGCAGGGAGAATAATGTGTGACAATGAGAAATTGACTTTCATTCTCTGTTTCACTGCCATCCACTATAAAATGAAAGTAGGTTTTAAAGAGCTCTTTTGGCTCAAACATTCTCTAAAAGTCCAATCATAAGGCATGATCTCCAATCATAAGGCATGATCTCCCTGAACCTCAGTTTCATTAATTGTAAAATGGAGGTATTGAACCAGATGACCTTAGATTCCATCTAGTTCTACATCTATGGTCTTTTCTAGTTTATTTTTTGGGGCCTTTTGGCCCATATGACATGGTGGTAAAGGATGAAGAGGCCCAGACGGGGAAGGGAGGGGTTTTCTAGTCCTATTGCCTTTGGACATTGGACAGATCCTTCCTGGGCCTCTACTTATCCACTTACCAAAGCAGCATAAAGCTTAACATTGCCTCAATTCCTTTTTGGTTAGCCAAAGCCCCATCAAACATTAGAAAGGCGGTACCTCTCCAAGGAAGAGTGTGGTTTCTTTGGAACAAGCATCACAGAACTTCACATGCACAGTAAAGTGAGAGATCCTACATGATATTTCTTTTCTTTTTTTAGATGATATTTCTGATGAGCCATCAGCTTCAGACTTGAAAAATTTCCCAGGCCCCCAAGTTTTGTTATGGTGTTTTCTCACTCTGGCCTGCAATGGTATGTTTTATGTTTCTCTCCACGTGGTTGGCTGATAATGCCTTAAATATGTCATATAAACACTTCTACCTCCTGCATAATGAAGGATAGTCAAAGCTCCTGACCATTTCAGACATCAGTTTATAAACACCATCCATCACTCAGGGCAAAGAATGAACACAGCTGCTGCCATGCTGTTGGCCACCTGTATGTTCAAGGATTGGAAAAGCTCAACCATGAGTGGCTAGACTTGGTCACCTATAGCCTGCCATTAATGGGCATTCTTATGGAAGGTATGCAACAATGTGCATTTATTAAGCACTTACCAGGGACCAGGTACTGGGCTAGGTGCTGGGACTACAAAGAGGACATAAAAAATTGGGCAGGATCTCAAGGAATTTACATTCTGCTGCAGAGGGAAGAGATATAATATGTGGGTATATACAAAGTATAAAAAGGCAATTGCAAGAGGAAGAGGAGGCTAATCACTTGAGGATCAGGAAAGGATTCATGTAGGAGGAGGCAGTGGAGCTATGCTCTGAAGATAGCTAAGGTTTCTAAGAGATCTAGGTGAGAAAGGAACGCATTTGAGATAAAGGGGACCACGTAAGCAAAGGTTCAAGGGTAGGAATGACATGTCAGCAAGTAATTTTCTCTGGAGTGAAGAGTAGAGAAAGGAGAATAAGAAAGAAACCTGGAAAGACAGGTGGGAACTGGGCTATTGAACGCTTTAAATACTTGGCTGAAGAGTTTCTATTTTTACCCTAGAAGCTCACCCTAAAACTCTCCTCAGGTACAATCATAGAACTTGGCAGCAAAGGGGAAAGAAATATTTCTCTAGCTTTCTCTCCGAGGGTCCCACACCAAAGTCCTCTGATGGTTTATCACAGCACACAAGAGACTTGTTTAGTCGTTGTTTAGCCATTTTTTTCAGTCATGTCTGATTCTTCCTGCCCGATTTAGGTTTTTTCTTGGCAGAGATACTACAGTGGTTTGCCATTTCCTTCTCCAGATTATTTTACAGATACGGAAAGTGAGGTAAGCAGAGTGAAGTGACTCGTGCAGGGTCACAGAGCTAGTAAGCACCTGAGGCCAGATTTGAACTCAGGAAGATGAGTCTTCCTGTCTCCAGGCCCAGCTCTTTATCTACTGCAGCACCATCCAGCTGCCCGTGTACAAATGACTTTGAGACTTAGTTTCAAAGACTAAACTAGTAAATCACAAGCTCTAGGAGAAACTAAGAAAAAAAAAAAAACTTAGGCTATAGGTCCACTGACAGACTGCTGTTCTGTGATACAGGTCTAGCTTAACTAAGGACAAAAATGCCTATCACCAGAATTTTGGCCACCAACAGATGAATTCCTTTTAGGCTATGGTTGCTAAATGGATAAATCAGCGGAATTATGTTGATCTGGTTAACTATCTCAGGCTATTCTGGTATAATATTCTTGCAGAAAATATGGAGAGATGTGGGCTAGATGATAATACAAGTAGATGGATTTGAATTGGCTGAAATGGCCAGATTCAAAGGAACCATTAACAATTCAATGTCAACTTGGAAGGAGGTCGCCAGTGGAGCATCCTAGGGATCTATGCTGTTTCACATTTTTACCAATGACTTGGATAAAAGCAAAGATGTCAAGTTTCCTCAGTGAGAAGGGGACACGAAACTAAGAGGTATAAGTGACACACTTGATGACAGTCAGTATTTCACAAGATCTTAACAGCCCGGGCCAAATCAAATGACCTATGATGGTTAGCCAAGGCAAAGTCTCTGGTCTATGCACAAACCATTTCTCTGCATCTGTTTAAGACAAAACTTCCCCCCTTCCATCCTTTCCCCCACTTTATATCAATTTATGTACCTACATTCACTGAGAAAGTTCAACATCATTAACACTGGCAAAGAGAGAGTATGGCAAGCCACAAGAGAACGACATATAACTAGTAAAGCCATTGACAATCCAATGTGTAAATGTCATTTGATCCTCAAAATGACCATGAGAGGTAGGTGCTATTATTATACCCATTTTACAGATGAAAAATCTGAGGCAAAGAGGTTAAGTGGCTTGGCTTGGTCACACAAAGAGTGTTGGAGGCTGGATTTGAACTGAGGTCTTCCTGACTACAGGCTGATACAGCCTGTATCAGCTACAGCGCCACCTAGGGACCACACTAACTGTGTGATCCTGGATAAGTCATTTACTTTCTCTGTACCTCAGTTTTCCAAGCTGTAAAATGAGAGGGTTAAAAAAAATCTATGATCCTTATTATAAGATGCTGTGAGAAGACTGAGGAGACAATAATTGCTTTCAAATGGGGAGGCAGGTGCTATTAGGGAAGACATCGTGAATTGAGCTGGGTTCCTGACACACAATGCCTGGCACATGGTAAGTACTTCGTAAATGTTTGTTGACTGACCAACTGCACCAGTGGAAGAGAAGATTTGGATGTCCACCAACCTTGTGAGCACTGGATTAGCCAGTCCTCCTGGGAGGCTGTAATGCCTTAGTTACGGATGACAGAGCCAGGGGAGTGCTAATAGCATTGTGTGTGCATGTGCTTTGTGACCACACCAGCATGGCCTGGTTTTCCCTCAGACCCCCCAAACACATCTCAATGCTCACAATCTGAGACCACAGCATCTCTAAACAGTCAAGAGAAGTAGGCCATGAAAACAACAACCTAAGAGGTTTCAACCTCATAGGGAATACCGTGACACAACAACCCTGCACATGGTCCCATGGCCCAAGTTCATGGATTCATGGGCCTTGGGTCTGGCAGGGATCTTGGAGGGATCTCCACATTTCACAATGCCTGAAATGATGGCAGAGAGCACACAGCTAGTCATCAGCAGACCCAAGATGGAAGCTCAGGTTTTCTGATTCCAAAACCTAGCCTCTGTATAATATCAGATAACCACACCGTCTTTTGACATCATAAAAATAAGCTCACAAAATCCCAATTAGGAAGGAACCTTAGCAGTCATCTCATTTAACCCTTCCATTTTACAAATGGCGAAACTGATGCTTCAGTTTTAATTCAGGCTCTTAATGGGATGTAGTCTAAACCAAACATTGTAAGATAAGCCCAGTGCAGAGCCTGCAGCTTTCCTAGTAGTGATACCTTGCATGTGTTAACGTCCTGGTGCTCTGGGTTTCACTCATGTTACCAGATGGGAGGAATAATTCTATATAATAATTCTACATCTAGAGAAAAGCAGGCTGCTCCTGGAGTCAGGAAGCACTGGATTCAAGGCCCACCTCTGATGTCTCCTGGCTTTGTAACTAGGGGCAAGTAGCTTGCCCTGAGTGCCCCCAGACAACGCGAGAAAACTAGCAATTGCAGACAAGCTTTCCATCTGTATGAGTGTAAGGAAGTTCCTACACAGAAAGTAGTGAGAAGAGATGCAGAACATAAGTAAAAAAATCAAAAGCCATCCTCAGGTTATTAAGAGGAGCCGTAAAGACAGAGAGAACATGGAAAGGACAAGTGGTAAAGAGCATTAATGAGCACATCTGCTGAGTACTTAATTTATAGAATGTATCTACACTTGTGCCATCACCCTATAGGAGTGCTCTTAGCTCACAGACCCATATGGAAGGGACCTGAGAGGTCTAGTCCAACCTCCTGATCTTACAGGCAACGGACTGGCCCAAAGTCACACAAGCAGACCAACTCTTTTATGTGTTCATGTGCTCGGCAGGGGGAGGGGAGGGAAGGTCCCTTATTGACTAGATATATGATCAAGCAGATACAAATAAGAAATATAAAATGGGGGCCTGTCTGTAGGTAACTCAGCCTAAATCTGAGTGATAAGAGCAGAGGGCTGGCATTACATTTAGGACCCCTACTTTTACAAAGCAGATCACTGGTTCACAACTCTCTTCTACTGGGGATCAAACAAGTCTGACATTCACAGGCCCGTTGCCTTTTGTCTGCCTCTCGTTTTCTTCATTTTCCCTAAAAAGATCCAACTATTTTTCTAGTATCCCAAGCCCCCTTTCCCTTGTTCCCCTGAAATCTGGAGAGGGGACAGAAGAAAATATAAAAGTAAAGGGGAAACATGGGAAGTGAAGGATGGCCTGGGAGCTGGGATCCTGGAGAACTCATTAGAGGGAAATTAAGCCACATCTTCAGCCCCTAAGGTAGAACTAGGAACAGGAAGTTGGGTATCTTTTGGACTCAAAAGGCCAATTTCAGAAAAAAAAAAATATCCTAACAACTGACTGAGCAGTGATCAAGGATGCTGTAGAGGGCGCTCTTGTTCAGATATGGGGCTCTCAAGGGCCTGTCCCGTTCGGAAGACCTGGGGAAGTCAGGTCAGTGTTTACCGAGTTAAGAGATCATGACCTAGGGGTGGCTAGGTGGCTCAGGGAATAGAACACCGGCCCTGGAGTCAGGAGGACCTGAGTTCAAATGCGACCTTGGACACTTGACACACTTACTAGCTGTGTGACTTTGGGCAAGTCACTTAACTCCAATTGCCCTCCAAAAAAAAAGCAAAAAAAAAAAAAAAAAAAGACCATGACCAAATATTATGGGAACCTCAAAGGAATTCAGAGAGAAGAACTCAGGACCAGATAACAAAGGTCTATTAGTGAGGGTCTTGATACAACTTGCTCGTGAGCTTGATTGGTAAGCTTCTAGATTCTGTAGATCATTGGGTTTCCAGATAACTCCCTATCTTCTTTCTTACTCAGCTGACATTATGACTGCATCCCATTCTCTGGGCCAGTCCTCTAGCATTGGCATTGGCCTATGTGGTCACAGAATCTCTTCTGTTCACTCCTCCCAGCTACTCCTATCACAAGCTCCCTTCCCAATTAAATGCCCCAAAATGAACTCTAATAATGCCAGATGCTATTGGGGCTCTCCTGTGCTTCCCTGTTAGCACTTCACACTTGGCCCCCAGATAGATGGGATCTCTTGTTCTCTCTTCAATAGAATGGGAAAGTGGAGAGAGACTAGACTTGGAGTCAAAAAGGTCTGTATCACCCTGGACAAATCAACTTAGCCTATTTCAGCCTCAGTTTCCTCCCTTGTAAATGGGAATGATAATGGCACCTACCTCACATAATTGTCAGGCTCAAATGAGATGATGTATGTTAAGTGCTTTGAAAACCTCAAATGTACTATCATATGAGCTATTATTGTCATTAAGACAGGGAAGGTTTTCTTCCTCAAAGGAGGAAGAAATACTAACAGATTTGGAAGGTTGACTGAATCAACTTGGAAAGAAGGACTTTTCTTACAATGAAAATTCCATTCTCAAAATTTTTTGGACTTCCTAATATAACAAATGACATATAGTGCTTTATGTACATTCTCTTATTTGAGAAGTACAAAAATCCTGGGAACCTGGCATTACTTGGATTATGATGCCTGTTTTCCTAGGACTGGAACTACAGCTCACCTAGTGCCTTGTCCAAAGTCACCAGGTAAGATGAGTCAGAGGTGAGATTTGGCTGCATGTCCACATCCTTTCTGTGATGCTATTTCAATCTAACAAATGTCTGCTCTGTATAACGTATTGTGCCAAGTGCTGGGGAAGGCCTGAAAAAGGTCCCACCTTTTAGGAGCTTACATTCTGGAGTGGGGGAGGGGAGGAAAGATAATTTAAGGGATACTTGCAGAATCTTAAATGAGGACCTGCCAGCCAATAGGAAGTTAAGGACAAATTTGCAGGAAACCACATGACTTAAAGATCAAGTGAATTTTATAGGAAAGCTGTCATTCCCAGGACCTTTCAGGGAAAAAAGAAGTCTAGAGTCTAGACTGACTAATTCTGACTCCTGCTTTGTCCACATTTGTGAATTTACAGGCTCCTATGCTAGTCTTGCCATTTGGGTTTCCCAGGCATCCCTGCTAGCTACAGAACCATTCTTAATAGACAGATGGCAAGAGCAGGGTGGAGTCACCCTGAGAGAAAGTCATAGGTTTTTAAGCTTTTGTCACCTAGCCATGACCCATCTCAGGACTTCCACAACGTCCCATACCCTCACTGACTTCATCACTCTCCACTCCCCAAGAAACAGAAGTTTAACAAGTCTACTGTTTGGAGACAGAGAGTAGCACTGGGAAAGGGATGGGGGAAGGGAGGGGCAGGCCTGTCTGTTCTCTCTGACTCTAGAGGGCAGAACCAGGAGGCATGGCTAAGAGACCATTTGAAGCTGGATGTCAGGCAAGCTGCCTAAGAATGAGAGCCTCTCCAAGGGAAATGTGCTGCCTACAGAGATAGCATAAAGAGGTTCCTTTTGCATCTGGATTATACTAGATGTTTTCTGAGGTCCCTTCCAACTCAGAGACGCTGTGACACTCCAAAGTCAAGAATCCTAGGCTTGAATCCTTGCTCCAAAACTTACTAAATGTATGACCTCAGGCAAGTTGTTTGCCCTTACTGAGACTCAGTTTCATCATCTGTAAAATGGGAACAATAACACTCAGTACCTCATAGGGCTGAGTGAAATATGTAATAAACCTTAAGGAGTTAGAAAAAGAAACCTTGGCCTTAAGAGCATATTCCTCTATGGCTATTCTTATTTCCCCTGATAGAACATATATTCTGTGAAGTCAAGGACCACTTTGTTTAGGTCTTTATATCCTAAGTGCCTAGCTCAGAGCCTGGCTAATAATAGTGATGATGATGAGGATGATGATGATGATGAAGAAAGCATTTATATAGTGCTTTATTGTTTATAAAATGCTTTCCACGTTATCCCATTTAACCCTCACAACAATCCTGTAAAGTAGGTCCCATTTTACAGATGAAGAAACTGAGGCCCAGAAAGGTTAAGTCACTTGACCAGGATCACACAGCTAGTTAAGTGTCTGAGACTAAACTGTAATTGACTCCAAGTCCAGGGCTTTCTTCACCACATCATACAGTAGGTGCCTAATAAATGCTGATTGATTAAGGTACTATCTACCTCTAGGATATGTTCTTTTCAACATTGGGGCATACTCTGTTTTCCTGTCTCCCTCCTTGCCCTCTCCCGCCAGCCCCAGGCCAAAAAAGAATGGCTTTAACCAGCAGAGAGAAGGGCCAACAAAATGCTCTAGAGTATGGTAGGGAAGAGAAGCTCCCAATGTGTTCTTAATTACTTGATGAGGACAGCACATTTGAGGGCTCAAATATGTAGCCAGTCCTCGTTAGACTGGCTCCACGAAAGGATTCCCAGGGCTTAGCCAGGGCCCAGGGCTCCAAGCCCATCAGCAATTTGGAGTAAAGCAATAGCTCTGAAAGACCTATCATTCCCCCCAAAAAATAAAACCCATGTCTAGTCTTCTCATGCTAACTGTTCCTCCTGAGGATCCCAGAAGGGATTATGTCAGTAACAGGAATCAGAGCAAGTCTGATTTCAAGGCAGAAATCCCAGAACCTCTGAGCTAGAAGGGACCTCCAAGGCCAGGGGTGGGGAACCTGCAGCCTCAAGGTGACATGTGGCCCTCTATGTCCTCAAGTGTGGCCCTTTGTGGTTCAAACATTAGATTCAGTCAAAGGGCCACACTAGAGGGCCACATGTGGCCTTGATGCTGCAGATTCCCCACCCCTGTCCAAGGCCATCTGGTTTCCCCTCATACCTGAAACTAGATGCTCCTCTGTACCACGTCCATCCCTTCCAAGAAAACATCCAGGTTTTGCTCAGAAGCTTCTAGAGATGGGGAGCCCACTAAGTCTTCTATGGGCATAAAGCCCTCCCTGGTGGGAAGGTGTGCCTCGAATCAAGCTAAAACCCACCACTTGGCAACTCCCACTTGAGGCTGTTAGTTCTGCCCTCTGGGGTACAGTAGTGTCATGCAGTGGAAAGGGGACTGAATTTGGGGTTGGAAGACTTGGGTTCAGATCCAGCCTCTACCTCTTGCTAGCTGCTATGGCCTCAGGCAAGTCACTTAACCTCTCTGGGCCTCAGTTTCTTCACCCGTAAAAAATGGGGGTAGGGGGAGAGGTGGATGAGATGACCTCTAAGGTCTCTTCCAATTGGAAATCTACGATCCCATGATCCTATAATCCCTTGCCTGTGCTGCCTGAACAAAGGGGATAATCTGTAGGCTTCTGCCAAAGGGTCAAAAAGAATCAGTTTAAGTCAGCAACAGGATGAATTTGAGTGTTAAGGGGTGGGTTGGGAGTAGTTAGATTGGAGGTTAACTCAGATCCAGCCTAATCAATCCCGTTTCCTTAGCTTGATATAAGATGACTAGCACCCAGTAAACTGGCAGCAAGTCCAGGACTAGGACCCAGGTCTCTATCTCAGATGAAAAAGATTTGGGGATTTTAGTGGACCACAAGCTTGGCAGGCCTCAAGAGTGTGACATAGTGGCCAACAAAATTAACATGATCTACTCCCGCCTTAATGGAAGCATTGTGTCCAGAATGAGGTCAGACCACATCTGGAGAATCGTATTCAGTTCTGGGCAGCACATTTTAGGAAATCAGTGTGTTGACAAGTTGGAGCATGGCCTGAGGACGGTGACCAGGAACTGGAGACACTGAGGCTGGACCTTGTGAGGATGCAATCAATCACTGTCTTCTAGTATCTGAAGGGCTGTCATGTGCAAGAGGGATTAGATTTGGCCCCTGAGGGCAGAGTTGGGAGCAAGAGGTGAGAGCTGTAAAAGGGGCAGATTTCAGTTTGAGGTCAGGCAAAGCTTCCTAATAATCATAGCTGTTCCAAAGGGGACGGGAAGCAATGGGCTCCCCATCACTAGAGATGTTCAGGCAGAGGCTGGCTGATGGCACGTTGGGGAGGGCTTAGCCTAGATGACCCCTAAAGCTCAAGCCAACTCTGAAAACCTTTCAGATTCTGACAATACAGAGCATTGGGTTTGCACTCCAGCTAACGATGCAATTTTGCCGAAAGGTTCGATTCTTTTCAATCTTTCCCAGAAGGACCAATTAGAGGTAGTGCAGGATAGACAAGTGAGTGCTAGGCTTGGAGAAAGAAGATCTTTGAGAGAAGGTTGGAAGGAACCTCAGAGATTATCTAGTTCAACCCTCGTGGTCTACACATGAACAACAGTGTCACCCAAAGAGTTTGAAA
>CM053582.1:24406245-24453015 GCA_028627135.1 Pseudochirops cupreus
CCCCCCCCCCCCCCCCCCCGCCCACCACCACCTGCAAAAAAAAAAAAGAAAGCTGAACTGATTCAGCATGAGAAGAGGAAGAGAGACAAGAGAAGGGAAGCTTTTTTTAAGCCCCACAGGGAAAAGGTGCTTGCCAAAAGAATCCCACTTACTCCTGACCCCTTCTTTTAGGGCGAACATGGAATCCTGCCTGCAAACAGGCACTGAGAAATGCTTGAGGAATGAAAGCTTAATTACTTAAGGAAAAAATGATTTTCTGGGAAACCTTCTTTTGGAAAGGTAATTGGCTGAAACCCAGGCTCTCTCCATTTCAACTAATTGCACTGGAGAGGAGAATGACAAAGGCCGTATCCTATTCACTCCTCTTTCAAAGGGCAACAAGAACACGCCTGAGCAACAGGTTTCCATTCTGTGACCCCAACTCCTGCTGACATGAATGGAGAACCCTACTCAAGCAGGTGCTGGGGCAGCCCATTGGGACAAAAGAATGACATGAATGCCAGCTATTAGCTAAGGGACGGTTTATTCAGTTACCTCTTTGCTGAGCCTGTCTGAAGGACCAGATCTAACACAGGACTGCTGCTGAAGTCCTGATGTTCTCTCTTAATACACTCAAAAGTGCTTTGAAATGGAGTGTGACTACTAGAGAGAGACAATGTTAGCCATCAACAAGTTGGCCATTTCTTTCTTCCCCGTCTTTACCTAATCCTTTCAAGGTAATAGATGGAGAGACCAGAGGACAGCCTAGGGAGAAATTCTGATTGGAAACAATATCTACGTTGTTCCAGGTCCCATGAAACAACACAACAAAAACTCAAATCCTGGACGCAATCCAGATTTTTTTCTGAATACAAATCATATAATGATGCCAATTCACATAACCATCAGAGGCAAAGTCAGGGAATGACCTGCCGAGTTTCTTTCAAAGCTCGGCTCAAGAGCCACCACTGACACAAAGACATTCCCAAGTCCCCCAGTTCTAGTGACACTCATCTTGGATATACTTATGCGTATGCATTGTCTCCATACATAACTCACTGGAGGACTGGGGGCAGTTTTGTCTTTGGATCCCTGGCCCATGGTAGGTACAGCGAGGATCCATCACAGAGGCTACAGTCTGAAGTTGGTCCCTCCTCCAGAAGGGTTGAGTTAGGGAATTTCAGGTAGAGAAGACAGATTAGTTTCTCACTTCCCTACACTGGAATTTCTTCTATCTAAGAATGCTTAAAATTAACAATACATACTCAGAAATAGCATGTATACCAAGATCACTGAAATGGTTGGGCTTCAAGCTATGTGATCTTTCCTTTATTTTTTTGCACTCTAAGAATTGTCCATTTTCTCTTCTGTATAATAGGGGCCTTTATAGATTCAGCAGCCCTGGGTTCAAATGCCAGTTCTGACACCAACAAGTTGTGTGAGCATGGCTAAGTTATAGAATTTCAGAGTTGGAAACAACCTCAAGAACAATATGTAGACCAACTCATACCTGGCCAAGAATTCCCTTTCTAACTTGCCAAACAAGGCATCATTCAGGCCCTGCACTGAGGGGGAACTGGGGACAATTACCTGGCATCAAGAGGGCCACCATTCCATGGCCCAGAGGCAGTTCACGACCATGGTTTTTCAGATCTGACCCTGCCAAACAACAGAGGCCTTTCCATTAGGATCCCTCAGTCAACAAATTTACAAAGACAAAAGCAAAGGACTCTGGGAGGTGGGGGAGGGAAGGGAAATGACTTGCTTTCCCCTTGATCAGATGCAGTTTCATGAAGAGCTTAAAAAATGTACTAAGCTTTGTTCCCTAACTTTTCATTCCTGTCCATTAAATGCTGCTTTGCTTTATTAGCAAGCCAGCCTCAAAAGAGGAAAGGGTCTTTAATCACTGAAGATACACAGTCAGCCTGGAGGCAGGAAGAAATGGAGCCTACTAAGGATTCTGGATAGTTCCAATTACTGGAGTAATAATAACAATAGCTTGCATTTCCATAGCGTTTTGGGGTTTGCAAAGCACTTCGCATTCATCACTATTATTTGATCTCCCCCACAACCCTCCAAGGCAGACAGGACCCAAATTATTATTATCCACATTTGACAAATGAGAGAACTGAGGTTGGGAAAGTAAAAGCTGCTAAGATTTGTTCTGCTGGTTCATGTGCACGGCAGGATTAGAACCCAGGTCTTCAAACAAATAGAGAAACTGAGGCTTAACAAGTGAGTGTGTAAGAATGTGTGTATGGGGTAGCACCACTGCCAGGGCCCTTGCCATTCATAGCTGATTTGATGAGCCCTGTGAGGTAGGGAGTTACAAGCATGATGACCCTGCCTTTACAGAGGTGCAGAAGAGAGGCTCAGAGGAGAAGGGAAGGACTTACTTGCCATCCCACAGCTAGAGTCAGGACTTGAATTCAGAACCTCTGCGTACAAAAGTAGTGCCATTCATTGATGATGGCACAAGCATGCTACCAAGCAGAGTGTTAACAAAGAGTAGAAACTCAGCAACAACAATTGTACATTGAATAAGCTGCCCACTGATCTATTTCTTTCCTAACACTCAGCATCTGGAAACAGTCGTTGTTGTTGAGCTGTTTTTTTCAATCCTGTCCAACTCTTCGTGATCCCATTTGGGGTTTCCTTGGCAAGGATACTGGAGTGGTTTACCGGTTCCTTCTCCACCTCTGCCATCTCCTTCCACCTGGAAACTTTGCCTTACAATAAAGTTATGCCTATGTCTTTATCAAGCAATGAAAAGGTACACAAGCAAGTTATCAGAAACCAGCCTCTCCCATTGGATAGTCTTCTTATATTGACTAGTGGGCTCTTGTATATTTGATTTAAAGAGTACCCAAGTCTTCCAACTGGTGTATTAGATTTCCAAGACCAAAAGCAAGAAACACATGGAATTGTGGCCAAAGGCCCTTTGACAACTCTGAGGATAACAAAATGGCTGACAGGCTGGAATGCGCATTTATCAGGGGCAAACACTGGCACAAAGCCTTATTCTACTTTCTTTGAAAATAGAACCCTCCTCACGCATGGTGGAGTGGACATCAATCTTCTGATTGACAAGCATTTATTGAATGTGCCAGGTACTGATCTGGATGGTGAGCACACAAAAGCAATGGTTGAACAGTCTCTACTGTTAGGGAGCTAACATTTTATCAGGGGAAATTCAGTAAGCATATATGGGTGGGGAACACAGGAAGGCCCAATCTAGGAGGGGGGACAATGGGATTATAAGAGGTATAAATGGGGAGGGAGGCCATTCTAGGCATGGCAGAACAGCCTGTGCAAAATCACAGGGGTGAGACACGGACTATGCTGTGGGAAGATGATACCAAACTATTTAGCCAAAGGGTCAAGACTTCAAAGGGAGAAAAGGGAAAATAGAGCAGTGTGAAGGGCCTAAAAGAGTCCTGAGAGGATGTAGGGACTGGGAGGTAGAGAAAAAACAAAGACTAGGAATAGAGCCTCTGACTATCCCTCTTTGTGCACAGCTGAAGCATTATGGGAGAAGAGGGTGACCCCTGCCTCAGTTTTCACACCTCTCAGATGAGGCTATCACCAAACTGGCTGGGTTAACGTGAAGAGGTTGGCAGACTTTAAAATACAGGAGTTGTCACAATCATCAATCCAATCAGACAAACCTTCCTTTTGTTGTTGCTAGTCTGGAGCTGTGATTTCATTCAAGTGGGAAACTCTTCTTGTGGAAATTGCCCCCCCCGCCCCCCACTAAAGCAGAGAAGATCTGCAGTCCATCCATGACTTTAAAATGTTAGGGGAAATGAGTGTAGGTAACTGGCTCAGAGTCATACATCCAGTGTATTTCAGAGGCAGGACATGAACCAGCATATTCCTAGTTCCAAGGCTGGCCCTCGGTCTCCATCACCCTGCTGCCAAGTGAACTGGGTAACAAGGAAGCAGTCCCTGCCATCATGGAGTTTGCATGCCACTGAGGAGACATGTGCACAGTTACCTATCTGTTGTGTGCATGATGTGATTTTGAGAGGGAGAAAACACTAGTAGCTGGGGCAGGGAACCATCAAAGACCTCGGGCAGGTGGCACCAGAGCTATGCTTTGGAGAAAGAGAAAGATTCCCAAAGCAACTCTAGATTCTATGGTCTGTGTTCCAAGACTTTCAGTTAAATGGCTGTGTCAAGGACAGAATGACTGAGAAGGTTATCCCAGGAGTTTAAGGACAACAGCAACTTTTCAGAAATTCTCCTTTGTCTTTTAATGAGTAGATATTGTCATGGCATGGCAGTAAGGGAGGGGTCAGGAAGAGAGAGAAGGAATGATCTGAAGAGAGACCCAAGGAGCTGAAGACAGTGGTATCACAAAAGCCAAAGCATGAGAGAGTACACAAAAGGTCAGTTGGGTCAAATGCTACACAGAGGAGAAAGACAATGAAGACTGCAGGGGAGGGGGAAGAGGCATCGGATTCCTATGTTGATGACTTGGGTTGTTTTCAAGGAGCATTGAGGACAGAAGCTAGAATGCAGGGGTCGGGAAGCAATCTATGGATGAGGAGGTAAAGACAGTAGGTGACCTTTTCAAAAACGACTGGTGAATGGAAGGGAACTCAAGGGTCTGAATAGGACCAAGGCAAGGCTTTTGTTGTTTTGGGGAGGTGATCGTGTTGACCCGATGAGAAGTCAACAGAGATGGAAGACTAAAGATTTGTGACAGAGAGATGGGAGGATTACTCAAAATCCTAGAGGGGAGGGGGATCAAGGACATAGGTAGAGCAGGATTGACTCCAACAAAGACTAAGCAGAGGGACAATCCAGAGGACAGAGTGGGGAAGAGTAGATAACACCATCATCTGAGCCCTATGAGTCCAGAGAGAACGAACTCAAGAAGTGGTCAAGAAGTGTGCTTTCCTCTGGGGAAAGCCAGGTCTCAGTTCTTTTGAGGAGGTGGTAATACAGAGGAGTTCCCATAGGCAGGGGGAATAAGCAAAAGCCACCTCAGGACTGGAGCTGCAAGAGGGACAGGCTGACCCACAGCAGGCCTGAGAAGGAGCAGTGCTGACCCAGAAGGGGTTAAGAGAAAAGGAAGATATAGTAGGGGCATAGAGTTTGTACCCAGGGCAGGAAACTTGAGTGAAAATGATCAGGGCTACAGTATTGGCCTGGGAGGCATGTGGACAGTAGGATTGGCAGAGTAGGTAGCTTTCAGTTAAAACTAGGAGTTTTAGAGCAAGTAGCTATTTAAGAATTCTCATTTGTCTGTTTCCAAGTAGATGTTGCTATGGCATTATGGTAGCCAATCAGTAATGGAGTTAATGGAATGAATGAGCCCCAGCATTCAGGTTGCCGTGGTAGTGATGACATGGACGATTGTCCTTGCTAGGTGATTGGAATCTTGATAAAAGTAGTGAAGCCTCCAATGCGAGAGGGAATGATGGAGCGAGAGCATCGTGCTCATCCCTCATCCTATGCAGCTAGGATAAGGACCTCCGAAATGGCATCCACAGAACGCTCAAGAGGAGAAGGAGGCGTCATAAGACCACCATCACCTATTGTCCACCTCGGAAGGTTTCAGGCTCAGCCTAATATGATCCAAGGTCTAGGGGGTAGAGGCTTTGCTGGAGGAGACGGAGGAGATCGAGCTATGCTCCGTCCAGTTATCTATCACAGAAGGCCTCAAGTCTTCCTCTACAGCTTCCACCGAACTCAGGCTGGGGCCAGGGGTGACAATGGAGTTGGTCTCATACCACCTCCTGTGGCCCATCCCAGGTCACCCCCTCCCTTACCTGTCAACCTTCAGGGAAGTTATGGTGGAGGAGGAGATGGGCAACCCCGAGCAATATTCTTTATCATGGCCCATTCAAGAAGAGCTCTGGGCTTTCCAAACCACTTCCCGGGAGCTTTCCATATAGGTGGGGAAGAAGAGACTCACCCAGTGCCCTCTCTAAGGGCCCATCCCCGAAGGCATCCTGGCCTACCAAATATCTTTCGTGGAGTTTCTGATGCAGAAGGAGATGAAAGAGTTCAAGCAGTACCCCTGCAAGACCATTGGTTCCAGATGTCTGCAGGGTCAATTTGACAGCTACATGGAGTTTCCAAAAGGGGAGGGGATGAAGAGGCTAGAGGGATGTCCTCCCCCACATGCATACACATACACAAACATATATACATGCCTCCCACACACATGAAGACACACACACACACCCAGAAAAAAGGAAAAAAGGGGAAAAAAGAAAAACCAAGAAAAAAGGGGGGGAAAAAACAAGAAAAAAATCCCTTCCCACGTGTCCAGGCCTTTGAGAGGGTGTAATCTTTTACATTAAATATACTTTACATTCTCAGTCTCTAAGAAAAGAAATGCACTGGTCATTCTTTTTTCATGTCAGTCTGTGGAAAACCTTACAGAATCTCAAAGATTCTATCCATATCTATAGGGAAGCCCAGATAACCATCCATTGGTAGCACAACATTTCAAAGTAAGTGAAAGAGTTAACCTGTTGGCTTTATTTAAACAGAAGAGAGGTGCATGGGAGGACCATCACTCAAAGAGAACAGCAACTAGATGGGGAAAGCCACTGAATGACTGCTGTTACCTAGCTCCTTTTCTCTCTGCATCTCCCTCTTTCTTTGTCTCCCTGTGCTTCCCTCTTCTCTTTCTCCTCTCTCCTTTTCCTCCTCTCCCTCCCTCCTCTCTCTCCTCACTCACGTCTTTCTCCTCTTCCTCTCTCCCTTTTCTTTCTCCTTCTCCCCCTCTTCCTCCCTCCTCTTTCCTTTCCCTCCTCTTGTTCTCCTTCCCTCTCTCTTCTCTCTCCCCCTCCTTCTTTCCTTCTGTCCTCTCCTCTTCCTCTTTTCTCTCCCTCCCTCCTCTCTCTCCTTTTCTCTGTCCTCTCCTCTCTTTCTCTCTCCCTCCCTCCCTCCCCCATCTCTACTCCCTTCCCCACCATTTTCATCCTCCTCCTTTCTTCCTTCTCTCCTGTCAATGCCTTAAATCTTGGGAAACAGGTATTCACTAGACCCTGTTAGTGCAACTGAAGGGCTAACAGGTTGGCTAAGACTTCAGCTATATTCTAAGCTACAACTGGAAAGCATGTGGGTTTCCCCTTATCTTTTAAGTTTAAAAACTTGGAGAACAAGAGGGAAACAGGTAAGGGGTAGGGAGGGTCCTGAGACTAGAAATGGATTTTTAAGAGTATTCTGAGCTCTTTAGAAGATGTCAACTTGACTCCAAAGTAGCCTGGCAATGGAGATGGGTACATGGGTATTCCTGAGGGTGGGACAGATTAATCCTAAGAGTCTAAATAAGTTACATTTACCAGTTCCAACAGGCATGCAGTAGGTCAGGTAGGAGAAAAATGTCTCTCAGGAACCTCATATGAGAAACAGATCTAGACACCCTTGCCCTTTAAGAATGCCATTTTTTAGTGAACAGTGGATCTCTTGGTCAGATGTTTTATCTCACGTTAAAAATGCTTATTTTAGAACACATCTATCTGTAACTAGGGGACTTGATTTCCTTCCTTACTCAGAGTTAGAGTTCTTTCTCCCAATTCCCACAGTAGAAACCATGGAAATTCCCTCAGACTCAGTCCCCAGTGGACTTTTGGAGGCACAAAGTCCAATCAGTCAAACTGCAGCATTTCCAGGCTAAGATTTCTCTTGTACTCTGAGCTCGCACGACTTTAGCTCATTTCACTGTATTGAGTTCTGGCATCTTTTTAAGAGTTGGGTAAGAAAATAATTGTGAATATTTACAGGTTTGCAAAGTGCTCTGTATAGAGACAGATAGTGTCAGTTTATCTGGGATCTCAACATTTCCTCGTCTCTCCTTCGCCCCCCATCATCAAACCTTAGCCCAAAAGGGCAAAGGGTAAGCAATTTTCTTAAATATGTGTTTCCCTCATCTAATTATTTATTTATTCAGTGATATTAGAACTCAGAGCAGACCAAGCAGTTCAACTTGGTATCCATGGAATCTTTGTGATGTCAGAGCTGGACAGAGTCAAGACGACCAGTGTTCTAATATTGCCTCTTAACAACTAGAAGACTATGAGGCAAGCTCTTACTCCATCTGAGTGAGTCTCAATTTACTCATCTGTAAAATGGAAAAGGAACAATTATGCCATAGCAACTTCACAGGGCTGCCATGAGTCTAAAATGAAATTATGTAAAGCACTTTGCAAACCTCACCCTCATTTGAGTCCAGTGATAAAGATGAGGAATTTATTCTGCCAAAGAACCAAAGCCAAACTCTAGGACTACATGTAACACTTCTATGGACCCTTCTCCGCCAACACAAAGGCGAATCAGGGGATGGTAGAAAGGGCAGTGAAAGGCCTGTCACTTCTTATTAGACATCCCCTAACAGTCTAGACCAGGGGTTCTCAACCTTCCTAATGCCGCGACCCTTTAATACTCGTATGTGGGCATATCTGCATGTGGGCGGACCCGCCTGGAGACAGATGGAGGAGCAGTGTCTGTGGTGACCCACAGGGTGAGAACCGCTGGTCTAGCCTGTCAGAATCTTTTGGAATCCTGATTCTGTCATCCAGTGTTCTACTATCCCTCTTAGCTCTGTGTCCTCTACAAATTAGATAGCATATAACCTGGGCCCTGAAGTGACTTATAAAAACATCAGAATGTATAGCATAGATCCCTGGGCCACTCCGCTACAGGTCTTTGGTCAAACCACCATGGAACCTTCAATAAACATTCTCATTCTCAACCCATCAGACTGAACAGTCATCTAGACCAGGTTTCTTAAACTTCTTCCACTCAAGACCCCTTCAGCATTTCTTTAACTGTGGGTCACAACCGAGAAGCCCTGAATTCTAGGCCAGCATTATCCAACTCAAACAGAAATGGGGGCCACTAAACCAAACACAAGGATCCCTACAGGCTGCACAGTGACTTAGTTTTCAAATGCCATATTGTCTATGGTTTCTTGTATTTTTATTTATTTTACTCGATATTTCTCAATTACATTTTAATCTGGTTTGGGCCACAGGAGGGAGCATTGTGGGTTGCAGATTTGACATCTCCGGTCTAGACCACAGCTCTCCACAAGAGTAAGAGGAAAACCAAGAACCCAAGAGCAGGGGGAGATACTTTGTCAGATTCTTGGCTAAAAGATAGGCAAACTCTCCTCCTGATCTAGCAGCTTAATAACTCCATCTGTCCTAGGCTCCAAATGGCGATACTCTTATTTCCATCTCCATTGATCTTTGCCGCCATGCTTCCTTATTCTGGCCATAGGAATTGTTTGTGATCAGCTACTCTCCCTTTATATTCTGGTCCCCTTGAAAACTATCCTTTTGAAAACCATTTTCTAGTCATGGGTCCCATGACACCAAGTCTCCGAACAGGACCCAGAGTGCTAGAACTAGGTCTGAATCCCAGGCCTGCCATTTACTATCTGTGTAACCTTAGCCAAGTCACTTCATTTTTTTTTAGGCCTCAGTTTCCTCACCTGTCAAATGAGAGTCTAGGATCCAATGGCCCGCAGGGTCCCTTCCAACTCTAAATCCTATTAGCTTCTGTTTCCCATGTATGCACATGCACATCCCTCCCATTAGCATGATCTCCAACACAGTCCACTACACACCCTGACAAACTTAGCTATGAGCTCAGACATACAGGTGTTGACCCAGGCGGTAGTTCTGATAGTCTTAATGACAAGTTAACACATACTTGGAATGCCCCACCACGGCCACTTAGTCAAGAAAATTCATTTTCCAATCTGTTATTTCATTTTCCACCTCCTAGTTTTGTGGAATGTGGGAGAGTGGGGTCCTTAAGAGGGAAAGGTCCAGAAATGTCACTCAAAGAGGCTAGCTACATGATCCTATGCACCTTCCAATTCCGTTCCTCACTGGGGAGTGCCTCTCTGAAGACACTACTTGCCATTTGTCAGACCTTCCAAAAACAAGAGCCTCTCAGCTAGTCCCTTCTTCCCTCACCCCACCCTTGAAGAACTTCTTTCACCAACCACCTGTCAAAATAAAGAAACTCCCTCCTATCTTCTAAAAGCCAACACTGAGGAACCCATTAGAAGGTTTCTTTCTAGGACTTGTTGAAAGATAAAAGGTGGAAATGTTTAAAAGACAACACAATGGGCTTCAAATCCCATAGCTACAGCAGACTAAACATGGGTGGTGGAGAAAGAGCACGGGGTCATAGAGGCTCACAGCTCTCAAAGTGGATGAGATCTCAGGTGCCACTGAGTCCAACCCCTTCATTCTGAGGAGAAAGAAAAGGAGGGCCAAGGAAGTAAAATTACTCAAGTAGCGTCACATCCCTGATCCCATATCTATGACTGGAAAGGACCTGGGAAGTTAGTGAGTCCAGCCTTCTCATTTAAAGCAGAAAAGAAACTGGGGTCTGGGGATGCCAAAGGACTTGCCTGAATTTAAACTGTTACCTAGGAACAGGACTGAGATTTCAACCCAGGTCCTCTGACCCCAAATCCAGTGCTGAAAATATCCCTCTATGGGAAGGGTGTGTGTAGACACACACACACACACACACACACACACACACACACACACACATACACACACACACACACCACACACTCCACTTACAAATAATAAATTTTTTTTTTGCTTTTTGGAGGGGGGAGGGCAGGGCATTTGGGGTTAAGTGACTTGCCCAAGGTCACACAACTAGTAAATGTTAAGTGTCTGAGGCTGCATTTGAACTCAGGTCCTTCTGACTCCAGGGCTGGTACTCTATTCACTGCCCCCAAACAATAATTTGCAAGTAGATTCTTCCCACCATGTAACATGTTATTCATGTTCAGGAATACAGCTGAATTAGATTTTTTAGTAACCTATTGCAGCACCAGTCCTGAATTTAGAGTCAGAGGACCTGAGTTCAAATCTTGCCTCTGCCATTTCCCATGGGACCTTCGGCAAGCCCCTTAATTTCTCTGCGCCTCAGTTTCTTCCTTGGCTGTAATAAAGGAGCAGGGCCACATGGCCTGTAAGGTCCCAGACCTCCAAACTTGTGTTCCTATGAAACCAAAGGAACCAAGAAATGTCCTCTGATCTATGGAAGACAGTATAGATAGCCAAGATTGAACCAAACCAAGACACTGGAAAACTACCAGTCTCCAGATTATTTTGTTTCTTTAAAAGTGGGGAAATAATGGGACAAAAGAGGAGAATCACTAGCCGCATTTTAGGGACATTAGTGCTGCTTTTTAATAAGCAATATTTCCTCCAGGAAAAGGAGGACAGGATAGAAACACTGGAAACATTACTCTAAGGAATGGTAAGGGGACACAGACATGGACATGGACACGGACAGATAGACATATACATACACACATATTCTTTACCCTCAAGCAACTTATTGCAGGCCAGTTCCTCACACTGTGTGTCATGTTATCGGTTTCTGGAAATACAGCTGAATTAGGTTTTGGTAACTCAGGTAAGCACCTGTTTCCTGCTCTCAGTTTCCCTTCTAACACCCTTTCCAATTTCATCTTCTCATATCTGGCTCTGAGGTTAGGCCTTGGGATGTTGCCTCTCCTTTTGTCTTTATGCCCAAAGGCAAGCCTAATCACAAACTGAAAGTGTTGTCCTTCTACCACAAAGTCCTAGAGTGCCAAACAGTTCCACACACCTGCTGTCATGAATCATGGCTGCAGGCAAAATTTCAGAGTAAGGCAGCTTCAGGAAGAATGGGGTATGGAGTCCTACAGTAAGAATTACAGAATGTTGCCTTAGAGGGAATCTGGTCTCACTCCTTTATTTTATAGATGAGGAATCTGTGACCCAAGTGGCCCAAAGTCCTACAGGCAGTAAATGGAAGAGCCCAGGCTCCAATACCAGGCCTGGGCCTCTTAGCCTTGCTTCTTCCACTACCATATTAGCAGCCAGGGTTTGCTCGGACTAGGATCCTGCTGGAAACCAAAGGAGGAGGAAGATTTGAACAAAGATTCACAGAGGCCCATCTCCATGAAGCCAGCCCAGTGAGGGTTCCAAACAAATGTTGCTTCAGCTAAGGCAAGGCTTCATTCTATATCCCTGCCACCCCACCCCACCCCACCCCAGCTACATTCTGTCAAAGTAAATCTACCAGCTGGAAAAGACCATCCAGGAGCATTTTATTAAACAAAAGGAACTTTAGGGAGGGGCAAGAAAGAATGAAAAGATGAGAAAGGGCTGCCAAGGTCAAAATTAATCATTGCAAAAAGAGGAGGAATGTAAGGGCAGCTGGTTCAGCAGAGCTAAGGAAAACTATTTGTGGGGTAGTTACAGGAGGTGAACAGAGATACAAGACAAAAAAGCCATGACAGTGCAAGAATGCTTAAGTGCAAATAGAGAGGGCCTAGAAAAATTCTCCACCATTCCCCCTCCTCCCCCCAAAAAGAAATTGACAATTCTTTCACTGCTAATAGATTCCTAAATATCTCAAGATTTGATGGCTTGTCAAAAAAGTTAATTTAGTGTGTGCTTTCTGGGAATTTCCCAGGAGAAGGCTGAGCCTTTCACTGTGCCATAATGGTAAGCACCTTCATGACACCTCAACCCCCCATAAAGCCTGTGAACTGTCTTAAATGTATTGGCTGTGCTGAGCCTTGTCCCTTCCCTCCATCTGAGTGACGAGGAAGAATTATGGGTTGGATGACAAATCAGAGTGTGAAAGGCAAAAAACTGGAGGAGAAAGGTAAAGAGAGTGATTGGATCCCACAGCTAGAGCTGAAAGAGAACTCAGGTCACTTAGTCCAATTCCATCATTTTCTAGAGGGGAAAAGTGAAGCCCAGAAAAAGTTAAGTGATTTACCCAAGGTCACCCGGATAGTAAACGTCAAAGTAGGGATTCAAACTCAAGTCTTGTGACTCCAAGTTCAGTGCATTTCCTTGGTGACCACACTGCCTCCCAGACTTTCATAGGGTGCTAGGCAGAGGAGAGGTGACACCAAAAGTTTGGAAAACCGTTCAGACATAACGCATATGTTGTCATACCTCGAAAGTCCTATGTAAATATCAGTTATTATTACTGTTGTTGTCATAGCCTCAACCTTGCCTTGTCTGACAAACTGTGTGGACAACAGAATTAGGAACTCTAAGAGAAATGGCAGGACACCAAACACAGTCAGACTTGCATGAACTGACACAGAATGAAGAAAACAGAACTGGGAGAAAACACTCATTTACTACAAGGTAAATGAATTTCATATTAAACAACACAAATTCCAATTCTACACACATCTCATTTTGGTTCCAGAGGGTTAATGGTGAAACACATTTCCCTTCTCTGAGTAAAGAGGTGGTGGTCTGAGGGTACAGATCAAGGCATACACTGTTAATTACAGTCATTGACAGTTTGTTTGACCTAACTTTTCCTTAGTTACAAAAGAGAGTTCTATGGTGGGGGTAGATTTTTGGAAGGTGACAGTAGTGTTAAAAAAAAAAAAAGAGAGAGAAGCAATACAATTTCCCCAAAACAAGAGGGAGGAATTTGGAGGGGCAAGGTTGAAAGAGTGGCACTAAGGGCATAACATAATCAAGCTGCCCAGAAGTCAGAACCAGGTCAGTAGCAGCACAGTCCCCCAGTCTACTTCTTGGGGGCCCTATGTCAGAAGGATGTGGTTTGGGGCTATGCCTGGCGCTAAGTCATCGGCAACTGCTCAATCCCAGACACACCCTGGCATAGTTTCTTGGATCCCTCAGGAATGAAACCAGAAGCACTATCACCCCCTCCACAGCAGCACCTCCAGAAAATGGAGCCCAGTCACAGGGAGTGATCCCAGCCATCATCTACATCTCCTCAGCCCTCTGCATTCTCCTATTGGCAATGGCAGTGACCCTGCTGGGACGGAAGCTTAGGGAGAAGCACCAGAAGCTTGGGTGCCTCCTGGCCCAGCAATGAAGAGGAAGTGGGTTCCTGGACAACAATCCCCTCCGGCATCAAGCTTCCCCCAGAGGAGCAGCTTATTTGATCCCCCAACTCCACCAACCCCAATAGCTGGACCTGTCTGACCTGGTGCCACGCCCACTGGGACAGCACCTTTCAGTGGGCATGTGGACTGACATGGAGGGCCTCAGGTGCCAGGGGCTAGAGAAGAGCAAGCTACCAGCCACCTTCACCACCCCACTGTGACTAGGATGCCTGTGGACCTTGGCATGGGGATGGCAGCTACCTCCATCTTGTGTCTGACAAGCCTCATGTTTGCAGCTACTGTGCCCTCTGTCCTCATGTTCTTCTCCTACCGTTCGATCACAGTGCCCTTGTCTTTCAGTTGGCGTAAGCCAAGGCCCCCCAGGATCCCAAGGATTACTCATGGAGATGGGTGCCCCACTGGGGTTAGGATGGGCACAAGAGGCCTTCTTCCCCTTGGAGCATGGCAGAATCCAGTCACTCATCCTAGAAACCTTGACGTACCTCAGCCCAGCCCCAACCCTCCTGCCCTCCGTAGGCTCTGAAGTCACCTGTTCTCTCTGGACTTCTGAAGTTAGAGTAATAGTTCTTGGAACTCCTAAAATAAATGCTAAGACATCTATTCTACTGCCATTCTGGACAAGCTCCTTTCTCTGGTATCCCCCCTGCCCTACCTGTCTCCCCTCATCTGTCTTCCCTTGTGCTTTTACTTCCTCTTCCTTCTAACTCTGAGGGAGGGGCCACTTGAGTTCAACTTTTGAGATCGTCTGGAAGCTAAAAGAAAAGAACATTGATAGGAAGCTGGAGAAAGGAGGCAAATCTCCTGCATGTTCCCCTTCAACTAGCTGGACTTGAGGAAAGAGGGGAGGGGAGGAGGCAGGGTTGGGTTGCCAGAGGGACACACAGTCAGAACTATGACTATGGCCTTACATACATCTTTGGGACTAAAGTCTGCCTTGTTTTCCTCCTTTTAATAAAACTTTCCTATATGATACTGTGAACTGGAATGCTTGCAAGTGGGGTGGCAAGCCTCTCTATACTGGGGGTTACCATGCACACAGTTTCCCAGGTTTCCTGGGAAGTGGGCTCCTGGACAACAGGAGGTGCCAGGGGGCTATGAGACAAAAGAGAGATAATGTCCTGAGTGTCCTGGGCCCTTTCGTTTCCTGAAAATCTCTGATACCAGAGTGCTGCCCTCTACCACAAGTGTACTGGCTAAGGCAAAACTAGCCTAATGACCACAGTACTCATCTTTGCTTGAGGAAGATTCTCAGCTTCCCAATATATGCAGTGGCCAGAAAAGAGGTAGAAAATTATCTTAAATAAGAGTCTTGTGTACAAGAGGAGGCAATTTCCTATGTAACAGGAATAACACAGTGGGGGGAAAGAAACTGGAAGTACAGTAAGCGTCCTTCCGTTGGGAAATGAGAACCAATTGTAACACATGAATATGATAGAATACTATTGAGCTATAAGAAATTACAAACAGGAAAAAATTAGAGAAATGTAGGAAGATATGTGTCCACTGATGCAGAGCATAGAAAGCAGAACTAGGAAAACAACAGACACAATTTAAAAAGCCCAATGCTACAAGGCAACTAAACTCTGAGGAATTACAACAACCAATCTAGTCACAGAAAATAGATGATGAAACACACCTCCCTCCTTTTGGTAGGTTGGGGGGGGGGGGGCAGTGTTACAAAGTTACAACATCAGTTGGTTTTGCTTACCTCTTTATTTGTGGCTGTTGGAGGTAGTCTACCCTGAAAGGCCTGTAATGGACACTTTTCTTATGTTAATGAGAACAAAAACCCAATTGGGTGTCTAACCACTGAAATGTGGCTACCCAAACTGTGGCCTAGGTATGTAAAGCAACATTATTGCTCTGTACAAATCAAGAAACATGAAGAATTCTCGGAAATATGGGAAGACTTTTATGAACTGATGCAAACGGAAGTAAGCAGAAGTGGGAAAAGAATAGGTGTAGATATAACCATATAACCATGTAAATGAAAGAATGTTACAACCAAGCCAAGACATTGTGTAATTATTGAAGCAATCGATTTTGGCCCCGAAAAGAGACAAGGACATACATTTCCCTTCCCTGCTTCCAAGGAGAGGTGAGTGACTACCAGCTTCACTTTTTTCTTTGTTACATGGGAAGATTCAATGGGACTGGTATATTCAGAAATGATTTAAGATAGAGACTAAAAGTATTAATAATAGGTGTTCAGGGTTTTTTCCCCCAAGACAAAGGAAAGAGATAGCACAGTCTAAGGTCCAGAGAGAAATACTGCTAAATACAAATATTGAAACATAAGCCCTAACTGCCTTCTTTTTAGTCTGGCTTATTTGGTCTTGCTTTATTTTCACCTGACCTTTCCTCAGTAAATAGTGCTTCCAGACACTCCTAAAGTAGATAGACAGATAAATAGATAGCATTGGCGACTTTACCTAGGAGACTTTAGCTTGAATCTCAGAACTACCACTAAGTCTGGCAGGGGACTGTGATACTTGGACAAGCCAACTCACTGAGCCCAAGCCTCAGTTTCCTTCTCTTAAAAAATGAGCGTAATCAATTTCCCACTACCCACCTCCTCCCAGAGTTATTATGGGAAAGGGGCTTTGCAAAACCTTAAAGAAATGTGAGTTATTATTAGCAAGAAACACAATATGTGGGGCAATTTCTAGTTAATAAAAGGCAGATTTCCAAACTGCATTTTCAAAACAGTCCCACCTCAGGAGGTCACTGGAGCAAAGCCAGAAGCCTCAAGCAGAACCAGCCCCAGGGAGAATGCAAAGAGAGCAGGCTTGGCTCCTTTCCAGATTTCCCCCACTGTTCAGAAATTAATAACGCCTGCAAATTTCCTTTTATTCTAAGTGATCAAGTTAGATCAGCAACCAGGGGTTCCTCATATTAATATGGTCAATTACAGAGAGGCCAGAAACAAAGGGAGGGGCAAAGGGGGTGAAAGGGGCGTTTGAAAGAAATGCCGGTTTCAGAAGAGAGCATGGAGAAAAATTCAATCAGATGCAGGGGACAAAGAATCCTGATGAGGACTCAGAGGGGCTGGCCAAAGATCCTTGCTACTTTATGCGTCGAAATTAATTTAAATGTAAATCACCACTAAGCCAGTTCGGTTGTTAAGTTTGTAATAAAACATTGTTTTTAAAGGCCTCTCTTTTACTTTCAAAGTGCTGGCACCCAGAAATAGAGAGAGTTGGGAAAGGCCCTTCAAGATTATGGAAGAGCTTATTAGTAATTATCCTATCAGTTGTTTACATAAGAGATTCTGTAATTAGCATGTCGATTGTTTGTATGCAAATGATTCTTCTAAAATGTGTATAGAAGGGGGGAAAGTGTTAAAAAAAAATCCTCTTCCTCCTCCCCCCCCCCCCATCTCATTACACAATTCCTTTGCTTAGCAAACCCTTTCATTAAGTGCAGAACAAAGGTAGACCAGCCCAGGCCCAATTATCACAGGATTTTATGGTATTCTGGTCCCCCTCGGCACACAGCCTTATAAACAACCTTTATAGCTTTCCACATAGAAAGCAGGACTGACAGATTCCCAGCTGCTCTTGTCCCCATTGAGGGAAGCCGCACCTGGAGACTGCTAACGCAACCCTTTAGACCCGAACCTAAGAAGTCTGGCCACAGACATGGTTTAGGAATGTCTTGGGATGATAGCCGCTCGACAGAGCCAGGGGCGTTTACCCCTCAGATACAGACCCAAGACAAATGACTCACCACGTATCCACAAAAGAAAAGCTGTTTGAAACTTGGTCATGGTACCCTAGGGGAGAAAGATGGTACAAATCTTAATCATCCCCATTTTACAGATGAAGAAAGTAAGCTCCAGGGTGAAGTGACTAGGCCAGGAGTCCCATGGTCTTCTGACGACAAGGCTATGCCCTCACTGGGCTGCCTGTCAACCATTTTTTTTTTTAATGTACTACTCCATTATTTCTAAACTTATTCATTAACTTTCGTTTTCAACTTATCCACTGAAATAACAGGTTTATTATCTTAATGGAGGAGATTTAGACCCTGGGACAAGGAATATGCTTTATGCCTATATAAGAATTTGGGGGGAGTTTTTTTTTTTTGGAAGGGGGAAGGCAAGGCAGTTGGGGGTAAGTGATTTGCCCAAGGTCTAGTAAATGTCTGAGGCCAGATCTGAACTCAGGTCTGCCTGACTCCAGGGCTGATATTCTACTGACTCAGCCATCTAGCTGCCCCCTGTCAACCACTCTTAAAAAATATGGTCTATTTTAATGACCACCAGAAATGCATGTTGCCAGTCTCAACTTTTCCTCTGACAATGGGGGAGAGAGAAAGACAGAGAGAAGAAAGAGAGGGGAGAGAGAAAGAGACAGAGAGAGACAAAGAGCAGATGATGTTCCTTTTATGGATCCTCTATGGAACAGGGAATCCATACAAAGACATAGTTGAATGATGAGAAAGCATGAGAGGGCTGCTATCTGAATCAGTGGAGGGAGTGCCCACCCCAATGAAGCCATTCAACTAGCCACATAGAGGCTCTTAAAATTGCATTTTACTCTTCCTTTCTAATGAGGCCTTGATCTTTAAAAGCTTTTGAAGATCAATACTCAACTTAATGTCTCCACCCACCCAATAAAATCATTATACTTCTCAGACAATGATCTTTGCATCTTCCCTTGATGATTTATTAAATGTATATGCCCTGCTCAGTTTCAAGTGAGTGCCCAACCAGGTTGGTGTGTACACCCCAAGCCTACCTGTAAGACAGAGGCACCTCTGAAACTGATAACAGAAAGAGAGAGAGCATATCCACGACTTGGAAGATTTCTAGACCAGACCTGTGATTTTATCAGAAGAGATATATTCCCAATAGAAGTGCTCCCTCCACCAAGAGCTCAAGAAGACAATACGATGCATACCGTAATGTCCATGGAAATAAGAAGGAAGTGCAATACTCTATAATCACAATGGTCAAGTTCGGTCCTGAGAAGAAATGAATCCTTCCCTTATTTGCACGAGTTGTGGGGAGTGAGAAAATGGAATATTGCCAGATTTGTTAGATGTCTTGGTTAATTTTTCTGAATAGTTTTCCCCCCTTTTTTGTCTTCTTCATCACAAGTAACGGCTCACTAGGTAAAGAAGGGCAAGGAATTCATTCAAAAGTAAAGGTGATGAGAATTTTTTTTTAAAAAAAATCAATAAAAATTTGAAGTTTATGAAGAATGAACTGGGTAGAAGTCACTTCAAACTACCTATGCAAATTGAAAGACATGAAAAATATAATCATAACACTCACAGGCACTCTTTTCTCAGATGCTAAATGCATTTTAATTGAACAAAAATAGGGTATATATTCCCACCCCTCCCCCCACTAAGTATTCAAAACATTTCAAAGATTTCATTGAGAGGCAGCATGGTACAATGGAAAGAATGCTGGATTTGGCCTCAGAGGACCTGGCTCTGCCACTTACTAGCTATGTGACCTTGGACAAGTCCCTTTCCCTCCCTAGGCCTGTTTCCTCTTCTGTAAAATGAATGTTTGGACTTCCTGGCCTCTGAAGTCCTTTCCAACTATAATCTTGTACTCATTTAGATTTTTCTGAAATATATGAAAAGTCCAATGGTGAACAAATCCTAAATTACTTCACAAGCCAGCTTGGGGAAGCTGAAGGAGGAGAAGGAGGCTAGTTGTTAAATCCAACACAAGGCCACCTGCAGGAGAAGGCAGAAAAACGGAAACCTCCTTTGTAAAGGAAGCATAGGAGTATTCTACCAAAACAGGAAAAAGTAAAATCAAGGAACCCAAATTAAGAGAGTAGGAAAAATGTTGGATAGAGAGAAAATTTTAAACTGGCCCCTGCCCTGAAGGCTCTCAAGTCAACAGTATTGTAAGAATCAAATGAGGTACCATTAAGGAGGGCGTCAAACCTTGGGGTACTGGGCCAATTGTTCTTATCCACTGAGCTTACCAAGTTCAAGATTGTGGATTCACTGCTCCTTGAACTATTGTGGGTAGAGAAGTGAAGGCCAGGATCAAAGTGGGAAAAACTTTTCAGTTTTCTTCCCCAAGGTTTTCTACTCTTTCCTCAGATCCCCACATTCCAAAATAAAGCAAACCCAATGATTCTATGAGCCAATTAAGTTGTTTGGGACCCTTTTTCCCCTCTACACCTTTCCCCTTGATGATTTCACCCATTCTCATGGGCTTAATTATCTCCTCTATACAGATGGCTTCTAAAACACGGAAGGAAGGAAGGAAAGAAGGAAGGAAGGAAGGAGGGAGGGAGGGAGGGAGGAGAGAGGAAGAAAAAGAAGAAGGAAGGGGGAGAAAGGGAAGAAGGGAGGGGGAAGAGAAGGCAGAAGGAAGAGAAAGATGGGCAGCTAGGTGGCACAGTGAATGGAATACCAGCCCTGGAGTCAAGAGGACCCGGGTTTCAAACTCGGTTTCAGACACTTGACACTTATTAGCTGTGTGACCTTGGGCAAGTCACTTAACCCCAATTGCCTTGCCTTCCCCCCTCCAAAAAAAAAAAAGAAAGAAAAGGAAGAGAAAGAGACAACTATAGCTAGCCCTAATGTCTTCCCTGAATGCCATGTCTCATTTCCAACTGTCTGCTGGACCTCTCAACCTACATGTCCAGGTGGCACCTTAACACACCATTATACCCCCATCCCTACCCCAAATCTACCCTGTCTTCCACCCTCCCTTTTTCTGTTCAATACACTACCATATTTCCTCTCCCTCAATCCCCACAACCAGTCATTTACTAGATCCTGCCAATTCTGCCACCACGAGATTTCTTTTCCCTCTTGCCCATCTCTGCACATAATTGGCCACCACCCCTTTTTTAGGCCAGGTCCCAATCACCTTTCCCCCAGACTATTTTTTAGCCTTACCACCACTATTAATAGCTTCCGCCTGGTCTTCCTACCTCCAGTCTCCTTATTTTTAATTCACTCGTCATAGTTGTCCAAATAATATTCTATGACACACTCCACAGCTCAAACCCTTCAGTGGCACTCTCCTATCTCTAGGATAAAACAGAAACTCTTTGGCCAAGTAGTCCAGGATGTCCACAATCTAGCTCTCAAACTCTCCTTGCCCTCCCCCTTACCCCACCCCTACTTTGCTCTGCTTTGTCCCTCACTCTGGTCCTCGCCATCCACACTTCCTTAAGGCCATGCTGTTCTCCCTCCTGCTCCTGGAGGCAGGGATTAGGTCTCACACTTAATAAATGTTAGCGGAACTGATGTCTTTGAATACATAATGCACTTTTGTTTCTCAACTAAACCAGTGACTTACTCAGTGTACTAAGGGAGAGCAGAACCTCCAACACCGGTTGGAAGTCGCAGAGAGACAGAATTGGCTCAGCACAAGAAAGACCTAATGACAAGAGCGGCCCAACAATGGGAACCAGCTGCTTTCCAAGTCCTGCACTGCCCAGTCCAGGAAATGTTCCGGAGGAGGCTGGATGACCACCCACCTGGGAGGCTACGCAGGGGTAGTCTTTACAATGCAAAGAGGCTAGACCAGATAACTTGGACGCCGCGTCAGTAAGACCGACTCAGACCCCATCTCAGATACTAGAGACGATCTAGGTGACCCCGGAAAAGTCACTTTGCCTCAGTTTTTCCACCTGAAAAATGGAGGTGGAGGTGTGGTCCTAAGGCCTTCCACCTCTAAATCTATGGTCCTATGAGCCTCTAGTCTGGAGTCATTTCCAAGTTTCTGATTCTGACTCCAGATCGAGAGCCTGCTAAATATCTGCCTTATGTGTCCAGCCTTCCAAAAATCTTGGAAATGTTTTTATCTCTAACCTAAAACAGCTATTTGTATATCAAATGCTTTCTATAGTTTTCCATTACAATTAGCCTCTAACAGGAAAACAAACTCAACCCCAATTTAACCCCAACACTAATTAAAACAACAACATGGAGGAATCCTAATGATCACTTCTAGGGGGATGTCTAAATACATAAAGTCTTTTTTCATTTAATCCTCCCATAAAATTCTTGCCTCATCAACTGACCCCCAACTCCCCGAACTGAAAAGAACTGTATACATTGACTTAATTAAAATCTCCCACACGCACACTGGAGCATACGCACACGCTTGCACACACGCACACACACACAAACTTACCTCCCATTTCTGCCTCTCTGAGCCCTGAATCCACCACTCACAGGTTAAGCTACCACTCTAAGTGAAATGTCCCAACCTATCAAAAAAGTGGCTAGTTTCCTGACCTCAGAACAAATCCAACAGGAATCAACCATGAAGGACTTATTAAGCTGCCAGGCACTTTGCTAAGGACCCAAAGACAAAGGTAAAATAGTCCCTGCCCCCAAGAAGCTTATAATCTACCTATGGGGAAACAAGTATACAGCTAAACCAGTAGGAAATAGAAATTAGATTCACATAAATGGACTTTAAGTAAACAGAAAGAAAATACAGTCATTCCAGGGATTGGGGCATGAAGGAATAATGAATCAGGCATGGTCTCTCTGAGGAAATGGTACATGAGCTAAGCCTGAAAGGGAGTGAGGGGTTCCAAGAGGTAGAGGCAAGAAGAGAAAGCATTCCCAGTAGGGGGGACCCCATGTACAAAGACATGGTGACCGAGGATGGAATGTGACACCCAGGGAACATCAAATAGGCCAGTTTAGTTGTAATGGAGAGTATGTGAAGGAGAGAGAAGTGCAATCAGCCTGGCTGGAGAGGCCAGGGTCCCCCTGGGATGTGTTTAGAATATTTGGCAGCTAAGTCTCTATTTTGTACTAGAGATAATGGAGGGTCACTGAAGCTTGAGTTAGAGAATGCCTTGGGCAGTACTGATCAACCTGGGGGGCTGTGAGGGGAATGATTGGACAAGAGGGAACCTGGAGGCAGGGAGATCCTGAACAACTTTTTAAAGACTGGCCACTTCCATTTCTAAGGCAATGGCTGTGGGAGATCCACAAAGCAGAAGATCCCTTGGTCTTTAAGGATCTTATTCGGGTCATTCTAAGAAGAGGCACTCCTACCTCCAGGAGCTGAGATCTCTTTAGTGAACAGAGTGCTGGGGGGAGGGACAGGAGAAGAGATACAGGGCTTCAACACCATTCCTGCCAATCCCTCCACCCTGGGTACACTGCCTTGATGAGTTCCTAGGCCAGAAATCAAACACTTCAGCACCTGGTGGATAAGCCTGTGGTGACAAGCCTCCAGGAACTTTGCTGGGTTGCTGCTTGGCCCCTGGGCTGTATTAGAAGGCTTTCTGGCTTGGTAGGAGCTTGTCAGATCCTGCACTGGCTTTCCAGGACCCAGGGTCACCTCCATATCATGACCAGGATGGGGGCTTTGGAGGAGGCAAAAATGCACTAGGGAATGAGAGGGCAACAGGAGGAGGGTAAGCTAGGCTTTGGGGGTTAAGTGTCCTCTGGACAAGTCACCGGAAGGAGGCCAGAACAAAGAAGGAGCACTGAGAGAAATGGGAGGCTCTGGGAAGCCTATAGGAGGCTTTGGGGAATATAACTGATTTAAAAAAACCCAAGTGTTCCCGACAGGGGAAAGCATAAGGTTGGCACCAGAGAAGAACTCCTAGGAGAAAGCCTCAGTCTAGACTACAGAGCTTATGTGTTGGGCAAGCATGAGAAAAGGTGGTATGGTGACAAGAGCGTTTCCCACTTACCTTCATTAGGGTAAGAAAGGAAGCAAGAGCTTGCTTCACAGCCATGCTGTGAGACAGCCAGTGCCAAATATTATTCCTATTTTACAGATGACAAAACTAAGGCTTCAAGAGAAGAGGTCACTTGCTGGAAGTCACATAGCCAATAAGAGGCGAAGCCAGGATCTGACTCTAAGACCCCAGGACTCGTTCCTGAACACCAACATGACTTCTGAATGTGGAGGACAGAAGAGCATGAGGGAGCCTTTGGAAATTCTAGAGTGAGAGGAGGGGCAGTAACTCCAGTGCTATTTTCCGAATATTAATCCTTTGGGCTGATACAGGATGGATTGTAATTACCCGACCTACATTAGGTGATCAAGGGTTTCTACCTCAGAACAGAAAAACTACTTGCTTTGGAACACTGAGTCAATCTCTTTTTCCTCGACATCCTTAGTTGGGGCCTTGGGCCAATAGGTGCTTAATAAATACTTGTTGATTGAATGAAACTTGATTCAACAAGTATACTCTGTTAAGTGCTTACTGTCCACAAGGCCCAGTGCTGGCTAGACATGATTATAAATCATAGGATCCCAGATAGGGAGCCAGAAGGGATCTCAGAAGTGAGCAGGCCAATGCTCCCATTTTCTCCTCATTTTTAGCCCTAATTTCAGAGGAGGAAACTGAGGCACAGCAAGGTGAAGGAACTTGTATATTGTCACACAGGTCATATCAGGAGGTAGGAATCAAACCCTGGCTTCCTGGATCTAAGTGGAACACTTTTGCATGGATCAGAGAAGGGACCTCAGAGGCCATGAAAATACGTGTTTTACGGTAAGGAAACTAAGGCCCAGGGAGGTTAAGTGACTTGCCCAACATCATTCAGAGTAAGCATCAGGAAAATGGATTTGAACCCAGCACCTGTGACTCCACGGCGAGTGGTCTGTTCATTGTACCTGAACGGGCACAGATTCTAACTTCTATGAGTTCCCAGTCTAATGGTGGGACAAGTTAGATATGAGATAGAATGAGACAGGGGCAAAGGAGAGATACCCAGCCAAAGCACTCTGAGAAAACACAAAAAGTGAGTCCTGCAGGCAAGCAAGAAGAATGTGGATGAGAAGTCAGAGCTGGAGGTCCAGATCTGGGGCATGCTTAGAATAAATGGAACAGTGAAGCCTTGGGAGCTCTAGAGCAAGAGAACCAAAGGCTAGGCCAGGACATTTTGCCCCTGGGCTATGGCCAGGGAAGGAAGAAAGAGCAGAGAACTGGCCAGAGGAATTTGCAGACCCACAAGAATGAGGAATGGGATTTGGGGATAGTGAAGGTCCCTTGTTGGATGTAGGAGAGTGTGATAGTGGACTGTGATCATTTCTTTTGTGTCTGGGTTGGCCTGGATGGCATCTCTCAAAAATTCTGTAAACAGGCCAGAGGCCACAAGAGAGCAGAGGGCTGGAAGTTGGCCAAGGAACCTGGACTGGACACGTAGCACTGGTCACGGCCCTCCAAGTACAATGGTGTGAGGGAAATATGGGAGGAGTTAGTGCTAACCTACTCAAGAGCTGTGTGTCAGTCAACCTTAGTTTCCCTTCAGGATAAGAGAAGAAAATCCCACTGTGGAACCCCAAATGTTAAGGGCCCCTTCAGACCAATCATCATGAAGTCATTCAGAGAAAATACTTTAGAGTGCTAAGATGTGCCACTGGGGGAGTTCTCCAACCAAGCTGTCAAGTGCTTGGCCATGGTGGCTACACTCAAGGATGCCAGCATTTCCGGGCAAAAGGAAAACCATGGACGGACAATACCAACTACCTCCCACATGGCTTTCTTAATCATCCTGGCATCACCAGTCAGTCAGCAAGAATTCAATACAAACTTACAAATATTCCCGGCACAGTGCTAAGTACTGTCTCTACCTGAAGGAGATTCCATTCTAATGGGGGAAGAGACCAGGGAAATGACTATGTTCACCCAAGATGTATACAATACCGATTTAAGGTAATCTCTGATGGGGGCGGGGTTAGAACTAGAAGGGGAGAAGTCTGGGAAAGGAGGACTTGAGCTGAGTCTTAAACAAAGCCATGAGGCAAGGGTGAAGAGGGAGAGCATCCCAAGCAGAGAAACTGAGTCAAGAGACAAAGTATCATGTTCCCAGAATGGCAAGCAGGCCATTTTAGAATATATGGAGGGGAGTAATGTGTAAAAAAGAAAAAAAAAAGGCGGTAGTTATCTGCTAACAGAATCAGGAGACCAGCTCCAAATCACGACCACCTTAAATTCCATGGTTGGGAGCAGCTTGAGTACAACCAGACCAACATTCAGATCCCGGAATGAGTCCTAAACCAAATCTTGCACTCAGCTAAGCCTCACAATAATCAGAAGCATTGATACTAAAATGGAGATTGGCCTGCATAATCTCATTTTAGGTTCCCAGCTACCCTTCAAGGTAGGGACAAGGGGAATTATCTCCAATTTACAAATGAGGAAATTGAAGATGAGTGAGATCAATGAACTTGCCATAGAGAATGTAGCTAAGAAGTGTCAGAGGCAGGAGTAGGCCTTAGGTCTCAAGGGTTTGAAGCCTCAATCTGCTAATAACTCAGTGGGTGACCCTGGGTAAATCATCAGATCTTTTTCAATCTGGTTGATTTCATATCAGTCCCTTTGTTGCTTTCCAGCCAAATTGGCTGGCCTACTATTGCCAAAACTTCCTACCGGTAACTGGTGGAAAAGAAGAAGGAGGGCAGGAATTCTAGGAACAGTGAAGAGCCTCTCTCAAGCATTCACTCAGGTATTGCCTCTGAAAGGAAGCCTTTCCTAATCTTTCCAGCTCTAATATTTCATAACATTTGGTAAACAGAAAGAGCTCAGATCCCAGGTCTGTTATTTACTACTTGGGTGACTCTGAGTGACTTGAGCAAGTCCATTCCCCTAACTGGGCCTCAGTTTCCTCCTCTGTAAAATGAAGGGCTTGATCCAGATGGAAATTAATTACCTTAAATCGTGTTTCTGCTCACCCCATCCCTGCCCTCCCCAAAAGGACAAGACTGTGAAATTCACTAAAAATTCAGCTGGAGCATTATGGAGAAACACAGCTTTAAAAAGATTCTCACACATGCAGTGACCAACCAGAATTCCAGAAAACTGAGGAGAAAGCAGCTGGCTCCCTCCCCACCCCCTACCTCCTACCACAGAGGAAATGGGCTTCAGATGGACAAAAAGACCAACATTCTGAGCGTGGCTGACGTGGATATTGGTTTTGTTCAATTCCCTGTATTTGTTACAAAGGGGTTTTGTTGTTGTTGTTGTCGTCAAATAATGTGATGGGAAGATAAGGTGAATGCTTGTTCACAGAAAACAAAACAAAATTGTAAAATAAAATATTCAGTTGGGAACAAGGCTAATAATTTTCAAAGATGGGTCAATAGACTGATAACTGGAAAGGAATGCAGAGAATGAATATCTAACATACTCGTCTTACAGATTAGAAAGTGCGGCTCAGAGCAATTAAAATGATTTATCTGAGGTCACAGAGACTCTAAGAGGGATTTGAACCCAGATCCTCAGAATCCTGGTCCAGAATTCTTTCCACTACCCCACTACTTCCTCCCTAAAAAGCCTCTCATTATGGAGAAGCAGCCTGCTACAGTGGAAATGGGGCTAGACCAGAAGCCAGCCAATTCCAGGTCTGGTCCTAATTCTGCTCCAGATGGGCTGAGTGACCTTGAACCTCACAGAAGCCTCCCTGAGCCCTGGTTCCTCTGTTGTAAAATGGGCCTCCCGGCCACCTGCCCTGCCCTGCCCATCCCACCAGGTTATGGTAAAGATAAAGTAAAGGCATGTTTTGGGGTGTGGATGGGCTCGATAAATGGCCCAGCTGGAAGAGGACAATAAGGCCAGGGCAGCGGCCACCATCCAGAGACAAATCATTCCGATAGAGGCTCCCACCACACAAAGGATTCTTTTGTTTGATTAAAAGCACCGCTGAAATCAAAAGCTCTTGAGGAACTACGATTTCAAACACACACACACATACATACACACCCCAATTACAGTAACCAGTATTTCTGCTGTCTCCATGACAATGAGGGTGGAGATCACTGAACATCACAAGAAGTTGGAAAAAGGTAATAGAATTCTTTCCCGCCTCCCACCTTCTGCCTTCCTTTTCTCCTGGAAAAGAACGCAGAAGCTCAGATACCACTTCCCGAGGCCTTTCCTGATACCCTCTGTTGTCAACATTCTCCCTCCTGAAATGTTTTAGATACTTTCTATGAACTTATCTGCATGTACGCTACGTTCTGAAGCAGAATGTAAGCTCCTTTGAGGGCAGAGGCTGTTGGGGTTTTAGTCCTAACCCCTAAACCAGTGTCTGACACAGTAAGTGCCAAACATTAACAAACATTAGTTGAATGAATAAATGAGGTTTACAGAACACTCTTCTCAAAGAGCCCTATAAGGAAGGGAATATAGGATTGCCATATCCATTTTACAGATTTTAAAAACCCCTGAAACTCAAAGAGGTCATGAGATTTAAAAGACCACACCAGCTACCTAATCTGACCCCCTCATTTTATAGAGGAAGATACTAAAGCTCAGAGGGGGTAAAGGAACTTATGTGAGGTCACAGTGGGATATGTACAATGGCTGCACATCTATTTCTGTGTTGGGATCAGGCCAGAATTCATTTCCAGAGCTCTTCCTAGTACACCCCCTCACCTAGGAGCCATTACTAAGATTGGATAGTTAGGTCCTGATTAGTGTGAATGATGAATCCTGTGAAGTGGTCACATCATTCAAATTTCCATTGCATATTTCCACTGAGCTGGAACCAATTACCATATTTTACATATAATGATAACTTTGAATAGTAAGAATTCAAATAATGTGACCACTTCAAGGGATCCATTATTTGTACTGATCAGGACCTGACTGGACCTAAAGGTGACAGCTGGGAAGGAACATGACAAACATTCTCTACCACCACATACCAGAGCTTTCCCAGACTGGACATGGGCCCTGTAACAATGACACTGGTACTGACCCAGCCCCAGAGCAAGGCCTCAGTTACTTTGGGACTGGACTGGATGAGAAACAATGGGACACAGTGGAAAGAATGCTGGATTTGGACTCAGGGGACCTGGATTCAAATCCAGGGTCTGCCACATACTACCTGTGGGAATTTGGGCTAGTCCTATAAACCTATTTGGCCCCCTTTCCTCCTTCATAAGCTGAGAGGCTGACCATTCCAGCTCAGATTCTCTGACTGTATAACTGCCGAGATCTCTTTAGAGGCCATGTGATGTACAGTCAGAGTACTGGCCTTGGGTAAGAAGACTCAAGGTCAAATCTCGCTTTGGAAATTTAGCTATGTGGCCATGGGCAAGTCACTGAACCTCTCTGAGCCTCAGTTTCCTTAGGCATAAAATGAGAGGGTTGGACTCAATAACCTCAGAGGTCCCTTCCAGCTTTGTCTCTATGATCCTATGATCCCAGTTCTGACACTGAGTGACTTTGCCATCTATCTTCCTCATCTAGTCTCCTAGGCCTCTGTTTATATTCAGGGCAGCCCACCCTGCCATCACACCTGCTTTCTATGCTTCCCTTCCACCCATTTCAAGATGTATGGAATACAAGTATTATGACAACATTGAGATGCCTCCAATGTTTGAACGTGGCATGGAGGTGACCTCAGCATCTTGAAAGCTAAGCCAGAGTAGGAGTTCTAACAAATCCTGCCAAGCTGGAAAGCAAGGGCCTACTGGCTGAAAACCAGCCTAGGCTTGCTTTAGCTCCTCACCAAAGTGGGCACAAACAGATGACATTTTCAGCCAAGCCAACTCTCGGACATTATCTTTTAAGCTATAGAGACAGGGGCCAATCTGGGTCCCATCTCCAGGGCTTTGATTTTGCAGAGGAGGAAACAGAATCAGACAGGTTTAGTTACTTGTCCAAAGTCACACAGCTAGTAAGTAGCAGAGTTGGGACCTGGACACTTGAACACAAGGACAGGTCTTCTGACTCTAAGTCCCCAAGAGTTTTCCAAAGCATGGTGGCAATAATAATCATAATCATAACAATAAGTACCATGAATATAGTACATTATGGTTTTAAAAGGCTTTACATATTTGAGCCTTACAACTGCCCTATGAGGTAGGTACTTTTGGGGAGGGAGTTAGGATTGGTAGGGAACAAGGAATACAAAATGTTGTGTGTCCATTGAGATGGAGTTGTTGTATTGGTTAGTTTTGTTGAACTGTTTCTCTTTATTATGAGAGGAAATATCCATCTAGAGTGGAGGTGGGACTATCACAAAGTAACTAGAGTGAATAACATAAAGCGTCACTTTTATTGCATTCATTTTTTTTGACAAGGCAATCAAGGTTAAGTGACTTGCCCAGGATCACACAGCTACTAAGTGTCAAGTGCCTGAGGCCAGATTTGAACTCTGGTCCTCCTGACTCCAGGGCCGGTGCTCTATCCACCAAGCCACCTAGCTGCCCCAAAGCATCACTTTTGAAACTTAAAAAAACAAAAATATTATTGACTTTGAGATCTATACTAAATAAGTAGAGTTTTAAGAAAGTTTTGTTCTATCCATGGCAAACATGAAGAAAGTCATTGGAATCTCTATGGTATGAACAAACAGATGGTATTTGACTGGATTTACTGAGCATTTCGCCACAGAAGCCAGTGAGTAGGTGCTGTTATTATTCCTATTTTAAAGATCAAGAAATTGAGGCCAAGGCACAATGACTTGCCCTGAATCACACAGCTAGTGTGTATCTAAGGCAGGATTCAAACTCAAGGGTCTCTGACTCCACATCTGGTGCTTAATGCATAGTTACCCTCCAAGATAGCCTCTCTTGTTCCAATAGCAAGTCAAATTTAAGAGGCGGCATGCAGACGGGCATCCAGGACCAGGAACAGAGTCAGCAAGACTCCTCTTGTGGCCATTCCAGTTTTGCCTCCGCCATATGCTGGGCTGTGTATGCAAAGGTAATAAGTCCCTCTGTCTCTTGGTGCCCCTGTAACTCTCACAAACTGTAATGTACAGATGGGTAACCTTTCTGAACCACAGAAGGGAGTTTTCACACTGGGAGTTTCCCACAGTGCTGAAATCAGAAGTCCAGATCCTTCCTAAACCAAAAAAAGAAAAATGAATTTTTTGAAAACCATTGTTTATTTCTTCCAATTTGAAATAGAAGAACATTGTTTCAGGGACTGTTTAAAGTAGAATAGTCCTTCCAGGCAATCCACTCCAACTCCCTCCATTTTAAGGATGAAGCAACTGGACCCAGAAAGGTCAGAGGACCATATCTTTCAATCTGGAAGGGTCTAAGAGGCCATCAGGTATTGCCCCTTTATTTTACACGAGAGGAAACAAAAGTCCAGAAAGATCACAGGATCAAAAATGTAGAGTTGGGTCATTGTTTCCTTCCATCCACATCATTTTACAGGTGAGGAAACTGAGACCCAGAGGGGTAAATTGATTTGCCCAAGTCCACATGGGTAGCAAGTGACAGAGCTAGCATTTGAACCCAGGTCCTCTATTCCAAATTCTTCACTCCTTCCATTGTACCATGATTAAATGACTTGCCCAAGGTCACATGGGCAATGAGAAGAAAAAAATCAGAATTTGAACCCAAGACCTCAATTTCCACATCTAGCTCCCTTTCTATCATATCATACTGCCTCTTTTTTCTCAGGTGCTGTTGCTAAGGAAACCTGCCCAGTCTGGTGGAAGGAGTCCTCTCTGAGCCTATGGAAAGACTTTCCTCTACTGTACCATCCCCCACCTCTTTGTTCCCATGCTGAAACCCCTAGTTATGTTCATCTGAGATTAAAATACCACTTACTAATCAGCCAACCACCACTGGTTTCCAGGCAATTCCGCCTCCCCCTGCCTTTCAGGTTCCAGATCCATCTCATTCAAATGGGAAAGAAGACAAGGTCAGTTCTAATCTGGGTGTTAAAGTAAGGCAGAGAATTAATCAGCAAAAGCTGGCACCATTGGGTTCACTTAGAGTTACAAAGCACATACATACAGCCCCCACACCCCTTCCAATGCCCATGGTAGCAGAAGGAAAAATCTTGCCAACCCAAGCAGCTAATACTTTTGGTCATCTCCCACATGCCCAAGTGATTGGTTTTCAAAGACTATTGTGTACATTTTTAAAGGGGCTGGAGGCACAGGGGACCAAGTTGGTATTTGAGGAAACATCCAATAATTAAGGCAATTTTTACAATAATAGATAATAATTGGATGAGAAATTGTAAGGAATGTCCTGCCTGCTTATCCTAGCACCCCAGACGTAGCGCCTTCTGTGAAGTGGCTGCCAAGAACAAGGTTACTCCCACCCAACTGGACCATTGCAGGCAGCGACTGTTCACCACATGTTTAATGCTAGGCTGGGAAAATGGTTTGTTTGCATTTCTGACTAACAAACCAATAGGCGCAAAAGCCTGTGGTGGGGAAAGGGAGAGGAGAAGCACCCCAGGGCCCAAAGCCTCATACCCCTAAGGGGGGCTCACACTGGGGCCCAAAGGCCCAGGTTTGTGCAGTGGCCAAGAGACGACCTTTCCAATTCAAAAGTGACAATGGCCAGCGCCAAGGGTGGAGAACCTGTGACCTTGAGGCCACATGTGGCTGTCTATGTCCTCAAGCGTGGCCCAGTGACTGAATCCACACTTCACAGAACAAAGGTCCCTAATACAAGGATTTGTTCTGTAAAACTTATACTTAGTCAAAAGGCTGCACCCAAGGACCTAGAAGGCCATGTGTGACCTCAAGCCTGCAGGTTCCCCACCCCTGGGCCAATCCAATTCATGCTGTGGGTGTCAAGCCTTCCCTGGGGTGGGCACTCCAGAAATTGAGACTAAAGACCAAGAGTCCCAAAGGGAAGAAGCCAGCCCTTCCAGACACTGTTAAAACTGCCATCACAGGGCAGCTAGGTGGCACAGTGAATAGAGCACCAGCCCTGGACTCAGGAGGACCTGAGTTCAAATCCACCCTCAGACACTTAACACTTACTAGCCATGTGACCTTGGGCAGGTCATTTAACCCCAACTGCCCTGCCTTCCCCCCTCTAAAAAGCAAAAAAAAAAAGTGCCATCAGATGACCACTGGGTTAAGGCAAAGGGACTAACAGTAAATAATTCAGTCTAGGAGAAAGTGAACAGATGATCCCAACTGCCACTGTTCAGTGCAATCCCACCAGCATTTATTAACCACCTTTTATATGTCAGGTACTGTACAAAGACAAAAACAGTCCCTGCCTTTAAGGAACTCGCCTGAACACAGAAAAGCATATAGAAGATCCATATATAAAGTAAACAGAATAGGGAGGGGGAGAGAAGGCCTGTGCAAACACCAACTGGGAAAGAAGGGAAAACTTCCCCCTAGGAGGTAACACTTCACCTAAGTTTGTAAAGATGCTACGAATCATATGAGGTCCAAATAAAAAAGGAGAGTGAGTTAGACTCTCTGCTTCTCTCTAACCATCTCCTCATCCATGCTCCTAAGGACTTTCCAGCACTAATTCCTACCCAGGATTCTAAGGTGAAGAAATGGACCTCAAACAATTCAATATTACTCCATTTAATATCACAGGGGCATAGATCTCAAGCTAGGAAGGATCTCAAAGCCCATCTAGTTCATTTTACAGAAAAGGAAACTGAGGCCCAGAGAAGAGGAAGTGACTTGCCCAAGGTCACAGATAGGCTCCTAGAGTTGGGAGGGACCTCAAAGGCCATCTACTCCAACCCCCTCATTTGGTAGAAGAGGAAACTGAGGCTGAGGGAGAAGAAGGGCCTTGCCCAGGGTCACAGGCAGCAAATGGCCAAGACAGACTTCAAATCTGGGTCCTCCAACCCCAAAGCCAGCACAGGCTCCCTCTGGTTTTCCCTGTCCTACTCAATCTCAGGTTACACAGGTTGATACGCTAGCTAGGTCTTGGCCTGCTTTTTAATATTTTGGCCTTCTTCCTTGCTATCAGCTGTCACTCTCCCTGCTGTCTGCCCCTTTTCTAATTGGCTTCCTCTAATTGTCAGTGGCTGGGAAACCAGATGAGCAAGCTGGGAGAATTGTTATCTTTGTATCTGTCTCCTCCTTCACCCTCCGGGTAGGTACCTTAGAGTGTAACTTCAGATTTTCTTCCCACCCCGGCAATAAATGTCTGCTAATTACATTAAATAAGAGAGTAAATAAAGCTCCCCCCCCGGCTTCTGGTAAGGTGCATGGGCTTTATGGCCGCTGTTTTGGCAGCTAGCTTTTTTCCTCTTACTTTCCAAGTTGCAGGTTGCATTTTAACCCACTGGGGCCATCAGAAATAGTCTACTGAACCCCTCATGTTGAAGGTCAAAATCCTCTAGTGTTGGACTCTAGGAAGACTTGAGTTCATATTTTTTCTCAGGTACTTAAGCAACATAATCCCTCAAGTAAGATGCTTAAACCTCTCTCTCAGCCTTAGTTTCCTCATGTGTAAAATGGGCATAATAACAGCACCTTCATCCCAGGATTGTTTCAAGGATCAAATAATTGAAAAAAGTAAAAGCTCTGAAAGCCTTAAGTGTGATATTACTGCCATCTCTTCTGAAGAGCCTTCCCTGAACCCCCAAAGCAAGGGGGAGCTCTCTTCCAAATCCTTAGAGTGCCTTTTATGGCACTTATTTCCTACATTATACTTTATTTGTGCATCTGCCTCATTCTCACCTCTACTTTGGAAACTTACTAGATTATATGCTCCCTGAGGGCAAGGCCTATATCTTCTTCATCTTGGGGAGGATGAAAATGCCTTGTATGTAACAAGTATGAAAATATTTCTCAAAATGTATTACAAGGGCAGCAGACAGAGTACCATATTGTGGAGTCAGGAGGACCTGAGTTCAATCTGGCCTCAGATACTCACTAGCTGTATGACCCTGGGGAAGTCATTTAACCCCAACTGCCTCTTAAAAAAACAAAAAACAACCAGTGGTACTGGAGGTGCTAGATCTCACTTGAGAATTAACTGAGACCACTAGAGAAACTGAGGCCTTCCATTTCAGTTCTCCACCTGGCTAGTCCAGCCCATCTCCTGTCTATGTGTTCTTCAGTCACTTTAGTTACCTTGGCTCCAATGGAAGACCACCAGCTGGGAGAATGCACTCTCTCAGAAGGCAGGATAAGCACCTGTCCCAGGTCCCAGGTCCCAGGTGGGGATTGGACTAGCTGAGCTCTAAAAATGCCTTTTAGCTCTGAGGTTCTAGAGATCTATGAGACAAATAAGACCAGGCCAAGAGGCATAGTAAATAGGAAGTGCCACTTAGAGGTTGAAAGTGTTATGGGAAATTGAAGGATATGGTCTCTTTCAGCTGGAGGTCAGAGGCTATTTCATGGAGGGGCCATACCAGAGTCAGACTTGGGAGAAATGGAGAAATTTCCACAGATGAGAATAGCAATGGGGTTTCCACCAGGGCATCTGCTCTGGGCATAGTAGCAAAGACACTGACAAGATAGGATGAAGGCCAGAAACAGGGAGGGATGGAAGAAAGGGCTGGCTGTCAGGGTTGGCACAATGATACCATATGAGGCTAGGTTAAAAGAACTGGGGATGTTTAGTCTGGAGAAGAGAAGACTCCAGTAGACATGTTAGCTTTCTCCAAGTTTTTAAAGGGCTGTGAAATGAAAGAGGAATTTGACTTATTCTGCTTGGCCCCAGAGCAATGGAAGAGGTAACTAGAAAGCAAGACCAGAATCATACTGGAAGGCCTTTGATGCCTTCTAGAAGTTTATACTTCATTGGAAACAAAGCCTCACAGGTACCATTTAGATTATTTCTCCCCTAAAAATCAGAGGCCCTAGGCATGAATTCTGGCTTTGACGTTTGGTAGCTATATGAAAGTAAGCAGGTCATTTCACTGCTCTGGGCAAGTTTCCTCACCTGTAAAGCAGGGACAGTGCTAAAACATACCTCAGAGATCAGAGGCTCACAACCTGAGAGCTGGAAGGGCCTTTAGAGGCCATTAAGTCCAATCTCATTTTACAAGTAAGGAGAATGAGGCCCAGCCAAGAGGAGTCTTGGCCAAGGTCACATGGGCAATCAGTGACCAAAAGAGAGACTCTGAACCCCAGTCCTAACTCCAGATCCAGTGATCTTTCCACTATACTCCAAAGCTTTCATGCTACACAGAATGGCTATCAAGCCTGTCTCATTAAGTTGTCTAGAGCAGGAATGGGGAACCTGCAGCCTTGAGGCCACATGTGGCCTTCTATATCCTTAAGTGTGACCTTTTGACTGAATCCAAATTCAAAAGATCACACTTAAGGATCTAGAAGACCACATGTGGCCTTAAGGCCACAGGTTCCCCACCCTTGCTTAGAGGTTAGGGTAGGGGATAGAGAACAAAGCCCATTTTCCAGCCCTTAAGAAAGACACTGCATTGCTAAACAAGTGAGAATTCCTATTCACTTAGAAGTGGCTCCAAGCATCCTTATGTATAAAGTTCATTATCTTTGGAGCAGATGTATACTTTGAGTAGAGGTTATAGGAGACAGCCTCCCAGGTCCATTCCAGATGTTAAGATTCTATTTCTATAGGGGCAGCTAGGTGGTGCTGCAGTGGATAGAGCAACCAGCCCTGGAGTCAGGAGGACCTTCATTCAAATACAGCCTCAGATACTTACTAGCCATGTAACCTTGAGCAAGTCACTTAACCCTAATTGCCCCCCCCAAAAGATTCTATTATTATGCCCACTCATATATGAATCTTGTGTACAGGTATACAAGAATCCAATTAGAAAGGGTCTTTGAAAGCAGCATGATGCAGTAGAAGAAGTAGGTTCAAATTCCAGCTTTTCTACTTACAATTTGAGTGACCTTGGGTAAGTCCCTTGGCCTCTCTATGCCTCCATTTTTCTCATGTATAAAATGAAAGAGCTAGATTAGCTCACTAAGGTCCCTTCTGGTTCTCGATTCCATGATGCCTCATTGGTGTCTCATCAACTACACAGTAAAAATGAGCTTTCCATTAGCATGTATAATACCACAGCAACATCTTTGGAATGTGTTCAGTCTATATTGTTAGGGAATGCAAGAAGGAAGTAACTTGCAAGCAACTTTCATGAAAAGCAATGGTGCTTTCCTTACACAGGCCACCCAAACCTACCTTTTTGTTCCTTATCCAAATCTTCAACTAATACTGCAACTGGATCCCAACATAACTTCCATCAAAAGGGAAAGGAAAACAATTACACGGAATCAGACATTTTGCACGTGTGATGCCCCAACTGGACTCTGCTGCAGAAACCTGAATTTTTAAGTAAGTCATTTTTTGTCCACCAAGAAGTCAAGTCAGAGGATCTCAAATTTTGAGCTAGAAAATAATTCAGAGGTCATCTGGTTCCACTCCCTCATTTTACAGAGAAGGAAACTGAGGCCAAGAAGGAAGGGACTTGCTCAAGGTCACACAGGTTAGTAAGTTGCAGAGTTAAAATTTGCACCCAGGGCCTCTGATTCTAAATCCAATGTTCTTGCCACAGCACAACACTACTTCCCAGGCAAATGATGACTGGGAATTGGTGACTGCGAACAAGTCCATCTCACCCCCTCAAAGAAAACTAGGGGATCACACCTGGAGAACTCAGGCAATAAAAACATCACAGTGGATACCATACCCCAACGTGAGCTGTTCCTCTAGGGGAAAGCTCTTGAAGCACACCAAGTCTCTTCATTCTCTACCTGAATCTATACAATACTCAAACACCCACTCCCAGGATCTATCAAAATGTGACTAGCCTTCCACAGTCAGTGGCTAATGAGCTGTGGGGGAGCCCACAAGGGAGGAAGCCTAAAAGTGGGTGAGTTTCTGTTCTCTCCTCTACCAGCTGCCTACCCTGCCTTTCCCATAATCCTCCACTGCTACCAGGGGAAAAGGTGACAAGTTTAAGAATCTCCACCCAACTGGATGGATCTTAAGAGCAATTTAAAGCAAAGATGAGACAGAGTAAGAGAATGTCAACGTAGTCTTTATCCCTATCTCTCAAATGCCAACATATTCCTTCTCTCTGCTCAAAAGAGCAGAAAATGGATGGCAAGTCATGCCAGTACAGACCTATCAGTCACTGTCAGCAATTACTTTCCCTCTGCTTTCTTACCATCCCACTTATTATCTTACTAGTTTTTCCTCAAACATTTCAACTCCATAAATATTTAGTATGCACCTACTTTATACTAGGCTCAGGCACTCATCACATTCAGCTTTGTATATACAAGCAACACTATAGGTTCCCCTTTTCTACTCAATCAAAACCTTTTAGGGACTATGTTTCAGATGAACTGGGCCACCTTGCTGTTACCTGACATTCCATCTCCCGGCTCTGTCCCCCATGCCTGGAAGACATCTTGGAATCCTAGACTCCCATCAAGGCTTACTTAGTTCAAGTGCTACCTATTCCAGGAGGCCTTTGCTGTTCCACTGTCCCTCTCCCTCCCAGCCTCTTAAGACAGCATTTGAAGTCCTGAGGCCTATAGGCCTAGGGACAATTAATTTGGAGAAGGAACCGCTATGGGAACATAGCATAGCTCTCTTCCAATATGTGAAGGGCTGTCCTTCAGAAAAGAGATTAGACTTATTCCACTTGGTCCCAAAGGGCAGAATCTGGAGCAATGGATAACAGTGACCAGGAGGTAAATTGTGGCTTGATATAAAAAAAAATCTTCTTAACAATTAAAACTGCCTGAAAATGGGAGGAGACAGCTCAAGAGGTGAGACTGGCCGGCTACCTGTTGGGTATGCTACAGCAGTAATTCACTTAAGGCATGTGTTAGATGGCTGAGAAGATCCCCTCCAAGTCAAAAGTTCTATGAGTCAGTATGTGCATTCTGCATGAACTAATAAGTGTCTTTATCACCCACCCCAGCCCCATCCCCTGTCTAAATGGAATCCCCTAGAAAGCAGACATTTTTGTCCCTGTATCTTCTGCACTTAGGATAGTACCAAGCATATACATAATAAGCACTAAATTGCTGCTCTTTGAATGAATGCCTCATGCCATTTCCTATTCCCCCATAGGGCCTAAGAGCACGCTTAGCATAGTAGGCATGCAACACATTATTGGAGTGAAGGAAAATAAAGTAAAAATCAGGCCCTCTCCCTTGTATGTGCTCCTGGATGTCCCCCAAGGCACATCGAATCATTTTAATCCTGAATTATAAAAGTCCGAGTCATCTCCAGAACACAGTGTTCTGGAAGTATGTTCAAAGCTCTACCATGACAGCCCAACCATGCATGTCCAAGGCCGCCATTAGTCCTCAAAGTTTGGGAGTCAGAGAGGGGAGGAGTTTGAGAGGGAGAGAGGAGGGGAGAATTAGACTACTTTTCCAGAAACACAGAGATGTTTCATTTTAAAGACATGCTCAAAAGGGAAAAAGCCTAGTGACTGAGCTCATTCAGCCCGAGGTGGCTCTGGATCACAGGGCAGGCAGTGAAACACTTCCACCCGAAATCCAGTTGGCCAGCCTCTTTTCCTGAAGGAGGAGGCTAACATGGAGAACTGAAGAGGGGTCAGTGCAAATGGTCAAGATTACTCCCGTTGCTCTATCATTGGCCTGAACAGAAAGCAAAGGTATTTACTCCGTCTGTGTTGTGACAGTAGCCTGGCCTCAAGTGAAGGCTTCCACCACGCCACATTTATGGGCCATTCAGTCATGCATTTTTGTTATTGTTGAGAGTGGTGCGAAATTTCACCACAGGAGCCCAAGTCCTTGGTGGTCTTCCAAGGATTGCAGCTAAAAAGGCACTCCCTTTGTTCCTTGGGAGAATGCAGTCCAGTAGGTCATTCAAAAGGGGAAATAAAAGCAGAGCCCTGGGAGGGAGATGAAGGACAAGACAAAAAGAATCAAATGTTTGGGGTGGGAGCACATTAGCTTCCATTTCCTACTGCTGTGTACTATGAACACCCCCAATCTTTGGGGTAAGGCAGACCTCAAGTGTTCTTGGGCAGGTGTTTGCAGAGACCCTTGGAAAGCAAGGCTCACATAACCTGAGATTGGTAAAGCCTGGGGAATAGGGAATAAAGTTTCTCTTGTGCTAAGATGCTAGACTGGGGACACAGACACAGACAGACAGACACACATCCCACAGGTCAAGGGCTCCTGATCCCTTTTTTAAATGGTGCTATTATCTCCATGGCCAGAAGATGAAAAACTGTATCCTGTTTTCTATTAAGCACCTCCTTACAATCTGGTCCTTTAAAATGGGGGGAACAAGTACCAGAAGAGTTCTGCCAATAATGGGGAGGTGTGTGTGTGTATGTGTGTGTGTGTGTGTGTGTGTGTGTGTGTGTGTGTGTGTGCGCGCGCGCGCGCGCACCCAAGCGGGTGTAGGAGGCTGAACCAAAGATCAAACTGCAGAGCTAGGGAGCCCTTCGGCAGCCCTGGGCCGTGGAGGACCCCGGGGAACGCTGGTCCGCTTTACTTTTTTTTCTGGCAGGCAGGCAGGCAGGGAGGAAGAGAAAAGGGAAAGAAAGAGAGCTTTTCAAGGCTCTACAACCAATAAAACCTTGCATCAGTGAGTACATACTTCAGCTTGAAAAAAAAAGACAGACAGCTCAAGGGCAAATAGTGTCTAATCGACTGTGTGTAAGTTACTTGATAACTGCGAAGGTGCAACAGGGATTGACTTACTGTGGGAAAAAGGCTGGTCCTATCAAAACAATTTATGTAACATATGGTTGGTTCCACTCCTAAATCATCCAGGAGCTTCCCACAATTACCTTTGTAATTAACATGTAATTCATGACTACCCCTAGACTCCAATGTTATTAATAGCCCTGCTGAAATGACCCAACTAGGCTGAAGTCACTGGAAGTACCTAGTAGGAATTCTGTCTTTCTCTGACTACCACCTCCGTGCTCCATCCCACTAACTGGCCAAGTCCAAGTAGTCATCATTTCTTTAAAAGGTCAGGAACCAAAGTAGCCCAAGAAAACTTTGGTTAACATTAAGAATGGAAGCAAAACAACATTAGCTTGGGTTAAGGTTAGAAACTGAAATGTTGCAATATAAGCTTGGTTAAGGTTAGAAATGGAAACATCCTAACATAAGTTTCCTTAAGGTTAGTAACAAACACTGAAACATAAGCTTGGTTAAGGTTAGAAATGGAAACATCATAACAACTTTGGTTAAAGATTAAAGTGGTGTAACATCACTTTGGTTTAGGACAGAAATGGAAGCAAAACAACAGAACTTTGATTAAGGTTGGGAATTGAAGCAGTAACACCACTAAGCTAAAGGCTTTTGATTAGACTTCAAGAGTCTTTTGAGACTTCTAAAGCTCAATCGTGTAACTGACTACAGAGTTCTGCTACAGAGGCCACTCTGTGGCATCAGCGCAGAACTGTTGCTTGAAGGGGCAGCCCGATGTAAAAAGAGCACATGACTAGGAACCAGAAGACTGGCTCCACCACCTACTAGCTTCTTGACCTTGGACAAGTCACCTCGTCTTTTTGAGCCTCAGTTTCCTCCTCTGTAAAATGAAGGGGTTGCCACAGAGCTCCCTTCCAGCTCTGACATCCTAAGGGTCCTCAGTCAAGAGGTTACTATCCTTTGCAGAAATTGCTCAAGGATCAGAGAAAGAGACTCTCCCCCAAATAATTTAACAAAAGAATGAATTTTGCCAACAGTCCCCAGCAGAGGTGTCTGCCCCATTCTTCAACACCTACAGTTCAAAGAATGTGATAATTTTTCCACCAGTTTAGCCCTCTTTCATTTGCAAGACGCTCTCCAAACAGAGTTTAAGATTTCCGGTGGGTAATCAGTCCTTTCAAAGGCCTGTAAATTCAATGTGCAATTAACCCTAAGGTTAAGTGAGAAAAAAAAAATACCAAATACCTTCCAGAAAATCTCGTCAGACTCCCCCCAGGTGAGGGTCTGCAGGGGGCGGGTGTTTTTGTTTTGAAGACAACTTCTAAAGCTTCAGCAGCCACTAAAAGCCCTAAAGAATCCAGCAGTACTGGGTGACGGGCAAGCGGGGAAGAGGATTTGGAAAAAGAAAATCAATTCAAATTACAAGTTTTGCACACGTGTGCTATACAAACCCACTCAGGTTTGTCTCCTTCCTGACTCCCTCCCCGCCTCCGACCCCTTTCTTCCCCTCAGCATCTCCTACAGCGGAGCGGTCAGCCTGGCAAAGGCTGGGCAAGTCTGGGGCCGTGGAACGTTTGGGGCGGAGGATGGGGGGGGGAAGCCCACTCGCGTGAGAGCTCTCCAGGGGATAAGAAGTGAGAGTATGAGTGTGTGCGTGTGTGTGTGTTCGTGTGTTCAGGAATCCCCCTTGGGTCCCGGCAGCGGGCGGGTGGGCGAGCCGGAACAGGGGGAATGCTAGCTCCCTGCCCTGCGGGTCGGGTTTCTCGCTGCCCCACCTGAGGCCGGTGTGTGGGTGTGCCTACGGGCTGGGGGCGCAGACCTGGGACGCTCCCGGCCCTCGCAGGCGCCCCGCTCTCGGGTGTTCCTCCCTGCCTGCCAGCCTCCCTCCCTCCCGACTCACCGTTGATCTCGTTACTGGGCGCATCGTTTTTGTTGAAGCCCTTGGAGACGTAAACCTGAAGCACTTCCAGGCAACTTTTCGATTTGAGCTCGGCGGCCAGGAGGCTGAGGCTGAGGGCGGCCAGCGTGCAGAGGAGCGACGGGAGAGGGAGCCGAGCCATGGCTGGGGGGCTGGGGGGCAGAGCGGAGCACGGGAAAGGGCACGGCACTGCACGGGGAGCGCGGCACGGGCGGACCAGTCCTAGCCTGGGGCGGGGAGGGCGGGGGCGCACGGGCCGGCCGGCGGGCGGACAGACCGGCAGAGAGCGTCGCTCCGAGATGCCCAAGCGCCCCCTCAGCGGCAGCGGCGGCGAGAGCTCGAGAGTTTCGGCTCCCGGGCGGCGGGCCCTGACCTTTGGGCTCCGAGAAGTTGTTTGCACAGCCGCTAGAGGAGGCGGCGGCCGTGGAGGAGGTAAAAAAGAGAAGGGAGGAGGGGAGGCCGGTCGGAGGGAGGCTGGCTGCCGTGCGCGCGGCTCGTCCTCGCCCTCGCAGGCGTCGCGGCCGCCGGCTCGGCTCGGCTGGGCTGGGCTGCTCAGCTTAGCTCTACAGTGCCCTGCTCTACGGTGTCCTACCCTGCCCTGCTCCGCTGTGCCTTGCTGTGCTGTGCTCAGCTCTGCTCTGCGCTCAGCTCCCGCAGCTCCCCCCTCTCGGCTCGGCCCGGCCCGGCCCGCCTCCGCTCGGCCCCGCTCCTGATTGACTGGCCAGTGTGCGGCGGCGGCGGCGGCGGCAGCGGCGGCGGCGGCGGCGGCGGCGACGACGCTCAGCAAACTTGGCCGAGCCCACTGCCGGGCCGGGGCGGGGAGGGGGAGGTGGAGGGGGAGAGGGCGGGGAGACTGGAGGGAGGTAACGCGCTGGGACCGGCCGGGCCCGGAGAAAACCTGGATCCCGGTCCGGATCCGGAGGAGCCGGCTGCACTTCCTCGGAGGCTTGTATGAACTGGGGTGCAGGGCGTGGGGGCTGGGTGGGGGAGGGGGGCTGTGACCGTAGGCACGCCCTATCCTCCCTGTCCTGCCCCCCACCACTACTGCTCCCAGTCGCTTCCCTCCGATGCTTTTCTAAGGCTCCCGAAGAAAATGCCAACTTGTTGAGGTTTTTTTTCTTTTTTCAAAGTGAAGTCTTAAAAGTCCGGAGTCAGCCTGGAAACCCCAGGGACCTTCGAACAACCACCTGACTGGCCCACGAGTGAAAAGTGCACTGACCCTACGTCAGAGATCCAGGATTCAAATAGAACAGCTAATGCCTAATCTGTTAACCTTGGACAAGCCACCTTAACTTCTCTAAGCCTCAGTTCCCTCATCAGGAAATAAAGAGGTTAGACTAGAATTGTTTAAGTTTAAGAAGCACTGACCTAGTGGTCTCTGGTGGAAAAAGTTTAAGAAGCCCTAGACTAGGTGACCTTTCCAGTTCAAAAAATCTATGATCCTATGATCCTTTGGACAAAAAGTCCCTAAAACTCATTGGCCACCAAACTTCACAGCTTCTCAGTGGGTAGCAAGAGTACCCTAGAGCATCTTCACGAGAATCCTGGGTCTTTGGAATGGGTAGGCCCCTCTGGTTATAACCCCCATTTCGCAGATGAGGAGACTGAGTAATGTTGTCCATGGTCACACTCAGTATCAAAACTGAACCAAGCTTCTCCCAATACCAGGTGCTTTTCCCCTAGGCTACTCCTGAGGTACTCTGAGCTCTTTAAGAAGATTTCTCTATTGCCATTTTGGCCTTAAGGAGACTAACTCAAATTTCTGTAACCCATTAAGTTCTGCCAAGGGTTCTTCTCATAGCCCTGTGAGTTTCCTACAATAAGGAATGCAGTTGTGACAACAACATTCTCATATTACAGAGAAGGAACTGGGTTCTAAAGTGACTTGTTCAAGGTAGCACCAGCATTACCTAAGTCCAATCTGGGGGATTCTTTGGCTCATGTCCTCACCCCAAGATTCCCCTGGAAATATCAGAATTTGGCTCATGCCTGGGGAGGCCCTCGGCTGCCATGCAAGTAAGTCAGGCTGACCCTCCCTCAGCAGACAAATTTTATTGAGCCCAGCCAAAAAGCCCCAAACAGTCCCCAAACAGTCAAGACAACTCTCCTCCCCACCTCTGACTCTTCCACTAGACCGCCACCTGCCTCAGAAAAGACATAATATTACACGGTGGTTGATCCTCCCCCCTCCCCACCTCCACAGTCACACAGCTAATAATTTCCAGAGACATGATTGGAAACCAGGCCTCCTCCCAGTCTAACGCTCTTTCCACTGTACCCTTCTGCTTCTCCCTGGAGGTACAAGAGCCAGCTGGGACTAGGAACTCAGCCCCAGGACTGAAAGTGAGCACCCTGGTATCCCCCAAAGCCCCATTCTCATCAAACCTAGTTATTCACCATTACTTCCATTTCTATCATTTCCTAAGGTTTGCAGAGTACTTCCTTCACAACAACCCAGTGGGCAGGCCACTTTACCTCTCTCAGCCTCAGTTTGCCAAAAATAACGGGTCAGATTCTAATGTCCCTTCCAGCCCTAAGTCTATGAACCATTTTACACTGGAAGACTCAGGCAAATAGCTAAGTCACCTCCTCTGCATTTCCAAAGCCGGTAACAGCTGAAACCCCAGGCAGCTCTTGTGGTGACTTAAGAGCCAGCGCTCTGTCCACCACATCGTGCCCCATTCAAAGCTAGGTCTCCAAGCTCAAAATCCCCCTTGCTTTCCCCTCAAAGGCAAGGCCTGTCTTTCTCATCATCCTATGCCTAACACAAGGCCTTGCACTTGCTAAGTGTTGCAATGAATTAAGCAGTGACATGTGTCTAGCACATGCTCGGGACACTGGCCGGTAAGCCCCTTGGCCTCTGGGAATCTGTGGTCTGAAGAGCTGAATCCTGGAACGACCCAACAGACGTGTGCAACTGCAAAAACCTCCATGGGACAGAGAGAATTAAATGATTACAATATTTACATTTTGATTCCCATCATCCTGAATAAGCTAGAAGGGCAGAGACCCCTTGTCTTATACCTCTTTCTGATTCTAGCATTCTTTTAGCCAAAGTGGTCAGGAATAGAGATACTCCCTCCCCACCCCTCAGCCCCCTACTTCTTACTAAGGTCATTGACAGAAAGTTTCTAGAATTCGAGTGTGTAGATCTGGCCCCTCATTGTGACTGCTTTCATTGGTCCAATCTACCTGAAAAAGGTCTGCAGAGAATTAAGGAGCTGGAAACTTCTTGATCAGAGAGTATAGATTGTTTGGCTAGACCGGGTGTGGGGACCTTCCACCTTTTCAAGACCACGTGTGACCTTCTAGGTCCTTGGGTGTAGCCTTTTGATTGAGTCCAAGTTTTATAGAATAAATCCTTTTATTAGGGGGATTTGTTCTGTGAAGTTTGGATTCGGTCAAAGGACTTCACTTGAGGGCCTAGAGGGCCACAGTGCTACAGGTTCTGCACTCCTGGGCTAGATAGACTTTGAGTTCTTAGCAAATCAAAGGATGAAGGACCTATCATTATGGCAGTCTCCCTAGTAGGATTTTGTCAAGACCTCCTCTTCCAGTTATGTAACATCTTTGGCTGTTGTCGTAATGAGCTGTGGAACTGCTAGTGGTATTGTTCTTTAGGATGCTTGCTAAAGACTCTTATGTTGTCTTATTAAATATTGGAGCCTGGAACCCCCCGTAGAGAGACTGTGGGACCAATCTCTAACTAGGACTTCAGATTTATGTGGGCTGACAGAAACACTGCTTTCAGAAACATTTCCTGAAACAATAAAGATGATTACACACTGAATTTCAGCTGTCGTTTTGGAGGTGCTTTCAAATAATCCAGATTTTCTGCTACTGTCCAGACATGAAATGGGCATAGGTAGATTGGAGACCATGGGGTACCAGGTATAAGATGTCACAGGAGACAAATCCTCCAGGGACTAAGTAAGTGGGCTAGTCACTGAGCATGTAGAAGGAGGGTTAAATAGGTTAGCAGTACACACTGGCCTTCTGCCTGTAAAATGTTGAAAGGCTTCCATCATGTTGGGTGACCCAATTTATGGGAGATGTATGGGAGGTCATGGACAAGAGTCCCATAGGAGGAGAAAGTATGAATGGTTTAACAACCTCCAGCAAAGAAGGGGAAAGGTCATTTCTAATTCTATGTCCTGTAGGCATCTCAACCTCATTATACCTTCCTCAACCTTCCTAACTTGTCTATTTCTTTCAAGGACATCACCATCCTTCCAGTCATCCAGGTTCACAACATAGGAACCATCATCTACTCTTCCCTCCCCCTGCCCCACCAGCAAAGCCAGTCTTGTCGATTCCATAGCCACACCATGTCTCGAATGGAGCCTCTTCTCACCACTTCCACATCACACTTTCCCTAGGTGGCCTCCTGCATCTCTTCTTGCCTACAGGCTTGATCTCCAATCTTACCCTCCTCTGATTCAGCCTCCACACAGCTGCCCAATTGATATTCCCAAACCACATTTTGTAGTATGTCACTCCCCTGCTCAAAAAACTCTAGTGGATCAAGAGGCAAAAGCCTCGGGGATAAAATGGAAACTCCTTTGTTTGGCTTTTATGGCTCCTCAATATCTGGCCCCAGCTTATGTTCCCAGGCTTATTTCACATTCTTTTCCTTCATGCACTCTAAGTCCCAAACAAAATGGTCTATTTGGGGTCCTCTGAAAATAGTGTTATATCTCCCTTCCTCCTT
>CM053582.1:24462762-24494540 GCA_028627135.1 Pseudochirops cupreus
CTACCCCATAGCACTACCCTTATTTGAGGAGACAATGTGAATTTTAAAAGGAACCCAGCAGGGAGTTAGCCCTTTTTATTCCAAAGAGATACCAGAGATTAAAAAAGAGTTGGAGAGACTCCAGGGTCAGACAACTTTGACATTTGTCATTTCCTAGCCACGTGGGTGATGAGGGGATGGCTAGAAAGCTGCTACTGCTGCCCCAACGACAATGAGAACAAATCCTTCAAATTTGTAAAGATGTGGTTAAGCCACTGTTCTGGTTGGTGTGATAGTAGAAGAAAACAGGAGGGTTACAATTCCTCCTACTTCGCAAAGCATGTCTCCTCTGGCTGGATCAGATGCAGTGTCCACATACACACCTGCTATTTCATGTGTGCCCTGGAAGGAATGTTGCCATGTTGCATTTAGGAGTAAGACTGGGTTGGGAGTTTACATGGTGATGGCAGAAGGAGTAGGTCTTAAAGAAAGAGAATAATTATTTTACGTTGTCACTAAAAGAGAGGAAAGAAAGTATATGAGCACAAAAAAAGTGTGAGTGAGGGGAAGGGGGGGCGGTGAATCCAAAATTAAGAGACTTCCAGGAAGATAGTAGAGAGAAGCTACAAGAAACCTAGGCTAGCTGTATGATCCCAAGCAAATTATTTCCCTTCTCTTGTGTTCAATGCCCTCATCTGTACAGTGGGTATAATAAGACCAAGACTGCCGACCTCACAAGGTTGTTCTGAGGCTCAAATGAGATAATGGATGCAAAAAGTTTTTGGAAAACTATAAATTGCTTTATAAACACCAGATAGTATTACTGGTTTTCATAATCTGTATTTGGCCTGGTGTTAACATTTTTATCAGTGAGTAGAATAAAGGCATAGATGGTATCTTTATCCAAATCTTTATCAGTTCTGCAGTCGATACAAAACCAGGAGGAGTAACTTCAAGTATTTGGGATTTTACTGCTGTGGATATTCTGTTCAATGATACAGATCTCCATCCTCCAATCTAAAAAGAACTGACATTTATACATGTTAGTTCTACGATTTTCATTAGATCCTCACAATACCTCTATAGTAAGGTAAATACAACAAATATTGTTATAATTATTTTACGGATAAGGAAACTGAATCTCAGATAAAGTGACTTGCTCCTGGTCATATAACTTGTCAGATACAGAATCTTAATAATAATAATAATAATAACTACTGACCTTTTATAGCACTGTTAAGTTGGCAATGTGTTTTATATACATTATCTCATTTGGTCCTCACAACAACCCTGTTATTATTATACCAATTTTACAGATGAAGAAACTGACTCAGAGAGACTTGCCTGGGTTCACACAGCTAGTAGGTGGCAGAGTAAGGATTTGAAACCAGATCTTCCAGGAACCAAGTCTACTACTCTATCTGCCTCTTATCTTAGCAAAGGACCTTTGTGAAAGGCCAGATCTGGCCAAAGAATTTCACCACCTGATGGCCACACTTTCAGCAAAGAAACTTTCTGCATTTAGTCAATAAACCTTTCCCAAGCACTTGTTATTTAGACACTGTGCTAAGTGCTAGGGATACAAAAAGAGGCAAAAGACAGTCCCTGCCCTTAAGGAGCTACCAATTCAAACAAACTTAGCAACTAAGTTACTGAAAGAACTGGCTGATGTGATTGCTGGAGCACAGTCAGTGATATCTGAAAAACTGGTAGGGAAAAGGAAAACACTGGAGAAGGACAAATGTTGTTCAGATTTTTAAAGAGGAGTTGAGAATGGAGTCTACACCCTGTAGGCCAAACTCTAGTGGAAAGTCCTAGCTCTGGATTCAAAAGATCTGGCCCAGTGTCCACATTCTAATTCTGATGCTTATTACCTACGTGACTTTGGGGAAGCCATTTCAACCCTCTGAGCCTCAGTTTCTTCCTCTGTAAAATGAGGGGTTAGATAAATGGACCCTGAGATTCCTTCCAGCTCTAGATCTATGATACTGCTAAAGAGATGTTTGGTGAACATCAAGACAAGGAAGTGAACAGCACAAAATACAAATGCCTCAGCCAAGCATTTTCTACAAATCTGTTTCCCACTTCCCTTTCTGGACTAGCTTCATGACTTCCCTAGTCATATTGGGGTCATTAAAATCACCGTACCATTTCCCAAATACCACCCTATCCAATTTCTTCTTCTTACTCAATTTTGGACCCACAGTTCATCTTCAGCATTTGTCCAAGATCCATATATTGATGGAATAGCACAACTGAGTTCCTATCTATCTGTGTGTCATAGTCTGCACAACTGACATTTTTTGTCTACTTTGCATTTCCATGGTACATGGTTAGGCTGATCTCTCACATTACTGTAGATTTCACTGATGAGATTTTATTGACTAAGTGTTTCTAAGTGTAAATAGCATAATTTCCTTTGTGAATAGGACCTTTTGGAAAACTTTACTATCATTTAATAATCCTTCCTCTTTTTAGACTATACCCAAGACATCTTTCAAGATAATGGCAGACTTAAGATTAAAGGATTTCGAGCTGAAAGGGCCTAACAGGTCATTCAGTCTAATGCCCCTTTAGTGAAAATTAGGAAAGTAGTTTGTCTCCACTCCCATAAATAGTAAGCAATAGAGTCAGAATTTGAACCTAGCTTTTCTGACTTCCAATTCAGTCTTTGCCCCATTTATGCATGCTGCTGCTAGGTAAGCATTATGTCTGAGGATGCAATGATTAAATGTATATACACACATATACATAAATGTATGTCTATAACTTCCATTTGATTTACTTTCATTCATTTCCTGTGTAGAGGATATGTCCTTGAGTAAGACCCCATATTCCCATAATGCTTGGGGCCTAGACTCCATTGGAGGAATTCTCTGGACTACACATCAGAAGTTTGTGCATAAGCCATCCTCCACACCACATGCTCATTTTCGGAACCATCTTAAATGTTACTTTACCATTGGGTAAAATCATATTTCAAAGAATTCCCTGGACACTGTGCAAAAGGGGCTCATTAAACCACCACTTGGGTGTGTACAAAAATACATTCGTTTTTATAGATTTAAATACCCCTTAGCCCTCTCCGAAGGACTGCATGACAGATGTTTTCAAAGCATGTCAAATTTACAAGAAGCAGACACAAATATTATTTAGCAGATCCCTGGGGAGTTCTTGGGAACCTTTTCCCTCCCAGAGCCAATTGTTTCTCTGCAAACACATTGTCTTGAGCACTTGTCCATCTTTTTTTGTTCACCAAATATTTATTCAGCACCTACTATGTGCTAAATACTGCTAGGGATATGGAAACAAAAACAAAACAGTCTCTGCCCTCAAGGAACTTTCAGCACTTAATACCCTCAATGTGTATTTTATAGACTTGTGGAATTTCAGAGTTGGTAGGGACCTTACTTAGTGCTTTTGAACCAGTCTTCTTGGAGGAAGGTCCTTACCTTGCTTTCAAATTGGATGGAAGAAACACTTAGAACCAGAAGAGACCTTAGAAAGCACTAAGTTTTATGCTTTCATTTGATACCAAGAGACTTGAAGTGACTTGTCCAAGATCAGATAACTGAACTCTAGTCTTCCGAATGGAAAGCCAGGCTTTCTGCTATGATACACTGCCTCCAGAAGTATTATTGTTTCCATTTTAGAGGAAATCAGAGCTGTAGAGGTTAAGTGACCTGTCCTCTGGCCAGACTTACAATCTGCCTCCAGAGCTGTAGGATATTAATACATATGTAAATGTATGCACATTTAAATGGTACCTATGCAAGAAAACAACAAAAAATGAAGACAAAAATCCCCTACTCTGCTAAACAGCAAAACCTAAAGGAAATTAACTTACTATAATTACTATGGCAGGAGTCCTGAGTAAATCAAATGAGCTTAATATGCAAAGCCATCTCTCAGTTATGCACTAGCAGATATATGCCAGAGATACAAATGAACAGATGAGCCTGTAAAGTACTTCTTATATTTTCAAGATTTTACAATTAATTATCTTCAACCAACAAGTATTTTCTGAGCTACACCCCAGTGTGGGGAGAGGGTAATGTAAAGGCATAGAAGACTCAGTTTTTGTCCTCAAGCTTACAGTTACGGCCTACACTGGAAATAAAAGATGCACAAATACTAATCTGACAAATGGCAGTCTCTGCTGATTGGTGGCCTGGAGAGTTAAGGCCAGTGGAAGGTCTGAGGAGCATGTACTTGAGCTGCTCAGGGAAGCCTTCCCAGAGTAGGTGGGATTGAAGCTTTACCATGAAAAACAGGTAGGATGAGGAGAGGAGAGGGGGCCTTTCAGGTACAGAACGGGGTAAACAAAGTCTATGACACCAGGATGAGCTTGGTGGGTTACAGAGTGCCAGGGAGACAATCAGTGCTCCAGAGGAGAACACGCTAAACAAGGAATATGCACGTCATATTTTCTTCTTATACCAATTAAGAGGACTGGAATATCCTTTGACTTGCAGTCAAACATTACTAGAATAATGTGCCCTGTGCCCCACAGTAGAATGTAAGACCATTGATCGCAAGGACTGTTAAGTTTTTACTCTTCAGATCCTCAGTGCCCATCAGAGTTCCTGGCATATAGTAGATGCGTAATAAATGATTGTAGAATTGAATAGAATACCATTGTTTTGTTTTGTTTTGTTTTTAAAGATTGACCTTTGCTTCAAGGAAGAGCCTCGGGTCACAAAGAACCCAGTCCAGTCCTGTCCTGTCCTCTTGTTCATTTCTGGGACCAGTTCATGGTCTATGTGAATTGTCTATTCAAGATATGCATGATGATGGATCAATTATTTGGGTCACCTATTTAACTGTATATCATAGTCTGGACCAGGGGTGGGGAACCTGTGGCCTTGAGGTCACATGTGGCCTTCTAGGTCCTCGGGTGTGGCCTTTTGACTGAGTCCAAGTTTGACAGAACCAATCCTTTTATTAATGGCATTTGTTCTGTGAAGTTTAGATTCAGTCAAAGGGCCACACCTGAGGACCTAGAGGGCCATATATGTCCTCACAGCTAAAGGTTTCCCCACCCCTTGTCTGGACAATAGGCATTCTTCATCCACTTGGCTTTTCCTATGTGGACTGATAGACTGGGTGTAATAGTCTGTAATGTTATAGTGTGCTTGGTGCTTTCAGGATAACTTCTACCACAAACAGGAACTACCTGGAGGACCTCACTATTTATAAGGTATCTTTCTCCCATTTAGACTCCCTATAATAGTAGCAAACAAATTTAGCTATGATTCATGAGTTACCATAGTTTCTGAAGAATTCAAGTTAAGGGTCATTCAGAAAGCAACCAAGAAGTACAGGTTAGGTATGAGTAGGCTACAACACATTGCCAACAAAAGAAACTTCATCCTTGAAGGATGTCATTAGAAAGTTGTATGTCTGAGGGGTGGCTAGGTGGCGCAATGAATAGAGTACCGGTCCTGGAGTCAGGAGGACCTGAGTTCAAATCCAGCCTCAGACACTTAACACTTACTAGCTGTGTGACCTTGGGCAAGTCACTTAACCCCAGTTGCCCTGCCTTCTCCCCTCCAAAAAAACAGCAAAAGAAAAAGAAAACGAAAGATGTATGTCCAGGGGGTGGGGTGGAAGGAGGTATAACTTGTGTGATCTATTAATATGCACATAATATTAGAAGTACTAGAGGGAAGACCCTAGACCATGGGGTAGGTGGACCCCTGTGGAGATTTCAGTGGAAGATATGGATTAGAATGACAGAAGATGAGAAGGCATCAAGGGGTCTGTATCAATGGAAGAAGTGACCACATCAAAGAGATTGGAGACTTATGGAAATATCAAAGATGAAGAAAACATCAAAAGACTGGTGATCACATCAATGGGAAGATCATAGTCCTTCCCCTTAGAGAAGAATCTACCAGGTAAATAGAATGATTTAGAGTCTGTTAGTCAAGTATAGGTATACACACATGCACACACATGCACACACATACACATATTCATCCCTTAAAGAGAAGACAAAAGTAAGATAAATAAAAACCTAGGACATGAATCAGAGGAAGAAATAACGAAACAGTGTCCCAACTCCTAGCAATATTGTTTCCCTTGAACTTGCTTCACTAAACTTGACTCTCCCTCTTCAGTGGGACCAAACGTACAATGATCTGTACTAGGCTTTCCTTTCCTTCTACAGAAATGTTGTGGTAAAGACGATATAAGTGTCATCAAGATACAATGTGAGGGCAAAAATGTAAAGAATTAAAATATGGAAATGACATCAAAGAAGACAAAGAGGAAAAACAGTTGATCAGGCCAAGTAACCATGGGGGAAGTCTGGGCTGGAGGTCTGGTGATTTTCAGGGAGTTAAGAGACCATTGCTCAATGCATATAAAAGAGGGGAGGAAACCAAATGATCATTTGGAAAGAAAATCACGGACAGCATTAGCACTGAAAGAGGGTGATCAGGAAGATATCAATGTCTTCATCACACATTTACAGAGACACAATTGACTGAAAGATGCAGAGAACATCATATCCAACTGTGATTATTGCTACTATCATAACTATAAAACACTGATTTTCAAGATCTTTAAGGAGGGAAAAATCTTCCCAAATGGGGCAATATGATGTCAAAAAGGCAGCAGAAACCCTTGGCCAATATTCCTATATTCTCATCTCTAAAGACAAACGAACTTTAGAAAAATGATCTATATGTTATATAGTCTGTATGTACCACTGTATGTCTGGTCCCATTGGAGAGGGAGAGTCAAGTTTAGTGAGGCAAATCCAAGGGAAACAATATTGCTAGGAGCTGGGACATTGTTTCATTATGTCTTTCTCTGATTCAAGTCCTAGGTTTTTATTTATGTTGCTTCTGTCTTCTCTTTAAGGTGTGTGTGTGCGTGTGTGTGTGTGTGTGTGTGTGTGTGTGTGTGTGTGTGTGTGTGTGTGTGTAAACATACCCTTGATGAAACTATGAGAAAGGAACAGATAGGCTTTTGAAGAAGGTTTTCTAGATTTTCTGCAACATACAATTCCTTCATTATCACAAAGTTGACCAAAAGGAGATCCCACTGTGTTTTTTTAATTAAAAACAAAAACAAATTTGACTTGATAGAGCTCTCCTACAATACAAAAGTGTGTCACTCATTTATGTTTTAGTATTTTACAAGATTGCTTGATACATGCAACACCTGGGACTGCATTGAGCCCTGGAATACTACAGATTCTCCTCAGGAAGTTCAGTGGTCAAAGTGATCATATTGGGCATCCAGAGGGGGAAAACAAAGTGGATTATTAAAAAGTATTGCTTGGATTATAAAATGCAGTGAGATAAACATCCCATCAATACAGTCCATCAGTACAAGTATCTTAGACAAGCATTGCAGATGAATCTAGAATTAATTAGGAGGAAGAAAGAGTATCAGATAGCCTTTAGAAAATTGAACTTTACTTTCTTTAAAAAAATTTTTTTTGTTGATACCTTTTGTTTTTTCATCACCTTCATTTGCAAATATATGTCCCCACCCCTTCCTGGAAAGCTACCCCTTGTAATGAAGGATAAAAAAGAGAGAAAGAAAAAAAACCAGCTCTCAAAAACTAACCAGCACGTCAGCCAAGTCTGACAGTATGTGTAAGATTTGATGCTGGAGTTTCTTAATCTTTTTGTATGTCATTGACCCTTTTGGCAGTCTACTGAAATCTATTGGTACCTTCTCAGAATAATATTTTCATAATATTGGTTTCCTTTGAAACCAAGTAAACTACAAAGGACTTCAGAAGAAACCAATTAGATTAAATACTATTATTGCAATATATTTTCTAAAAGTGTTCACAGACTCCAGGTTAATAATCTCTGTTCCATACATATAGTTTCCCTACCTTTGCAAGGAAGGGAAGGAAATATCTTTTCTCTTCTCTTCCTCTCAGCCAAGCTTGACTATTATCAACTCATAGAACTGAGTTTTTTCATTTTTATTTTCTCTTTTTATTATTATAGTCATTTTATATATTGTTTTCCTGAGTCTGCTTACTTCACTCTGTATCAGTTCCTCTGCTTCTCAGAATTCTTTACATTTGCCATTTCTTATGGCACAGTAACATTCCATCACCACATTCACATATCACAATTTGTTTAGCCATTCTCCAATCAATCAGTCTATAAACAAGCATTCACTGAGTAGCTACAATTAATGGGCACTGCTTTGTCTCCAATTCATTCTTTGTTCCCATAGAAAGTACTACTAGGAATATTTTCATGTACAGGAGACCTTTCTGTCTTTGACCTTCTTAGCATCAGAATGTCTGAGTCATAGGGTATGAATATTTTGGTCACATTTTTTTACTTCTTCTCTGGAGCCAAGGATTGGTTATTATAATTGGGTTTAGTAGGGGGTTTTAATTCATATTACTGCAGTCTTGAGGTATATTGTTTTCCTGGCTCTGTCTCTTTCGCTCTGTATCAGTTCATACAAATCTTGACTTTCTTTCCAGCCATCCTTGTTCATTCTCTCTCAAAAGAACACAACCTTGGATGCTTTGAGCAAGTCTTTTCCCTTCTCTGCCCTCAATTTCCTCCTCTCTAAAATGAGATTTGGACTCAGTGAACTCTAAGGGCCTTTCTAAAGTTGAATCCATGAGATCATAGATTTAGAGCTAGAAGGAATTTTCAAGGTCATCTTGCTCAACTACCACATTTTGCATAGGAGGAAACTGAGGCCCATGGGTCCAAGGTCATACAGATGGCAGAGCCAAAGTTCAAGCCCCTTTGAACCTTTTATCCAGAGATCTTTTTCCTGCACCCTGTTTTACTCCTCCCCAGTCAATGAATCCTCAGCTGAAGTGTTTAAGGAATGCCTACTATATGAAAAGGCAGCTAAGTGGCACAGTGGATAGAGTGCTGGGTCTGGAGTCAGGAAGATCTGAGCTCAAATCCACTCTTAGACACTTACTAGCTGTGTGACCCTGGGCAAGTCACTTCACCTTGTTTGCCTCAGTTTCTTTTTCTGAAAAAATGAGCTGGAGAAGGAAATGGTAAACCACTCTAGTATCTTTGCCAAGAAAACTCCACTGGGGTCACGAAGAGTCAGATCCAACTAATTGACAAAACAACAACAATCAGAAAGCAAAAACAAAACAACCCAACTATATGCAAGGCTCTATGAGAGGTGCTGAGGAGGGCTTTGGGTAGGGACAAAGAAATAGAGAGAATAGTCTCTGGTCTGGGGAGCTGACACTTTCACTTCCCTGCAGCTTAATTATGTCTTCACAAGGTTGTAGATTTAGAGCTAGAAAGCTCACCTTGCCCAGTCCTTCTCACTTTACAAAGTAGGTAACTACTGAAGCTTTCCCACAGAGGGGAAGTGATTTGTCCAAGGTCACCCACAGAGCAAGTGACGCAGTACAGATTCAAACTCGTGTCCTCTGACTTGGCATCCAGCCCCGGGGTATGCAGCTCCCAAGCAGATTCTCCAGTTTTCAGTGTGAGGGTTTCCATCTCAGAAACGGGCAGATGCTATAAATCAGGGCTCCATTTGTCTCGTTGATTGTCTAGGATTAAGCAAGTGATGGAGAAAGTATTTATAATGCAGATTCAGCTTCAAAGTGGGTCCTGCATATATTGTTTTCCCTGAGAACTGGTTGTTAAACACTGGATCCAGGGTTCTTCTTTTGCACTCTATTACTTACACTGACTAGTATTTTGCTTTGTAATCGTCCTTAGGCCTTTTCTTATCTGGGTACCTCTACTTGGGTGATAACTCTCTTAATAGGCAGCCTCCATTTCCTTTATTCCTTCTACTGCTTTTGTATCCTGCTCTGTGAGGTGCTCATCTCCTGGGCCTCTATAATGGAACTTGAGGACTGTGCAACTGGTCACACTGAGGCCCTGGCATAGCTTAGGTTTACCAATATTCATTGATGAGTAGGCATTGAGGGGAGAGGCTAAAAGTACCACTCAGCTCCAGAATCCTTAGGTCACTTCTGCATCTAGGCAGTGGGAAAGTAGGTCTAGGTGGATATATTCAATCCAGTTCAATTCCACAAACACCTCTGAGAGTCACAGGGTGTTAAAGCTAGAGAGGCCTTAAATAACAATTAATCCCACCCCCCCCCCTTTTTTTAACAGAGGAAGAAATGAGGCTCAGAGAGCTGAAGAAGGAAGAAAGAAAAGCATTTATTAAAGCACCTACTCTGTACCAGGCACTGTGCTAAGGCTTTACAAATATGATCTTATTTGGTCTTCATGACAACCCTGGAAGGTGGGCAAGTGCTGATATTAACCTCATTTTAAAGTTGAGAAAAATGAGTCAGACAGAGATCAAGTGACTTGCCCATGGTCACTCAGCTAATAAGTGTCTGAGGCTGGATTTGAACTCAGGTTTTCCTGACTCCAGACCCAGTACTTTAGCCATTCTACCACTCAGTGGGCTCTAAGACAAGGTCACTAGAAAACAGGAATCTTCTGACTCCAAGTTCATTGCTCTTTATAAACATGCTAGGGGCCGCAGATGTTTGGACAAGACAATTTTGAACAAGACATGGTCCTTGCCCTCATGAGGCTTATAGTCTAGAAGTAGGATTTAACATCAACAGAGATAACTGTATGTAGGGGCCCTGTGAGATATCTACTCCCCTCAACCTTGAACTCTGAAGACTGGGTCTATAGGGCATATGATTAAATGTTCAAAGTATTCTGGCTTTACTCTTCCATGAATCTGAGTTATGTTTAGATGGGTAAGAATTCAAAGAGATGAATGGAGGAGAAATAGAAGGGGTGGGGGTGGGGAAGAGATCTCAGGATGCTTATATGAAATTCTTAATAGGTATTCACATTCTCTTTAGAGTCTGAGTGTTTTCCAACTCACTTAGTAATAGTGACAGGCAAGACTTGCCAACAGAGAAGGTAGGAGGTGGGTGGGAGGTGAGGGGCTAAGTCCATTCTGAATAGATTGACCTTTTGTTAAAGATATTTCCAATATTGTACATATCAGGGGTCTTTTGTTTGCAAAAGAAGAAATCATACAGGACTTTGAGTGAGATTTGCCCCAGCTTCAGTTTCCATAGAAGTCCTTTTGTCTGACAAAGTAAATAAAATATTTCTATCCCCACTGATAACATGGATTCTTTTTCAGGAGCTGCTGTTTCCTTATAGGATCATAAAATGTCAGGGTTGAGAGGGACCTTAGAGTTCCCCTAGTCCAACCCCTTTCTTTCACAGGTGAGGAAACTGAGGCTCAGGGAAGGAAGGTGATTTGTTTAATGTCACAGAACCAGTAAGTGGCAGAATTGGAACTTTAAGAACTGAAAAGGATCTTTAACACCATCAGTAAGAGTTGCCTATATGCAATCAAGCCCTTCATTTCACAGATGAAGAAACTCAGGCATAATTTTTTTAGGGGGGAAGGCAATGCAATTGGGGTTAAGTGACTTGCCCAAAGTCATAGAGTCTGCGTGTCAAGTGTCTGAGGCTGGATTTGAACTCAGGTCCTCCAGACTTCAGGGCCGGTGCTCTATTCACTGTGCCACCTAGCTACTCCAAAACTGAAGCACAGAGAAGGGAAATAACTTGGCTAAGATCACTGGGCTTAGTGAGCAGAAAAGAGAGTATGCTCAAATTTGCAGTCATTAACATTTTCTGTGGCCTAGCAGTGTTCAGGGCAGTCCTGGCAACATAGTTGGGGGGAGAGGGAAGGAAGGGACAAAAGAAACCAAAGGGGTCAGATTCTACCATTCAAGAGGTAAGTCAGTATAGTGTAAGACTTGGAGAAAGGGACGCTTCGATGTAAATTTCACCTCTGGCACTCACTAGCTAAGTGATAGAGAATCTGTATCCTCCACTGATGTGTCTCCCTTTCCCCAACAGACTTGTTGGAGGATGTGCATTAGAGTCCCACAGACCAGGCCGGCATGGATCAGTTTCAATCCACTGCATCACTGGTGAGGTCTATTGGTCTTCAAAAATGAAGGATGAATAACCACAAGGAACAGATTCCAAGTCCATTGGAATAGTGGAGTCCTTGAGAGACATATATATGGGAAAGGCTGGACTTAGGCAGACCTAGGCCCCAGCCCTAGCTGGGTGACATGATGAAAGTCACCTAACTTCTAGGAGCCTCAGTTTCCTCTCCTGTAAAATCAGGCAATACCTGCAGTACCTATCTCTGGAGGGTTATTAGGAGGGTCTAAGGAGAGAATGTAGGTAAAGGGGGAGGGAAGTTACCAGCTTTCAAGGCCTATAGAAATGTCAGCTATTATTATTATTAAGGAGTTGTGAATGAGTGGGCGTAACCACAGCCATTCTCATGGAAAGGGCCCAGCTCCTGGTCCCTGTCAGGGGGGTGCCTGAAGCCAGAAAGGTTGAGCCCTTTGGCCTCTGGCCCAGCTGGTGTTTGCCTTTGGTTTTCAGCCTGGCCCAGCTGCCTTCTTTGCATCTGTCCATCCCTTTGCCCCAAGCCAAGGGCTGCAAGTCAAGCCAGCCGGTTTGGCTGGGGCAACACAGACGTTTTACCAACTCGAAACCCTTTCGCACTGATCGGCCCCTCCCTCAGAGGTGCTCACGGAATAAAAGACAGAACCTTAACATTCCTGACCCTTGGCCTAGCATAAATCTTCCTTCCCTCTTGAATGAGTAGCTGTTTACCTAGCTGAATTCAACTGCCCACCGGTGGGAGCAGACAGATAGCTTTCTACCTGACTATTCCGAAGGCTCTGAGGTCCAGGTGTTTCCTATCTTGAGCTCCAGGTGGCTGCTATCTTGAATGTGGGTGGTGCCCGGTGGAGGAAAAAGCCCTGGAGCTGGAGTTAAAGGACCTGGGTTCACATCCTCAATTTTCTCTCACCAGCCCTTTGAGGTATTTGTGAGTCCCATTGTACTGATGTGGAAACTGAGGCTTAGAAGAAGGGGGCTCGCCCAATTTCAAAGGACCAGGAAGTGTACCAAGCAGTGGTCCAAACCTGCAGTCACCGTACCAACCTTCCAGTGTGACTCTGGGTGAATTCCGTTACTCTCTGGGCCTCAGTTTCCTGAGAATTTTTCTGTGAACAACATCTCATTATGCCTGTTCTAATCCCACTTCTGATACCACTTGTAAGACCTTGGAGAAGTCATTTACCCTCCCTAGCCCTCAATTTCTTCATCTGAAAATGGCGGGGGTGGGGAAGGGAGGGGTTGCAGCAGATGGCTCCTTCCAGCTCCAGATTCTTTGATTTGTTCTATGTTCTCCAATCAGCTGGCACCCATTCTGTTTCTGGTGCTGTTTCGGTTTGGGACCTGATTTCCTTGGGATATCAACCGGAGAGTGGGAGAGCTAGGTCCTCGGCTCCGGATGCGTAGAAGGCCAATAATTTCTCTTGTGTGATTCCCTCCCATTCACGGCTCCTAAATGAGTGTCTGCCTTCCAGAAGAAAGTACTCACCGTTTTCAAATGCTTCTTGAACAACAGTGCTCCTGGCCTGCAAAGAAAAGGCAGGAGCCGTGAAATCCAACTAGCTTTTGCTGGCCTCAGCTCTGTAAGTGTGCCCCCTCCCAGACCAAAGCTCCGAGTTCTTTCCTTTTAAATCCATATGGCCTTTGTATTGCTTTGTTATGCAGCTGCCTGTCCTACAACACATCTTATTAGGATCACAGGATGTTAGCCTTAGAAGGACCCTTAGAAATATTCTAGTCCAACCCCCTCATTTTACGGAGGAGGGAAGAGAGGCCCTCCAGAGGGAGAAGGGACTCGCCCAAGGTCACCCAGTGAGTTGCAGAGCTGGGCCAGCCGCTCTAGGGCCCTCGGTTCTAAGTAAGTCTAGGGCTTTTAGCTCAGAACCCTGGCTAAACTCCCCCCAATTTAGAGTATCGTCTCCTCGAGAGCAGCCACAGGCTTCTTTTTCTATTTCCATCTGCAGGGCTTAGCACTGTGCTTGGCACAAAGTCAAATATTAATAGATGCTTTCTTATCCCCAAACAAAAGAGGCGTGTGTGCAAGAGTTCATCTCCAGCCTAGCCTCCCTTACGGTGCCAAGCCTCTGGACTGCCCTTCCAGATTCCCACGGGCTCCTTGTGGCAGGGCACGGAGGACTATGCCTATGGGTAGGGGGTGAAGGTGTTCAGAGAGGGCTGAGGGAGATTCGGCAAGTTTTTCAGGGTAGAAGGAGGCCTAGGACAGGGCCCGGCAGGGGTAGCATTGCAGGAAGCCGGGAAGGGGTATGTGAGAGAGAAATTCTCCACTGAGGTGCCGAGATGGAAATGGAGAAGCTAGTCCCGACTCTGTAGGGCAGCCAAGGAAAGGACAATGGTATCCTGAGCTCCAGGAAGTCTGCCTGGGTTAGTGTTAGGGCAGATGGCCGGCAATCAGGCCTGAGGAGGCTGCCCCCCTTTTTTTCTATCACTGCTCCTCAACCCCTGTCCCAGCTCCACTTGGAGACCGGGGCGCTCCCCTTCCCCCTACCCCCCGAGGGCCCTCCCAGCCCCGCAGCAGACACAGGCCCTCCAGGAAGCAGGGATCTGTGTGCTAATGTGTTAATCCCCCTATTCAGAGGGCCGCTCCCCCCCTACTGCGGGGAGCAGCGGCAGCCTCAAACCGGGCCCAGCCAGGCTTTCCAGCCCCGGGCCAGCCTTCTCCCGGCCTAATTACTGCACAAAAGGGGGAGTTTAGGCCCACTCTCGGGCACTTGTTGAAATCTCCGCTGAGCCCTGGGGACTGCGGAGGTCTCAATAGGACGGGATTTCAAAGTCTCCACCGGCTAGATCATTGTCTGAGCCCGCCGAGGGGCCTTTTTCATTCATTGGGCGCAGTGCCGCCCCGGGAACCGGCGGGGGAGCTGGGGCCCCAGGAGCGTGGGACATGGCCCGCTGCCATTGGCTGAGCGGTCCGGCGGCCAGCCAATGGGTGCCGCCGCCGCCCGGTACTCCCTCGCTCGGTGCCCCTCGGGGAAGGAGTGCGTTGGAGCCGCCCCGGGGCCCGGCGCTTCAAAGGCAGCTGGCTTGCCTACCTGCCTACCTTGGGGGCTGCTTCTCCCGGGAAAGGAGAGAGTTGGGGCTCATATTTCCCCTTGGCTGGCCTCCAAGCCGACTTAGAAGACGGGGCAGCAACATCGCTTTAGTTTTGGGAAAAGTTAGCATCAGCCCTTCGAGGTAGGTATAGCCAGCGGGAGCATCCCCGTTTTACGGACGTCGAAGTCCAGTCTAAGGAAGGCCTGGAGATTGGCCTGCGGTCTCAGGAAAAGTGGTAGACTAACGCCAAGCCCGGTTATATTGCCCATTCCTTTTGAGCCTCTCTCGTTGGGTTCCTGCCATCCTTCAGAGCTGGAGGGAGCCTTAGAAAGCCTCCTAGCCCAGTCCCCTAATTTTTATAGAAAAAACAAAGACCCTGGAGAGTTTCGGTGACTTGCCCAAAGTCACACTGCTAATGAGGGGGCAGAACTGAACTTTGAACCCAGGTCTTCTGACTCTGAATCAAGCACTTTACACACTTGTACCAGGCCGCTAGAGTTGACTTTTTGCTTAAATCCTTATTTTGGTTTTTGATTGTGTTTTTTTTGGGGGGAGGGATGTATAGGTAGGGAGAATGAAATAATTTCCAGAAAAACCTTAGATTAGATTAAATTACAGGTTGGAAGCCCACACACAGTTTGATCTTTTCAGGTGCTGGTCTTCTGAGCACTAAGAGAAGGAAAACAGGTTGTTGGTGTTTAAAAAATCAGAAATGTCTGTCAAGAGATTACGCTTCCAGGCTGGTTATACTGTTGAAGGAAGACCTGAGTCTTAATTAGTGGAGGTGTAGGAAGGAGAGTGGACACACAGAAGGATGGCATCATAAAATCACAGACTGTTAGTGTTGGAAGGCCCTGGCTCCCCAGCCTGTCCTTAGGAGGTCTCCAAAGGTTACAAATACCTCAGCCCATCCCCCTCCACAAGAGACCAGGGAGGTAAGTAGGACAAGATTCAGCTCCATTTTGCAAAGGAGGGAATAAATTTGGCAAAGTCAAGACAAAAGTTGGAGCTGGGATGCCACCACATCTTGGGCTTCTGAGATCAGGGCTGTTTCCACTATACTGAAATCTAGTCCATCCTGTCTCATTTTACAGAGAAGGAAACTGGCCCCCAAAGGGGAGAAAATGACTTGCCAAAGCTATACAATTTGACGGGTCTGCCAGCCTGACACGTTGGGAGATTAACCTGTTGTCTGCATATGGATCTTTATATGTTGTGTGTGTGTGTGTGTCTGTGATGATGATTCTCACACACACTCCCTCCACCACATTGTCCACTTCACTCTGTGCAGCAAGTTGGTCCACCCCCCCCAGACAGCTAGCCAGGATGATTGTTCTGAATGTATAGGACTTGTATTCCCTGTAACATATTACCCCCTCAAATCAATTACCCTGATTGCTATTATTTCTATTATTCCTCAAAAATCCTTGGGGAATTTAATTGCCCTGAGAAGACCGAAGTCCCCATAAGAAACTTCCTTAGAGATGTGGGAGCCTTATGTAGTGGGAGCAACCAAGTGCCCATTAATGCCACCATGAGGAGGGAGCTTAGCTCCTAGAAAGACTGCCAATGGTGATCAGGCCTGCCAAGGTTGATTGTGCCCTTTACTTAGTAATGCTAAGTTTTTTAACACTGTGAAGACGGTCTGAGGGCATTTTTAAATTGACCTTAACTTAGATTTTCCTTCCATTTGCAACCCCTTATAAATAACAGATGTAATGTCAGTAAAAGAGAGATTTTATTCAAAGTGTAGAACTAGAATTGATTACAATTATTTGATAATACCTTCCTCTCACAAAGAAATTAGATGAGTTTCAGTCTCTATTGTGTGATGTTTGGGCATCCTTATGGACTAGGTGTAGCACTAGGGCTTAGTTGCTCTAATATGACACACCTGCTTTGTGCCTGGCCTCTTTCCTAGAAGATTCTCCTTTATCTGCTCATAGAGAGAAAGCTGGAAGGGATCTGAGAAGTCATTTGGACCAATGAAGTATGGAGAAAAGGAGTGAATTGCCCAAGGTCACAAGGGCAGTAAGTGGCAGTCAGGATTTGGATCTAGGTCTTCTAATTCCTTTCCAGTGGCTTTCTAAAGCACAGGTCCTTAACCTGGGGTCTAGCACTAAGCATGAGGGCAAAAATGATATCCTTATTTTTCCCTAACTTCTAGCTGGTATTTAATATTTTCTTCAGTTATTGACAAAGATTACTGAGAGAAGTAAGGCACCAGAGTGCCAAAGGGGGTCCATGATACACACAAGGTTAAGAACTCTGTAAGGCTAAAGGCTACCACTGAATGACCTCCCTTTGTTAATTTCAGATTCTCAAAATCAGGTGTTATCTTCCCCCCTGTCCCTTGTCAAATATTGATACCTTTAAGCAATTTTTAAACGTCACTGTTGGCATCTAGGCGGCACAGTGAATAAAACAGTGGCCCTGGAGTCAGGAGTACCTGAGTTCAAATCCAGCCTCAGACACTTAACACAAAAACTAGCCGTGTAATCTTGGGCAAGTCACTTAACCCCAATTGCCCTACCTTCCCCCCTCCAAAAAGCAAAAAAAAAAAATCACTGTCATTTCCCAATGAATCACTCACTCTCTCTCCATAGAACCCTCCATTGTCACAAATAGGTACATTCAATTTTTGTTTGAGTGTACATATTTGTGACAATGGAGGGTTCTATGGAGAGGGAGTGCTCTCAGAAAATGAATGCCTTAGCATTCTTGCCTTCCTCGGGTTTTTCTGAGAACATTTAGTCTGGATGGATGTATTCTGAATCCCCACTGAACCTCACTTTGGATTATGTTAGCCAGTGCATATTTCTGATCATTGTCTCCCTTCCCTTCTGATAGAAAGTAAGCTCTTAGAGGGCAGGAACGGTCACTTTTTTATCCCTATCCCCACCACTTAGCAGGAGGCCTTGTACATACATAATACACACCTCCATCAGTGTTCCTAGAACTGCTTTCTTCCATGGCTTATCCATCTGTTAAATGGGAGCAAATTGACTCAGGCTACTAGAAACCTTACATAGTTGTAGTCTTTTTTTAGACCCCTGTTTATCCTTTGCAGGCATCTGTGCTTCTCTTGCCCCGTAACACTGTTTTCTGCAATGCATTCTCAACCATATTTTTCTTTCAAATTTTTCTTAAACTCTTTCTCAGGAGGCTTTGGTTTGCCTTCCCCCTTATAATTTCCCCTGAGCATTTCCAAACTCTTCAAGTGAAAATATGCAAGTTGAGACTTGTGGGTAACAAGTTAGGACTTGTGGGGACACTTGGGGCTGTGGGGGGAGGACAGACTCTGAGATCTGCCAACAATCCTTCCCCCCCATTTGGCTGAAGGCAGAGCCTATGTTATTGGGACAACATAAGGCCCCAGATTTTCAGGAATGAAATCTGAGAACAGTATGTCAACATATTGCTCGGATCTGTCTTGGAATATACAGTAGATGGATTTCTTTGTGCTGGGAAACATTAGGGAGGTCAGTTTGCTTTTCGGATTTTTCCCCTTTTTTCTTTCTCTTTTTTAAAGGCAGGGGTTCATTCTTACCATCTAAAGTGGTGGTATTAGATATCTTCCAGATAATGCACTTGATGGTTGTGGAGACTTCAGGTTCAAACAGAATGCCTCAAGGCAAGCAGCTTTTATGGATCCAGTTACCAGTTCTTTAGTTCACAATTAATGTTTTTCAACAACTATTGCTGGCCTGGGAGGAAACCCAGAAGTGACCAATCAAATCAAGCAATGATGAACTTAAGAGGCATAAATACTCAGGTGCAAAGGACCCCGAAGAACAGCAGCTGAGTCCAGTGGAAAGGACACCCATTTTGGGAGAGTCAGAAGTCCTGGGTGGGAACCAGAGTTCTGCTCTTGATTATCTGGGCAGCCTTGGGCACATCACTTAACCTCCCTGGGCCTCAGTTTCCTCATTTGAAAAATGAGAGGGTTAGACAAAATGGCCTCCGAGATCCTTTTGAGCTCTACGGGTATGCTCCTGTGTGTAACTTTGGACAAGTCACCTTATCTCCCTGGGCTTTGGTTTCCTTATTTGTAAAATGAGGGGTTGGACTACATGACCTCCAAGGAGGTGGCTTCTCCAGCTATGATCCCAAGACTCTTCCCCTCCCTGGGCCTCAGTGTTCTCCTCTGTAAAGTGAAGGCATTGGATTCAGCAGTTCTTGAGGACCCCTCCCGCTTTAGATCCAAGATCCTATTATTCTGGTGGACCCCCAAGAATTCAACAGTTAATGAAACTTGGCTCACAGACCTCATCCGAGGTGGGGGGGGAGGGGACCTGTGCTTGGTCAGAAAGAGGTGCCACAGTGGATGGAATGACAGATCCTTGAAGTATTAAAATAAGCACAGAGGATCTGGGTCACGGATCTAATGATTTGCCCAGTCCCTGAATTTCCAGAAACAACTAGACAAAGGGAGTCTCCGGATTGGAAACTTGTGACCCATTCTGAAGCTATGTTTGTTCCCTCAAATCTCTGTTCTTCCCCTTTCAAATGCTCCAGAGCCCTGCCCCCTCCCCCAAGTAGGAGACACCTGGGATGTACCATTTGCCTTCGTAACAGCATTAATGGGAACTCTTCTGTTAAGCAAAGACCTCTGTGGGATTAGACATGTTTACATCCATCCAAGATCAATGGAAGAAGGCCTCTTTCCCTCCCTTGAAAGCTGTGGTGTTGTCTCGCTCTCTCCCTATTCCAAATGAAACATTGCTGAGCTTTATGGGATTGGTGGCAGACAAAGCTGGAGCTAAAGTTTCAAAGGCTCTTGCCTCCTAACCCAGCTTTTCAGCAGCTCATTATGGCCTTTAAGATGGCCTTGGGTCTGAAATAGATATTGTATTTGACTAATCACAGATTCACACTGTGTGCTGATGACACTGCTTTCAAAAATGCCATGGAGAAGATATCTGTTAGTTGGTGATTTTTGGAATTCGCCATAGGTGCACACAAAAAGAATGACGCATCTTTTGATACTAAGGGATCCGAGCTTATATTTGCCTGAGTGGTCCTTCCTCCAATGCAGATTGCAGCCCCTCCACTCCTTAGGAGATGATTTCCTAGGTTTCTATGGCCAAAAATGTATCTTGGTGACCAGATTTTGGGGTATGAGCCTGTCCCTAGGTAGCATCTTTCCTCTGTCATTTTGGCTCATCCACCCCTTTTCATGCCCCACTATTCTTATCTATGTCTTCCCATAGATCTCACATGGAAGGTTTACTCTACCTCCTCAAGGCCTTCCTTCCTTTAAATCAGTGGTTCTCAACCTGTGGGTCGTGACCCCTTTGGGGGTCGAACAACCCTTTCACAGGGGTCACCTAAGACCATCGGAAAACACATATTTTCATGCTCCACACCGTGTTCCTCTATCCATTTCTAGGCAGGTCTGCCCACATGCAGATATACCCACATATGAGTATTAAAGGGTCGCAACATTAGGAAGGTTGAGAACCGCTGCCTTAGATTGTTTTACATTTATCTGGTGCAGGCAGAGTAGTCCATCTCTTATCCCTTGCTCTAGGACTCTCCAATTTCATTCTCTAATACCGGATGATTGCCTTTATGACCTTTCTTGCTTTGATTGGGGTTGCATGCAGGCCATAGCCTGTTCATGCCTACCATCTCTCAAACCACATCACCACTAACATATATCTCTTGACTTCTTCACCATGAGTCCTGTTCTTTGAGTCACCTGCAACCATATGGCGTCTTTGGGAGAGTGTTTGTATTCAAAAGGTAGGTTTGGGTTTTAGGGCCTTAAGAAAGGGTAGCATAATTTTCCAAATACAATGTGACACCTATAGTCCATTAGACATTCAACAAAAGGAGTTTCCTTAACAAGAACATGGAAAGGCTATTCAGCAAGGATACGTCATTGATTCACTCGATCAAATCAGAGGATCTGTGTCAGGTACTTTGCAAATCTTAAAGCAGAATGTCAGTGCTAGATGTTTGGCATTATTATTATTTCCTATCATTCCCAGATTCCCTTGCCTCTTCATGTGCTGTGGTGGCACACCTAGTCAGAATCATGTGGCAGATCTGCAGAACTCTTAACTCTACATGGGCTAGGCTTTTTCACTTAGATGACTAGGGAGGTAAATCAAAAGTATGAGCCTTAGTCTCCTGTACCAATCAAGTTTTAAACCTTGTTTCTTTGCCTTTTAGGGGGAAAAGCCTAGCCTACACATAAGAGACCTCCACAAATGTTCTAACATACCATCTAAGTGCTTCTGATAGTTGGACAGTAGGTACTTTTTCTACAATGGTTTTCCCACTATGGATTGTTGGGCTGATCTTTTTTGAAGAATATCCTGTAATGCTTTGGGTCTTGATTCCATCAAATTACAAGTTTGTCATCTGAAAACAGGAGTAACTTGGAGACTATCACTGTCTCTAGGGGGTCTTTCTTCCCTCTGGGTCCTTCTCAGGTCATCTTCTATAATATTGGCAACTGCTTTTGGTGAGTGCATAGCTCCCTGTACTATTCCTTGCTCAAGGTTAATAAGAGATGGACATTGAATGGAGTTATATTTGGGATTGTAGTCGTGGAGAAATCTTATACTACATTAACACATACATGTATAACCTATACCAGATTGCTTACTGTCTCAGGGAGGGAGAGAGAAAACTTGGAACTCAAAATTTAAAAAAAATGAATATTAAAAATTGTCTTTACATGTAAAAAATTTTTTAAAAATCCAAATGGTCTTGTAGCCAGAAAGACCAGTGTTCGAGTTATGCCTTATACTGGCACACATTGGCTCTGTGACCCCGGGCTAACCACTTATTCTCTCAGTACTCTAGGCTACTCTCTAAGATAGGAAGCTATAGAGAAGGTGCCAACCTGCATCAGTAGAAGGAACTTCCCTCACCTGGGAGTTCCCTAAATCAGAGGTCCAGTTCCTATCCCTATTCCTAAAAAAGCTACTTCTTAGTTATAACTGAGCAGTTTCCCTCAGAGTGAAATGACTTCATTAGTATTCTATACCCGTGGTTCTGTGGAGGTTTGGTCTTTCCCCTAAGTATAAATTGGACATCTTGTTTTGATTTTGGATAGTGCAGATCAGAATCATACCAAACACTATTATATACAGAATGGATGTACAAAATCAAGTTATTCCCATTGTGGTACTTGATAAGTCTTAATAGGCTGTAGAAATGCGAATTACTAATGGGAATTATTTTTTACTACTAGTAAGACCTTGGGCAAGTCCTTTCCTTCTGTGGACTCAGTTTCCTCATCTGTAAGATGGCGATTGGATTAGACAATCTCTAAATCACTAAAAGTTCTTCCAGCCTGAACATTCTTTGAGCCTCTGAACCCATTTCAGTGACAGTTGTCTTCAGTATTACATAGGCTCTCATAGTTTTCACCGTGTAGCATGTTGCAATGGACACAGGCCTGGACTTGAAGAGGGACACCCTGTGTTCAAATTCCAGCCCTGCCACTTACCTGCTGTGTGAACTTGGACAATTCACTTCTCCTTTCTGGGTCTCAGTTTCCCTATCTGTTCAATTAAGGGGTTGGACCACATGGCCTCTTCCAACTGTGACATTCTATACATTCTTCCTTTGGGTTTCCTTCCACCCTTGGGGACCTCTCATTACGACCCCCTGTTTTTATCAGGTCTTGGCCTGTGGTGGCCAGCTTTCAGCCACTGTCGGTAATGTCAGTCATCAGTCACCAAGGTCCACATGTTGAGCTGTACTGCCCTGTAGGACAAAAGCATCACCCTTGACATCTCCATCCATTGATGCAGTGATTGATTGGGAGAGTGGCTAGGGGGACCAGCAGGAGGCAAGCAGCCAGGTGCTGGGAAGATTGAGCAGGGGCTCAAATGGAACATTGAATACACTAGACGAGGCTACCTGGTCAGCTAGGGCAGGGACAGGCATAAACAAGCAGTTCTATATGCTCTGTGTGTGTGAGTCAGAGGTCATGGGACCCCGGCCAGCTCCTTAGAAATGTGATCCTTAGGTAAGCATGAGAAAATACCATACTGTCAGGCTGAGTATCGGAATAATAAATACAGAGCTGCTTTCAAATGCAACTCAACATTCAGTGAGCTCCTATACGGTGCCAAGCCCTCTGTAGGGATGGGACAGGACTAGCCTAGGTGGAGTGGGAGACACAGTGATGAAGAAGATGCTACATCTCGTCTACATTCATGGTTCTTGAGCTTTTCCCTCCCTCTAGGCTATCCCACCTACCTCCCAGATTTGTTGGCGGGGGGGGGGGGGGGGAACAAGGGAGATAAAGTGTGGAAAACACTTTGGAAACTGAAAGGAAGCATGGAAAGTGACCCCCAAGTCTTTGCTACTACCAGGGTGAAAGCCTTCTTAGTTTATAAGATCTCCAAGGAGCAATGAAGGGGTGGAGGGAGTTGAAATTGATTCTAGCTTGCTGGAAGCAATGTTGGCTGGTGGATGGAGAACTGGAAGGAGCCCCAGAGGTGGCCTCATCTAATTCTCTTGTTTTCTTGGAGACTCTGGGAAGTGAGGGGACTTGCTGAGAATCCCAGGGAGGATCATAGGCCCAGGGCTAGAAGAGACTCTTTGGGATCCTACATGTGACCTCGGGTAGATCCCCTCACAGACTGTTCTGGCTGCAGATAAATGTTGACTTGCATATGAAAGCATCTCTGCGGTTATTGTGACAATCTGTTATTTTCTCATGTTTCAGAGGTCATTGTGTTCAAGGTTCTCATTTTGCTGATGAGGAAGCCTGAAGGCCCAGATGGGTCCAGGAACTTACTCTTGGTCACAGACAGGATCCTAACTCGAGTTGGAAGGTACCTTCACAGGCCATTTTAGTCTAAGCCCATCAGGGGAGGAAACGGAGGCCCAGGGCCAAGGGACTTGCTTGAGGTCATGAAGGTAGAAAATATGAGACTGGATTTGAATCCAGATCCTCTGACTCCAGAGGAAAAATGCTTCCCAATGATGAGAGTTGTCCCAAAGTAGACTGGGCTGTTGCAAGAGGTAGTGAGTTGTCCCTCACTGAAGGTCTTAAGGCAGGTGAGTACTGGGTGGCCACCTTTCAGGGCTGTTGTAGGAGGGCTTCTGGGGGATTTAGAGGTAGCTGAAGTTCCTTCCACCTCTGAGATTCCATGGAATTGATGGGTGCCCTCAGAACTCACGTAACCTCTGTGGGCTTGAGTTTTCTCCCCCATAAAATGGGAGCATTGGGCTACATGATCTCCAAGACTCTTTCTACCTCTATATTCTATGTTCTTTGACTTTCCTGTTGAGCAAAACATCTTATTTTTCCCATTTGTCACTGTTAAAAAAAAACTCCCTTGGGGCCAGCCTTCTTTGACCCATTCCACACTCAACTCCATACTTCATATTTCCTGGAGGGGTAGAAAGTGGGAGTTTGGGGAGGGCGAAGAAGGAGAGAAGAGCTAGAGAGCTAGTGGCAAGGATGACCAGTATAACAGATGCAATATTTAGAAGCTGGAAGGCACCTTAGATGCCATTAAGTCTAACCCCCCATTTAACAGATGAGCATACTGAGGCACAGATGGTTAAGTGACTTGCCCAGTGTCATATAGCTAGTAAGTATCTGAGGCAGTATTTGAACTGTCATCTTCCTCACTTCCCTCTATAAAAGAATACGTCTGTGTATGTCTAATTGGACTGATTGGTGACTGAGGTCCCTTCTAACTGTCAAATTCTGTGACTTCACATCCAGTTCCCTATCCCCTATACTAGGCTATAGTGAGGCAGCAATGTGATAACTTTACCCAGAGTCCTCTCAAGCTCTAGCTGGGAAGTTTTCAACAGTCATGTCAGAATCCTCAGCCCTACCTCCATCAGCTATCTCCTTGTTATTAGACATTTGCTCATCCCGAGTTGGCATTCTGGAGCACTTAGAGGACCTTTGGAGACCATAGGCTGCACTAAGAGAACAAATGACCCAAAAGATCAATGCAAAGCTGACATCCTGGCTCCCTTCGCTCACCCAAGATCTTATTACAGAGTTGGCATACATCTGTCTATTAGCCCAAACTGTTTCAGCCTTTTCTGGCTCTACAGAGTTATCACATTCAGAGGAATTGGATCTCCCAGTAGGATCTCAGAATTTTTCCCCCTTAGAGTCTGAATAAGAACTTGTTGAGGATACTGGAGAGGTGATTCCTAGCCTAGGCATGTCTTGGACTAGATGGGCAATTTGATCTCCTTATCTTTGAAACTATCATGCCTACTTTTCAGTGCTCTATTCTGGTTGTAGTGAGATATGGGGAAAAGGATAGAGATAGGGACTAGACCTGTGATTATGTTGATATAGGGAACTTCCAGGTGAGACAGTTCCTTCTACTAATGCAGGTTGGCACCTTCTCTATAGCTTCCTGTATTAGAGAGTAGCCTAGAGTATTAAGAGATTAAGTGACTTGTGTTCCCTGAAATTTATACTCTTAGCTGCCTGGGGCACTGAGAGGTTAAGTGTCTTGATCAAGGTTACACAGCCAGTGTATCTGAGGCAGGACTTGAATCCAGGCCTCCCTGTCTTTGAGTTTAGTTTTCTACCCATGATGCCCCAGTGCCTGTGTTTATGGAAAAGAGGAGCTTAAGAAATATTTGTTGTTAGACTAGGGGAACCAGATTACCAGTAATGGATCACCTTATTTGTTCTTAGTGATTGAGGCAAGGGAGAAGGCCCAACAGGGATGAGAACTTCTAGGAAATAAATATTTAGCATAAGCAGAAGTGATTTGATTGAAGAGACTGATGCAGAAGCACTGGAAACTTAACAAATAACTCAGATTTTTAGAGAGCCCCATGGAGAAGATCGAAATGGGAGCAAGCAGCTGAAAACGAATAAAAATAATTCCATAAGAATGTCAGAAGATGAAAGTCTAGAATGATCTGAGGCTGACCGCAAATGCCAAGGATACAACCATCAAGAGGAGAAAACATTCAAACTGTGCTATGGACAAGAGCAAGGCAGGGGTGGGGGGTGGATGGGGGCAGATGAGACCACTGATTGGGGTCAGATGGGGGTGATAAGGTGATCATGTTCAGCTCCTGGTTTTTTTTTCTCTCCCAAAGACAGTGGACTTTGGGCTGGGAATGGTAGAACAAAACTGGTTAGCAGCGAGTGGAAATTCAACATGGGTGAGGAGGCATTTGGACAGCATTTAAATGCCCTTAATAAATTCAAGTCACCATGTCTGGAGAAATCACATAGTATACTACTGAATGACCCTGGCGACTGTCATTACTTACTGGGCCACTTTCTCTGAAGCATCTTAGAGAACAGGATCTTTGTCACCTTAGTGAGAGTAAGGACTATTTCCTTTTTGTCTTTGTATCTAGCTAGCACAGGATCTTGTGCAGAGGCAGAACTTAAGAAATGGTCATTGCATTGACTTGAATCTTGAAGAATAGGACTGGACACATGGACCAGTTTTCAGAAAAGGGATCTTAGGCCCCTGGAGTTAGAGCTAGAAGGGACCTCATGGGACACTTAGTCCAACCCCTTACTTTTACAGAGGAGAAAACTGAGACCCAGAGAGGGAAAGGGTCTTAGGATCACAAGATCATTGATCTAGAGTTAGAAAGGACCTTAGAGACCATCTAATCCAGCTCTTTCATCTTACAGAAGAGGAAACTGAGGCCAGGGAGGTCATAGAGCAAGAGGATAAAGTCTTCAAACAATAGGTCCTATGAACTTAATTTCTATTCCTAACAGAATTCTAGAATATATAATTAAGAGGATAGTTTTAGTACTTTCAAAGTAATAATCTTTAGAAGCCAGCATGACTTCATTAAGAATCAGCTGTACCAGAATAACCTTATTTTTTGGGGACACCCTCACTAGACTAGTAGATCAAAGGAGTTTTAGGCATAGTATGTTAGACTTCAGTAAAGAATTGGATAGTCTCTTATCCTAGGCTTGTGGATAACATAGACAGTGATGGATTAGAATGTTAACTGTACATGTAGCAGACCCCGAACTGGTTGAATGACCTGACCTGATGAGCTGTAATTAATGAAGTGATGCCAAGTTGGAGAGGAGGTCTCTGCTGAAGTCCAGATCTAAAAGGTGCAGAATTGTAATGAAATTGTATAGGGGTGAATGGAGAGTCCTACAGATGAAGTCCCAATATCAACTTCACAAGAGAACAAAAGAGAGAAGACTAAATAGCAGTTCCTTTGAAACAGATCTCAGTACTTTAATAGACCAAGTTTTCAATGTGAGCCAGTAGTGGCCAAAAGAGGTAATCTGAGGTCTCATAGGTGGTCAGAAATTTATTATGTGGCTACTATGTGCTAGGCACTGAGAATATAAAGATAGGAAGGCAAAAGACAGTCCCTGCCCTCATAAGGAACTCTCAATCCCTTGGGGTAACACAACATGCAAACACCTATATACAATCTATCTGATAAATTGGAGATAATCAATAGAGGGGAGGCACTAGAATGAAGTGGGAACAGAAGAGGCTTCCTGTAGGAGGTAGGATTTTAGCTGGGACTCAAAAGAAGTTTGGAAGACTTGGAGGCAGAGATGAGGAGACAGTTCAAGACGTGGGAGACAGCCATTGAAAAAGCATGGAGTTGGAAGATGGAATAACAAGGAGGCCAGTGTCATTGTATCACTGAGGCTGTAGTTCATGGAGTTGGCTGAGTGGAGGATGCCCTGGGGAGGGGAGAGACCCAGGGCTGGCAGAGCCACCTGCAGGCTATTGAAGTAGTCCAGGCATATGGTGCCAAGGGCCTGCACTGGGATGGTAGCAGTGTCAGAGGACAGGAAGGGGCATGGAAGAGAGATGTTACAAAGGTAATCTCCATAGGCCTAAGCAACAGGTTGAATATGGCAGAGTGACAGAGAGTGAGAAGTGTAGGATGACATCTAGATTTTGAGCCCAAAGGATGGGGAGGATAATGGTGCCCTTGATAGTAATAGGAAAGTAAGGATGAGGGGAGGATTTGAGGAGAAATGTGATTAGTTCAGCTATGGTCATGTTGAGTTTAAAGATTTCTATAGAATGCCTAGTTTGAGATGTCTAATAAGCATTTGGAGATGTGGGACTGGAGGTCAGCATTGGGGTTAGGGCTGGATAAGTCGATATGGAAATCATCAATGTGGAGATGGAAACTGAATCCATGGGAGCCGTTGAGATCAACTAGTGAAATAATGTAGAGGGAGAAGAGAAGAGGACCCAGGGCAGAGTCCCATGCTACATCTATGGTTAGCAGACATTCCCTGAATGAAGATCCAGCAAAAGAGACTGGGAAGGAGAGGTCAGAGAGGTAGAAGGAGAGAGAGTCCCCCAAAGCTGGAGATACCTCAGCGTTGAGAAGAGGATGATGGGCTGTGCCAAAGGTTGCAGATAGGTTGGGAAGGATGAGGACTGAAAAAAGGCCATTTGATTCTGCAAGTCAGAGTTGATTAGTAATGTTGGGGAAGAGCCAGACTATAGTTAAGAAGAGAATGAAAGGAAAGGGAGTGGAGGCACTTATTGTAGTTGACCTTCTCAAGGAATTAAGCCCAGAAAGGGAGGGGAGATGGTAGGATGGATGGATCAAGTGCTGGTATGGCACTTGAGGATGGGGGAGAGAGAGGCATGTTTTTAGGCAGTCAGTAGACAAGAGGCTTGCCTTGGCCAGATAAAGATGAAGATTGGAGTAGAAGTCACCTAGGAGATGTGAATTGAGAAGAATAAATGGATGGATGGATGGATGGATGAAAAAGCATTTATTAAATGCTTAATGTATTCTAGTTTTGTACCAAGTGCTGAGAATTACAAATAAAAAGCCAAGTACCTGGCCTCAAGGACCTTGCATGAAAGTGGGAGAAGCCTCAGACAGAGGGCAGTGGTAGCCAGACTCTTTATCAGGCCACATCTGGAGCATTGTGGCCATTTCTAGGTGCCACATTTGAGGAAGGATGTTAAATGGCTGGATACCTTCTGCAGCTTCTTAAACTATGGGTCGCAACCTCATGGGGTCACAAAAAATTTGGCAACAGTAAGAGGTTTTGGAATGTACAACAACCAAAAATTAATTAAAAAATAGACAGGTGATGGATCTGAGGGATTTCTGGCAGTGCTTGCTGGTGTTGCATGGTACAACATCACTGCAGCCCTGATTCTGAACACAAAGCATGCGCACTTTTGCACTGCCCCCAGGCCACACAATGCCACCAAATGCGGAAAGGGATCATGAGTGGAAAACATTTAAGAGGCCCTCTTCTACAGGAGGGCAGCCAAGATAGTGAGAGGGTTAGAGACCATGTTATATGAGAATAGGTTGAAATATCTGGAGAGAGATTAAGCCAGGAGAAAAGTTGGGGTGGGTGAGGGTGAGAATAGGTGTCTTCTAAAATTTGAAGACTATTGGGGGCCAGAGTGGGTAGACTTACTCTGCTTGGCCCCAGACAGCAGGCGGTAGAATTAGGCTCCCAGAGCTGCCCTTGAGTAGAATGGGTTGCCTGGAGGCTTTCAAGTAGAGGTGGACAGGTTAAAGGGATTCTTGGTCAGGTTTGTTGTTGGGGGCCTCTGAGATTACTTTTGATTCTGAGAATTGGTGATTCTGCAGATATATTTTATGGGGTGGCTAGGTGGCACAGTGAATAGAGCACTGGTCCTGGAGTCAGGAGGACCTGAGTTCAAATCCAGCCTCAGATACTTACCACTTTCTTGGGCAAGTCACATAACCCCAACAGCCCTGCTTTCCCCCCCCCCCTCCAAAAAGCAAAAATAAAAAAAAAATAGATTTGAGTTACCTTGGCTTCAGTCATGGAAGCTGATGCAGCTGTATGCCCTGGGAATAAAAATAAGCCCTAAGAAGGCATGTGAAGACCATACTCAGTGAACAATCCAGAGACATTTGTTCATAGATATAGTTGTACTACTTTGGAGTTGGAAGGGACCTTTAAGAGCATGTTGTCCAACTCCTTTATTTCCTTTTGTTTGGACTTATTATTTCACAGAGTGGGATCCTCCCAATGTGAAACTTCCTCTGATGATACAAATGGGTCACTGGGAGGGTAAGGGACTTGTCCAGTGTCACACAGCCATCATGTATCAGAGGCAGGATTTGAACTCAGGGCTAACTCCAACATACAACCAAGCCACCTCTCTTCTACAGGTGACAAAACTGAACCCGGGGTCATGAGGCAGGTAGCAAATAGCAAAGCTGGGGCCAAATCTTTATATTACAGCTTTAGGGCTCCCCCACACTTTTTCCTGACATCGGTACCCCCTGCTCAAGCCAGCCTGTTGAAAGCTATCAATTGTTTACATGGCTATTTCCTGACCTCCCTTCCAAACTGCTGCTCTTGGAGACTCACTGAAAGTAGTTTTCAAGAAGTTTCTTATTTGTGTAGAGTACAATATAGCTGACCTCCCCCTCTTTCCCTTACAAAACCCTCTTCCCCATGTTCATTTTGAAAATAATGTATTTTACCAGCAAAGCAAAGGATCCCAAAGCAAGACTGGGAGGAGGAGGCCAGGCAAGTGCTCTTTGGCCTCTATCTCTGCTTCTGCCCCAGTAGGCCTTGGGAGTAGGCTAAAGAGTTGTACAAACCCTGGATTTAGGAAAGATGCCTTCTTCTAGAGGAAGTGAGCTGCTGCTTTGATCTCTGCTGAAGAAATCTGACCATGAAATGATTCCAGTGCTTCCCAGGGGATGGCCAGTGTTCTTGTCCCCTGATTGGAGTCATTGTATAAAAAGATTCCCAACAGCGAGGACAGGAGTCAACCCCTTGGGTATTGGGTCAGCTGGTCTGAAAAGCAGGGGGAAATTCTAAATATATTATTTGTGAATTGTTTCGGGACTTAGCTGTAATCTGGTAATGCTTTGTCTCTGAGGGCCTCAGTTTCCCATCTGTAAAATATGTTAATTACTAGAATTTCTGTGGCAATGCAAGGTTTGCAAAATGTTTTCCATATTTTATCTCATTTGATACAACAACCCTGTGAGGTAAGTGCCATTGTTATCCTTAATTTTTAGATGAGGAAACCTAAGCTAAGAGAAATTAGTGACTTGCCCAGGGTCACAAGATAGATTATTCCAATCCTTCTGCCTCAGAGTCCAGCTGTAGCCTGTACCTCCTACCTAGCTTCCTCACAATCTCCAGCATGCTGTCTAGCTCCGAAATTTACCATCTCCTGATGTTGGAGGTGAAAGAAGGTTTTGTGGAGGAGGGGAGATTTGAGATCTGGTCTCCGAAGGAGGGGTAGAAAAGAGATGTGGAGGGGAAGTGGAGGAAAGGTGAGGAGGGCAGTCCCAGTAGAAGGAAAAGCTCAAGGACAGGTGAGGAAGGGAGAATAGGCCTGGACACAACAAAGATCCAGGCCTATTTGCTTGGGTTGCATTTAGAGCCTAGCGGAAGACAAGGCTGGATGGAGCAGATGAAGAAGGGCCTTGAATAAAGAGGCAAGGAAAGGGGGATAAGACTTAGTCTCAGAGGGAATAGGAAAAAACCCAGCTTCTTAAGGGAAATTACATTGTCAGAGGGGCCAGCAGTTGGGGGGCTTGGAGTCAGGGAAGGCCTGCATAAGACACTTCATAGTACCTCACCCTCTTGGATGGAGCCTCAGTCACTTAGTCTATAAATGTGGTGAAGAATAGAATTTGCTGTCCAGTGTTGTTAGGTACAAAGGTGCCAAATTCTATGAAAAGTGATGGGCACATCTTAAAATGTACATGTTACCTCCCTCCCTTTCTTTTCCACCTCCCTCCCTACCCACTCCCTTTGTTTCCTTTTACCCTCTTTTCTTTTTTCTTGCTCTCCTGTTCCCTCTTTTGCATTCTTATTCTCTCTCTCTCTCTCTTTCCCCCCCTCCCCTTCTCTCTTTCCTCTCTCTCTCCCTCTCC
>CM053582.1:24495040-24534327 GCA_028627135.1 Pseudochirops cupreus
GAGGGAGGAAGGGAAAGAATCTAGAATTTAGAGTTCTATAATCAAATGTTAAATATATGTAGATATAGATATAGATATGTAAGGAAAGATGGGGAGAAAATTTGTAACTTAAAATCTTGTGGAAATGAATGATGTAAACAAGAAAATAAATAAATGAATTAAAATTTAAAAAAATCATATCAAAATACATAAGGAACTGGTAAAAGTCATAGTGATAACTCACAGTGCACAGGGCCTAGAGCAGGGGTGGGGAACCTGCAGTCTTGAAGCCACCTGTGGCCCTCCAGGTCCTTAAGTGCAGCCCTTTGACTGAATCAAACCTCACAGAATAAATCTCCTTCATAAAAGGATTTGTTCTGTAAAACTTGGACTCAGTCAAAAGGCCACACCTGAGGACCTAGAAGGCCACATGTGGCCTGGAGGCTGCAGGTTCCCCACTCCTGGGCCCTAGATGTTCAAATGATATGAATAATTTTCAAGTGGGGAAGCACAAAGCACAATCATTCAAAAAGAGTACTCAACTTCACAAATAATTTTAGAGACAAATTAAAATAACTTTAGAGGTACCACCTCATAACCATCAAATTGGAAAAAAATAAATAAACAACATGGGGGGGTGGAATTAGGAACAATGCATAGACCAATTCACTGCTGCTGAAATTGGAAACTTGTAGAATCTTTCCAAAGTCTTCAGAAGACTGTCAGTCGCAGGAGAAGTTAACCAAAAATCATCCTGCCGTGGTGGCTAGGTGGCGCAGTACATAGAGCACTGGCCCTGGAGTCAGGAGGACCTGAGTTCAAATTTGGCCTCAGAAACTTAACACTTACTAGCCGTGTGACCTTGGGCAAGTCACTTAACCCCAACTGCCCTGCCTTCCTCCCTCCAAAAAAAAAAAAAGCAAAAAAAAAAAATCATCCTGCCAGCTAAGCCAACAATTCCACTGTTGGGAATACACTGTTAAAGTGTTATATGAAAAAGCAAAAAAAAAAAAAATTAGTTATCTGTTCCCCATTTCAGAGCAGCATTATATATAATTGAGGGGAATGGTATAAATGCCCAGCCATCTAGAGATAGTTAAATCATGGAACCTTAATGTAATTTCTCAAGTTATGAGGAATATAAGAAAATATGGAAAGACTTTTATGAAAATAATGCACATTTTTTCCAAAGCAGAAGGGAGCACAGTGCCTGTGCCACCAGAATCTGGTGCCACTGCTAACACTGACTTCCTTTTCTTCTCTTTGCAGAGCTGGCATATGACCTGGAAGTAGATGAAGCCCCTTTGAACAAGCAGCTTCTGAACCAGCAGAGCAAAGAAGGCAATAGTGTGAGAAGCCTCGGGTCAGGGAATTCCTTGCTGGGGCTCCTGGCTGCTGTCCTGCTTTATGTGCTGTGTTTCTTTGGGTTGGTCCACTGACTTACCAGTGCAGCCCCCCCACCTTCCCAGCACCCTTCTCTTTGTGACGCCCCTTTGCAAAGGCAGTCTCCTTGGGAGCTCTCTTCTGTCCTGTTTGATTTTGTCCTGTCTTGTCTTTCTGTCGTCTGTCTCTTTCCCAAATAGTAAATGGAAGAGAGGCGACATGTTATGTTTTGTAAAATAAAATGGTATCTTTGCGAGGATGGTGAACATAAGTGGCCGGCTCAGTGCTGTCATTGGACAAAGAACATCACTCCAAGCTATAGCCCGAGGGAACTGAGACTGCGTGGCCCACATACCTTTTTTCTCTTGAAGGTATGCATGTGTCAAGGTGGGGGATTGTCTACAAACAGCATGAACTTTCAAGTCCAAACGTGTTGCATATTTTCAAACGTGCTGGAGGGTGGTAGCCACAGGGGTTCCTCTGTTTTTAGAATCTCAGTTCTCTGCCCAGGACAATGGATCTAAGCTCTAAAACCTGGCATTGGGCCCCCATAACTGAGTAACTCCACAGTGGCAGACCCAGAGAGGCTACGTGGGGTGGGAAGGAAGGGCCAGGACTAGTGGGGGGGAGGGGGGAGCAACTACGTAGTGTGGCTTTACTGAGACATCACTGTCTCTGCCCTAATCCAACTCAACAAACATTCTGGAAACACCTCCCTGTGTGTAGGTCACTGAGTTTGAGAGCAGGGGAAGATGGATGGCTGAACAAAGATATCTGGGAGCTCAGTGTCTAAGAGCAGAGCTGACCACTGCAAATACACCAAGCGCCTGCACGTTTTAGCCAAGAGTACTTAATCAGTTATGAGCTGCTGAAAAAGGTTCAGTAAAAGGCAAGTGATACTACAACAACTAAGTCTCATAAAATCAGCTCTCTTGTTTCTTTTACAGAGTCCAAGCAGCTCCAAGAGGGGATGTGACCCCCAATCACAGTTAGGGAGTAGTAGCCAAAGCAGGAAGCGAACCCCCAGTCTCTGAAGGCAGATCTTTGCACCACTATCCACTTTTAGTAATTCACATGTAATTCTTACAAGTCTTAAGAAGAAAATATATTACCCTCATTCTCCAAATTAGGAAACTGAGTCTCGAAGAAGGGAAGTGGTTTGCTTCCAAGTTATACAGCGAGGAAATAGCTGAGCTGAGACTGGAATCAAAGTTTCTTGACTCCCAACCCCACCCCCTTTCAATGCTTTGCCAGCTGCCAACCTTGTCTGTGCAATATTTGACATTGTTATTGTTCCTCTCTGTCCCCAAATGGGGGAGAACCTCAGGGCAGGTGACGGGGAAAGCCAATAAGCAGATGGTACAGAAAAAAAGACAATCACCAAGTGCCTGAAAGAACCTCCTGCTGGCTCCTATAGCCTTGCCCCACTTTGACCATTCCACCAGCTCAGGACTCAAGACTGGAGAAGTGGGGGGAGGGTGACCCCAGCCCCATGGGCTGTGTTGTCCCTGACCTTTCTGGGCACTTGGACATTGGGCATTATCTCCAAGTTGTGTCTGTTTTGTTGTTGTATTCTTTTATACACAAACTATTAGTTCACTGACAAACTGAATGACCATTCAAAACACAATCTTTGGGGCTGGTTTAATCCTTCTTCCACATTGTAGCCCCTCAAATACTTAAAGCAAGTGACCACTAGAGAGGTAGTACAGTACAATGGGAAAAGTCTTGCATGTTGAGTCCAAGGACGTAGGTTCAAATCTCTCTCTCTCTCTCTTCCCCTGTGCCTCAGTTTCCTCCTCTGTAAAATGGGGGGGAACTAGATTGGCTCTGAGGTCCTTTCCACCTCTAAAACCTCCATCATATGATCTCGACACCAAGTTTCCTCATCTCAAGGCTAAACATCCGTATTTATTTCACTAAAACCTCATATAGCATAATCTCAAGACATCACCTTCCTGGTCACCACCTTCTGGACCCACAACAGCTTATCAACATCCTTCATACCACATGGCAGCCAGCACTAAACACAACACTCTGAATCCACACAGATGAGGCTGGGAGCAGGGGGACTGGAACCTCACTCCCGCCCAATGCTGCACCTCAAGGGACTGGCTGCAGCCTAAGCTTATGTTCCCTTCTCCATCAGGTGGAAGTTTGGTTCAGGTGACCCTCCATCAAACCCTGCCACAACAACACACTGTTCTCCACCTTTTCTTTCAGTCTTCAAGACCCCAATCACAAGATTACTGAGCTACCCTGACTCCAGCACAGCAGCAAAGGCCAGCAGAAAGAGCAGGCCTGAGACCTGGAAGGCAGGAGATCCTGCTCACCTCAATGACAGTGGGCAAGGGTCCTATTTGGAAACCTTCTTCATCTGTCAGTCAGTCAATAAGCATTTACTAAGCACCTAAGTGCCAGACATTGTGCTAAGCCCTGAGAGAAACAAAGAAAGGCAAAAGATAGTCCCTGCCCTCAAGGGGCTCACAATCTAATGGAGAGATAACATACAAGTAACAATGTACAAACAAGCTTTATGTAGGATAACTAGGAAATTATAAACAGAGAGAAGGCACTAGAATTAAGGCACTTGGCTAAGTGCTTTACAAGATAACTCATTTGATCTTCACAACAAGGGGGGTGCTATTATTATCATCCCCATTTTAGAGTTGAGGAAACTGAGGCAAACAGAGGTTAAGTGACTTGCCCAGGGTCACACAGCTAGTAAGGGTCTGAGGCAACTCCAGGTCTACTGTTCTTTTGATTTGCCTCAACACCTTGAGTACAAAGCTTCTTGACCACATGACCAGCCCATCTGCTCCACTAAGCTGCCTCTCTTTACATGTTTCTGTGGACTGAGGAAGAAGGTGAGACAAATACAGATCATCAAAAGGAAAGGTATCTGGGCAGGGACAGCAACAGGAAGAAGAACTGTTGGGGGGGGGGGGGAATCAAAACAAACCAGAACAAGCCAACAAGGAGGCTTGGGTGTGGATGGAGAAGATGCTCCATCAGTCACTAATTCAAGTAAACTGGAACCCCACTCCCCACCCAAAGACTGAGCCCCGACTCTCTCTTAAGCTTCATAACTCCATCTGCCCTGGGCCTCACTTCCTTTACCACTCAATCTCTGACCTAAGTGACTCCTAACCCAGAGAAGGGGTCTGCCACCAAGACCCAAACCTCCATCCCTCCTGTCCTTCCCCAAAGCCTTCTACCTACTATGTGGCCAACACCAGCACCACAGAGCTTCATGTGCCTCCAAGCACAGATGTCTGGCTGCCATTACCAGCTTCAGCTTCTTACCCTAGTACCATGAGCAGACACCAGAGGCTGAGCCACCAAGTCAAATGCTAGGCATGGCCTCAGAGGCTGAATCTGATTCTTAGAACTCTTTTATCCATACTGTGTCTATGTATGTGAGCACAGCAGTGCACATGCATGAACGCATGCACATGCACACACATACATACCTGCCCACACACACATTCCTCAGAATGACATTTAAGGCACTATACCATGGAGAGTTAATTCAAAGGTCTGTTAAGTATCTACCTATGAATCAAACACTATGTGAAGCAATGGGGGTACAAATACGAAAGGCAACAGTTCCTGCTCTCAAAGAGCTTACATTCTACTAGAAGTGTAGAAAATGTTCACAGAGAAATGTAAGGATGGAGAACACATTAAAGACCGTGACGGAGGAGGCAATGAGAAGGCTGGGAGAAGAGAGGGCATTAGAGAGGACAAGGCGGCCGGTGTCCTAAATTAGAGCGAGGACAGAAATGGTCAAAGAGAATTTAGCAGCTGGTAATCTTGGAGGAGAGGCGGACTTGGAAGCCAGATTCTAAGGGGCTGAGAAGCAAATTTATTTTGTTTTGCAAGGATTAGCTTTAGATTATAATAAATTCAAAATGGCTACAGAAGCTAAATATGAAAGGTCATACCATAAAAACATGAGAAGAGAAGCAGACCAGGAACCGTCCACAGCAATAACTAGGCAGGAGGAAATTGGAAAAAGGAAAATAGGTCATTTTCATTACATGAAATTAAAAGGCATTGGTAGAACAAAATGAAATGCAGCTGCTATAAGAAGGGAAGTGGTTGGACTGGGGGGAAAATCTTTATATCAAATATCTCTAATAAGCACCTGATGTCCAAGATATATAAATTAAAGCCTTAAAGCCAAAAAGACATTCTCTGCTAGATAAGTGGTCAAAGCATATGAAGAATCACTTTTCAAAAGAAAATCTACCCCTATATTTCTGCAAGCAGTGTGAATCAATCTGCCAGAACCATGATTTCCCTTGTGATCAATGCCACATCATGCCCAGATGACTGGGCAGGGGGACAGACCAGGTGAAATTCAGCTAAAAGTTCAATCCAGTCTGTAAACCCAAGGGTTCCCATCCTGAGGGTTACTGACACACACACACACACACACTCTCTCTCTCTCTCTCTCTCTCTCTCTCTCCCCTTCCCCTGCCTTTTTCTGCCACTTGCCTGAAATAAAGGAATTTCAGAGTTCAGAGGTCACAAACAGAGAAGTGAAACATTTGTGGAAGATGGCAAGATCAATGAATGAATCATCTCTAGGTATAGCACAGATAGAGGACAAGGGCATGACCTTTAAAGGAAATGGGTGGAATAAAGAACTGTGAAGTTAGGGTATTTGAGGGAACATTCACATAGATGTTGAAGACCTCTATTATGAGGGTAGAAGTTACAGTGGAAAGAAAGACAGCAAACCAGACTTGCTCAACTCATCAAGAAAGGAGGAAGACCATCTTAGAGGTCGGTAGATAATGCCCCTGATTTTGGATTGGGTGATAAATTTGGAGAGTGTGAACCTCCAAAGAGAAGAGGCTGCTGAGTGATGGTGGCAGGAGAATTTGAAGTGGCGATGGAGAGCAAGAAGCATCCCAACTCCCCCTGTCTTGAGCAATGAGAGGGGAGTGAGAGAGAAAATATAACTAGTATTAGAAAGGATAGCCAGAGAAGCAAAGTCATCAGGAGGGAACCAAGTCTTAGCAAGGGCCAGAAGATAGAAGGAATGAGAAAGTAAAAAGGTTTCTGATGAAAGGAAGTTTGTTAACCATGGAGACATGGGAGAAGAGGCAGGCAGATCTCTGGTGGGACAATGGGAGGGCATGGCTGAGGTGGATGGGAACTAATGAGCAGATACCAAGTGGGGCAGGGGAAAGTGATTTGTTTTCAGCAGCTGGGGATTAAAACCACAGGGATAGGGAAAGTAAAAAGTGGTACAGGGAGTGTACCAATAATTGAGGCATCAGCCCAAACAGAATATCAGTGAATGGGGAGATGACAGGTGAAGGAAGCAGATGATTAGATGGCTAACAGAATTGTTCCTCAAGGCCTGAGGTCATGATGGTGTTAGGGTGACTTGTAAAAAGAACACATGGTTCAGGGAATCTGGTAAAGAGGTAGGCAGTGGCAATGAGAGGCAGATTCCTGCCAAGGCACTGGGTCAGTTCAGTGCTAGAGATGACTTTGAGGGAGAGGCCTCCACTGGAAGCACAAGGCTCAAGGTAACATGTAGGATCATATACTTAATGCTGGAAGGCACCTACCGCAGAGTCCAACCCACCCTAATGAATAAACCAATAAACATTTATTCCGTGCCCATGATGTGCTAGGCCTGGGGATACAAATCCAAAAGAGACATTCTGCACCCTCAAGGAGTTTAAATTCCACTAAAAGAAACAGACTTGCCCAGGTCACATAGCTAGGAGGTGGCAGAGCTGACATAGGTAGCCCAGTCTCCAGGCAGAGGAGCACAAGTCACCCACACCTTGACACACCAAGATGGCACAATTAAGCATCATTTGGGAGCAGTTGGACATGAAAGGCAAAGAGGGCACTTTTCCCAAAATCCATGGGCACGCACAAGATGCTCATTTATGCTAGTGTTTACTTTCATCCTCGCTGGAGTCGAGGCCTGTCAAGCCAGGGCCTGCACAGGGCTGAAAGCTGCTGGGAAAAATGGGAATGGAGGCTCTGGGAATTCCATCACCTTCTGGAGCCTCCCTCCTCCTTACAATGGGGCATTGTTTCCCCACACCCGCTATTGGCCTGTAGCTGATCTTCTCACACCTTAGGCATGTGTGTTTGGTGCTTTTGTAATCAGTCTAGACTTGGTCCCCACCTAAGAATTCTCCCCAGAAGACAAATCAAATGCCCCCAGAAGAAAGGAGCAAGCCCAATCACCCCCTAACCTCCAGCGTGATTGAAGAGTCAAATGTGTGCCAGGAAGAAAATTCCAGTTTCTGGCTCTACCACTTACTGTAGGTAAGGATCAGCCCAGTTTCCATTCCTCACAACAATCCATGGAAGCAGCTGGCACAAATGTTGTCCCCACCCCCAGAGAAGGCAAGTAAGTGCTCTGTCCAGGGCCACACAGTCGATATTAGAACTGGGCCTCTGATCTAGCTCTTCCAATACTGTCCAGCCTCAGGGAGGTCAGAGGACCAGAGCGAAAGCTGGAAGGGACCCCAGAGGCAACCAGTTCAGGTCTTCATTTTACAGAGGAGAAAACAAAAGCCAAGAGAAGAGAAGGGGCTTGTGGGTGATCACACTTAGGATCCTAGATTGAGAAGCCATCCAGTGTAAGCCTTCATTTTACAGAGGAGGAAACTGAGGACTAGAGAGGCTAAGTAACTTCTTCAGAGTTCCATAGCTGATGCATCTGAGGCCCCTCTGAGCCCAGCAGGGCTGCCTGGCCCCAATCTAGTGCCTTCTGTCTGCTATTCCAAGATGCTCTCTCTTTCCTTATCTATAAAATGGAGTTAGATAAGATGTTCTCTAAGATCCCCTCCAGCTCTAAATCTCTGATTTTAAGATCCAGGTTGGAATGGTAGTTTTGACGGTTCACTAATTGAGTGACCTTAGGGAGCATTAGGGGCAGCTAGGTTGCGCTGCAGTGGAGAGAGCACTGGGCTTGGAATCAGAAAGACTCACCTTCTAAGTTCAAATCCTACCTCAGATATTTACTAGCTGTGTGCTCCTAAGAAAGTCAATTAACCCTGTTCGCCTCAGTTTCCTCATCTGTAAAATGAGCTGTAAAAGGAAATGGCAAACCATTCCAATATCTTTGCCAAGAAAACCCCAAATGGAGTCCTGAAGAACAACAAGAACAAGGCAGCTTACTTCCCACTCTGATTCCCAACTCTATAAAACAACACTAGTTAAAACGATATAAAATGATACTAGTTAAAATGAGGAAAGCCCTTTGAAAACCACAAAGCACTACATGAATGTGAGTGGAAAAAGACATTGGACTTGGATTCAAAGAACCTGGGTTCAAATCCTAGCTCTACTTCTTATATCCTATGTAACCTTGGCTAAGTCACTCAGTGTCTAGTAAAATGAAAGGGTTGGATTAGATGACCTGGAAAGTCCTTCCCAGTTCTAACTCTATCATGTAATAAATGACATGAAAACAACCACAGGAAGGACCAGGACCAAGATACAAAAAGTTATAGGGAATTTTCTTGGTATAAGAGCTGTCCAGTGGGTTGACCAGCAAAGCCACTGGAAGCATCCAAGCAAAGGGTGGGGTGATCAGACAACGGCACTGTTCTAGTGAACATTCCTATCTTGTGAGTTAGTTGGGGTTGTCCAAAGATCCACTGAGCCATGACTGTAAAGACTCACTTCCAAAATGGCCAAAGCAACTCTCAAAGACCACTTCGAAGCTGTATCTGAATGCCTACCATAGCACCCTGAACACAGTAGATGCTTGACAATTATCTGCTCAATTGAACTCAATCCAATAAGCAAGGGCCTACTATGCACCAGGCACTGTGCTAATACAATGACAAAAAGTGAAACAATTCCTGCCCTCAAAGACCTTGCGCACACAGACAAATCAATACAAAATACTTTAAAGGGGAGGGGAAGAACATTAACTGGGGGAATCAGTAAGGGCCTCTTTTAGGAGGGGACACTTGAACCAAGCCTTTGCGGGAGCTAGGGGGTACAAAAGATTAAAGGAGCGAGAGCATTCTAGGCCTGGAGGTAGAAAATGGAATATTCTGAATAGGGAATGTCAAGGAAGCTAGTTTGGTTGGAACAGAAAGTATGTGAGATGGGTCTGAAACCAAGGGTTAAAGTCAGTCTCAAATGCCAGCTTGAGGAGTTTATGGTTTATCCTAGAGACAACAGGGAACCAATGAAGCTTTTTGAACGAGAGAGTGGCCTGTTCAAATGTTTCTGTTGAAGTGAACTGAACTGACCCAGAGAAGGACATGCTCCCTAGAGTTCCAGAGCCTTGAAGCACACAGCTTCAGCCCTCTGGCACCCTCCATCTGACCACAAGGCCAAGCTATTTCCTTTTCCAGTCTTCCACCTTGGCAATGCCTTTCAGGCCACTTCTTTTGGGTGAGTCAATGTAAGAGACAACTTACATCCTGCCTGTATGACTTTCGGTGGTCCTATGGGTCACCTGTAGTCCTCACCAAGGTGCTCCAGGGTTCACGGCCTCAGACCTCATCTACATTAGGACACGTAGGCACTTAACAAGATGGGTTTCTACAGCAGCACGCACCCTGAAAGAGAGCCTGGCCCTCTACTTGTGAGCTTATTTGATTAACCCGAACAGCTATTACCTGCCTCTCCTGGATAACAGAGCTTACAGTGTTTCAAAAGAAAAATGTTTTCATTCATGAAATTCCTAGTTATTTTTTATGCAATCACTCTAAAAGGTCCCAATTGACGTCAAATGTACATAAAGGAAAGAGCCTTGCGCATTGAGGTGAATAACGGCCTTTGGGCGACATCATCATCATCACTGAAAAAACATTATTAGGCTCCCACTCAAAACAAAAACCCATCAGGCCTAAGTAAGCTGGGATTGGGTTACAGGTCTCTCAGTTCCCACCTCCTGTGTCATCAAGAAGCTAAGCCCTGGCTGTTTTTTCTCTCTACTCAAAGCAATCATTTTTTATGTTGATCATTGTCTTTTCTCTCATTTTCCAAAAACCATTTGGAAATAAGAGACCTCACAGCATCAAGGTAAGTGTTTACTAGTAAAAGGGCTGGGGCTTAATCTTTTGAAACCCATAGAACATGGGCAAGTTTTTAATCAACATCTTCCAGCAGTCCCCGTTCTGAGGCCAGGCCACATAATCCCAATAAGCCCTCTAATTTGAGGAAGGCTTTTGACTTTCCAAAGCACCCTCTCCCCTCTTATCTCAGTTGATCCTCACAGCAACCCTGGTACAGCGGCAGAGCAGGGATTATCATTTCCAAAACAGGGATTATCATTTCCATTTGGCAAATTAGATCTGACAATTTGCTCAAGGTCACACAAGGAGGTTGGTGGAAAACAGGGCCAAAGACGAAGTCCCCTGAAAACAAGCCCAGGGCAATGAAGTGGAGAGTATTGGGGACCTAGAGTTAGAAGATCTGGCCTCAAACCCTGGCTCTGCCACTGTCTCCTTTGGAAGTGACTATGGAAAAGTTACTTCTACTCTCGTCCTATATAAAACAAAGAGGCAGAAACCAGGGGTTCTTAAATTGGGATTTGTGGACTTTTTAAACATATATTTTGATAACTATTTAAATAATATTCAATTTCTTGGTAATCCTATATATTCTGTTTTGTGCATTTAAAAACCTTATTCTGAGTCCATAGGTTTCACCAGACTGCTCAAGGGGTTCAGGACAAAAGGAAAACCTGTGGACTAGGTGATAGAGGCCCCTTGTATTTCAAAAATCCTATGTACCTCTGATTCAAAGATCCCATTGCTGGCCACGTACCCAAAGAAGGTTAAAAAGAGAAAGAAATCCCCCATATACACCAAAATATTCATAGCAGCTCCTTTGTGGTAGTAAAGAACTGGAAACAAAATGGATGCCCGTAAACTGAAAAACAGGTGAACAAATTGTGCTCCATGAATGTAATAAAATATTATTGTGTCCTAACAATTACTGTGAAGAATTCAGAAAAAAAAAAAAGGAAGAATTCTATGAACTGAGGCAGAACAAAGAAAGCAGAACCAGGAGGCCACTATGGACATGACTATAAGGCAGTAAACAAATGCCCTAATGCCCCAAAGGGTGCCTGATACTGTGTAACTAATAATGTTTAATCACACACCTGGAGAAGAGCTGAGAGGCCACAGGTGCACAAGTTGGTCACCACATCAGCTGATTTTGCTGAATTCTCAGTCTGTCACAGGGGAAGGCTTACTGGGTGGGTGGGTACGTTGAGGGGAAGGTGGAATCGCTGGATAGAATTGTGATACAAAAAAGTTATCAATTAAACATGAATTTTAAATGAGTATCTTCAAAAGAAAAAAAATCATATCAAATTGTACGCTCCCATCCTGGACCTTGTGTCCAAAATGCTGCATAAGTTGGTCAGTGCTCGATATACACATACACTGCCTCAGATTTGAATTCTGAATTCTCCTAGCTGAGGTGAGAGAGGAGGCCAGCAAACCTAACAAACACAGAAAGCTGGATCCAAGACGTTGAAAACTGGCTGACTTCATTTGCATGCCAAGTAAGAAGAACTCTTTGAAGTGGGCATTGCTGCAAAGTCATGGATGGCCAGGGCTAAAGGCCAAGAGCACATGTGACTTCTCCAGGAATCCTTTAGAAGATTTGCTGTTCCATCTCCATATTTGTCTAGAAATGCCCACCGGCAGATCAAACAGTAGAGCTGGCCAAGTCAACTGTGGGCTGCTCAGCTCTCTTCTTTCAGTTGGGGGCTTGTGGTCAGTGACCATTTCATTTTGCTTCCCTCAGGGCCTTTTACAATCATTAACCTGGGGCTCTGCTTCAGCTCAATCATCTAGGCTCACACACCTAAAGTTGGATGGGACTTTAGAAGTCACCTGGTCCAATGTCCTCCATTTAAAATTGAGGGAATCGGAGGTCAGAGAGGTTAAAGAACTTGTCCAAAGTCACACAGGTCACTCGGCAATAGCTGAGGGAAAAGGAGGATGCAAAACAGGGTCTTGACTCAAAATCAAATGTTCTTTCCACTGTACCATGCCAACTCCAAGAGAAGGAGAGTAGCACTCAGGAACAACCCATGACTTTTCCACTTCTGGCCACGGTCACATCTGGCTGAAGGTACCAGTGAGCTAAGTCTCTCACTCTCATGCTATTTTTCAGTGTAGATGTATGATAGGGAAAGTGTTGTTGAAGCTGGATTCCAAGCCTGGCTCTTCCAATGACAACCTATACGACCTTGGGCAAGTCATTTGGCCTTGGTTTCCTCATTTGTAAAGTGAGGAAGTTGGACCAGATGACCTCTAAGTTCTCTTCTAGCACTGGAGCCATATGTTCTTATTGCAAAACCACCAATAAAATTGTAACACTCCCTTCCTACAGTCTGTGGTAGAGAAGGAGTGGCAAGCAGGGCATACATGACTTCCCACACCATACAGATAGCATCCTATATCTCTTCTTACTCTCACTGTCAAAATCCTAGGGGAAAAAAAACTGACTACACTTGCTATGGCCACCTTTCCTCTCACTCCTCCCGTCCTTGAAATCTGTCTTCCAAACCGATCCCTCAAGTGATGAAGCTACTCTCTTCATAGTTAATGTCCTAGATATTATGGTAAGAACTCAATATTTGACAAAAACTTCTGGGAAAACCATAAAGCAGTTTGGCAGAAATTAGGTATAGACTAACATCTCAAGATAAGCTCCAAATAAATATACTATTTAGACTTTATGTCTAAATAAATGATCATATAAAATGACATTATATAAAATTAGAGCAAAAAAAGAAGTTATCTTTCAGATTTATGGATAAGGGAAGAGTTCATGATCAAACAAGGGGTAGAAAGGATTACAAAAAATAAAATAGTAATAGGTAACATTTATGTAGCACTTTAAAGTGATTTCATTTGATGAACAATTTTGATTTTATATACATATATACACACACACACACCTTTCTAAATTTTTTGTACAAGACAAAAACAATGCAGCTAAAATTAGAAGGGAAGCATATAACTAATGAAAAACAAAATTTTTCAGTGGGTTCCCCTGATAAAGGTCTCATTTCCAAATGATCTGTTTCAAATTTATAAGAATAAGCACCATTCCCCACTTAATAAGTGGGCAGAGGATATGAAGGGGGCAGCTTTTAAAGGAAGAAATTCCAGTTATCAATGGCCATATCAAGAAAGTGCTCCAAATTACTAGTAATTAGAGAAATATAAATTAAAGCAATGTTGTGGTTCTACCTCATATCCATCAGCTTGATAAAGATAACAGGTGGGGGGACTTCAAGAAGACAGACACATTAGTGCACTATTGGTGGAGCTGTAAACTGGTCCAACTATTCTGGAACACAATTTGGAACTATGCCTAACAAGTTACTAAACAGTACATACCCTTTGATCCACTGATACCACTACTAAGCCTACACTTCAAGGAGATCAAAGAAAGAGAAGAATCCTTAACTACAAAATTGTATATACCAGCTCTTTTTGAAGTAGCTAAGAATTGGAAACTAAAGGGGTACCCATCTATTGAGGAATGGCTGAACAAATGATAGTATATGAATGTAACAGAATACTATTGGGGTGTAAGACATGATGAAAGAGACAGTTTTAGAGAAACCTGGGAAGACATGTAAACTAATGCACAATAAAGTGAGTAGAACCAGAAGAACATCTTATACAGTAATAACAGTGTAAAGTGTAAAGACAAACTTGAAAGACTTAAGAACTCTGCTCAACACAATGATCAAGCACAGAATGAAGACCAATGATAACACATGCTACTTACTCCTCTCCTGTCAAAGAAGGCATGGAAGGCAGGGACCTGGGATACAAAATACATTTCTTTTTAGGATATCATCAATGTGAGAACTGTTCTTATTTATTTATTTGTTTTTTCTTGCCTGACTACACATCTTTTTAAAAAGCTACTGCTTCTTTTTTCAATTGGAGTTTGGGAAAAAAGTGGGAGGGAGAGAAGAGATTTTTTGTTCATTGAAAAAAATTTAATTTCATTTTAAAAACTAAGTTATTAATGATCTCAACTGCCACATCTGATGCTCTTTTCCAAGTTGTCATCCTCCTCCAGCTCCCAACTGTACTTGCCACCATTGGCCACCCTTTCTCCAAGATAATCTCTTATCCCCTCCTTCTCCCAGTCTGCCTGCTCCTGCTCACCCCACCCCAGTTCTTCCGTCCTGGGCCATCTTCTCAATATGGTATTTTACTTTCCCAGACCCTCACCAAACCCCACACCACTCTCAGGCCAGAAGCAACCTACAAAGCACTTAACCCTTTCATGCCTGCAACTCCTGACCTTGAGAGTGATTACTGATTGGCGGGGGCCTCATCTAGGCTACACCTAGGATGAGCTCCAGACACCTTCCCAACTCACTAGCTTTCATGCCATAGAACACATACTCCCTGTCTGTTCACCCCTTCTCCTCTTTCCCTGTTCTGGAACCATAATCAAATCAACTCTATTATAGCCACTGGAAAGGGTGTGTCAGTTTACTCTCCTAAACTTCCACTCATTAACCATGTAACTTTCCCCAGCCAAAAAAATACTTCCCTGGCCAGCACTGCCCAAGCTGTGGTCTTGCCTATTTGAATGTAAGCTCCTTGAGGGCAGGTACTATCCTCTGTTCTGTGTTTCCCCAGTGCTGAATAAATGGTTTTTTTTTCCACTCAGTTCATTCTTTCATCTTTGGTGATGGTATTAGCTTCATGGGTTCTTTTATCATCTCTATGCAGTGATTCTCAGGCCTAGTGTCTCTTCTGAGCTCTAATACTGCACCACCAACGAGCTCTTAGAAATGTTGCATTAAATGTCCCATAGGCTTCTCAAGCTCAACATGTCCAAAACAAAAATAAGGACCTTGCTCCCAATTTGGACTCTCTTTTGATCTTCACGATTTCTACCCAGAGCACCACCAACCTCCTGGAAATCCAGGTTTGCAACCTCAAAACCATCTTCCACTCCTCACTCCCCACCCTCATCCCATGTCTAATCAGATGCCAAGTCTTGCCAACAACATTCTTGTCTCTCCACTCACACTCGCATCACCCTGGTTTAGATCCTCATCACCTCTCTCTTGAATCTTCCATCTCAGCTACCAAGGTGATTTTCCTAGAGTACAGGTCTGACCATGTCATGTCCCTGCTCCAAAAACTCTAGTAGCATCTGTATACCTGCAGGGTATTTAAAACTTCACGACCTGGCTCTAGCCTATCCTTCCAAACCAGTTCCCCCCTCACTCCCATACACTCCATTCTAGGCCAAGTGACCTCCATAAGAAACACGATATCACATTAATGACCCAAATCTCTAGGTGAGATCCCAGTCCAAAGATCTGGGAAGGCTCCCTGGGAGAGGTGGTGTTTGAACAGAACTCTAAAGGCTGGCTAGGAATTCCACAAGGAAAAGGAAAGCAGAATGATCTTCTAGGCCCAGTGAACAGCATGTTGAGGGTAGGGAGGCACCCGGGTGGGAGAGACCAGGTAATGGGTGAGAAATAGTACAACTACACTCTAGCAGAGCAGGGGAGAGCAATGGGAGAGAAAGGCAGGCTGGAGTCACATTGTGATGGCCTTAGATGCCAGAAAGAGATCTGAACTTCATTTGCCAGGGAATGGAATACCAAAGATTTTTCTGTCAGGAGGAAAGCAGAACTTCATTTTTTCATTCTTGGAAAGAGAGGCAGAACATTGGATTTGGAATTGGGAAATGAGGTTTTGTATCCCAACTCTGCCCATTTACTGCTGGGCAACTCAGTCCTCCATTTCCATCTCTTTACAAAGAGGGAAATTAAACTAGATGAACAGATATGTTTCCTTACCTGGGCTGGCATTTTCTCCCATCTCAAATGAAAGGGTCCCTGCCTTGGAGTTTTAGATCTGCATTATTACCCAATGCCCATGGTAGCCTGCCAAAAGCCTCGCACTGGCTCCCATCATGGGGCCCAAGTTTCAATGTTAAAGAGAATGGTGCATGGCCAGAGTCTCCTTCCTAAAGGCATAGAGCTTGACATGGGTTCCATCACTTCCATTTGCATCCAGATGAGAGGGTTGGCTTCAGTGCCAGCAGCCAGCAGCCAGCACAGGTTTGAAGCACTATGCTTCCCACGTTCTTCCTCTCCAAGAGCTCTCCAGAAGCTCCAGGCCTTGATGTTTCCAATCCAACTATCTTCTGGCACTTTTTTATTTTGTAATAATTCCAAACCCATGGAACATACTTCTAACAACAGAGATTTGCAAGAAAATAAAAATTTAAGGATTGAGAGTTGGGGGAAGGGAGAAACACTCAAAAGATCCCAACAGGACAAGATTCTGAGCTGAGAAGGGCCTTAGCAATTCTCTTGATCAATCCTTTCCATTTTACAAATGAGGAAACTGAGGCACAGAGAGGAAAGCAAGTTGACCAGTACTGCTAAAGGCTACAGTTGATTTTTTGAGAATGTCAAAGACCTGCTTTTCCGGTGAAAATCTGTCTGACCAATTCCCCTTGGGAACAAATGGCCACTTCTCTTTCAGAATCTGAAGGTGGTAGTACATTGTTAATCAGAGTGGCTGCCCTGGCCGAGAGAGGCCTGGACCTTGCAGCTGGCAGGGGATAGAATTTGGATAACTCCTAAAGATACATTCCAGCTCTGTGAGCCAGTGAGAGGCCAGGGTTGGGGACGCAAAAGGCTCTCCCGGTTTCAGCATGAGCCTTGGCAGAGCTTACCTCTGGGCCCAGACCAAAGCTCTGAGGACTGGCTTTTTGCGTTCTCTGCACGCAACATGTAGGAAACAATGTGAATCAGAGAATGGTCAACTCGGGGAGAGACCTGACACTGTCCTAACCCAAGGCCCCATTTTACAGAGGAGGAAGTAGAGGCCCACAGAGGGGAAGGGAATTAGGATGAGCATGCATAAAGATTGGAAGGAACCACAATCCAAACCCCACGTTTTGTAGAAGAGGAAACTAAATCAAAGAAGAGGGGACAGAGAAGACAAGATTTACTAAGTACACCAAAGTTGGGAGGTTACTTGTAGATAATCTATTCCAGGGCTGGGGAACCTGGGGCCTGTAGGTCGCATGTGGCCTTCTAGGTCCTCAGGTGCAGCCTTTTTACTGAGTCCAAGTTTTACAGAACAAACCCTTTTATTAAGGGGATTTGTTCTGTGAAGTTTGGATACAGTCAAAGGGCTGCACTTGAAGACCTAGAGGGCCAAACCTGGCCTTGAGGCCCCACGTTCCCCATCCCTGATCTAGTCCAATAGCTTCAGTACCATCAACTTTAGAGAAGAGGAAACTGAGTCACAAACAGGGGAAGGGACTTTGGATTCAAGTACCTCAGGATTGAAAAAGGCTTTAGAGATCCTCTAGGGCAGCCCTTCAACTTAGAGGCCTGAATAACTGAGGCCCCAGAGGAAGTCCAGGACACTGGAACACAGCCCTGCCCTCCAACTAGGAAGTCCAGAGACCACATGGTCTGGCTTTTCCCATCTCTACCCAAGCCTCCAGTGACTGGGGGATGGACAGGATCAGTATAACCTCCACAATCAAAGGAGATGATAAGGATCCTTTCACATCAGGATTGCTTCATTCACTGTCTGTCTCCTTGGCACCCAGCACATGAGAGCAGCTAAATCAATGCCTCTTAGTGGGTTGTTGATCTAGTTCCCCATAGTCACCATGGGCTGCTTGTCCATGATCTCATCAGACCCTTAGGGCTACAGTAAGAAGTAGGGAGTGCAAATGACCTCTCCATTTCATAGGTGAAGAGGCTGAGGTAGAGAACCTGAAATGTGAATGACTTGTCCAATGTCAAACATTTGACAAATGGCAGAGCTAGGCATCCAACCAGAGGCCTGCTGTCTCTCAGTCTTGCGAGTTCCAGAAGGGAGAATTCTTGACAGGCGCTAGAGAAGAGAAAGCCAGGAGGGGCAGGAGATAGAGCCAGAGAGGAGGTCTGAGCTCATTGTCTCACCAGGAGCTTAATAAATGTTGGTTGATTTTCTTAGGTTCAAAGCATTCTAGATTGAAAGCTGGAAGGGACCTCAGCAGCCATCTAGTCCAGGCCCCTCATTTTACAGAAGAGGAAACTGAGGCCAAAGGAAGAGAAGGGACTTGCCCAAGGTCCCACCTAGGATCCTAGATTTGGAGCTAGAAGGGCCTCAGTGGCCAGCTTGTCCACTCTCCTAATTTCAGAGATTAGGAAATTAGGGGGCAGGAAAGGGAGTCACTTGTACAGGGTCACACAAGTGCTCAGTGGCACAGCCGGGCTTGGAATCCAAGTTTGTCACTGCTCCTCTGTGAACTGTGCTGTCCCTACACCAAGCCAGAGGAGGTATTTCAATCAGGTACTAAAAGATATGAAATTTCCTAAGAGAAACAGATGGAGATTCATTTCAAGGACCACAGAGAAGAAAAACAGACTTCCTAGAATGTCTGAGTCTTTTTCTTTGGCGGTGACTCACCGGCTCCCTCCTGTTCCCCTGGGACTTTCGTAACTCGTATACCTGGATGCCTGCCTCTCACGCTTCTTTTCAACCCTTCATTACAGGAAGGGAAAACAGAGCAGTCTGCTTCCAGAAATGTGTTCTCCAAGAATAACATACCAGGCTCAATTTAGTGCTTTTTTACTTCCAGTGGCTATTAAAGAACGGTCTGAGTGAGCAGCATTCACCTTTCTCCTTTCCTCCGGCCCTGAGCCCCTGAGCCTCCTGGCCTTGATAACTGGCCTGCCTCCCCCTCTGCTTCTGCTATCAATTTCTTTTGGAAAGGCACCATCATCAAAACCCCTCTTGGACAGGGAGGGAATGTTGCACAGAGCAGGAAAGGGTTAATGGGGAAAATTTTTTTTTAAACAAATGACAAACCCTTCTGCAAATACTGATTGTAGGATGCTGGACAAGTCCCTCAACCTCTCAGGGGCCCAGTCAACTCTCTCTGTTCCTGATCTGCTTTGGCAGAGGGAGTTTCCTGGCTGGAATCTCTCCTCTCCCCACCTACCCCCCAGATAAAATCACCGGTCAGGACAAAAAGATGTGATGGAGTGAGATCCCCAAAACCAGTGATGCCTGTGCTTGGGGCCAGGGCCACATTGTCAACCAAGCCAAGAAGCTTCAGCCCAGGGCATCAAATTGATGCTAAAGTCCTTCCAGGCCTTCAATGGACAGAGCATGTTGACCTAGGTAGCAAAAAGAAACTCATACAGATTACTTCTCTCCAAAACCCCTACAATCCAGGCTTCTGGACAAGCTGTCCCTTCACCTCTGCCACTCAGTGGCCCTTCTAGACTCAGCTTAAATCCCCCCTACATTCCTAGACTGTCTTCCATTTACTGTGTACACTGGCTTCGACAATGCCCAATTATTTACATGCTGTCTCTTCAATCAAAATGCCCATCTCCATGAGGGCAGGGGCTGTTTTGATCTTTCTTTGTCTCCCCAGCACTTAGCACAGAGCCTAGCCCCCAGTAAGCAGGAGCTACCAGCTGGCTTCCTATTCCCTGGGACCACAGCCCAGGTGAGCTCTTCCCAGGGCCCAGCCCCCAACTCTTGGTCTCAGTCGGCAGAGTCAGTTCAACTTTGAACCTGAAACAACACAAGAATCCAATGCCATCTGCTCGCCTAACTAGCAACTATCACATCTAATAAAGGTACTAAGTACTGGGCAGCTAAGATGGGGACCTCTGCCTTCTCTTTGGGAGCTCTTCCGCAGCCATCTGTGGGAAATTAGTGCCCACTGCAATTACAGAAAGTGCTGAGAACACGGAAAACGCCAAGGCATTGTGATGCCATGTAAGCTGTGGCCATGCCCACGAGGAAGGTTCCTTGTAGTACTGCTTCTACATTTGCCCTTCTTTGGAGGGGAAGCTACCGCAGCTGCAATACTTCGCCTATGAAATGTTTAGACAAGAGCAAGCTTTTACACAGTCTTATGAGGCACTTTCACATCCATTATCTCACGGGAATTTCCTTCCTCTCCTGTGAGGTTGTTCAAATAACGATAATGCCACCACCTAGGAAGAGACCAAGACCTAGGAAGTTTGAAGGACTTCCTCAAGATAAACTGGGCCCCTGGCACAGTAACTGGCATACAATAAGTACTTACTAAATGCTTAGGGATTTATTCAATCCAGAGCCATCTTGTAAAGACCAGCTCAAATAGCACTGTACTGGGGGAAGGGAGGGCACAAATACAAAATACAAAATCAGACAATACGAGAGTGAAAGTGTCTCAGGTCTTGCTGAGCCCAGGCTCAGTGCTCTCTCCACCTTGCCATCTAGCCAGGGGAGTAGCGTGTGATGAGGCTGGACAGAGAGGAAGAGGCCAGGTTACAAAGGGCTTTGAATGCCAAACAGAAAAGTTTGTGTTTGATCCTAGAGGTAACAGGGAGCCACTGGAGTTTACTGACTAGGGATGGGGACAAGGTCACGTTTGCGCTTTAGGAAAAATAATTTGTGAGCTGAGTAAGGGGAGCCTCTCATGCCAGTCAGGGAAAGAGTCCAATTAGGAGGCTATGGCAATAGTCCAGGCAAGATGATGAGGACCTGAAACAGAGTGGTGGCCATCTGGGTAGAAAGAAGGATGTGAATGCAAGAGGTGTTGTAGAGACAAACATAAAAAGATTTGGCAACTGACTGGATGAGGTGGAGGGTGGAGAGAGTGAGGAGCTAAGGACGACACCTAGAGTGAGAGCCTGGGAAACTGGGAGGCTGGAGGGTACCTTCAACAGCAATGGGGAAGTTTGGAGGGAAGGGAGGTCTGGGCGGGGGGAGGGGGGGTGACAATGCTGAGTTCTGTTTTGGACATGTTGAGTTTGGGATGTGTCCAGTGCCCTTCCTTCTACATGACCTCATCTCACTTCAAAGTCAACAGTCAGTCTATTTTACCCATAGGTATAGTCAGTTGGCCTTTGGATTGGGAAAAGGAAAGAAGAGATTATGGGCTAGAAGCCACCCACACTCTTGTCAGTTAGGAAATGGGAAGAAGATACCCAGGGAGAGCAGGGGGCTGCTATGACCCTCCAGAACCAAGACCAATGTGAGCAGGCCTCCAGGCTTCTCTGGCAGGAGATATCCAAGAGTCTGAGGTCTCCTCTGCCCCTCAGTGCTGAAAGAGATAATCACGGGGATCCTGTGCACAACTTGGCTGAAAGCTAGGCTCATATAAGGGCATTCTGAGCCTCAGGCTCCACGACGGCAAACATCTTTCCCCACCTTGGGCAGAGGAAGAAGCAGGGATCCTTTCTTTCTCCTTTCCCTCCCCACCTTCCAACTCTCCCCTTCCCTTAGTTCGTACTAGAAATGTCCTTAAAAGTATCCATTTAAAACTACCCCTTGTTGGGACACCCATCTATTGGGGAATAGCTAAACAAGTTGTGGTATATGAATGTAATGGAATACTATTGTGCTATAAGAAATGAGGAGCCATCGGACTTCATAATAACCTGGAGAAACTTATAATAAACTGATGCTGACTGAGGAGAGCAGAACCAGGAGAACTTTGTACACAATTACAGACACATCATATGTGTGATGACCAACTTTGATAGACTGGGCTCCTGTGAGCACTGCAATGCTATAAGACAACTCCAAAAGACTCATGATGGAAAGGGCTATCTACATCCAGAGAAAGATTTACAGAATCTGAATGCAGATGGAAGCAAACTACCAGCTCTCTCTCTCTTTTTTGTTTTGTTGCTTCTTTCTCATTGTTCATTCCATTGGTTATAATTCTTTACAATTTGACTAATGTTTAATGTGAAGGTATCTGTAAAATCTATATCAGATTGCAAGCCAACATGGTGGGGGAGAGGGGGGAAGAGGGAAAAAATTTGGAACTGAAGGGATTATGGAACTGAATGTTGTAAACTAAAAGCAAATAAATAAATTTAATTAAAAAATAAAACAAACAAAAAAAAACCTACTCCTTGTCCCTGGACTTACAGGAGAACTCTATCAAACCTTTAAAAACCAAAACAAATTATTCTCCAAACTTGAAAAATACCCTGCCAAACTCCTTCTAAGTGACAAACAGAGTTCTAATATCTAAGCCAGAGAAGGAGAGAGCGAAGAAAGAACTATATAATGGAATATAATTAATGAATACCAATTTTCAAATGTTAAATGAAATCTTGGCAAAATAACTATGGAAATCTATCCAAAAAATAATTCACTATGCCCAAGTTGGAGTTAGACCAGGCTTGCAAGGATAGTCAACATCGGGAAAACAATTAGCACAATTAATCGTATTAATGACAAAAACATCCAAAAGCATGATTATATCAAGAAATTCAGAAAAATTCCTTTGACAACGAGAACTCTGCTATGCTAAAAACTCTGCCAAGTAGAGGCGTCAAAGTGTCTTTGTTTCAATGATGAAAAGTATCTCTCTGAAACCAAACACCAGCATCCCAAGGCAATAGGGAAACCAGTAGGTACAGAGCAAGGAGGTTCCCTTACTCCTCTGTTATGTGGCATATCTCCAGAAATGCTAGCAATAGCAACAAGAAAAGAGAAAGAAAGTAAACGTACAAAGAAGGAGAAATAAGGGACGAAACATTCCTATCTGCTGACATGATAGTTTACTCAGAAAATCTTAGGCTATCGACCAAGAAACTAGTTGAGACAAGGGCATCAGTAAAGTAACAGGTTAGAAAACAAACACACAAGCAAGAACATTTCTGTGAAATTAAGACAAGAGTCTGGGAAGGAAAAGGAAGCTCCATTTGAAATAGCTGCAAAATGTGTGAAGAGCCTGGGAGTTAACCTACCAAAACACCCTCACTACCTGTCTAGATACGACTACAAAACATTCCTTTTCAAGCAGGAGTTCTTAACCCAGGGTCCACAAACTTAGTGGTGATGGTGGTGTTTTCTACAACTGTAATTCAATATAATTGGTTTCCTTTGGAATCCTATGTATTTTGGTTTATGCATTGAAAAACATGATTCTGATGAGTGTAGGCTTCATAAGGCTTGCAAAGGAGACCGTGACCCAAAAAAAGGCTAAGAAGTTCTTTTTTTAAACAATTTTTAAAAAGCAACTGGAGGAATATTCAATGCTCATGGTTGCCTCATGGCAATATAATAAAAATAATAGTATCAAAATTTCTGCATTTACTTTATCAAGGGGTCAAAGAAAAAAAGATTAAAATAGACAGTTTTGAAAACGTAAAAATTGAAAGGTTTCGGCACAAAGGAAATAAGTACAAGCAGGATAAGAGTGGAAGCATTTAACTAGGAAAATTTTTATATCACAACTCTGACAAGTGTCAGGTATTTCAGAAATATAGGAAACTAACAGAAATGTATGGAGGCAACTAGGTGGCTCAGTGGATAGGCCAAGCTCTGGGCCTGGGATCAGGAAGACCTGAGTTCAAATGGGACTTCAGATACTCACTAGTTGTGTGACCCTGGGCAAGTCACTTAATCTCTGTTTGCCTTATTCCACTGGAGAAGCAAGTGGCAAAATCACTTCAGTATCTCCGCCAAGAAAATTCCATATAGGATTAGGAAGAGTAGGACACAAGTGAAAACAACTCAACACCAACAAAACAGAAATATACAAGACCAAAAGTCATTCCCAATATGAAGTAGCCAAAGGGAAAGGAAAAGAAGGAAGGAAATATCTATTAAGCACCTACTATGTGCCAGGCACTGTGCTAAGCACTTAACAGATATCTCATTTGCTCTTCACAACAACTCTGGGAGGTAGATGCTGTTACTGACACATTTTACAACTGAGGGAACTGAAGCACAGTACCTTGCCCGGGATCGCACAACTAATAAGTGTCTAAGGCTAGATTTGAACTCAGGGTTTCCTTACTCCAGGCCCAACATTCTATCCACAGTTCTCAAAAGAAGAATTTCCAACCATTAAAAAGTATGTAAGAATGCTCCAAACCGCTAAGAAAAGGAGAAATGCAAATCCAAACAAACTCAAAGTTTCATCTCACACCTAGAACATTAGCAAAGATGGCAAAATAGAGGCAAGGTCAATGCTGGAGAGGTTGTGGGAAGACGGATATATTAATGCTTAGTTAAAATCTGTACCATGGCCCAGCCATGCTGGAAAGCAATTTGGAATTATGCAAAGCAAGTGACTAAAACGCCCATAGCTTTTGACCTGGAGATCCCACTACTAGGTACATGGGGGTCTATGACACAAAGAAAGGCTCCACCAAAATATCATACACCTCAAAATATTTATGACAGCATTTTTTTGTAGCAGCAAAGATATAGAAACAAAGTAGATTTCCATGGATTAGAGAATGCCTAAATATAATGAATGTAATGAAATGTTACTCTGCTATAAGAAACAATGAACATTATGAATAAAGAGAAGCATGGGAAGACTTACACGAACTGATACCAAGTGAAAAAAACAGAAACAGGAAAACAACAGTGCCAACAATGATACAGATGAAAAGAACAACCAAAAGTGAATGCTTCAATTAAAGACCAAAATTGGTCCTGTATGAAAAGACACCTCCATTCCAAAAGGGGGAAGGGGACACTGAGTATAGAACACTGCACATAATGACCAATTTTCATGGTATATTCAGCTAATTTTACTGAACTGGGGTTTTTTCCCCTCTTATATTTTCTTACAAAGAGGGAGCGATAGATTGGGAAATGTAGGCAGTGTAGGAACAAAAGGGAACAATACAATTTTTTTTTAAATTCAAGACAAATTGTCAACTACTATGACACAAAGGGCAACAGAGTGAACAGGCAGTGGCATATAGACAGTGATGAATTTCAAAGAAGAGGAGTAAAATACATCAGCAGGGATAGGTATGATAGGAAAAGAAGATAAGCTGATCCTCTAGCCAAGTTGAAGAATGGGCAACCAGTGTTTTCCATTGATACCCCTGGAATGTCAGGAGAAAGTGAAGAAGGCCACTAGTAAATTGAGTGGACCTTATGGGAGGACATAGGCAAGAGTCACCCAGGATCAACAGGCAAAGATGGGCTACAATCTCCATCAGTGGAGGAACTGTCTACATTTAGCAGATGACAAATCCATTGAGCTTTAAAGCATACATAGCATAATTATACATATAGGTAGAGCAGTTATCAATATATTATATTTATTTATCATAAAATGTGTTAGGTTAACTCTGTTGTAAGTTTCAGCTTATTACAACACTAAAATTTGTTCTACAACTTTTCACTCTATCATTTAAAGCTCATGAAGCACAATCAGACACTAGCAATTTAAAAACAAATTAGAGAGGACACTTTTCTTGATTCTTGGCTCTAGTCCAAGGACTTAAAGTGGCAGATAAATGACCTCTCTATACTTATTGTATCTGAGGACTTTGAGAAATTTTGAGAAATGCCAACCAGGTCTCAGAATGGGCAAAACCATATACTGAGACAGGCTTATTTCAGTACAACATGACTCCATCTCCACCTTGTATGTTTTCACAACGACCTATTTCTAGGTACTGATAATGCTAGGTGCCAACAGAATTTCAAATCATATTTTGGTTGTGTGCGGTCAGCCAAGAATAACAGGGCTCAGGCAGGGCCTCCTGAAGAAAATGGGGTTAGCCTGGAATGTTTAGGGAAACAAAACGACTCTGTATTCAGTGCCACACTTGGGGGGGGGGGGTGTAGAGGGAAAAAGGCCAAAGAGGAAAAGTTTAAAAAGTATTCACGTCCCAATAAACACAGGCCAAAGAATCAATAGACTGCAAAATGGATATCCCAATAGGGTCACCTAGAGGCTCTAAAGAGATTCATGGGGCCCAGAGAGACATTCCCTGTGAATACTAATTTGTGGAGACAATCCCAAGTAGGCCAAAGGCAAACAAGTTGATAAAACTGGTGATACTGGTATGGTGTGGGTTTGGGGTTTAAGAGTTCTGAACTCAATGGCATTCCCTCTGAGGGAACAAAGGGCCTGCTTTAAACAGAAGGAGGGATCCGGGCATGTTTATACATTAGCTAAACATTTGGTTGTCTACAAAAGTCTGTATTAATCAAATAGCATATATCTTGGTCAATAATGAAGCTGTCTGAAAATCCAAATCTGATCCAATTTCATTCAGAATGGAGTGAGGGAAATCGATGATGCTTTCTCTCCCTTCACACCATCTCCCAAATTCATTATTGTGAGGCTATCTTCGACCCTTGACACTTTGTCACTTGCCATATGCAGCTGGTAACCAGGGCCAAGCAATTCCTCCTCTCTACTGGCACAGCCACTATTCTAGCAGAGGCCCTCATTGCCATCCACCTAGTCTAGTGAAACTATTGCAGTAACCTCCAACTACATTTTTCTGCCTCTACTCCCTCCCACCCCTTCTTTCTTTATAACACAGAAATACATCCTTCCAAATGCACACAACTAGTTGTTACTCTTCTGTTCAAATATTCTCAATAGCTCCCTACTTTACCTAGCATTCAAGGCCCACCGCAATATGGCATTTTCAATTCTGTCTCTGCTCCACATATTTTATGGCCCAACAAAACTGGAAAACTCCTGCCACCCTCCCTTGATATGCTCTGTACTATGCCTTCGCTGAGTCTTCAGAACAGAGTTCAAATCCATCCTCTGACTTTTACTTCCTGTCACTTCTCTCTTGGTCTCAGTTTTGTCATCTATAAAATGATGGCGGTGAGGGGAATAACTAGATGACCTCTAGGATACCTTCCAGATCCAAATTTATTATCCTGTTAAGCATCATTATAGAACTAGATATGGAAGGGCCCTCAGAAGCCATCAAGTCCCACTCCTCATTTTACTGCTGAGGAAACTGAGGCCCAAGGAGGGGAACTGACTTGTCCAAGGTCATATGGACCTTGGACCCAGCTGCCCAAACCTGAAATCCTGGACTTTCCCCCTGCCACCTCCTTTACCAGGGACAACCTGATCTTTCCCCTCTTCACCTGGTGATTGAGGTCTTCCCCACCTAGGATTGCTTCACACTTCTGTAAGGATGTTCCCTCTGTCTCTCCCCACCCCATTCAAATAGAAACTCCTTGAAGGCATGAACAATTTCAGTTCAGCCTTTAAATCCCCAGCGCCCAACAGAGCCCAGCATGGAGTAGATGGTTCATAAATGCTCACCGACCCAATCCCTGCCCAGCCTTTAAAGATCAGCTCAGATGCTGCTTCTGGCAGGAAGGCTTCCCTGATCCTTCCCTCCCCTCCCTTCTGCAGCCAAACCCACTGCCAATCTGCCCCCTCCACTTTGCACCTCTCCAGTGTACTCCCCTGACGATGTGGGTCATGAGAATGATCTGTGGGAGTGGGCCTGTGAGCTCCATGAGGGCAGGAACTGAGGCATAGTCAAGCATATCACCTGGGATCCTTTCCACTAGAGGTTTTCACTAGTGTTTCTTAAAGAACAATCATGATAGGAGCTATACAGATCTTTATAGGAGCTATATAGTCCTATACAGTTCTTTAAGGTTTACCTTATCTCAGTGGATCCTCACTGCAGCTTTGTGAAATATTTGCTATAATCATGCCCATTTTACAGATGAGGAACCTAAACCCAAGAAAGATTAAGTTACTTGCCCAAAGATACAAAGGTAGCCAGGGTCTGAGGAAGGATTGCAATTCACATCTTCCAAAGAAATGAAGAAAACCCTTGACATCCCTGCTTCCTCTTTTTTAGTGGGCCCTCACCCAAAAGAAAGCTTTCTATCCAAGGAGCAAAGATAGAGCCTTGTAAGTGATTGACCCCCAGAAGTTTCTATGGAGGACAATAGGCTTTGGAGGGCTTGCCACAGACCACTGGGCTTTTCAAAATGTCCCTCAAAGTTGGAAGGGGCTCAGGAAACTTGAGATTTGCGCAATATACGATAGAAACTTCACTCATGAGAAACTCAAGCATTTGCCCATGAAAAGGAAATCTTTTCTCCTGGGCCTCCCCCAGGTTATCTGAATTTTCCATCTCCTGGAAAGAGAAGTCAGCACAGTGCCCAAAGAAACATACAGAACTGAATCTGTGCCGGGGGCATTTTTTGGACTGGTTTAAGCCAGCAATTCAATTTGACAAGCATTTCTTAAGTGCCTACTATGTGCCAAGGACTGGGAATACGAAGAGGAAAACAAAAGGCCTTCTTTGCTCACTCTGGCTTCTCTTCCTACCTGTCTGGCTGTTTCTTTTCAGTTTCCTTTGCCAGATCATCATTCATGGGTCCCCCACCCCCACATGTGGGTACACCCCTAGGCTCTTCTCTAAGCCCTCCTCTTCTCTGCTAAACTCTCTCTCATGATCCCCTCAGGTCCCACATGTTCAACTCTCAGATGATTCCCAAATCTATATATCCTATACAAATGTATACATCCAGCCCCAATCTCTACTGAGAATAGCCACTCATTTACTTTGACTAGAACCTATAGTGTGTGGAGGGCTGGAAAGGCAAGTTCAATCACAGAATTTAGCATGACACACTGCTAGATCTGGGAAGGAACTAATGGAGAACAGCTATTCCAGAGTTTTAACAAGCTGGGGATCACTTTGGCAGATTGGGGAAACCCATGCCCCTCCTTTTCACAATAATGTTTTTAGACGCAGAAAATAAAATACATAAAATTACAAAAGAAACCAATTCTATCAAAATAAAGTTTTCCTAAAACAAAATGTTAAGATCCTAGGCTCCAGGTTCAGAACTCCTAAGTTTAGTCAAACTTCGTTTTAAAGACGGGAAACTGAGCCCCAGAGAAGGGAAGGAACTTACCCAAGAAACTAGGGATGAGCTCCTTCCCTTAACCTGGCTTCGGCCCAATGGCACATGGACTACGTGAGCACCAGAAACTTTGAGGTTTAGTGGGGAGAACCCTCATGAGCTTAAGATCATAGATGTAGAGCTATAAGGGAGCTCAGGAGCCATGTAGGCCAATGGCCTTACCTCTTACAGATGAGGAAACTGAGGCCCATAGAGGAAAAATGACTTGCCCTAAGTCATATATACTAGGATGGCAGCTCTAGAGCTAACTGGGACCTCAGAGGCCATCTGATCTAATACCCTCATTTTTTTTTTGGAGGGGGGAAGGCAAGGCAGTCAGGGTTAAGTGACTTGCCCAAGGTCACACAACTAGTTAAGTGTCAAGTGTCTGAGGACAGATTTGAACTCAGGTCCTCCTGACTTCAGGGCCAGTGCTCTATTCACTGTGCCACCTAGCTGCCCTAATACCCTGAGACCCAGAGAGAAGTAACTTGCCCTAAGTCACACATAGGATCCTTAATCTCCAGTTGGCAGGGACCTCAGAGACCCATTGGTCCAACCCCCTCATTTTTTAAACGCCTTAACCGAGGTCCAGGGAAGGAAAGAGACTTTTGTTGACGGCCATACAGGTAGGGTCAAAAGCAAGACTTAAACGCAGGTCTCCTGGCATCAGCTCTCTTTCCCCTGCTGCCCTAGCAATACTGACACCCCAAGTGTCATCCTGCTGGGACTTGGGGAGGAAGGTAGCCTCAACTCCAGCCATCTGCACACTCTCACTCTGACCTAGCTAGGTCCTACCTTGCCTCCCAGGGCTAGGGAAGCCAGACACGGAGGGATTAAACAGCAGACCAGGGGTAAAGGGAGTTACCCTAAGATAACTGACCACATCTCAAGTGGTCTGGGAAAGAATGTCACTCAAACAAAGATGTGGAGATTAACACAAGCTGCCTTCAGGAATTTTATTGGCAATGAATGAGATTCAAAGGAGATGAAAAATCAAATAGAAAGAGGAGGCAGAGAAGTAGCCAAGGGTGGCTGAGACAGAGCAAAGGCATGGGTGGAGCTGGGAAGGAACTGGCCTCACTTCTGAGAAGTTCAGAAGAATCAAGAGCCCAAATCATAACAAAAAAAAGGAATGGCAGCTAAAAGGCCTGGGGGCCAGCCCTCTGGTCTCAGAAGCCAGTGGCTTTACCTCTCTCAGACTTAGTTTCCTCATTTGTAAAATGAGGGGATTTGAATTTAATGGCCTTTGAGATCTCTTTCAGGCCTGAATTTGTAGGACTTTGGAGCATTTTTTTTTCCGGAGGTAGAAAGGCAGAGTAATGGGGTTAAGTGACTTGCTCAAGGTCACACAGCTAGCCAGTGTCAATTGTCTGAGGTGGGATTTGAACTCAGGTCCTCTGGACTCCAGGACCAATGCTCTATTCACCTGGCTGCCCCTGCAAGAGCCCACGCAGAGAGATCACCCTAGAGCCCCAGGCTCAAGGCCCATGTGTGGTCCTAGAACATGGAAGAAGGCAACTGGTGCATGTGGAAATCGGTCCTCATTCCTGCCAGGCTCAATGGAATCTGTACATGATGAGGTGTGCTTGTGGAAATACCCCCAATTCTTCCTTTGCTCATTCCTCCAGCGCCTAACTCAGCACCTGCCAGCAATCCTGATGGACCCTCTCCCTGGCTAGTGCTCCCTTCTGCGTCCCTTCCCTTTTGCTAGTTGCTAACTATGAAAACAGTAACATCTGGAAGAAAGGAGCAATCTCACTGAGTTTAAATGGCCCTAAAGATTATTTAGCCTAAATGGGGAGAGGGAGAAGAAGCCATATCAATTAATTTCCTTGAGAAATGATACTGACAGCACCTTAATAAAGCCATCACAAAATGATCCCTGATAGTAACACCTTGACTTTCCTTCTTTGTTTGAGATATGTGTTCATTACAAACCAAATATAACCCAATAAACATGGCCCTGATTTCTTCTCATAGATGTGAAGTTCTGTGAGAGCAGGACTTGCTTTATCCTTTTGTCCCTGTGACTCCAGGGCCCAGCACAGTGCCCAACAACACACAGTGGACATTTGTCAAACTGGCGAACTGACATCCTAGGAGTAAGGACCATCTTTGAGGTCTCGAATCTGTACTGGGACTACTCATGAATGTCATTTTTATTATTCCTTTGATGTTTTTCAGATGCTTTTATATTTGCACAAAGCCCCAGAATGTCAGGAATCTCTCCAGGAAGACAGAGTTCTTTGGAAATTCTTTTCAGATGGTTGTGTTGGAAGAAAACACCCTTTCCAAATCATTCCCGCAAAAGCGTTCACTTCCTTTGGCTCACACACAAACACAGAGACAACAGACCTGAGTGGCAGACCTGAAACTCCCAGAGTGGTGCTGCTTCACACCAAGCAGAAGGGCATCTCTTTAATCCATGGCTTTCACTAACGTACACAAATGCCCAACTTCCCAGTTGCCCCGCACTGAAACGGTTTAACTATTCAATCCATTGCCTTTTGGTTTTTGCCCCTGGGTAAGGGGAAGGATGTTCCAATTAGATGACACTGAAGGAACACAGGCCATTACAGATGTGATGGTGACCTCTTTCCGTGACTTCCCCAAGCAAAGTGCAAGGCTGACTGGCCTCCTCAGGGATAGGGCCCAAGAGCACCGACTCTGGAGTTAGAGAACCTGGGTTCAAATCCACTTCTGACACTAGCTGTGTGACCTTGGGCAAGTCAGGTAACCTCCCTGGACCTCAGTTTCCTCCCCTGTAAAAGGAGGGAGTGGGACAAAATGACCTCTGAGATCCCTTCCAAGGTTTCTGAGCAAGGCAGATCTTCCTGCTGCATGGCCCTTAGACTATTTCTCCTTCACTCCAAAAACTCTAGTGACTCTATTGCCCAGTGTCAAAAAGGAGAAGCTCCTGCTCCTAGCATCAGTAGGTTTGCAAAATCTGGCTCCAATCTAATCTTCCCAATTTCTCATACTACTACTCCCTTTTGTACACTGCCAGTCAAAGAAAACCACCATCTCCTCTTTGTGTCCTGCCCTCTCCCATCACTATGCCTCTACTCAAACTTTTTTTTGTGCCTAGAAAGCACTCTGCTGCTCCCTCCCTATTTCTGCTTTGTAACATCCCTCACATCTGTCCCTTTTTTCTTCTGAAAAGGCCACCACTCAGGTGCAAGCCCTTAGCACCTCATTCCTGGACCATCTCAGTAGCCTGACCGTTGTTCTTCTTGTTTCAGATCTCTCACCACTAGTCCATCCTCCATTCAATTATCAAAGTGATCTTAAAGTATAGATCTGAGCATGCTACTCCCCTGCTCAATAAATTCCAGTGGCTCCCTACCACTTCCAGGATCCTTTTGGCACTCAAAGCCATCCAAAACATGACATCCCCCCCCACTTCAACATTTCCAGTCCTTTGCACCTTATCCCACCCTCTCCTGCCTCCCCTTACCCTTGGCCCCCAGAGACACTGACTTCCTTGCTATTTCTTGCTCAAAGACACTCCTAACTCCAGGCATTTCCCTGGCTGTCCTCCCTACCTGGAATGCTCTCCATCCTCATCTCTACTCCCAGCTCCCAAGGCTTCCTTCACATCCAAACTAAAATCTTACCTTCTACAGGAAGCCTTTCTCAATCCCCCTTAATTCAAGTGCCTTCTCTCTGGTGATTATCTCCAATTTATCTTGGAGATGGCTTGTCTGGACACAGTTGTCTGCTTGTTGTTGCCCCCATTACACTGTGAGCTCTTCAGGAATGGGTACTGTCTTTTGCCTTTCTTTGTATCTGCAAGACTTGACCCATTGCCTGCCATATGGTAGGCACTTACTAAGGGAAAGGAGGGAATAAGCATTTACATAGTGCCTACTATGTGTCAGGCTCTGTGCTAAGCACTTTTACAAATATTATCTCACTTGATCCTCACAGTAGCCCTAAGAAGTAGGTGTTATCATTCCCATTTTACAGATGAGGAAACTGAAGCAAAAAGAGGTTAAAGTGACATTCCCTGGGTCACACAGCTAATAAGTATCTAAGGATAAATTTAAACTCAGGTCTTTCTGACTGTAGGCACAATGCTCTAACCAGTGTGCCACCTACATGCATCTTAACTTAGTAAGTGTTTATTGACTAACGTTTATCATTGCCTTCCAGGCCACTTCAGGAACTACCTCCACGAAGCCATCATTAACTATTCCCACACTCCCCCAGCCAAAAGGGGGCTCTTTCCCCCTCAAACAGTCCTTTGCCTGAATCTCTACTGGCATCTGTCACACTCTCGTATATCAGTTATTCATGAATCTCTCTCTTTCTTTCTCTCTCCCTCCATCCCTGTCTGTCTGTGCGTGTGTGTGTGTGTGTGTGTGTGTCTCTCTCTCTCTCTCTCTCTCTCTCACACACACACACACACACACACACACACACACACACAGCCCAAACACACATTTTTTAATTAGAGGATCTGGATTCAAATTCTGGCTCCATTATTGCTACCTATATTAGCTTGGACAAGACAGGTTTCTTGTCTAGACCTTACTGTGCTTGTTGTTAAAATGTGAATATGAAGGTTGATTAAAACGTTATTACCTTTGGGAAACATAACACCTAAGCCTTATTGGTTGTCATATACTTGGGAAAGGACAAAGAAATGTGGTACAAGACAGGATTTGAGCAGGGAAGGCAAAAGCAAAAGAAGTGTTGAGCAAAATCTTTTGAAGGCAACCAAAGTCTACCCTATGTCAACTTAATGGTAGAATCTCTATATAATCACAGAATATTGGCCTCTCCGAGTTGGAAGGGACTTCACGGGTTATCAAGTCCATCCCACAAGCTAACAAGAAACACATCAAATTCAGCTCACAAGTTGTGATCCAGCCTTTGTTGGATGATCTACTACCTTCCTGAGGCAGTTCATTCCATTTCATAATTATTACAAGGCCTTTTCTCAGATGAGGCCTAAAATCATCCCTTTGCAACTTCTTCCAATTGCTACTAGTTTGGCCGTTCAGGGCCAAGCAGAACAAGTGTCTTCTCTTTTCCCCATGGCAGCCCTTCAAATATGGCAAGAGAGGGATCAAATAGCCCTCCCCCAGCCTGCTGCAAGTTAAAATCCCCGATCCTCACAAACATGGCCTTGAGCCCTCCCACCATCCTGGGTGCCCTCCAGCTGATTAATGTCCTTTCTCCACGTGACCCCCAGAATTGAACCCAAATGGGCTCTGAGAGGGCCAGAGGGCAGCAGGACTTAGCACCTCCATACTCCTGGGCACCATGACCTCCTCCGTACAGCTTAAGACCACACTGGCCTTCTGGGCCATATCACTCTATAGATTCATCTGGAGCGAGCTTTCCACAAGCCACCCCCAACCCTTTTCAAATGAAGTACTGTGTAGCCCTGCCTGCTACATCTTGTACTTGTAATGTTACATTGTTTGTAAGCAAGCGTAACACTTGACATTTATCCACACTAAATTTCCTATTAAACAGACTGTATATAGATTTAGAGCTAGAAAGGATTAAGTCTAGTCATGTCATTTTACATATGAGGAACTGAGGTCCAGAACCCTCAAGTGACTTGTCCAAAGTCATCAGAACAATATGTGGCGGAATCAAGATTAGAATCTAGATCTTCTGACTCGAGACCTAGTAAACTTTCTGAGTAACCATAACATAATCCAGCAATCACTCCAGCCTGTAAAGACATTTTAGAATCCTGGCTCTGTGCTCTAGACCCTCAGCACTGTGGCATCTGCAGAGTGGACAAAGGGACACCTCTCTGCCTTGCTCCATGTCTCTGATCCAAACACTAACCTGCACGGACCTGCCCAGACGCTTCATGGGACACCTCTGCCCATACCTCTCTAGGTATGCTCATTCACTCAACTCTGAACCTACCTCAGAAAGGTGATAGGGCTTTTATGTTAGTGTCTGGACCTGAAAAGAACTTCTGGACAAAAGGGACGATTATGGAAATGGCATGTGTGTTTCACTCCTTTGAAAAATAACTTAATGAGAAGCATATCAGCCATTTGGAGGCTGCAGGCAGCACAGAGTGAGGACAGGGACAGCCGGCCCCTGTCAGGGGTCCCTATGTACCCAGGGGCTTCCGGGGCACCAATGTAAGAGATAGCAACATAAAGCAGAAAGGGAAATAGATCTGAACTTGTCATTTACTTTCTATGGGCCATTGGGCAAAATGCATTTCCTCCTTAGGCCTTGGTTTTCTCTCCTGTGAACTGAAGGAGTTTGGACTCCCAGCCTCTCCAGTCCCCAAAGCCTCACTGCTTCCTCAGCCATCTGCTTCTGCAAACAGGGCTTTTGGCAGAGCCAAGAGGTCCTCGCTCAGCTGGGGCTGAGGAGGGGGGAGTTTCTCCTCTGAAAATAGGCCTCAGTGTTATTGGGCTTGGGAAAAATCAGCTCCGCACACCTGACTGGGAGTTCTGATGCAGGGGCTAGGGAAGACAATGAACAGTTTGGATTCCGGCCTGGTGTCCAAGTTCCAGATGACAGGAAATTAGAGCTCCTCTGGCATCTCCGAGGGGACGGATCTGTTGACTTTCTACTTACAGCACCTGGATGAAGTCTGTAACAGCAGAAATGAGTGTGGAAACAACGGGAAAGGTCTGTTAAGTACAACGCAATGGGAAAGGTCACAGAGTGGGAAATATCCGGACTAAACACCCAGCTGGAAAAAAAGCCAACAGAGAAAGCTGGTGGGGAAGAGGAGTGGAGAAAGGGGCCTGGGAGTAATCAGACTGGAGCTCAATTAGATCCAGTCTGAGCTCATTAATCCCCACTCGCCTTGCTCAGAACTGGCACCAGTTCCAACGGTTAGTGACTTCAGCACCATGAATGGATAAAAAGGGCGGGGGGGCTAGGAGGGAAATCCAGGGTGTAAATATGGGAACTGTTAAGGCTTCTCTGAGGAGGAAGGCCAACAGACTGTTTGCAAGCCCTCATAACACCTACTTTGTTCAGAAACCCTGCGGCTTCCCAAAGCCCAGCCTAATTACAAAGGAGTCTCATCTCTTCAGGTAGTTGCTGACTGAGGAGAAAGCATCTCAAGTGTGAAACTTTCCCCGAGTCACAGTGACTGGTTACCCCCTACCCCCACTTTGTGGAAGCTTTGCCTACAGAAGAATATAGTGGGATTCTCTTTCCAAGGATTAAACACACAACTGTGTATTATCATCTCTGAGTGTCAATTCCCTCATCTCTAAAAAAGAAATGATAATACATGGTTACAGTGAGTGAGAAATACCCTCTCAAAACCATAAAGCACTCCAGAAATTTACATTTTACTGTTATTACTGAGAGATGGAAGATACAGGCCTGGCCTGGGGATCAGGAAGACCCCCTGCCTCTGACACTCAGCGTGAGCCTGGGGGTGAGTCATATCATGTCCCTGAGTGTCAGACAATGCTGCCAGCTGCTCTGATAAAGGATGCTCCTTCCCCCTCCCCCAATGCCAGAGCCTTGCCATAAACAATAAATTTACTTAGCAAGTCAAGGAAACTATCCTTTTTGCACATCTTCCCCAAGTCTGGAGCAGGCCTGAAGATGCCCCAGCACAGAGATCTGTAGCTAATCTCCATGGTAGCCTTTCTTTCCAAGTACAAAGAGAGGGTGGAGGGGAACCACTGGTCCAAAAGAAAGAAAATTACAGCCCATACATCCATCAAGAGCAACTTGTGCCTGTAGGAGCCATTTTTGAACGTAGGTGGAACACTTTTACCATCCAGCAACCAATGACTTAAGGATACAGATGCTGAAGAAAGAAAAAAAGCAGCATTAAGGGTTGTCCACTTGATTCAATGGCTGCACAAACTACAAGGAAAAACACTTCCCCCTTCCCTATTATGGTCACTTAAGGTAGAGAGGAGATATGGAAAGTCCGGGCCCAGAGAATAGGGCAAGAATAGAGAGGTGGGGATTAAGGGAAAGAGACAAATGGAAGACAAAAGGAAAAAGGAATATATGGGAGGGACAAAGGAAGAGACAATAAAAGTGTAACAGGGAAAGGAGAACATTGAGAGGACAGAAAAGGAGAACAAAAGAAGAAAATAGTCAGTACCTTTAAAAAATTAGAATCAAAAGGGACTTTGGAGAATACTTGGTCTAGTTTAACTCCTTGTATCTGGATCTGCCCCCAGGAGTTCCAATGGTTCATTCACTTGAGATCAAGATCATGGACCTTGAACTAGAAGGGACCTCAGAGGCCCTCTAGTCCAACCCCTTTGTTTATACAAAGGAGGAAAATGAGACCCAGAGAGGAAGTGACTTGCCCAAGGTCACACAACTAGTAAGTGGCTGAGCTAAGATCAAAACCCAGGTTCTGAGACTCCAAAGCCAGAGATGATTCCCCCACATCACACTACCTCATTGGCAATTGATTTTTCTTCTATGACAAAGGACTTAATATTTTTGAACTGACCACGTGGAAAATAAGAATGAAACTGATGGGAGAAACCACAACGAAATCACGATGGTGATAGACAGTTCTGATGATGCCTATTGGATGTGTCTCCTATTCTGCTCAGAAATTGGCTCTACCTCCAGCTTGCACAGAAGATCGTGCTCCCAAGCTTTTTGTTCATTGAGTCTTAGTAGTGACCAAAGAGCAGTGAAGTCCAGTACCAAACCAGAGTTTTTGGGAGAATGCAGAGCCCCAGAGCACAGGGACTCTGGAAGAATAGGGAAATTGGGGAGTACCCAATGCTCAGATGTTGCCCCATCACTTATGTGCCGTCTGCTGAGACCTGCTCAACTAAATTCCCTCCATGGCTTCTTATCCAGCTTTGAAAGCCCAACTCAATGGCACCTCCCCCAAGCAACTTCCCAGACTTACTCCACTCTCCCCTATGTTGGTAGCAAGCTTCCCAGAGCATTTTATCTTTCATCTCTAGTACACTTATCCTATAAAGTTTTGTATTATAGCTCTGGGCTGATTTCTGTCCCCCTTATACACACAGGATTTTAAGTGCCATGAGGGCAGGGACTATGCCATATTTAACTTGAGTGACTATGAATAAAGACATTGATATTCTCTAATGCTGGTTCATTTTTGCTTTAAATTATTTTTGGGATCCAGCCAGCTTGCCAACTTTTTACCTGGCACCAGTGAAGAAAAACAGGCAAAGCAGGGGGGAGAAGAGAACAAACTACAAACTCCTTTTAGGTTTCTTCCCTTGTTTCCTCCCATGGTGCCTCAGCCATTGGCCTTGGAAGGATGGCCCAATTTGAGGGAACCAGAGGGAGCAGGGGAAACATTTTATTTGACTGTTGGATAGATGTATCACAGAGTAGTGCTGTCAAACTCATATATAAGCAGGGGCCACAAAACTGTATGCATGGATCTCTGTGGACACAGACTGACCTAGAGAACCACACATTCACATTATTTCTTGTCTAGTGTATTTTTAATCTATTCTCTCAAATATCTCCCAATTACATTTTAATCTGATTCAGGCAGGCAGCACTCTGGAGTTTTCCAGGCTGCAACACATGCATTTGACACCTCTATCATAGAGAATGAAGAAACCTGGTCTGCCTCAAGAAGTTTTTCCCTTTAAGACAATTCTTCAGGTCCAGGCATCCATTTGAAGGTTCTTACTGCCCAGTTTTTCAGCTCTGCTACCCAGTTTTGCTTGCAAGGGAAATAGATACACAGAAACAACCATATACACATCTGTCACAGCTGTGAGCAAGAGGCCATGTGGTACAATGGAGTACTGGAAGATCTGGATTAGAATCTCATCTCTGCCACTAACTACCCAGATGAACTTAGGCAAGTCCTTTCCCTTCTTGGAAAAATCTAGAAAATGAATGGAATGGGCTAGGTGGCCTCCAAGGTCCCTTCTAGGTCAAGATGGATGATTTTATTTAAGACCTCAACCTCACTGGGCCTCAGTTTCCTGCTCTGTAAAATGAGAATGTTGGATTCACTGGCCTCTGAGGTCCCTGCCAGCTCTTGAGCTATTATTATAGCAAACTATACGATATTACACTATACCATACCATACAATATTACACTATACCATATCATACTATATAATATACCATATTATATTATACTATATCATACTATGTGATATTATATTACACTATACCATGCTATATTATGCTACACCATACTATGCAATACCATACCATACTATATTATGTTATGCTATACTTTGATACTATGCCATACTAGATATGATACTATGTTATATGATATGATACTATACCATACTATGATACTAT
>CM053582.1:24534827-24556668 GCA_028627135.1 Pseudochirops cupreus
ATTTGTTTGGATCTGTTTTATAGTATCTTGATTTCTCATAAAGTCATTAGCTTCCATGTACTCCAATCTAATTTTGAAGGAATTGATCTCCTCAGTGAGTTTTTGAAATTCCTTTTCCATCTGGCAAATTTGGCTTTTTAAGGCATTCTTCTCCTTATTGGCTTTTTGGACCTCTTTTGCCATTTGAATTAGTCTATTTTTTAAGGTGTTATTTTCTTCAGTGTATTTTTGGGTCTCCTTTAGCAGGCTGTTGACTCACTTTTCATGATTTTCTTGTATCATTTTCATTTCTCTTCCAAATTTTTCCTCCACTTCTCTTACTTGATTTTCAAAATCCTTCCTGAGCTCCTCCATGGCCTGTGACCAATTCATATTTTTCTTGGAAGCTTCTGATGCAGGAGTTTTGACTTTGTTGTCTTCTGGTTCCATGTTTTGATCCTTTTTGTCCCCAGAAACGGATTTTATGGTCTGATTGTGCTTCCTCTGCTTGCTCATGTTCCCAGCCAACTACTTGACTTTTGAGCTCTTTGCCATGGTAGAACTCTGCTTCCAGGATGGAGAGAGCTGTGTCCGAAATCGCTGGGGTTTTCACAAATGTTGTCAGAGGTCTGAGGAGGGCACCCTCTCTACAGCTACCACAAGCTCTGGGACACTGGCATTTCTCACCCCAGGACCCCCACCCAAGATTGTGACCCAGATCCAAGCAGGTCAAAGCAAGAGCAATTACCCTCTGAATGATTGCTTGGTCCCCCTATGATCTGCAGGCTAGGGGCTCCAGAGGCAGCCGTGGTGGCCATGCCTCTGCCACCTCTTGCCCCGGGGGCAGGGTCTGGACCATGCTCTTCTGTCACCCAGTTCTAATAGAGTTCCCCACTGATCTCTTACTTTCTCTTTGGCATTTATAGGTTGAGAAGCCCCGAAACCACCACAGATGCTGGTGATTTCACGCTCTTGCCAGTCTGTGCCACTGGTCGGGCCACCCTGGGTCTGGGCCCCGGTGGCTCACGAGGGACTGAGCCTGGCTCCCAGTTAGGTGCTATAGACCCTTTCTGTTGGCCTGCCAGGCTGCCTTCAGTGGGAGATTTGTTTTACTCTGTCACTTTATGGGTTCTGTAGCTCTAAAATTTGTTTAGAGTGATGTTTTTACAGGTATTGGAGGTGGTTGGTGTGGGAGCTCAGCCAAGTTCCTGCTTTTACTCTGCCATCTTGGCTCTGTCCACCTTTTGTGAAATTTATTCCCCAAGAAACATCAAAAACTCACAAATTTGTCCTACTTCACAATAACTCAAAAGCTGCAACCCTCCTGAACCCACTTCCACCAGAAAATGTCAGGGCATTGTCTAGGTAAAGTGCTGTATTTATTGTAGTAGGCTCCTGTTGCCTTTTGACAAAGAATTCGAGATCTGAATTTTTCTTTTCTGGCATGGGGAGGACAGGTCCTGAGAAGAGGTGCCTGACTAAGGTCAGGTTAGGTGAGTGGTATCAATTGTAGTCTAAAATAAGAATAAGGCTCAATGCAGGTCAGACGTAGACATGGAGCTCTGGTCTACTGAGTCACAGATAACTTCAAGAAAAGGCAGTCTAGGACCTTGGAGAGCTCCAAGGAAAGACCTCACAGATCTCATTTTGATGAAGTCCAGATTCAAGGCCTTATAACCCCAGAGTCCCCGACCTACTACCTCCTTTCCTCCTTGTTTGTAGTAGAACTCTCTGATTTTTAAAAGGCATTCAGTTATGATAGACTCAGTTCTTCAGCATCACACCCATCATGAGGGACAGTGGGATGTAGCAGAGCACTGTACTTAGGCTCAGGAAGACCTTCATTCCAATGCCATCTCTGCCACATCCTAGCTGTGTAAGCATTTGGGCTCTGGGGGCCTCAGTGCCTTCATCTTTCAGTGGAGATGAGAAGAGTGCATCCAGCACAAGGTAGTTGTTAGGTATGGATTTGACAGCATGGATAAAGGATTTTGTTCATTGTCAAGTGCTATAGAACTGTGAGATAGTGTTATTATTTGTGACCTAGGTATGGTTTCTATTCACTATAAATTTTGAAAGTACCTTCCATAAGCAAAACACTGTTCTAGGTAAAGAGGAAGATGCAAAGTTTAGCTAATATTAACACCGTCTCTGCCCTCACAGAGCTCAAGGAAGAATTAGACGCAACATAGATCAATCACTATCATATACAACATGGCATGATAAATGCATTTGAGCAGTGCAACTCAAAGTGCTTTGTAAAGTTAGGGTAGGAGGCCATTACCCATGGGGCCAGGGTTGGGGAGGGAGGCAAGAGTGAATTCAAAGAAGTCTTCCTAAAGGAGGTGACATCTGAATTGGGCTTTAAAGGATGAGTAGGAATTCAAAAAGTGATGAGGGGGAAGGAGGGCCTCCCAGACACAGGGAACAGTGTGAGCAAAAATCCCCTGTTGCTGAAATGAAAATAACCACCCTCAGTTTTTAATAGAGGGTCTTAGAAGCACACTTGGGATGGGAGTGAGGAGGAATGCTTGGTTCTAATTTTAAAAAGATTGCTCTCGTTTCTTAATGAGGATTCCCACCTGATGTGGAAACTAAAGAAACCTGAGTAAAGGTCCTCACTGAAGCACGTCACATGTACAGAGAACTAAAAGAGAGGCCCAGCCACAGTCGGCTGATCAGACGAGAACCAACTGACCTCCGATTCTGCTAATTGGGGCTCTGCTTGGGCATCCAGGAGCCCAAGTTGCCATTCAGAAAAGCCCCAGGGCAGACTTTCTTTGAGTGGGATACAGAGGTAGCACATAGTGACAGTACAATCACCCTGTGATGTACATAGTAGAGATATTATGATTCCCATTTTACAGATGAGGAAACTGAGGCACATAGATGGGAAGTGACTTTGTCCATAGTCGAACAGCTAGTGAGTGTTGGAGATGGGACTCAAACCCAGGTACTCCACCAGGATTTGGAGTCAAAGATCCTGAATTAAAATCCTGGTACTGCTACATGTCACCTCTATGACCTTCCACAAAGCACTTAATGTCCCTGGTCCTCAGTTTACCCACCTGTTAAAAATGAGGGTTTCACAGGATGCACTATCCCTCTCTCTCTCTCTCCCCCCCTCCCTCCCTCTTCCCCTCCCCTCACCTCTCCAGGGAAGACAATCAAATCACCATTCCACTTGGGTTATGGAAATGAGCTGTAGTTAGTAGGAAGAGTGTCATAATCCTATTCCTAATAAATTCATCCTCTTCTCCAAATGATTCAGAGTCAGAAACTCTCTAGGTGAAAACTCCTATCTACAACCTCATCCCTGGGCTTCCATGGTACCCTCTGTACCTCCCTTTTTCTTTAGCCCTATTTCTTTTATATCCCTTCCATTCTCACAGTAATGGACACCTGGCTGTCAGAGTAGATAGACATCATGAGCAGCCCCAATCCCCAACAAAGGACTGGATGCATGTTCTCTCATGCTATCTGACACACCGAGGCAAGAGGAAGACTGGGTGTATTCTTTGTTCTTCCCTGTCTCTTCTAGACCCCTTTGGGACTCCAGCACTTAGCACCTTTCATTTTTCAAGGTTTCTTCCATCCAGATACTGTTATCAGTTATTATAAGCCCCCATGTCATTCTCTCTCCTTCCTCAAATAGTAGAGTTGGATGCCAGATTGCAAGTGGTTGATATAATTATAACTAGCAAATATAAGTAATGGCATTTATACAGGACTTTAAGATTTGCAAAGTGCTTTACAAAAATTATCTCATTTAATATTAACAACAACCAGAGGAGGTACATGCTAGTATTATTCCCAATTTCCAGATGAGGAAACTACGGCAGATCTGAAGTCAGGTCTTCCTGACTCTAAATCCTATGCTCTATAAACTTGAGGAGGTATGGACCAGATGAGATAATGGTTGTAAAGCCCTCAGCACAGTGCCTGGCACACAGTAGGTGCTCTAGAAAGGATAGCTCTTATCATTAGCTAGTGTTTATGCCTTCTCTCTATGCACAGGGCCCCCATCCTACCTCAGGCCCTGTCACTTCTCTTTTAGAGAAGGAGCAGCCTCTTGGTCTTCCTGACCAATTTCTCATTAGTCTTCAGCTACTACACTCTCTAGTCCTTCCACAGACCTGAGTACATCCTGCTCGTTAGAGTGAACATCAAAAACATTGATTACATGCTCATGCGATACAAAGGAAATTCAGACCTTGCCTGCAAGGAGTTCCCAGTGTAATGGGGGAGAAAACATGTCAATGACTAGGTCTGTACAAAGTACATATGGATTAGATAGGAGTTGGTCTCAGAAGAGAAAGTACCAGAAACCTTTGGGGGTGAGGGGTGAGCTGAGTCACTAAGGGAAGAAGGGAGCACATTCTATTTTTTTATTTATTTATTGCTTTTTAGAGGGGGGAAGGTAGGGCAATTGGGGTTAAGTGACTTGCCCAAGGTCACACAGCTGGTAAGTGTTAAGTATCTGAGGTCGGGATTTGAACTCAGGTAATCCTGACTGCAGGGCTGGTGCTCTATTCACTGTGCCACCTAGCTGTCCCAAGGAAGCACAATGTAGACATGGTGAATGACGTGGACAAAAAGAATGCAGGAGATGACAAATCCTGTCTGAGGGAGCGCATGTAGGTGAGTGTAGACCCTTGATAAATGGAGTCAAAAGACCCAGCCTCTTTTACTAAGTTGCTGTGTGACCTTGGGCAAATCAACACCCCTTCTCTGAGCCTCTGGTTCTTCAAGCCAGTCCCCTGTGATACAATCAAGCAGAGAAGGAGAAGGCCAGCACCTTGAGATCTAACAAGCAGCTGCTGTTCTAGCTCCAAATGACAGAGAAATCCTGTGGTTACTTTTCTTATACTCTTTGGTTGGAGGTTTCCTAAGTATCCAACTTGGCTCTTCCTCAAACAGTTCTAGAGCTCCTTGCTACATATAGAAATGACTCCTGTGTCTCTTGATTTAAGGTATAATGATGTTAGTGATGATAGCTCACATTTCTGTGATTTAAGGTTTGCTAAGTGCTTTACATACATTTCTCATTTGCTCCTCAAAATAACCCTGTAAAAGAGGTGCTATTATTATCACTCCTATTTTATGTATGAATCTGAATATAATATAATGGAATACTATTGTGCCCACAGATATGAGGAAAGGGACCAATTCAGAGAAAACTGAGATGATTTGTGTGAACTGATGCAAAGTGAAATGAGCAGAATCAGAAGAGCTATTTTTACAGTAGCAACAACATTATAAAGATAACTTTGTCTTAAAAACATTGAATAATTCCATGACCAACGTAGAATTATGTCACCCAAATGCTGCTAGAGCGGTGACAGACCCAAGGTACAGAGTGTGACATCTATTTTTGGACAAAGGCAGCATTTTGCCTGCTTATGTATATTTATTGGAAGAGTTTTGTTTTCCCTTTTTTGAATTTGGGGTAAGTAGGAGGGAGAGAAAATAGATCTTTATCAACTGGAAAATAATAAAATTAAAGAGAAAAAAAGTAAGGTGAACTTGAAGTGATTAGACGAGGATCACTTATCTCTTAAAGATATGAAGCAAGATGTGAACTTGGACCTTTCTGTCTTCAAGTTCAACAGCTATCCAGCACTGCCATGGTGTTTATAATGAATCAATCAACAAACATGTGTTAAGCACCAAAGACACTGTGCTTAGGTGCTGGAGATAGAAATACAAACAATGTCATAATCCCTACTTGTACACAGCTTAGATTTGAATGGGGGTAGATGGGAGGTGTATGTAATATACACATAACACATAGAACATAAACAGAATAAATACAAAGTAATTTTAAAAGGATGGTATATATCCAACAATAACCCTATGAAGTAGATGATAAAAAGAGTAGTATCAACTCATTTTACAGAGGAGGAAACTGAGGCTCTTATAAGGGAAGGTGCTTGTCCCATATTGCAGAGCGAGTAACGGTCGAAACCAGGATTTGAGCCCAGGTTTCCACATTCTAGAGCTGTTCCCATTATGCCACAGTGCTTTTAGTACACGTGGCCCTTTGGGGAGATGGAAGGGAAGTCAAAGGCCAGCCATTGTCTTGGAGGCAGTATGGGAGAAACATTTAATGGCGTAGTACAGTAGAACCTTGCTAGGGAATTGATTGGTTGGGTGGTGTTAGGGCTGAGTACCAAGACTGCTGACCAATCCTGAACATGGGATGAGGCAAGATGTGAAGGAAGAATACACCCAGAATTGTAATCTAGTGTAGTTGGAAGGGGACTTAAAGACCATCTTATCCAACTCCCTCATTTTACTGAGGAAGAAAATGAGACCCAGAGAGTGGTGCTGTCTTGTTTGCTCTAGGTCACACAGCAAGCAAGGAGGCTAAACCCTGGAATTACCCAATTAGAATAAAAATAACAAAAACAAAAAACAAACCCTCAAAACAAAATTAAACACCCTCCCACCCCACACCTAACATCCTTAACATGTTTTGAGCTCCCAAGATTAGGAGAATCACCATAAAGCCTTTTATTTTTAAGCTGCCTGCCCTATTTGGGGTTCTTGGTGATAGATTTTCCAGAAAATAACTTTGTTCTAGTAAGGGCATATTGTAAAACACAGAAAACGTTTCTAACCTGGGACTGATTGTCAAAGAGAATCTTTTGGCCTGCAGGGAAATGTTCCTGCTGAACCCCAAAATCCATTTCTGCTTATAATCTGTTTCACTCCAACTGAAGGAGGGTCGTCCTACCAACCCACACTAATTCCATAGCCAGCCTGCAGGCTGTGTCTTTCTTCCCTTCTTGGCCTCTGGGTTGAAGATTGGCTAATCTGCTTCTACCAAGAGCTGCTCATTAAGGCTTGCTGGTGGTTTGCAGTGAAAGGTTGCTGATACACATGAGGAATGGGCGCCATGTCTCCTTCTCTGAGTTTATGCAGGCTTTGCAGCAGGGTCCATGTCAACAGTGAGGTACGGGAAGGAGCTCATGTCTAGGAATAAGCAACCCTCACTTCTGTTCTTGAAGTGGTTGTTGTGTCACTAGTGACCTGGAGCTTGTCAAAGCAATCTGGGTCTCAGTTTATGCATCAATAAAGTATCTTAGAGTAGATGCTTACTGATGTACCTTTCAGTGTAGATGGTCTAGGTCCTAGACTCTAGGATTCTAGCTTTTGGCTCCATTAGCACAGAGTTGAATTTACTTATCATACTTATCACCAGCAGTTGTGGGGGGGGGGGGCAGAGAGAATCACTAGGGGATTAGCTAGACATAAGGGGCAACAGATATTAGCTAGTATGAATCCTGAATTTTTCAGATGAGGAAACTGAGGCCCAGAGAAGTTCAGGGACTTTCCCCAGGCTTCACAGGTAGTAACAGGTATGATATGCACCCATGTCCTCTGATTCCACTGTACCAGTGTGCTTTTCCCAGTAGACCATAAAGCACAATTAGTACAGGCTCACAGTCAAGAGACCCAGGTTTTGGCCCTGGTTCCTCCACAAGTGAAATAAATATGTGATACTGGCCAAATCATTTCCAGAAAGAACTTAGCCCAACCCCCTCATTTTACAGATGAAGCAAGCAAGGCTCAGAGAAGGCAAAGCACCTGACCAAGGTCACACAGTTAGAAAGTAGCAGAGAAGGCATTGGAGCCTGGTTCTCCAGTTCTCTTTTTACTATACCATGATTTATGAAGTCCCTTACAATGCTGACAATACAGTGCTTATAGGGTTAGACAAAGACAGGATTTAGAGCTGGAAGGTATCTAAGTGATAATCAAGATGACCTCATGATTTTATAGACAAGGTAACTGACAGCCAGAGAAGCCAGTTGAGAGGTGCCCAATATCACACAGCTAATAAATGTCAGAGCCAGAATTTGATTCTCCTGGTTCCAAATCTAATGTTATTTCCCCTACATCCCACTGTCCTCAAGTTTGGCTCTTTCACTGTGTGAAGGAAGGGCTTTGTAATCCTTAAAGTGTTCTCCAAATGGGAACCACCATATTTTGATACCATGTTACCTCACTGCAAACCACCACCAGCAGCCTCCACACAGAAACCAACATGGCTGCCAGAGTGGAGCCAACAGTATGGTCATATAAGGCAAGGGAGGACTCTTGGTCACTTTGGCCATCAGAGTGGGAGTCTTTCCTTTTCACTGTCACCTTACGCCTGAAGCTAACCCAATCTAGAGGATATGAAACTAGGTAAGAAAGAGATTTTGGATTGCCGTTTAGATAACCACACTTGGTTATCATAGGAAGGGACAGCCAAGAGGGACTTCAGAGATCATCTAGTTTAATCCCCTCATTTTAGATTGCCCAGGCCTTATTATTAAGTGACTTACCAAGGTCACATAAGTATTGTGTGGCAGAGTTTGGAGAGGGCCCTGAAAGAATCCTGGGCTTTTCTTACTACCCTCACATTCTTATTCTGCACATGAAAAAGTTGGTGGTGGAGAAGCCATGTCTCCTCCTCTCTTTCCCTCCACTATGCCCCCAGATTCCAGCAGACTCAGAGAGTCACCAGGAGGAAAGATCGTAGCCTGACAGACCAAAGACTTTGGGGGGCCCTTAAAAGGACACCTGGCTTGCAGGCACATAATAGGAAGCCAAGGCCTGATCAAAGAGGGTAGTGTGGCCGCCCCACCCGCCTGCACTGATGGGCCCCCTTCACAGGGCAGCCCAGGAAGCTGAGCTGCAATTGAGATGCCAGTGGGGGGAGCTGAGCATCATGGTTTATTCCTTGCCAAGCCCACACCAGCAGATGGCTTCAATCCGGGCCTTAATATAGTAACAGGATAATACCACCATACAGGGGCTTTCCACGTCAAGCTTCTACTTGGTCTCAGAGATGTTAACATATGAAACCTACAGGGCAATTTTATATTCTTTCCAAACTGAAGAGATAGGGTGGCATGCTAGGATGATAGAGTCATAGATTTAGAGGTAACAGGGTCTTCAGGGGCCACCTAGTCCAATGCCCACATTTGACACTGGGGGGAAGTGACTTGCCCGCAATCACCTGGGTAGTAAGTGGCAGATTCAGGCTCCTGAGATGCCTTTGTAGCTCTCCCACTGAAGGCCATCAAGGTGATTGGTTATGGGAGGATGGGGGCGGGGTGTGAGGTTAGGGTTAAGGGTGCCTCAAGAAAGCAGGTTACCATAAAAGCATTCATTCAAAGAGGGCTTGGAGGTTTAACCTAGGGTAGCTTTCTTTCCTCAATCCAACTAAGCTGCCATTATCTCATAGCTTCCTCCCACCTTCCTGTAGGAGCTAGTCCATTTGTTACCACCATTTTATAGCTGTCAAAGCAGAGGCTCCGAAAGAAGAAAGTGATTTGCTCAGGGTCCAGGCCAGACTCGAACCCAGTCCTCTTGACCTCCACTCCCTTTGAGCTTCCTCTAACCTATGATCTGAAGAGCCCCCAGGGCTTAAGGAATGCTGACAATTCCACTTCATGCCCAGGAGAGGACAGAACAGCACCTACATTCCAAACCTCTCGATTCCTATCTGTGGCTGCTCAGAAGTGCTTGCCTTATTGGCACAGTCCTCTGGCTGCTGGTCTCTGCCAGCCAGGGCAGCCCTCACCTCCTTCCTCTCTCTCTCCTCTTAAGCCTGTGGGTAGGAAATTCTGGTGTGGACCTGAAGCAACTTGGAAAATGCCCCTTTGGTCTGCTGGAGCTTCAGAGACTTGTTTCAACATGACCCCCCCCCCCCTCCCTGGGGGCACCCAGTATTTCTGTGTCTTAGTTTGCCTGACAGGATCCCTCTTTGGGCCCATCTGGGAGCAGGCCCAATTGTCAATTGTGTAACAACAGTGCCCACTGAGCCAAGCCATCCAGCCCCCTCCTTCAAGGGGGAAAGGACAGGGAGAGCCTCCAGCCGTGCTTGGCTCTGGCCCTGGAAAAGGTCAGTTGACAAAAATAGGTACCTGGGCTTTCTTATTGGCAGCATGTTATAGGAGAGGGCCTGCTGGACTTGGAGGCAGAAGCTCTGGGTTTGAGGCCTAGCCCTTCACTGACCTTGGGCATGGATGGCACTGTTGCTATATGGAGCCCAGTTTTGTCCTCTGTAAAATGAGGGGGCTGGACTAGATGGCCTCCAAGCTTCCTGCCAGCTGTCAAGGTCTCCCATTCTTTGATTCTGTGACAAACAAGAGAAGGCTTCGTCACCAGCCTGTGGGCGTGTTTACATCTCTTAATGTGGGCGACCAAGTTCAACTGTGCTTTTGTGCCTGCCAAAAGAAAACCATGACTAACCAAGGCTTGAACAAAGAACTCTGGGAAGCCATTGGCATTGCTCTGCCTGGCATGCTGCCTCCTTTTCCAATTCTGAGTGCTTTCAGGAGTCTCTCTTCCTCTCCCCTCATCTTATCTTTGGCCACTGAGGGCCTCAGGTACTCTCTAGCGCCACCTTTCACACATTTGGGGTGGAGTCATGGGACTTTACTATAGAATTCAGTGATAGTCCAAGTCAGTATCAGTTGAGATTGGATATGGCATCAGGTCAAATCTCAAGGGATTTAGATTTTGGGCTGCAAGGGACCTTGGAGGCCATCAGGTCCCACCCTTTCTTTGTGACATGGCCTGGCCACACATGGATTCAAACTGAAGTCCAGGTCTTTCTTCAGAGTTTGAGCTCTTCCTTCTGTACATCTGTTGAAAAGGAGGTGCTACAGTGTACATGAATGAGCACAGGACTTCAAGTAAAACCTGGGTTTGAATCCTGACTATTACTTTGAATAGTCATTTAGTCCCAGGCAAAGTCCTTAACCTCCCTGGGCTGAAACCAGTGCCTTTTCCACTCTAACAGCTTTCCTCTGTGAACTTGTGTCTAAGATTCTCGACTAACTCTGTAACTGTGGCTCACTTGAGCCCTCACTACCCACAATGAGGTGACACTCCCATAGAAAGTGGCCAGCCTGGGAAAACACAGGACCTCTCTCCCAGGCTAAATGCCTGCTACATGACATTGCCATGACCCCTGCCTCTCAGGCAGGTTTGTAAAACCCTAGGCTCTCATACTTGAGAATGACCTTAGAAATGATCTAGTTCAGCCAGTATTGGAGCAGGAATCCCTGGTCAGCCATTACTCAGCTTCTCTGTGGGAAGACTGCCAGGGATAGGGAGATACTTGCAGACCCAAGGGTGCTGGGGCCCTAATACTTCTACCTTACACTGAGCAGCTGCCTGATTTTCATCCAAGGTGGCCCAAGTAGTCCTCAGAGCCCCTTTGTGAATGAGTATCAGATGTGACTTCACAGGGTCTGGTGTTGAATTCTCCTTCTTCCCCTTATTAGCTGAGTGACATTGGGAAAGTCACTTACATCTCTGGGTCCTAGGTCCTCTTTCATTTCTCTAAGATGGGAACTGACTAGATAGGCTCACAGATTTTTTTCCAGTTCTAAATCTATGATCCTATGATTTTGCTTGACCAATGAGTGAAGAGCATTAAAGTGGGTGGGCTGCTTAATAGTAATCATGGAAAGCAAAAAATGCTTGTGCTATCTATTAAATGACAAACCAGAAGCCCTTTGGTTACAAATACACATGGCTCTACATATAGAAGGCAGTTGCACTATATTACAACTTGCATAAGAAGTGGTATAAGAAACATCATTAAAGGCATGTAGGAGGGGGGAAACTGTGAAAGGTTTAGAGAAAGCCACAGGAGGGAGATGTGGATAGGCTGCTATCTGTACCAGTGGTGAAGAGTCTATCTACATTGAAGAGCTGAGAACAATATAGTGTTGAATTGACATGGAAGTACTTAAGGCATTGACTGACTATAACTGCTGTCTGTGCTTCATGCTCCTCTTAAACCAATTCATCATTCCCAATTACTCAACCACTCTCTACCTTCCTGAGCCATTGCCCACACTTTGACCATACTTTTCTTCTGTCCCAATCTTAAGTCTATAGTTAACTAGTTCAATATACATTGTCCTCAACTCCTCAACCACCATCTTATCTTTCCTCACCTCTATGGTAAAACTCCCAAGAATAAATGTTTTACACTCCTTGCCTCTGTTTCCCCTTTCCTACTCTTGCCTCACTACTCAACTGAAACTGCTCTCTCCAATGTTACCAGCAATTTTGTAATGACCTGATCTGATAGCCTTTTCTCAGACTTCCTGCTTCTCAACCTCTTCTGTAGGACTTGATGATGTTGACTCCACCCCTTCTTCCTCAATACTCCTTTCTCCCTGGGTTTTTGTGACACTTCACTCCCAATTCTCTTACCTGACTACTCCTTATCTTTTGCCTGTATCATCGTCCATGCCCTTGCCACTATACATGGGTGACTGTGGGGTTCTGTCTTTGGCCCTCATCTCTTGGTTATCTCCTCGACTCCCATAGGTCCAATAATGACCTCCACCTCTATGACTGAGCTCTCATTGTACATCTTCATGTTCTTTCTGGATATTTCCACCTTTGTGGCCCATAGGCATCTCAAGCTCAATGTGTCCAAAATGTAATTTCTCATCTTCTCTCCTAAACCTATCCCATTTTTCTAAACTTCCTTATTTCCACTGAGGGAACAAATATCCTTCTAGTCACCTAGGTTTGCTACCCAGAAGGCTCCTTCTGTGCTTCTCTCTCCCTGGTCCTCCTTATTCAATGAATTGTTAAATATGGTCAATTCTATCTCCAAAATAAATACCATAGCCGCCATCTTGTCTCTACTTACACAGTTGCTGCTAAAATTCAGGTCCTCATCACCTCTGGCCTAGACCATTACAATAGCTTCCTAATTGGATTCCCAGATTCTAAGCTAGCATGTATATAGCACATTAGGGTTTGCAAAGCTTTTTACATATGATATCTCATTAACCCTCCCAACAACCCTATAAGGAAGATGCTATTGTTATCTTCACTCTGTCACAGATGTGACAGAGGTTAAGTGATTTGCACGTCTGACTTAAGTCTTCCTGATTCCACATCCCAAATTCTAGCCACTACTCCACTTAGCTTCCCGAGACATTAGCTTCTAGTAGTCCCATCGGGCCCTTACATAGCCTCCAAAAGCCTGAAAATGCCACTCCCCTGTTCAGGAAATTTCTGTGTCTCCTTCGCTCTGGGTTAAAGTACATGTGTCTCTACTTGGCATTTAACACACTTAACAAAAATCTGGTTGTAACCTAGCTTCCCAAGCTTACTATGCATTTTTCCTCTTCACACATTTTATATTCTAGCAACTTGGGTTCAAGAGCCATGGGATCTTAAGCCAGTTTATCCCCCTCTCTGAGCCTATTTCCTCATCTGGACAGGGGTAGAATGAGAAAGGTTTGGACCATATCACCTTTAAGGTCCTATTCCAGGTGCAAAAGTCTATGATTAGAAATCAATTAGCTAAACCAAAGGAGCAAATCAAATTCTCCATATATGTATGAAAGAGAAATTATTAGAAAACTTAAGATACAAAAATTATGGGAAAAGGAATACATGCCCAACCATCACTGGGAGTCTGGGGACTAGAAGCCATTGCAGGATAGAAGGAGAATGCTCATTTTGGGAGCAGATGAGTGCAGGCTTTTTTATTCACCAGACATTTTTCCTCTCTATTCTTTGCTTAGGCACAGTCTACTCATTTTCTGAAGCCCAATTTAGTCCCTCCTTCCCTAGTCACTTTCCCCTGTATAGATCTTCCCCCTTCTCTGACCTCCTATCACAGAATGTCAGTCAATTGAAGTGAAAAGAGCCAAGATATTCCCATTTTAATTCCAACTCTGAAAGGGACTTATTTTCTGTGAGATATTGGACAAGTCACAACCCCTTGCTGAGTGTCCATTGCCTCCTCTGAAAAAATGAGGATAAACACATACTGCTTCCTGTACTGCGTTACTGAGAGTCTGTGTCATCTTTAAAGTGTCATCCAGCAGCTAGGTGGTACTGCAGTGGATAGAGTGCCCCCTGCTTGGAAGACTCCTCTTCCTGAGTTCAAGTCTGGTCTCAGACACTTAATAGCTGTGTGACCATGGGCAAGTCACTTAATCCTCTTTGCCTGTTTACTCATAAACTGGTGAAGGAAATGGCAAACCACTCCAGGATCTTTGTCAAGAAAACCAAAATGGTGGGGTGGCTAGATGGCACAGTGAATAGAGCACCGGCCCTGGAGTCAGGAGGACCTGAGTTCAAATCTGGCCTCAGACACAACACTTACTAGCTGTGCGACCTTGGGCAAGTCACTTAACCCCAACTGCCCTCCAAAAAGCAAAAAATAAAACAGAAAACCAAAATGGGGTCACAAAGAGTGGAACACAGCTGAAAAATGACTTAACAACAAGAAAATTATCATTACCACCACACTGTTTTGTGGGTTACCGTAGCTAATCTGCTGGAGATGTGTGTCCCCATCACCTTCCCAAAGGAGATGTACTCTGTTGCTGAGGACTTCACTTGAAGCCTTTCCAGCATGGTAGCTCCTGATTTAACTTCTGAGGATACATGCTCACCCCCCCCCCCCCCCATTGCAATGAGGCATCGAAGAAAGATTTTACTGGAGAGCTGTGCAGGAGAAGCTGCATAAAAGATATTGTCAAAGAAATGGATGGCCAGAAAATAAGGTGGACTGGTCATGTAGTAAGATTATTAGCTCCTCTGTATCCCTGGTAGGGGTTTAAGGTCAAGAGCTCTAGAGGAAAGCCTCTAGCGACTCTGCAGGAGGCTTACCTGGAGCAGATATATGAGAGCATACAGACAATGAAGTGCAGAGGTGGAGATGGATGGATTGTACAATCAAAGGCATGCCTGTTTGGAAGGTCCAGAGCTTTGGCCATAATAGCTACTTTACCAGTGCTTAGCTTAATGAGAACACAGGTCCACTGAAATAGCAAAGGGCCATCATCACACTGCATATAGACCACTTAACTAGAGCCCTATAGTCTTCTCCTTTGCAAAAGCAATCCAACTGCCATTTATAAAGCACCTACTATGGGCAAGACACTACATTCATGCAAGTCAGTCTGGTCATTAGCCAGAGGTGATACCTGTGGGGGACAGCTGTGATCCTTTGGAAGCAGAGGACCTACGCTGCAGTCGTGGCTCCAGCACTTAACTAAAATTTGTTAGCTTGGGCAAGTTACTTAACCCCTGTGGGCCTCAGTTGCCTCCTCGGTATAATGGGGATAATGCTCTTTGCACTGCTTGCCTCACAAAGTGGCCAAAGGGAGAATGTTTAGCAGACTTGAAAGCATTGTAGAAGTGGCAATTGGTGTGATTGGCATCCAGAAGCTGGGCTTCGGGAGTCCTGACCTTTCAGACAGGGCGAGAACCCTTTCATTACCCACCTCCCAGGGTTGTTGTAAGGATCAAATGAGAGACCGGACAAAAGCAGTTTGTAAACCTGGAAGCAAGCACCACAGAGTATGAGGTTTATTCTATCCTGTCCCCTCTCCCCCCACCGCTTGCTTAGCACAGGCCTGAGCACACACTATTGAGAAATACTTTTTGATGAACTAAATACAGTGACTATAGAGGTGAACTGAGTCAGAAATGGGGAACTATGTTTACAAGTTAGAGTTACAGAAGGAACACAGAAGCCACCCCCCTTTATAAACAGTATTAATGGGGGTTTTTCTTTAACACTCCTAATTGAAATTTAACAACAGCAATTTTGATTTCCTTTTAAGACCATTCAAATGGGATTAGAATAATCCCTTCTCTTGCCAGATTTACCCTCCTTTGAGAAGAGCACACTACCCTTGGGGCTGTGCCAAGACCATCCATCCCCCGGATTCTGGGGGAAGCCAGCTCCAGGTGAGGAGGCAACATTCAAATGAAGGCTTGCTGGTATCTCCAATGAAAGGACAAAGCGATTCACCTTATGCCAAATTCTGCTTGGTGGAGATGAGGTACAGGAAGGTTACATGGGCTGTTATCCAGAAATTAGACCCAGTGAAATGCAGGCTGGGATAAGTCTGGTGAGGTTTGCAACGGCCACAGTGGCATTCTCTCTTCCCCTTCCTTGTGGTTGCTGACCAGCCTTAATGTTTGAGAATAGAGGGGGAAAAAGTCCTTTCCCCTTCTTGTTGCTGATTCAGTTAAAGTCTCCAAAAGTTTGCCAAGCATCATAATAGGGCAAATGGGGCTTTGTGCCATACTGCCAACATATGGGTCAGGAGTGGGGGGGGACTTCTCTATACATTTGCCTTCACCCCCCCTTCCCATTGCTGTGGCATCTCTCTCCCAGGACTCTGAGGGATAGTTGCTCCCTTACCACAATAAAATTAATTTGTCCTAGGCATGATTTTGGCTAGTTATAGTTCTGTCTACTGGGCACTGAGAGAGAGTGTTTAGATAAGACACATTTCCTTGCCCTCAGTCTAGTAGGGATGATAGAGCAGAGAAAGTAATGTTAACACAATGTTTCAAGATAAGCATATCGTGGAGGTATAAAACCAGGTTCTGTAAGTAAGGTATGATGGGGGAAATCATTAGTTTCTGGGAGGATCAGGGAGAGCTTCCTTATAGAAGTAATATCTGAGTCAGGTTTTAATGGTAAGTGGGAATTCAACAGACAGGGGCAGGGGAGACATTTCAGGCAAAAGGAACAGTGCAAGCAAGAGGAAGCAGCATTCATTCATTAAATGCCTACTAAGTGCCAGGTGCTAGAGATATAAAGACAAACTCAACAACAGTTCCTGCCCTCAAGGAACCGTATATTCCACTGGGGCAAAACAACACATGCTCTGATGAATTAATTTAGACTGTAGGGGAGAGGGAGAGGGCCTGGACCTGTGATTTCATTGGTATAGGGAACTCCTAGAAGAACTCCCTTCACTCAGGGAGGTCAACCCCTTCTCTGCAACTTACAGTCTTCAAGAGTTGACCAGGACACAGAGGGATGAAATAACTTGGCCAATGTCACACTGGCAGGGTCCAATCTGAACCAGCTCTCTGACCACCTCCACAGTAAATACTGAATAAATACAGCATCATTTTGTGGATCAGGAAAGGCTTGCTTCTAGAGTGGAGATTCTCAGAGACAGTCAAGCTATGAGGACAAGCAAGTGGTCTGGTTTGGATGGAATGTACAGGGTGTAAAAGGGAGCAATGTGAAATCAGTTTAGAAAGATATGTTAGAAGCAAAGTGTAAAGATTTTGAAATGCTCAAAGAGGAATTTATATTTGATCCTAAGGGCCAGAGAAAGCTGCTAAAGCTTCTGGAACTGGAGAAGGGACATGGTCAGACCTGTGCTTTGGGAAGATCAATTTGACAGCCATGTGAAGGATGGGATGGAGAGGGGAGAGGGTGGAAGCCTGGAGACCAGTTAAGAGGCTCTTGCAGTGGTCCAGAGGAGAGGCATGTGGGTCCTAAGGGTCTGCTTAAGAATGATGGCTTTGGGAGTGGAGAGAAGAAGACACATGCACGACATGGGAAGAAGGTAGAGTTGACAGAGGCTGAATGCAAGGTTGTGAATGTAAGTGACTGAAGGATCATGGATTTAGAGGTGAAAGGGACCTTTGAGGTCATCTAATTCATCTTCCTCATTTTCTATAGAAAGAACTGAGGCCAGTAGAGGTCGAGTGACTTGCCTGAGGCCACACACACATATATACACACATGCACACACTACTTTTGAAGTAGTGTAGAGCCAGGTTTGGAATCCAACTCTTCTGACCACCTTTCCAGCACTTGCCCCTTCACTATGGCGCTTGATGGTACCTTTGACAGGAAGAGGGAAAGATTAAGAAGCCATACTGAAATGCCTTTGTGGCATCCTGGTAGAGCTATCCAGCAGGCACTGGTGATGTAGACCTGGAGCTCAGCAGAGAGACTAGGGCTGAATAGAGAGCTCTGGGAGTCATAAGCATAGAGTTGATATAATTGAATCCATGGGAGCTAATAAAGTTGTTGGGAGAGGGAGAGAAAAGGGCCCAGGACTGAATCTTGGGGGGCAGAGGCAGGGGGGTGACCTGCCAGGGATGCTCTTGCTCCTCCTCAGCACTGAAGCAGCCTTTCTCCTTTTCAAGTTTGTTCAATCTGTTTTATGTCACTTCTTGCATGTAAGTCCTTTTTGGTAATGGAAAAGTTCTTGTGCCAAGGGATCACCTGTCCATTGTAATACGAGCACCCTGGTTGATCTGGGTCCATGTATATTTCTATTTGGCCAAGGCCGGGCCATGGGGGAGCTGAGATATGGCTGATTGGCCAGGGGAGGGATGTGAAGATGGTTCTAGCCCCCAAGTTCCAAAGCAGGCCCACACACACCAAGAAGACTAGCCTTAGGGGATGCCCCTGACTTTGTTTCTAGTCCACCAGCTACCAAACGGTCAGGGAATTTGTAATAAACGCTTGTTGATTGATTGACTGATTGCCCAGGGAGCCGGCCATTCCTAAGAGAAGCCAATTGTGTTTCTGGCTCCAGCCCCAGGCTGCGGGGCACAGCACACCATGCTGTGTTTGTTGCCCAAAAGAATGAAAATGAATTGGTATTCAGACCGGACACTGGAATTCCAGATGTGGCCCCTCAACAGGGGGGAGGGGGTGGGAGGAGGAGGAGGAGTGGGGAAGGGAGGGTTCTATGTTTCACAAGGGCTGGTTAGAAAGAAGAGGATTTCTGAATGCCAATATCTGTGGTGGAATCTTTGGATGATCCCAGGACATTTTTTCATTTGCCTTTGTGACCCACCCAGAGAGTCCAAAGCTGAAACCATGTACAAAACAATCAATGAAAGAATGTTCTCTGTCCTCATAACTTTTTTTTTGTAATGGGTTTGGTTCATGTAGCTCTGTTTATAATATAAAATTCAGGACTGACGCAGCTGCAGAAGTATGCAGTGTCAGACTCAGAGTGTGCAGGAGAAACTCAAATTGCCGCTCTTTCCAGACAAACCAGAGGGCTTGAGAGGGATCAGAAGGTCTGTAGACCTAGAGCTGAAAGAGACCTGAAGCCAGACAGTCCATTCCATTCCCCATTTTGCAAAGGAGGAAACTGAGGCCCAGGGAGGAGAAATTACTTATCCAGGGTTATGGAGGTGGCTGAACCAGAGTTTGAACCCGAGTCTACCCCCACAATTCTTGTACTTCATCACCTTGCCTTGTCAGGGCACGAGACCAGGATCAGGATCCACAGGCACACAGGACGGGCACTGCTTCTTGGTCATTTCTGGGCAAGGGGTAACTTTGAAAGTCTCTGGTGCTTAGATGAGAAAAGTCCAAATACTGGTGCTCTTCTATCAACCCATTGACCAATGGGCCCTTGTTAAGTGTCTGCTCTGTACTGGGCACTATGAGAGATGCTGGGAATGTGAAGGCCAAGAACACAAAAATCTTTAAGCTTGATGTACCACTCTTGCTGACATGCTGCTCAGAGCCTGTGGGGCTGCGAAGTGCTTGCAATTAGACTGTGAGCTCAAATGAGACCAATGCCAGCAGAGAGGACTGAGGTTATTGGGCCAGTATCCCCAGAAAACAGTCAAGAGGAATTGGGTGACAATCTTTCCCTGAAGAGAAACATCAAACTGGCCAGAAAAATGCACCAATCAGGTATTAGAGGATTCAGAGCCAGAAGGGGCCTTAGAGGCCATGAGGTTCAAACCCCCACCTCCACCCCCAGTCCTTCACAGGCCGCAACTGAAGCCCAGAGAAATGGGGCTTTCCCAAGATTACACAGCTCATAAGCAACAGGGCTGGGATTCAAACCCAGGTTCTCTGGCTCCAAATTCCACACGCTTTCCACTACACCAGGCTGCTCTCATAAATGTGAGCTGAAAAGTCCCTCTAACCAATTCCAGATGAATCAGAAAAAAAAAGTTAGACATTTCCAGTTCCTTTGACAGGATTGACTGAATTGATGAAAATTGAGCTTTAAAAAAAATAGAACCCTCCCTCAGTTTCCTTAAAAGCACAGACCATCTTTAGGCTCTCTCCTACTCATGCTCATCATCTTTGGTGTTGTTGATTCTCAGCCATCCTGGGGTGGAGGGGGCTAGAAGTTCCTCCAGTGTACATATGTCAGTCACAATGTCTCTGCATACAAATTCTGGTTGGCCTCAGCCTTGCAGAGATTAATTCCTGTATGGATCTTGACAGTTGGTAATGATGGGAGATGCCCCAGGGTCCAGCTCCTAGTAGCAGCAATGAGGGTTAGCATGTATGCCCCTGTCCATTAGTAGAATAGTCATTCCACAGGCTTTTGGGGCCTATATATGAGGGGTTATTCAACCCCAATTGGGGGAAGATTTCCTCACAGGGTTCCAGATCTAGGACTGGGAGGGATCTTTGAGACCATCAGGTCCAGTCTCCTTGTTTTTCCAGATGAAGAACCAAGGTCACACAGATAACATCTGAGCCAGTTTTTTCCCCTGGTACACTCCTGCTCTTGTAAGAAAAAAACCCAACCAAAAACCCTATTGGCATATGCTCTTAACTTATTTTTCGTTATAGAAGTGAAACCATATCTGCTAAAGTTTCCTTCTGAAGGTTGTCATGGCATGGAGTTATCAGAGGTTCTCAAAGACTTTGCCTGGAAAGGCTGTAGGCACAGGCCTGCCTGGAGATTGGCTCTGTTTGTCATCTGGGGACCAGCCTAGCCAAGTGTGGAATAGTTCATCACCAAAGGGTTGGCCACTAGTGGGGTCAGGGAGGGATGAGGAATTTTTTTGGCTTCAGCAATGAACAACAGTGTATTATGGTTAAGACAAAGCAGGACTGTGAGGGAGGAGTCACAGACACAGAATTGGAGAGTTGGAAAGGACCTTGGAGGCTTCTTGGTCCAATCCGTACCCCAAAAGGTATCCTACTATAGCACACTTGGAAACTGCTCATCCGCCCTATGCTTGAAAACCTTTAATGATGCAGAATTCAGAATGCCCAGAGCCAGGCCATTGGGCTGGGGGGCACATTCATTGTTGCTAGGCTGGTTTCTTTTACATTGAACCTATTTGCACACTTCACCTATTGCTTCTAGTCCTACCCTGGGCGGGAGCAAGCAGCTTCTGGACAGCCCTTCCCACGCGTGAAGTCAAAGACCATATCTTTCTTCATGTCAATCTTTTCTTGTCCACTTTCTAAAAGAGAGGCTCAGAGGTCATGATTGTGAGGCCTTCCACCATCCTGGCTGCCCTGGGTACTGCAGGTCTGGCTGGGGCAGCGGTGACCAAGCTTGCTGCCTCCCTCAGCTTGGGCGTTTAGGCCGCCTTTGGGAATGCATCCTGTGATTGGAGGCTGAGCTGCAGTTCACTAAAAGCCTCAAATCTTTTTCAGAGGAGCTTATCTAGCTACATTCCTCTCTTCTTGTGCTCATGAGGTTGACTGCCAGCTTATAAAATTAAAGAAGGAAAGATTTACTCAGGGATCGTCTTACTGCAGCAGACTCCAGACCACATAAATGAATCTCCAACCCTCTCATCACCTCATCAACTATAGGGGAAGAGGTGGAAAGCAAAAGAGATGGGCCTGCTTTTGGTCCTTTATATAGAGAAAATGGCCAGTGATTAGGAACTATATTATGCTCTTCATATCTTGCGGAAGACAAGCTACAGTAACCACATGGAAGGAAGGTTAAGATAAAAGCAATGAATACCTTAACTTATTTTTCCTTACAGAAGTGAAACTATATCTGCTAAAATTTCCTTCTGAAGCCTGGAGTTATCACAGGTTCTCAAAGACTTTGCCTGGAAAGACTGTAGGCAGGCTTTTGGGGGCCTATATATGAGGCCCCTTCTTTTAAAAAATACCTTCTTTTCTTTTATCATTTTTTGGCTTTTTTTTTGGAGGGGGGAAGGCAGGGTAAGTTGGAGTTAAGTGACTTGCCCAAGGTCACATGGCTAGTGAGTGTTACGTGTCTGAGGCTGGATTTGAACTCAGGTCCTCCTGACTCCGGGGCTGGTACTCTATTCACTGCGCCACCTAGCTGCCCCTCTT
>CM053582.1:24557168-24606805 GCA_028627135.1 Pseudochirops cupreus
AAAAAAATCTCTGTGGGGCTCTGCTTCCAGAAGGGAAAGCTCTGTCCCAAATCTCTGGGGTCCACCCGGCTGCCGTAGCTCTTAGAAAGAGGCTGGGAACTCTTCCTATATACTTCCGGCTGACTGGATAGCGAGGACTCCAAGACTGAGGCCCAAGACGGCGATCAGTCCAGGACGCTGAACGGGAGAGCTCTGGCCTGAATTCAATTGCTCAGTCCCCCTGCTGCATGCAGGCCGGGGCGGGAAGCTGCAATGCCCAGGCGGGTGCAAAACCTCTGCCTTTAGCTTTTCAGCTCTGGAGGCCTTCTGGCCTGACTGCTTATCTCCCCCTTTCACAATTCCCATTCACAGCTGACGCTAATCCGCTCACCTGAAGCTCCTCAGCTCCTCCCGTCCAGCCACCCCCGGGGCACAGCCCCGGCTTCAGGCCAGGCTGGTTTCGGTTCGCAGTGCTGATATGGTTCCTCGTAGCTGAGCTGACTTTCGTGGGAAGTATCTTTGTGTGCGTTTTGGAATTCTAGGATTGGTTTACAGTCCTATTTTATGGGTATTTTGGGGTGGCTATGTGAGAGCCGCGATATGTTGCTGCTGCTACGCTGCCATCTTGGCTCCGCCCCAGTTAAATTTTTTCTAAGAAATGGTGAGAATCAGAGTCATCTTCACTTCTATCCACTTTCAATTTTTTTCAGAAGCAACAGCTTGCTAGAGTAGGTCTCCTTGTTTTAACTATTATAGAATGTCTCATTTTTATAGCCCCCTCCAAATTTGCTGTATATTTTGATCTTGGCTGTACCCAGGTGATGGTCAAACTCACACAGGTAATTCTGAAATGATCCCGATGTTGGCAATCAGCATTTATATACAGTTTCATTTTTTTTATTATATTATTTGATGCCTCCCATGTCCAATACTTTCTGACTTTCTTCCTGAAGAAAGCATTGATCATTTAAATGCATGAGACTTCTGAATAACCTGAATATATTTAATTGCTTTCATTTCCTTTTATTTTGAATCATATTTTCCAACATATTTTTACCATACTTCCCTGTTCTCATCTTCTCACTAAAGTCACTGAGTCTCAAGATATGTGTTGACTTGTTTTGGAGGATTTTGTTAAATTCTATGTAGAATTTCTCTTCTTCTTCATTCCCTGCAAGAGATGTTGGCTGATATTGTCTGATAAGCTGCAATCTTCTTCATGGTGGTCTTTATTGGCTAGGTTCATAAGAGCTACAAGTTATGATAATCAAATGACCTGTGAAAATATTTCTCATTGCCTTTGAGCATATCATGCTTCTCCAAAGAAAATCTGTGATCTGTCCTTCCATTTAGCTATAATTTCTTTATGCCTTCCAGTTTTTTTATAGCAAGAATGTCTCTGTGGATTAGGCTGATTTCCTCTGGTTAATTTGTTGGGTGGTAGACAAAGAGATGCCATATTAAGATTACTGACACAATTTTTCTAAATTGTCTAAAACCTGTGCAATCCTTATGACCTCCTGCCCCACTTCCTCTTTTCTGCCACTGTGCCATGATCACTTGTGGAAGCAGTAACAGACTGCATAGGACTGAAAGATAATTTGCATTCTGATCTGTTATGGGTCATCATAAGCAAAGATTCTGTCACCTAACGGACAGCCTACTGGTGATGAGCCTCTCCACATTTAGCTAGACTGGTATTTAGAAACAGTTGTTAAGACCATACTGAAAGCCTTTATAGTTGGGTAGCACTGGTCATAGCTGCTCTGCTATCCTTACCAGGACCACTTCCATGCCATGATGGGGCATCTTAAAGCAACTTTTGTGCAGGTAAACTACAATGTCTGTGGAAAACTCTGGAAACATCCTGAAGATGGCATAATGGTCACGTTGACAATAGCTGGATTTGTTCTCTGATGAACTCCAGTGAATTGGGGCATATGACAAAGAGGCTATTTTGATTTGCCTCTCTTGCAAATGAGAGGACAAGGTGACAGAACAATTCATTCATTCATCTGAAGCATAAAACACTTTATTTCAGTCCCTCATTTTAACTCTGTATGTGTCAAATCCTAGAGAGGTCAAGAAAGATAACTGAGGAAAGACCAGAGGATTTAGCAGTGGAGAGTGCTGGTCACTACTGGTGAGGCTGTAGACAGTAGACTCAGTTTTGTGCTATCTCCACCTGGGTATCTCAAACTGAACTCATTATCATTCCCTTTAGAGTGCAACCATATCCCATTCTGGTCCCCTTTCTGTATTTTGCATTCCTCATCCTCCATTTTAGTCTTGTCCTCTCCATTCTCTACACCTCTGTGTACAAACTTCCCCAAACCTCTCATGAACACTCATTTGACACCCCCTCCCCACCATTTCTATCTGTTGAAGCCTGTCCCTACCTTGCACTTCTAGTTCTGGGACCACCTCCTCCAGCATGCCCTCCAAACCTCCCAGGTGCATCCACTTCCCAGGTAAAAGTTGATCCGTTCTTGCTCACATCCCTCTTGACACTCCTTGGCCCTTTTTTGTGTGCCTGTCACACACTCTCCCTTTTAGCACATTATTTGTGTACATGTCTTTCTTCTTTTCAGTTCCTCAGAAGCAGGGACTTTGTCATTTTCTCTGTATTTCCAGTGCTGAGCACAGAGATTCACACTTATTAGATGTTTAATAAATACCATTTACTGTTCAAACTATTTAATACTATTCACACAATTAAAAGTAGACTGAGATAAGTAGCAGCAAGACAACTGAGTTCAAATCCTGCCTCAGGTCCTTATTAGCTGTGGGACCCTTGGTAAGTCATTTAACTTCTCTGGGTGTCAGCCAATAAGCATTTCTTAAGAGCTTACTATGTGTCATGCACTGTGCTAAGCCCTGAGGATACAAAGAAAAGCCAAAGAAAATCCCTGCCATCGCAATCTAATGAATTCCTCATCTGCCAAATGAGGAGAATAATGGCATCCATATCTCAGGGTTGTTGTAAGGATCAAATGAGTGAATATGTCAAGTTCTTTTCAAACATTAAATTGCTATATCAATGTTATCATCATCATCTTCATCACTATCCAGAAGTGCTCTAAGTTATAAATAAGAGCTGTAGGACTTAGTGGGCAATCAGGAAGACTTCATGGGGGACGTGGTACCTGAACTGGGCCTTAAAGCATGGGAAGGATTTTGAATTGGAGACAAGCTACCCTGTTTCCTCCTTCCCGGTTCTGTGGGTTGGCTGAGTGTAAATTTGAGCCCCAAATCCCAACCACTTAGACCAGTGGTTCTCAACCTGTGGTTTATGTTCAATTTGTAACAATGAAAATATATCCTGCATATCAGATATTTACATTATGATTCATAACAGTAGTGAAATTACAGTTATGAAGTGGCAATGAAAATAATTTTATGGTTTGGGGTCATCACAACATGAGGAACTGTATTAAAGGGTCGTGGCATTAGGAAAGTTGAGAACCACTGACCTAGACTACCAAACTGATTGAGAAAAACAAGGCCTCATCACTCACCCCAAGGGGAAAGGCCAACAAAAGGACAAAGTGAAATGTTTTCTCTTCAGAGTTCACCAGACATTCAGATCTATTCCCTGCACAGTGCTCCTCCAACAACAAGGACACTACACAAGCCTGTCCCTCAAAAAGGGGAAAAAATCAACCATGACCAATGCTCTGTCTAATCATGGTAAGGTATTATAACCAGATCCTACTGTAAAGTCATGAAACCCTGACATAACATTGCTCTTCCAACCATCTGTGATAGAAATCGAATGGTGGGCTCCAGGAGCTCAGTGGCAACAGCAACCCTGAGCATCAGTCTCTTTCTTACCACAGGTTGCCATATAATTTACTTCATGTGCATAAATATTGTTCCCCTGGAATTAGGCTCTTAATAATGTTGCTTATAATACTATTTCCCTCCTATTGGGTTTTTACTGAATTATTGACATTAAATGTTGTTTCATAGGAGGAATTAGGGCTATCAGGGGCCCTAGAAACCATCGAATTGAACCCCTTTATTTTACAGAGGTGGATACTGAGGCCTTTTTTCCATTACAAATGCAATATATAGTAATTTCAGGATTCGAAACCAGTACCTCCAAACCCAGTGCTTTTTTTTTTTTTTACTCCACCATACTGCCCTTGTGAATTGCAGTCCATTTCCAAGAAGAGGGACATGATTTAGCCTAGTGGTTCTCAACCTTCCTAATGCCGCAACCCTTTAATACTCATATGTGGGCGTATCTGCATGTGGGTGGACCCACCTGGAGACGGATAGAGGAGCCGGGTCTCAATTCCTAAGACCATCAGAAATATGTGTTTTCTGATAGTCTTAGGCGACCCCTGTGAAAGGGTCGTTTGACCCCCAAAGGGGTTGCAACCCACAGGTTGAGAACCAATCATTTAGCCAAAGAAATGTTCTTCCTCTTTCAAAGTGGGTTGATTTCTTTTTCCCTTTCATGTGACTTTCTCAGTTTGGTCTGAGATAGAGGCTAACCAGTCATATTTCTGACTAGGATTAAACACTGTTGGTTTACATCTTGAGTACAGTGGCAGATGAGCATTTTCATGAAAAGTGATGATGTGGTATAAAGGAAACCACTTTGGATTTGCTCGGAAGAGGTTCAAATCCCAGGGCTGCCACCCAGGGCAACTTGCCCAGTCCTTTCATTTTCATCTTCTTTGACATGAGGGAACCCCTCAAGTTAAATCTTCTCCCAGTTGTCTTCTAGCTATAACATTCTATAATCCTATTATACATCATTGACTAAGTATTTGTCACCTGTAGGGGTTGTTTTTACCTTTTAGAGGAAGCAAACTTGAAATTTGTTCTATTCTTCCCAGAAATTAGTGGAGGTCCTTAATCTAAGGCTCTTTCTACTCTATCACACTTCTTAATGTCCCTGGGCTTTCTAGCAAATATTCATGGCCTGGACCCATCAGCTCAGGTGCCTGTGTCTGGGAGACAATGCAGAGGGTACATGTGCAGGAGAGTGATAGGCCCCACACAGCTTGAGTGGGAGCTCTGATTAAAATGGAGTGAGAATGTCCATTACAGCAGCCTTCAAGCCACACCAAGTCATCAATTCCTTTCTAGGTCAGATTAGTCTGAAGTTTGCCTTGACAAAACAACGTGGGGAAAATTAGGGTTTTATTTTAAATGATGGCATACCAAGTGCATTTGGGGATCTACCTAATAGATAAATCACAGAATTGCAAGGGTCCTCAGCAGCCTAGTCCCCTGACATACTTGATCAAGAACTTCTATCCATTGCTCCACATTTACTCTGGGACCAAAGAGAACAAGTCTAATCCCTCTTTCACATGACGGGCTTCAGATAGCTGAAAATAGCTCTCATATCCCCATAAAAATGTTCCAGGTTAAACCTCCCCATTTTCTTCAGTTGATTTCATACGGCATGTTCTTGGTGTGTTTGCCCTTCCTAAGTGCTGCCTTCTTGATGCTTCCAGCTTATCAATATCCATCCTAAAACATGGTGGCTAGAGCTGAACAGAATACTCCAAATGGGACAAGGACGAGGTATAAGACAAGGACGGAGTTCAGTAGAACTGTCACCCCCCCCCCAGTCCTTTGCACTCCTGTATGCCTCTCTTAATGCAGCCTCGAAGATATTAGTTTATCTAGTTGCCGCATCACATGGTTGGTTCATTTCATACTTGTAAAATTGACTTTTTGAACCCAAATTGAAGACATGACATTTATTCCTGTTAAATTCCATTTTCCTAGATTTGGCACAATGACTTTATCATAGAGGTGTTAATTATCCCTTTCAGCTTTCTCTGCTTGGTTCTATACTGTTTATATTCTTTTTTATCAGTGGTTTAGATAAAAAAAAGTATATGTGTATACTTTTGATATTCCACCAGAGGTCTCCTTCTGAGATGCTTTCAAAACTCTTAATGATTACTCTTCAGGTTTGGCCATTCACCCAGTTTTGAATCTAGTTAGTTTAGTCCTTTGTTGTTGTTTCAGTCAGGTCCCCATTTGAGGTTTTCTTGGCAAAGAAGCTGGAGTGGTTTGCCATTTTACAGATAAGGAAACTGAGGCAAACAGATGAGTCTTCCTGATTCTAGGCCTGGCACTCTATCCACTGCAGTGCCATCTAGGTGCCCCCTAGTCTAGCCCAGGGGTCTACAAACTATGGTCCACTGTGTTTTCCCATGGCCAGTGACTGAAGAATCATTTTTACATTCTTAGCTTGTGGGCTATACAAAAACAGGTGGCAGGCCAGATGTGGCTTGTGAGCTGTAGCTTGCTGACCCTTGACCTAGGCCATATCTCTCTTCATACATCTTTTCCGCAAAAATAAAAATAGTTTGTGAGATAATGTAAGTAATCTGTAGCATTTCCTTGATCTACCTGTCTAGTAATTCTGTCAAATAAAGAAATGAGGTTAATCTGGCAAGATCTATGGATCTCTCTCTATCTAGACATATCTATCTAAAAGAAGTCATGCTGACTGGTGATAATTACTACCTTTCTAGGTGTTCCCTAGCTACTTCTTTAGATTCTAGAATTTGGTTCTAAATTTTTTACAGACTTCATTTTCTTTCCTTCATTGAAAATTGGAATAACACTCCCTTTTCCAGTCCTGTGATACCTTGTCCTGTTCGCCATGATCCTTCCAAGACTGATGACAGTGACTTAACAATAGCCATACTCTGAGGTGTAGCTCATCCAGCCCTGTTGAAGAGCACATCAAAGGGCACCCAAGTATTGTCTTACTCTCTAATTATTTGGGGTTCTGTCCTTTCTGCTCTAAACATCATTACCCTGGTAGTGAAAAGAGAAGCAAGCCAAGAGTCAAATAGTTCTGCCCTGTCCTTGTTGCCAAATTTTAATGAAGCCAACCACCCATGCAGTAGTCCTCTGTCTTCTCTGGTCTCCTTTTTTCCCTAATATTGATACTGTTTTCTGTTCTCTGTTTCCTTTGCCAACCTCAGCTTGGCGAGAGCTTTAACATTCCTGGTGCTCTTCTTAAAGGATAATCCCACATTTCAACATACATTTTCCGTTACCTGACCTTGATTCCATTTTCTGTCTTTTTGAAAATGTAAGTTGGGTAAATCTATGAAACCAAGTACCATTTCCCCAGTGGATAATTGATCAAAGGATATGAACAAACAGTTCTCAAAAGAATTGGAAACTATTTACAATCTCAAATCACAAATGAGAGAAATGAAAATCAAAACAATTTTGAGGTTTTATCTCACACCTAGAAAATTGGCAAGAATCACTAAAGAGGGGAATAGTAAGTGATGGAACTATGAAACAATTTCACCAGGGGTGGGAAACCTTCTGCCTCGAGGCCATGTGGCCCTCTAGGTCCTCAAGTGCAGCCCTTTGACTCTAAACTTCCCAGGACAAATCCCCTTAATAAAAGGATTTGTTCTGTAAAACTTGGACTTCATCAAAAGAACGTACCTGAGGGCCTTTGAGGCCACAGGTTCCCCACCCCTGGCTCTAACCATTCTGGAAAGCTCTTCGGGATGACTCAAAGTAACTAAAATGTCCATATTTTTACTCAGAGCTCCCACTGCTTGCCATATAAATCAAGAAAGTCATAAGCAGAAAGAGAGGTCCTGTATGTACCATAAATCATAGGACCTTTTAGGATATTTAGGTCTGGAAGGGACCCTAGGGGGCATAGAGTCTAAACCCCTTATTTGACAGATGAGGAAACTGAGGCTAAGAGCAGTCAGGTGACTCGACCAGTGTCAAACAGCTAGTGTCTTAATCGTACTTTCTATTTTCCTTCTGGAAATATACTTTTACAGAATTTCAGAGACAGAAGAGGCCCCAGAAATCACCTTAATCCAACATATACTTGAATGACTCCAGTGAGTAGGAAACTCCTACCTCCCAAGGCAGCCCCTACCACTTTGGGCATGTTCATTTGCAAGTTTTGCCTTTTGTAAATCCCAAATATGGCTCTTTTCAGCTTTCACCCAGGGTTCTAAGTTCAGGGATCACAGGCTCAGATACAACTAGATCTGGGGCTGGAAAGGACTTAAGATGTCATTTAATTCACTCCCTTTGTTTTGCAGATTAGGTGCAAGAAAGGTCAGGGACTTGCCCAAGTTTATACAGGTAGTAAACTGGGATTTGAACCCAGGCCTTGTGACTCCCAAGTTCAGCATCCTTTCTACTTATGCCACAGATTCTGCCCTTTTTTGCCACTGCGAATCATCAGACATTGCCCGATGGTTTCACAGATCTTGAGAGGGTCTCCCCACCATATTCTGTATTTATGCATGAGGGAGATGGCAGAACTCTCTATCCTTTATGTCAGGTTGACAAACGGATGCCTTGGTGTCCCTCAGCAGAGAGTCCCTAACCAGCACTCCTCATTTCTTCTTCTTCTAACCCTTTCTGGATGACTTCTCTCCCGATGACACCTGTGCATCCATATCATCACTTCCCTGAGTACAAGCAGCTGTTCAGTCCCCACAGGGACCAGCTCCCTCCTTTTCAGGAAGAGCCTCATATCTATTACTTAGCTCCAAGTTTTCAGGGGTCCTGCTTCTTTCCTTCTTCCTGTGTCATATTCTTCTACTCTCCAGCTTCCTGACACAGGTCATGATTCTGTTCTGACTTTTGAGATCGTTTTTCTTTTTTTTTTTCAATTGAAATCTTTCTTCCATTTTTGTAAAGAATCATTTCATTCTCAGTGATAACCTAATGAATCAAGATGTCTTTCTTGAGGCTCTCCCCTTTCTTTTCTAGGAAGGTGACTTGTCTGTACTTGAAGCACAGATAACAGGCCTTTGGCCATGGCAGAAATACAAAGTAGCACATTCTTTGCAGGTCACTGCAAAATTCCCCCTGTTCCCCATACTCAAGGCACCATTACCATTCTATGCAAGGCATTTTCCCAGATGGAAGTTGTTTGTAGATTACACAAAGTTTGCTTACATGGGAAACATCTGCTTTGACACAACTGGACGAAAAGAGAATGTTCTGAAACCAAGGTATTCAACTTGTACGTGAAATGGACCCAGCTGCACAGGCCTAGTTCTAAGCCAAAAGAAAAGAATTCCCTTCAAGCCACCCAAGCTCCTTGCTCTCTAAGGCCCCTCAAGGTGTTGACTTTGTCTTTTTCCCAGAATGAAGGTCAGTGACTTTTCCCAGACTTGATTTCCTAAAAGAGAACCAGAGGCAGAGCTGAAGGCCACAGGGGCCTCAGGGCCAATGGCCAGAAGTGATTTACCATACATGAGGCAGGGCCTGAAGCTTAGCCAGTCCCCAGGTCTCCCTGCCACAGGCTTGGGTGCCTGCCTTCTATTATTTGCCATTTTCTTTGGGGAAGGCTCTCCTTGGGCTGTATGCTAAGAGCTCTCTGAACAGAGTCCAGAGCAAGAATCTCATTGGAGAAACTCGTTTTTGCTGAGTTTGAATTTGAAAACCAAGCTACCGTGAAAGTATGTGACTTTCTTTTTACTGCACAACATTATAAGCTTAAACATATGTGTAGGGCATAAGCATCCTAAGAATTTTAGAAGCATGAAAGATGAGATTTTTCTTCTTATAGTTTTTTTTTTAAGTCTAGGTTCATCCTGCAACTGTCTTTCTTTGGGGCTGGTTTGATTCCCTAAGTCAGGGCTGCTGTTGCTGCAGCTCCTGCAATGAAGTCCAGATTGGGGCAGTAGATTGAGAAGCAGCTCTGCAGTCCCAGGGCTTGGCCAGGATCACATACTGAGTTTGGGTCTGAGGCAGAATTGCAGGGCAGCTCTTCCTGACTCCTACTCTGGTTGGTATGCTAGGCACTACACCAGTAACTCAAGCAGTAAACACTTATTAGGTACCTACTGGGCGCCAGGCACTATGCTAAGCCCTGGAGGAGCTCACAGTCTAATGGGAGAGACAACATGCAAAACCAGTATGTACACACGAGTTATATATGGATAAACTGGAAATAAAAACAGAGGGAAGGCCCTAGAATTATGGGGGGTTAGGATGGGAATTTAGCTGGGACTTGAGGGAAGCAAGGGGCAAAGGTGAGGAGGGAGAGCTGTCCAGGCATGGGGGACAGTCAGGGAAAATGCCCAGAGTCAGAAGACAGAAGGTTTTGTTTGAGGAATAGGAAGGAGGCCAGTGCCACTGGATCCTAGAATACCCGGCAGGAAGTACAGTGTAAGAAGACTGGGAAAATGGGGGACAGGCAGGGCTTGGAATGCCCAATAGATGATTTCATATCTGATCGTCCAGGGTCAGTGATAGTTTGTCTCTCTGTGTGTAATATGTCTATATGACATGGTCAGGCCTGTATACTCCCTTTCATCCATTTCCTCATATCTAGATGAGGGCACTTTGATGATATTAAATCTAAAGTCTATGCATCACATGCACAAATCTACAGAAGCTTTGATCCTTCTCTGGTGCCCCATCATGGTTGTATGGAACAGTGTAAGCTGGCCGGGCTGTGTGGGTATGGGCTTGGCCACTGCCTAAGAGTGCTCTCATCTCCTCCCTTCCTCCATATGGGACCCCAGAAAACCAGTTCCTCTTCAACATGCTCTGTTGGTTCTTTCTCACAAACCACAAATCAGACCTCATGAACACTTACCCACCAATGTATTTACTTTTTACTCATCCACCAAAGGATCTACAGTTAGTTGGAAGCTAAGGCATTTGATGAACTGGCATGTTAAGTTGTCACCCGAGAGGCTCATCTCCAAAATACCAAAAAGCATCAACTAAGGCCTGAAGGGGTTGTGATCTAGCTTGGCAAAGAGCCCTGACACCAAAGAAATAAGAGATTCTTAGAAAAATGGGAATGCCACAACTCGCTGCTTTCAAATTTCTTATGGACTTTTTGTATAGCATCCCCCATGAGGTGAGTTATATCAGCATCATAGCATTTGGAGCTGGAAGGAATCATAGAAATTATTTGGCTCAGACCTCGGTTTGACAGATTAGGAAACTGGGGACTAAAGCTACGTGAATTCGTCTCCCCCAAAGCATACAGATGCTAAGTGTTAGGGGCCAAATTCACACCCAGGTCCTTTGGCTCCAAATGCATGTTTTTCACAGTCCATCATGCCATATATTAGTGACCCAGCTTTATTCATAAAGAAGCAGGGCCCTAGAGAGAGTGCTTTGCCCAGTCACACAGACAGAAAAGTATGGGAGCAGGGACTCTAATCTAGGTCCAGGGCTCTTCTCACAGCCCTTTGGTAAGTGAGGGAAAGTACCCGTGATGTGTTCTTCCAGCTCTTATATCCTAGAAGCCTATGAGGAGAAGGCAAAACTAGACTTCCCTCAGTAACAGAGCACGAACGCTACAACTATTTTCTTTCTTAAAGGACAGTCAGCTTTCAAAACTGGCATGAATAGTATTAGATAATGTCTAATCCCCAAATTTACAATGAATACATTTTACTTGATGCCTAAGAAATCATAAATACTGTGTAAGGGTGTGCCCCATTTAGACTTCAGCAAAGTTGAAGGTCATGAGGGGCATAGACAGAGACAAAGAGATGTAAGGATGAAGCCCTTTCAGGTGTAAATGAAGCATTCCTCTCTTGGTAGGGGACTTGGGGCTTTGAATAGCTCGATTGCATATGAAAAGGCCAGCAGAGACAATGAACTTGCCCCCAGGTCACAGACTGCCTCGCTACCTTTTTCCCCAGACATTCATTTGCATAGACCAAAAGGGATTTGAGAAATGGATTGGGTGGTTACCATAATTTAAGGTGAGATTCTTTACTGAGAGACCCCAGCTCTGAGGCTGGAAGAATCTTGCAGTGGGAGAGGCTGCTCCTTTCCCATCCCTAGCCTGGGAAGCACCAGACCTCAGAGCCCAGGCCCCAGGGAGAGCAGAGTGCAAAGGCTTCTGCCGATCCCAGGCATAGGGCACGCCTGCACAATATTCCGCCCATGAAAGGATTTCAGGCGGCCTTCGAAAATTGTAGAGGATGTAAAACAGGCCTGCCCAAAGCACTGCCCACGGGCCATTCTGTCTGGCTGCAAGCAGCCTGCAGGTGGCATGTGGTGTAGGCCTGGCTTGAGGGCTCTGCTCTTTTTGGAAAGCACAGCAGCATCCTCAGCACATTCTCAAACAGTAGTATGGCTTCCTAAGGCTGGGGCTGGAGGCAATGTAGACTAGAAGGCAGAGGGAGCACAAGGGCTGGCCCTACCCTGCAGAGATGGCCAGGCCTGTGAAGAGCAGCCCAGTCTAGCAGTCAGACCTGTAGTCTGAGCCATCACTGACCCCTTGCCTCAGCCTCCTGTGGACGCTGAAGGAAGGTACATTGGAGCCCTCAAGGTGTAGAGGCGCTGGTCACCTTTGCCATATGGTCCTTATGTGTGCGCTTCACCGCCATTGTACTAGAAGCTTGTACTCATTCTCCCACGAGGACTCTGGGTGTCTTTGGGGGAGAATGTATTTTTTTTTCATGGGGGGAGGAGGAGATGCTTTCAGAATTGCTGTTCTTTACCGTCCCATTGGATTAAATGCCTTTTCTTGGAGGTAATTGAATTTATTGGCTGATTTTCCCACTGGCAGCTTGTGAGTTATGCTATAGGAAGTAGCTATTGGGCAGCTAGGTGGTGCAGTGGGTAGTGCCAAGCCTGGAGTGAGGAAGAGCCACCTCTCTGAGTTGAAATGTGACCTCAGATACTGACTAGATGAGTGACCCTGGGCAAGTCACTTAACTTCTGTTTGTCTTAATTCACTAGATTGCCTCCGTTTCCTCATCTGTAAAATGAACTGGAGAAGGAAATGGCAAACTACTCTAGTATCTTTGCCAAGAAAATCTCACATGGAGTTGCAGAGTCAGACACCACGGAAATGACTGAGCAACAACAGTAGCTAGCTACTAGCAGCCATCCCTCTGGGGACCAGCCTGAGAGTATTAAGTTAGGGTCCAGAGATCACAAGCAGTGCTAGAGCTGTACTATGATGATGGCTGATATTTAGGTAACTGTTTAAGGTGCTTTGCATAAATTACTTCCTCTGTGTCTCTCATCTGTGTAAGGGACTATAGGCCTTATCTAAGAGGCAATTAGATGGCTCAGTAAAAAGAGCACTGGACCTGGAGTCAAGAGGACCCAAGTTCAAATCCTGTCTCAGACACTCACTTGCTGTGTGACCCTGGGCAAGTCACTTAACTTGTTTGCCTTAGTTCACAGGAGAAGGAAATGGTAAACCACTCCCATATCTTTGCCAGGAAAACCCCATGGATGGTATAGGCGGGCTATGGCCCACAGGGTCATAAAGAGGACACGATTCAACAACAACAACAACAAATAGGTCTAATCAACCCCATTTTACAGATAAAGTGACTGAGGCCCCAAGAGGTAAAGTCACTTGTTCAGGGTTACATGGTTTCAAAGGTGGGATCTGAACCCAGGTCCTTCTGACTCCCTAGTCCAACATCTTATCCACTATACCACACTGCTTATCCAACTGAGGACCTCATGGCTCTTTTGCAGTGAATATTTATCTTGGTAACTCTGACTTCTCATAGGATCATAAAGGTAGAAATGAAAGATATCTCCAAGATCATTTTTATAGAGGAAGGAACTTGTTGCCATCAAAATCTGTGATAAAGAAAACCGGAGGCACAAAGTTCTGAGCATGATCAGTTTATTAGCGAGGCTAAAGTGAGCTTCCAAGCCCCTCAGTGGCCAGGGATGCCTTAGAACACATATCTTTTAGACAGTTGGGTCTCTAAAAGGGAAAAGTAGAGGGTGGCTTGCTTATATTTGGTGTAATCATGCTGACTTACTTGCAAAAGGGGGATTCCAAAGTCCATGGTAAAGGCAAAAGAATGAGTCCATCAACATCTTATGGAACATCCTTTCTTAGGCAACCCCCTACACCTGTCATGTGGTGCTAGGCTTATGACCAGGCAGAATAACTTATGGCCATGTGGACTCATCTTCCCTTCCAGAGTAAGACAGATTGAGTCCAGGCTGTAGCCCAGAGTAATGGGGAAGTTAAACTCTTACAAAGAAGTCAGACTATCTCCAAGCCCAGAGAGCGTCAATACATTGTCCAAGGTCACACAGTTAGCCAAGATGTGAACCTAGGGAGGGAGAGGAGGAGGGGAGAAGAATTTATATAGAATCTATTGAAAGGAAAATTCTTCCTTTGGGCTTTCACCCTGATTAACCAGGCCAGACTTGGGACAAGGAAATTATTACAAGTATGTCAGGGTAGCAGTATGTTGGTGGGCTGATCATTGGAGATCAGGAATGGCTTCAAGTAGGGCCTGCTTTTTGGCAACTTTAAAGACACTTTGGATAGGTTCAGCTCAGCAAAAGGGCTAAACCCTCGCATCTGACTTCTTCCCCAAGGTAGCAAGTGCCTGACAGTTTGCAGGTAGGGATATGTGACAAAGAGCAGGCAATGCAAAAAGCTGTGGACTAGGTGTTGCCTTCCCCAAACAGATCCTGTCACTCCCTCCTTCCCCCGCCCCATTGACAAGCAGGACTGGGAACCAATGGGCCACTGAGGCAATATAACTTTCAATACACCTACTATGTGCCAGGCACTTTACAATTATTATCTCATTTGATCCTCAAACAGCCCTGGAAGGTAGGTATGCTACTGTTATCCCCATTTTATAGATGAGGAAACTGAGGCAGAGAGGTGAAGTGACTTGCTTAGGATCACACAGCTAGTGTCTGAGGCTGGTTTTGAACTTGGTGCATTCTCCATTGCACCACCAGCCATCTAGGTCCTCTGCCTTCTGCCACTTCACCACAATGTACACACTCCAATAGGATTTAAAACTGGAAGTGACTTTAGAGATCATTGAGTCTGATACCTTCATTTTACAGAAAAGGAAACTGAGACCTTGACAGGTGAAGGGCAAATAGCTAAGTAATGGAGCAGGATATTGAATGCCACCTTCTACTCTCTGTCTCCATTCTTTGACTTGCCCAAGGGTGCCCAGCTACTAAGTAGAGCCTGAGCCAGAGTCAGGGAGGCAGTGTGGGGGGCACTGGAGGGCCCAGCCTCATCCCCTCTCTGACCTCAGCTCTCAGCTTCCATCTCTAAGGACAGAAGGATCCTGGCTGCTGCATATTGACTGAGAAAACCACGTATTACCACTTCCTCTGTTCAAATGTATTTTCATCTGGTTCTGACCTGTCTAGCCTTGTGCTCCCAAATCTTTTTTTTTTTTTTTGGAGGGCAATTGGGGTTAAGCAACTTGCCCGAGGTCACATGGCTAGTAAGTGTGTCAAGTGTCTGAGGCCGGATTGGAACTCAGGAACTCCTGACTCCAGGGCCAGTGCTCTATTCACTGTGCCACCTAGCCACGCCGTTGTGCTCTCAGTCTTGATGAACTTTGGGGGCCTTTCCAGCTTGAGATCTATGACTGTGATCCAGTGATTTTCTGTCCCTTGACACTACAACACCCCTGATTATTTTGAAGGTTAATCACACAGCATAAAGAGTTGCCAACTCAGACGCCATAGGCCTGGGTTCAAATCCTACCTGACACTGTTTTTATGAGCTTGGCCTGCTGAGTCTCAATTTCCTCATTTGTAAAATGTGGGTGTTGGACTAGATGGCTTCTGGGGTCCCTTCTGGCTCTAGGTCCAGGAGCCTGCGGATTTCTGATTTCTTTGGCTGATCTATCAGGTCATTAAGGCAGTAGAAAATATAGTTTTTACCTTATTATGGAGTACGGTGTACAGCCAGAGACATGCCTTCTCCCTCACAGGCTCAGCCTTTCCTAGCCCTGCCTTAATATCTTTATAGCTTAGTTCTCAGTTAGAGGTCTAGGAACTAGCTGGGTGGCAGAAAGGTCAAAGGTCCTGAGTTATTGCAGATAACCTACAAAATGGAAAAATTCCCATGTGGACAAATAAGAGCTGACTGTACTTTTCAAAAGGGCAAGAGAATTAAAATAGCCAGGAGACAACTTCCTGTCAGCCTGTTTTCAATTCTGAAATGGAGAGTACTTGTATAACCCATGTCCTCTTCTGAAGGCTTCTGAAGGATTGTGAGTAGGAGTAGTGCTCTGGGACCTGGCTCTATGACCTGGGGCCACAGTTTCTTCTCTGTAAACTGACAGGGTTGCCTGATCCATAGGGTTCTTTCTAGCTCTCAGCCCTATTATCCTATGACATTGCCTAATGTTTAGAATCTACCTAGAAAAGAAAACCTATTTGCCAGCTGGAGCTATTCCCTCAGGAGCACTCACAGAGAACCAAAAGAAAAATAGTGTTCTATTAGATGGTAAACACCTTGAGGCCAGGAACAGTGTCATTGTCCATCTCCGTATCAGTCCATTCTCTCCTAGGATATAGAACATATTCACAGATAACTAAGGATAGGCTGTGTATTCCATATAAGCTCTGAGATATTCTCATATACCTTACATTCTCACTGCTGATTCAGTTTCTAAGAGTTAGACTGGCTATGTATCCCATTGAGGTCCTAGGGATGACCCTGAGGGGCACTGGTGTGGCTTTTGCTGATGCTGTTGACATCCCCCCTTCAATATTATCCATGTAGAACCATTTTAGTCAGTCTTACCTAGCTTTTAGAAAGAGGCATTTCTTTACTCAGGTGGTACAGAATACCCCTACCCCAATATTCTCCCATATGCAAAGTACAGGAAAAAGTGAACTTAGTCTCAGAGAAGACATGTGGCAAGGTTACCCTCTCGGTTCCTGGAAGTCCATTCCTGGGTTTTCAAGCAGTTTCCTGATGATCTGGGAACACAAATGGGAAGATAGGAAGTCCAACATCCTTGGAAGGCCCTAGAAGCCAGTAGGGAGAGACTCGAGGCACAGATGCTTGGTTAAGTGAGAAATGATGAGGCCTGAAGTGAGGACTAGAGCCTTGGCCAGAGGGGTGGCTGTGATTGATTAGAGAGGAGGGGATACATACAAGAGGCAATCTTGGCACTCTTTGCACTTTTCATTGCATAGCTAGTATTTAACAGTGTCCACTACATTGTAAGCACTTACTAAAGGCTTGTTACCTATTTGATATATAGAATGGCAAGATTTGGCAACAGATTTACTATGTAGAGTGAGCAGCCAAAGATAACGCCAAGGTTTCAAACCTTGGGACCCAGAAGAATGGTTGTGGCCTCCATAGGAAGACAGGTGGGCTTAAGGGGAAAGAATAACAAAGTTTATTTTGGACCTGTTGAGGTTGATTGGCTTATAGGGCGTCCATTTGAAAATATTCAATAGGAATTTGATGATGCCAGGACAGGAGCTCAGGAGAGAGCTCAAAACCAGTTCTGAGAGTCATTTGCATGGAGGTGCTAATTAAATAAATGGGAGATGATGACGTTACTAAGTAATGGAGGGTAGACAGAAAAGGAAAGAAGGTGCAGGCTGGAGCCCTGGGAGCCTGGAAGTTGGGAGGCTTGTGATATATGCATGATGATCTGTCAGTTAATTGTTTTTAATAGTTAACACAGAGGAGTTTAGCCATAGAAGAAACATATTCAGCAAGGACAGGAGTTGAAGGCACCTTCAGTTGCTTCAGCTGAGTGAATCTCCTTTGCTTGAGTTGCCCATCATGGTCTTTCTGCCATACATCAGTGAGAAGGCCTTTAGCCCCTCGGGACTGTTTTCTGCTCAGGTTGGTCAGGCAGTTTAAAGGAGAATGAAGAGGAGAGAGCATCAGCATGACAACAGCGAAGTGGAGATATCCAGGAGATCTCAAGAAGCAGTTAACCTGCTCAGAGCGATAGCCCTTTGGCAGCTCTGTGGAGGAGAGAGGCTGGATTCTGGGAGAGCAATTAGAAGGTTGTTTCAGTAGTCCAGATAAGAGGTGATGAAGACTCATGCTAGTGTGGTTGTGGTGTGACTATTGAGAAGGACATGGGTGGGAGGCATGTTGAGGAGGTAAAATCGACAAGACTTGGCAACTGAGCTAATGTGGTAGGTTAAGAAGAGAGGACAGCTGAGGATAACTTTGAAGTTACAACCTGGGGGAAGGAGGGTAACCAGAGTTGTGGTGATGCCCTTAGTAGAAATAGGACTTTTGGAGGAGGGATAGGGTAAGTTTATAGGAGGAAAATGAGTTCCATTTTGGACATTTTGAATTTAAGATGCTGATAGCACATTTAAGTGGATGCATCCCTCCCAATAAGCAGCCATGGAGTCAGGCAAATAGTTGGCACTTAATATAGGTTCTAAAAAATTGAATTGGACTATTTCCAATGAGCACATCCATCAGTTGTCACTGGCTGAGACGTCTGAGCCAAGGGCTAGCTTCCAAGCATGGCAGGTAACTCCTTGAATCCTGAGGTAATATTTGTAAAGCTCTTAGCACAGTGCCTGGCACATAGTAGGTGCTCTAGAAATGCTTCTTCCCTTCCCTGTCACTTTTTTCTGCTTCAAGAAACATGGGTACCTGTTGAGACTCCATGAGGGAAAATGGGCCATCCTCTCATCAATTCATCATCATCATAATTCCCATTGTTTGCATGCTTTAATGTTAATTTGAAAAAGCAAACACTTTGCTCCCACCTGCATGAGAGATGCAGTGAGAGTGTGATTATCCCAGGTTTCCCAGTGAGGACACCAAGGGCCTAGTGAAGTCAATGAGCTTTCCTAGTGTTACTCAGTAGCCTAGACCAGGACTTCTTAAACTTCTTCCACTGGAGGGAGACTTACTTCTTCAGTGCTTTTTTTTTTCCTTTTTGGAGGGCAGTTGGGCTTAAGTGACTTGCCCAAGGTCACACAGCTAGTTTTGTGTTAAGTGTCTGAGGCTGGATTTGAACTCAGGTCCTCCTGACTCCAAGGCCAGTGCTCTATTCACTGCATCACCTAGCCATACCCCCTTCAGCGCTTCTTAAAGAGTGTGCGTGGTGATCCCCAGTTTAAGAAGCACTGGCCTAGCCTAGCCAAGCTAGTGGTGGAGCTCCAACCTGGGGCCTCTTGAGCCATATAGCCTGCTGTATCTTCTTGCCTAACAGCCATAAATGAACCTGTGCTTCCAAAGCTGATCTCTTCTGTCTGGGCCTGAGGGGAATGGCAGTCACTTGGAATCTGAGCATTCTGATGATTCCATGTGCTAGATCCCAGCCATTCCCCTCAGTGACTCAGTCTCTCCTTTCCAATATTGTTGTTCTTAGAGCTATAACCTGAGCTTTTTCAGCTGGGGGAAAAACAGTTGTTGATAGTTGGGGGGAATTAGTTGAGAATATCAGTAGCAGAAGCCTAGGAGAGTTGGAGTGTGGTAGGACTGGTTGTTCTGTAAGATGATGGCAGGATCCATTCCAATGGTGGTTTGCATTTTATCCTCAAATTAATAAGTCAATCAGGAACCATTGATTTCGTACCTACTAAGGGCTGGGCACTATGTTAAGTTTTGGGGATACAAAAAGATAGTTCCTGCCCTCAAGGAGATAACAATCTAATAGGAAAGACAACAGGCAGACAAATATGAAGGATCAGGAAATCTTTCCTGTAGAAGATGGGATTGTAGTTAGGACTTGAAGGAATCCAGGATGCAGAGAAGAGGGAGATCATTCCAGGAATAGAAGACAGCTAGATAAAATGTCCTGCACCCAGAGATAGTCTCTTGTTCATAAAACAGCCAGGAGGCCAGTGTCACCGGATTGAAGAGTATGTGTTGAGGGGTATGGCATAAGAAGACTGGAAAGGTAGGAAGAGGCTAGGTTGGGAAGGGCTTTTAATACAAAAAAGTGGAATTTTTATGTGATCCTGGAGGCAATAGGGAGACACTGGAGTTCATTAAGTAGCAGGGAGATGTGGCAGGTGAATGGAGGATGGATTGGAGTGGGGAAAGACTTGAGGCACCCACAGGCTATTGTAATAGTCTAGGCATGAAGTGGTGAGGGCCTGCATCAGAGTCATGGCAGTGTCAGAGGAGAGAAAAGAGGCATATTTGAGAGATGTTGCAGGGGTAAAATCAGCAGGCCTTGGCAACAGATTTGATGCGGGGGTGGGAAGGGGGGACAGCAGAAAGTTAGGAGTATTGAGGATGATAGTTAGGTTGATATCCTAGGCACTTGGAAAATGTTGGTACCCTTGACAGTAATAGGGGAAAGGAGTTGGGGAAAAGATAACGAGTTTAGTTTTGGACAATTTGAGCTTATAATGTCTTGTTTAGTTGTTTCAGTAGTATCTGACCCTTCATGACCTCATTTGGGGATTTTTTGGCAGAGATACTGGAGTAGTTTGTCATTTCTTTCTCCAGCTCATTTTATAGATGAGGAAACTGAGGCAAACAGGGTGAAGTCACTTGTGTAGGGTCACACAGTTAGTAAGTGTTTGAGTTTGAATTTGAACTCAGGAACAGTAGTCTGCCCCCTTTAAGATGTCTACTAACATCGTTTGAACTGTCTCAAAAGCAGCTGTGAGAGATGCAAGCTTAGAGGTCAGCAGAGAGATTTGAGAATCATCAGCAGAGGGATGATAATTAAATCCATGGAAGCTGGATGAGATCACTAAGTGAAGTAGTTAAGAAGGAGAAGAGAAAAGGGCCTAGGGCAGAGCCCTATAACTGGGGACATGATGTGGATGAGGATCCAGTGAAGGGGACTGAGGAGAGGTCAGCTAGGGGGGAGAACCAAGAAAGGGGTGTTCCAAAAACTAAGAAGAAAATATTGAGGAGAAAAGGGTGATCAATAGCATCAAAGGCTGCAGAAAGTTCAGGAAGGATGAGGATTGAGAAAAGGCAATTGAGGGGGGTCATTGGTGACTTTGGAGAGAACAGTTTCAGTTAAATGATGAGGCCAGAAGCTGGACTGTACATTTCTAAAGGCCAGGGGGATCCACTGAAGTCATAGGCTTAGGGTCAGTCATTAGAGTTGGAAAGGCTCTCTGAAGTTACCTAATAATCCAACACCCTCATTGTAGAGAAGAGAAAGCAGGTCCAGAGAGGTGAGGTGATCTGACTAAAGATGCACAGCAAATTAGGGGCAGACTTGGGCTCTGAACCCAGCCCACCTGAAAAGTCCACCAGGGATGTAGGGACCCACCCCCCCCTTCCTGGCCCCTCTACTCTTCTCCAGAATAGCTTGGTTCACCCTGTGATAATGTGAGTTCCTCAAGGACCAGGACTATCTCACTCTTGCCTTTGTTTCCCCACCATCCAGCCTAGAGTCTGACACAGAGGAGGTGCTGGTTGGTGCTTAGTTAATGCTTTTTCATTCATTCATTGGTGGACAACAGAAAAATGATGTCAGTTCCACTCCTTGTAGTTCATTTACATCTCTAAAACAGATTTGGCCATGTCATAACTTGATTCACCAGCTTTGTTTGTGTGGTTTCCTGTTATCTAGGACAAAAACCAAACTCCTAAGCCTTCAAACCAGTCCTCTCTGAGTTGAGTCTGGCTCCCACTTCTCTTTCTAGCCTTATTTCATAGTAACTCTCCTTCACTTTCTTTACCTTCCAGTCAAGCTGGCTGGCTTCCTGCTCCCTGCAGGAGCACTCCAACTCCTTCCTCTGTGCCTTTGCATAGGTTGTCCCCCCTGCTTGGAGCACACTCCCTTCTTTGACAGCACAGGTACAGCAAGGTTTTTCCTGATTTTCTCCCAGTTGTGAGTCTACTCTCTCTTCTGAAATTACTTTGTATAAGTATTCAGGCCCCTGCCCTCTCCTGATTCCCATACCTCTTTGACCACCCCCTTCTCACTTTCCTTTGCTGGTTCATCATCTCCATCATGCCCCTAACTGTGCCTCACATAGTTTGAGCACCACTGTCTTCATGAAGCCTTTCCTGATCCCCCTCCCTTCCCCTCTACCAACTGCTGGTGTCCTACCTCCCAAATGACCTCAGTCTGGGCTTTCTATTTACTTTTCTGTACTCTATACATATGGGATCTGCCCAGGAGAATGGGTGCTCCTTGAGGGCAGGTGCTGTTTTACCTTTTTTTTTCCTGGTGCAGACCTGTGAATGCAGCAGGCACTTCAGGGTTTGTTGGATTGAATTGAAAAGTTACCTCCATCACTGAAATAGTCAGAATGGCTGACATTTAGCCCACTGGTGTGATTGTCCAATGCTCCATAATGCTGTGGATGTGACTACAGTGAGGGAGAGAACTAGGACAAGTATTATTAGCCTTATTTTTTTTAGACAGAAGAACTAAGGCCACCCACTTGGCATAGGAAAGTTCTTTGTAATCCCCAAAGCACTAGACAAATGTTAGTTATCTGGGAGGAGCCTCAGGGGAAGCCAACTCAGGGATTTGAAAGTCCTGTAGCCAGTTGGCTGATGCCATCATGACCTGGCTCGGAGGAGGAGAAAAGCCAGCTGGAGAGTGGAGGTGGGAAGAGTGAGTGACAAGTCTGTCTGCCATTGGGGCAAGCTGCATTTTCAAAAGAGAGGGGAAAAAGGATTTGACCGAGCAGCTGTTAGATACAGAATAGCCCCTCATCAATCTTCTCCAAGACCAGAAGGGAATATTGTCCTTCAAGGTCAAGCTATTTTCAGTGACTATTTCCAGCCCAGCTGTATCCATTTCAACTCAGTGAAGACCCTATTGCTTATCATCTGCAGATTCTTTAAGAGAGCCACACACCCATACATATTTCATCTTCCTCTGGATTCAGAAGCACCTAGCTCTAGAGCTTGAAGGACCTCCCAGTCTAAATCCAGATTTTCCTTTTACAGAGGAGGCCCAGACACCTGGTGAAGGAGAGGGTGCACAGGAAGTGAGTGGCAGAGTCCCGATGCAGACCCGGACCTTAAATGCTGCTAGTTTGAGGTTGTCATTTCTGACCATGGGATAGTGTGATCTGCTTTAGCCACCATCCACTGGGCCTTGGCGCATCTGAGGCTCCAAGATTAGGGCCTTTTGAATTTTATGGTGTCAGAGAGGAAAGATGCCATCTAGTCCAACCTCTACCTGAGCCAAGGGTCCTTTCTCCCAACAATAGCTCAGATGAGTTGTCATCAAGCATCTGTTCTAAGACTTTCAGTAGTGGGGAACTCATTACCTGTCTAGGCAGCCCCATTTCATTTCTGGACAGTTCCAATTGTTGGGAAGTTTTTCTTCACATTGAGCCCAAATCTGCCTCTCCATTGCTCCCAGCTGTACTCTCTGGTGCCAAGCAAACTAATCTAAGCCTTCCCTCCTGGGGCAGCCATGACCTCTCATCACAAAGGCCTATGTGTTACCATAGGTAGGGCAAAAGTAGGGGCTGATTTAAGCTTGGTAGCTCATTGAGTAGGAATTTGCTAAAATGATTTGATTTGGATCAGATGATCTCTGAGGCCTTTCAAAACTTGAAATTCCAACATCTCCCTTTCCCTGCATCCACTTCTTATGCTATCCCTCTGCCCCAGCCTTGCCACACAGAGCAGCTACCTGAATCCTTATTTATCCTTTGACAATTACAAGGCTTATGTTCAAATGGACACACAGATACCATGGAATCCCCAGTCTTAACTTTATCTGCCAGGATTCTTGCCCCTTCCACCCATAATACACTCTGGGAATGGGAAAAAAGGACAGGGCCCAACATAATATCATTCATTCATCCAACAAATATTAAGTACCCGCTGCATGCAGAGTACTATGCTAGATATTGGGAGAGATATAATGTTAAGTAAGATCCAGTCCCTGCCTTCAAGGAGTTTATAGCCTAGTACAGGCTAAGACATGTGCAGACAATTATAATACACAACATTAGATGGTAAATACATTAGAGAAGTACAACGAAGAGCTGTATCATAGGGGAAAGGCTTGCCACTGCTGACAAGGGGAATCAGTGAAAGTGTCCTGGTCAAGGTGTTGAGGTTTAGGGGTGTTCGAGACCCCAAACTACCAACACATCAGATCCTGCTGAATGAATTCGACTCAAGCCTTCTCTCAGTAAGTAAAAAGTAAAGTACAAAGTAAAAACAAGTTTATTAAAGATTCATTATAATGGGTAGACTCTTAAGGAGCCTAAATATTTGTGATACTTGTATTGAAAGCAGCCCAGAACAATCTGACAGACTGAGTCTGAGCTAGATTAATCTCAGCCCCTTCATGGAGGCAAGATGGATCTTATATATAGAAAGATTGTGGGAGGATTTAGGGGTGGTCTAGAGGAGGAGTCTAAGGAGGATCTTTGATGGAACTGAGGTCAGACTACAGGAATGGGATTAAGGGTGGGAAATAGCTGAAGGCTACCTGGGATGTGACAGACAATGGAGGGCGAGGTTAGGTTGAGAGTACCTCATCAGTGGGAAGATTCCATCAGTGTTCAAGGGGTTTCCCGTAGCCTGTATCCCATCATTGTCATCATCTTCCTGATGTCATGGCCCTCTCCAAAAACTACAGACAAACCACAATGTGTGAGTAGTCCAAGTTGCCTAAATGAGGACCCATCTGGCGAGTTCCAGTTGAGCAACTAAGCCTCTTCTCTCTCCCCTTCTCATCATGTGCTAGCCTCCTTGCTTGGGAGGAAAGGAGGAGAGGGAGGGAGAAGAAGAGATGCATTTATCTTAGAGGTTTTCTCTTAGAGGTCTTCCTTTAGAGCTTCTCTTAATAAAGGTGAATATATCTTCTTTTTTGTCTCTCCTCTTCTTTCCTCTTTCTTCTCCTCCTACTCTCCTCCATCTCTCCTCTGGTATATTCTCCTGTCCTTTGTTCTCCTCTCCTCTGGTCTACTCTCCTTTGTTCTGGTCTCTGCTCTTCCCCTCCCCTCCTCTCCCTTCTCCTCCCTTAATGGAGAAGAGAAGGGAGGAGACCTTCTCTTCTCTTTCTACTCTCCTCCTACTCTCCCTCTCCTCTGGTCTTGTCTGGTCTACTCTTCTGTCTTTCGGTCTCCTATCCTCTGTTCTGTTCTTGGCTCTTCCCCTCCCCTCTTCTCCTCTCTTAGTAGAAACAAGAAGAGATATTCACCTTAGGTATTAAGAGAAACTCTAAAGGAGGACCTCTGGAAGACCTCTAAGAGAAAAAAATGCATCTTCTCTCCTCTCTTCCCTTCCACACCTCCCTTCTCCCTCCCTCTTCTCCCTTCCTTCTACCCTTCTCTCTCTTCCTCTCCTCTAAAAAGGAGAGGAGAGTAGGAGGAAAAGAGAAGGGAAGGTCTCCTCTCCTCTCCAGTAAGAGAGCAGAAGAGGGGAGGGGAGGAGCTGAGACCAGAACAGAAAAGAGTAGACAGACCAGAGGATAGGAGACCAAAGGACAGGACAGGAAGCTAGAGGAGGGGAGAGGAGACCAGAGTAGAGGAGGTGAGAACAGAGGAGAGGAGGAGCAGGAAAGCAGGAATAAGCCCAAAGACAGTACTTTTCTTCAAAAAGACAATCACTTCTCTCAGACAATTTCTATCTCTAAGAGAAGACCTCCTACCCTCCCTCCCTCCCACTCTTCCCTTCCATCTTTTCCACATCCTATCTGTTACTCTCCCATCTCCTATTTTTCCCTCTCCTTCTATCTCTTCTCTCTCCCTTCCCCTCCCCTTACTGAAGGTTGCTCTGCCGGAAGGAAGGTACATTTTGATGGCTGAAAACTGCCTCTTTAACTTGGGGTTTACTGGCTAGATTTCTTTCACAAACACCAAGCCTTAAACCCAATTCACTCTGGAGCTCAGAGACTGGACACTAGGTCCCTGTCCTTCTTGCTCAGAGTGAATGTAAATATTAAATAGTAACTGTTTCTCTTGGTCAACAGCCCTGAGGGTCTTCCCCTCCCAGTTGGATTTTTTTTTTCTATTAAAGGGGCCTATTCACTGAATGGGTGTTGCCTAACTCACTGCAGAGGGACCTGGTCTCCTTCTGCATCTCTTTCTGCCCATGATCTTCTATAAATTCAGCATAGCCTTAAGGGCCATCCAATATGCCTGGGCATACAACAACAATGAAGAACACAGTACTGCTGCTGTCATTATCCCTCACCAGGTATCTGGCACCCTTTTCCCACTCTTCTGTGTTGCTTTGCTGTCATCCTTCACTCTGGTTCCTGTCAGTTGCCTATTTGTTAAGTGTAGCATTCTGCTTCTGCCCACCAAGTGGTAATTCATTTTGATCTTTGCAGAGATGGTGGTGTTCTGTGACCCATAAGAAAGCCCCAGGACCTAGCAGCACAGACCCCAATGCCACAGCATAACTCCCAGCCTCAACTGATTGTTTCTCTGCACTTGCTCTACCTGAACTCTACACTCCCCAGCACGTGTAGGCCAGTTTGATCCTAGAGACACTCACCCCATTCCCATTCTTTGGCTCCCTGAAGATCGCAGCTGAAGGGAGGCTGCTCGGAGCCACTCCTTGCTCCAGCTGTTCCCCACAGCCTCAGAGCAGTTGGAGCATCCCCCAGATCCTCCTTCAGGCTTTCAGAGACATTGCCCTCTTCGGCCTTCATGCCCCAAAGTGCCCCGCTCTCCCCATGAGACTAGCAGGACAAACCCCTTTTGATGTAAACACATGCAGCTTGGCAGCAGGGAGTGTCTCCCTGGCTTGTTTTTGTAAGGCAGAATGAGGAAGGGCCCAAGCCTGGAAACAATCAAGGAGAAGTGAAAATGGGATACTTCAGAGTGGCCAAACGAATCCCAAGCCCACGAGTGACAAAGAAGGTTGAAAAGAATGCTCCCTAGAACGTTCTGAAGTGTCCCTTGTTTGCTGAAGGGAAGTTCCAAAAATTCCTAACTGGGGACGTGTGCACAAAAACACGGAGAGAGTCTCCACTCCTACCTCCCACACTAATCTCCCCTATCACTGCCCCCACTCCACTGTCCTCTTGGTTTTCTCTTGCTTATCTTCTGGGTTCCTACTCTCCGATGTGGGACCCCATGTTTGCCCTCAGTGTTGCCTGCCTGAAAGCTACTCCCAAAGTCACCTGTGTGTCAGCAGCAAGGTGAGGGCAACAGACGCACCTCTTGTTCCTGCACTGCTTCCAGCTTTGCAAAGCCCTTTGCATCTAGGATCATGTGTGATACCCAGAACAAACCTAGGACTTAGGTGGCATTGTTATCCCCACTGCCCAGAGTATGAAACTGGTGCTCAGGGAGTTTCACTGACACGCTCAGGATTAGAATTAAGGACCGTTTGAGGGTAGATTCAAGTGCTGGCCTGTGGGAGTCTGAGCTCCAGCCATTCCGTGACAAAGAATGTCTTGGAGTCACTTGGAGGCAGAAGACCCAAGCTTGAGCCCAACCTCTGACCCCTAACATGTCACCTTGGATAAATCATTTAACCTGGAGTGACTTCATTTTCACATTGTATAAAATGGGAATTAGACCTACCTATGAGCCCTCTCTCTTTGTAAGCCTTAAAATATGACACACATTTGATTTTTTTCTTACTACCATTATCCTACTCAGTGTGGGACAGGATTCCAACTGATACAAGAGCGAAGCACACACTAAAGTTGTGTTTACATGAGGCCAAACATCTGGATGAGCATGGAAAACTTCCAAATGCCATAGCTGGGTAATAGAATTCCTCAGTTTTAAGCCAGATGTTTGGCAACGTGTGGCCATGGGGCTGCTCTGCTGCTCTCCCATTGACTGTTTGGGCTAGGCAGAGCTCTTGGAATGGCTTCAGTCCCATTTTTCTTTGGTTACTACTGAAGTCCACCAATCATCAGTCTATTAATTGACTGTGTGGATAATTCTCTTTTCAAGCTAATGGCATATTAAACTGATGGCTGCTGTCCACATAAGGGTGGTGTTTCTTACAAACAGCCAGTTGAAAAGAAAAACATGTAACCTTGGGAACACGCATGTTGTGTTTACAACTGGCAACCTTGCCAGGCTCGGCAAACTCCTTTTCTTCACATGTGCATGCAGACTAACTCCAAGAGTGGATTTCCTCGGAAAAAAAACAAAAAACAAACAAAAAGCCAAATTTTTCTCCCCCAAAATCTGAAATCTAGAAGGTGACCTAGGAAAATAAAATGATTATAAATATTCCTGGATCATAACAGCCTAAAAAGGCACTGAACTTAAAGCCAGAAGATCAGGGTTCAAGTCTTGACTCTACCAATTATTAGCCAGTTGATCCTGGAAAAGTCCCTTTGCTTCTGTGAGGTTCAGTTTTCCCATCTGGGTGGTTATAAGGATTGTAAGAATTAAATGAGATTATGGATGTGAAAGTGCTTTGAAATCAAAGTGTATAGAAATGTGAATGATTATTTTTTGTCCTCTAAAAATAAAAGATAATGTACAATGAATTAGAAGGAGAGCTGTGGTAAAAGAAAATGGTTTCTGAGAAGCTTGTGGATACACAAGAGATGGCCAGGTCCCTTTGTGCCAGAAGGAATAGCCTAGTGGTCCCCTTAGAACTGTGCAAAGATGTTCCAAGAGCGAGAGGAAGGTCCTATGGGGACAAGATCACTCTTTCTCTGAATTCTCCCCAGGCAGGGAGGCAACCCTGCTTCCTTAAAGGCTGTGCCAGCAGATCAGGATTCTGGCAGACCTCCAAACCTAGGAAGACTTGAGTATAGATGAGTCTGGTGACAGATTGTATGCCTGTTATCTGAAGAATAGCTTAGTGGGAAGAAGCTCACTGACCATGTTGGTCACAGGGTTGCAAATATTTTGGCCACAGCAGGTCACAGTGACTGAGGTGAAGAGGGGTTGGTGCCTCTGTTGATGGAAGGAACCATACTGACGTTGCTCTGTTATGCTTCTGATGAAGTCATACAGTCCAGATTTGTGATTTGGTCGCTTGGGAACTCCCTCCACTGACTGAATTAGCAAATAGTCTTAAAGTTCTGGGGCCAACCTGGGGATGAGACTCTTTGTACTTGGCTGGACTGGATCCTGGCAGCAGACATAGCCTGGTGAAAGGCCCATCCTCATGAGCTTTTCCTGTACTGCCAGAGATTGTGGTCCTCCAGAAGAACCTTAGAACCCAGGGTTCACCTGTACTAAACTGGAGATCTTGGGAAAATGAATGATTTGCAGGGTTTTCCTTTTCTGGCTTGGCCAGCTCTCTTTTCTAGCATTCTTATATGGTTCAAGTCATCTGAAGTGTAACCATGGGAAAAAAACCCCACACCCAAATAGCCGCTAGGTTATTCCTCTATTTTGTTGATCACTAGGTTATCTACTGTCCCTCACTGGTAAGAGCTACATGATCCTCATCCTGAGTTCAGAGAATCAAGCTACAAGTTCGAAGGTTATGCAGGTTGCAGAGAAGACATTTGTTTTTGCGAGTTCTATGAACGACTTTGTGTTGACTCTCTCCTAGGCCAGGTTCTCCTATCTTGACATCTGCCAGCACCACCTCCTTAATGTTTGGTTCAAATGTTTTTCGGTTCAAATCGTTCAAACTTTGTCTCCTATGCCCTCCCTTAGAATGTATCTGAGAGTGAAAGGAAATGGTTTGCATCTAAAGGAGAGTATAGGAAGAGTCCGTGGCCCTTGTGCTTTTTTTTCCTCCAAGAAAACCAAACAAAGCTAGTAACAATGCAGGTGCCCACAACTGTAGGTAGATGTTTATACGTGGGGAGGAGCATATTTGCCATTGTTCAAATACCTTCCTGCTTACAAACCACCCTGGGCTAATAACAGGGTAAGGAGGAATTTGCAAATGCCATCACTCTCATCCCACTTCTGTCCAGCTGCACTGAAAAGGGTTTGTCAGAACACCTGGCCATAAATTTGCATTTTTCTCTCACTAAATTGTAGTGGTGTAGGGAAAGGACAAGGAAGTCTGGGATTGGGAGTCAAGGTCTGGATGTGCCATGTTTTACTATTAGACTTTGGCCAGGTCCCTTGATCTCTCTGGATCTCAGCTTGACTCCTCTGCAAAGTAAAGGAAAGGGGGTCCAAGCTGGATTTATAATGGGAAGGAAGGGATGGTTTAACAATAGGGAGACTATAAACAGAGTAATCATACTGATAACAAAAGAGGCAAGAAAAGTGTTATTTTAAAAGAATAGTGAAAAGTATAAAAATACTCAAATCAACTTGACACACATGTACTAACAACCTACTGTGTGCTGTGATTGAGACAAAAACCAAAACTGGCCCCACCTCCAAAGAGTCTCTATTTTCCTTAATAGACAGTATGTGTACAATGGATCTAAAAACACTCTATCTAAAATCAAGAGCGTACATTTGTGCTCACTGGAGAAATACTAGAGGCCTACAGCCAGGATGTGCATCGCCAATAGCCACAGTTGTGGAGATATTAGGTATAGCAATGAAACAAGGTAAAGAAACTGATGGAATAAGCACAGGCAAAGAAGAGCCCATATTATCCCTGTTTTCAGAGGACAAGATGGTTATTTAGAGACTCATTAAGATACAATGAAAAGATTAAATGATACAATAACATGAATCCATAAAATCATTAGTCTTTCTGGATACTGAGTCAATTATTTAGCACTTACTGTTGCAGGCATTATGCTAAGGACTAAGAATACAAAGAAAGGCAAAAAACCAGTCCCAGCTCTCAAGCTCATGATCTAATGAAGGATATGACATGTAAACCACTATGTGCAAATGAGATATATGCAAGATAAACTGGAGAAAGTCTTAGAAGGGAGGCACTATATTACTAGCAAAAAACAGCAAGAAAAGAAACCCAAAATAACTACAAAATACATAAGTATCTGAGAGTTAACTGACCCCATCCCAACACTCAAGACTTATATGACTACCACCACAATACACTCTTTACAGAAATAATGGAAGACATATAATTAGAGAGATATTCATTGTTCTTGGCAGGGTTTTGCCAATCGTTGTTTCTTGTTTGTCCTTCATTCTTGAAGAGGACCAATGACATATCAGTGGGGTGATGTGTTCACTTGCAAGTGAATTAGTTTTGAGTGAGGCAGGGCTGTGCAAAGTTATCAGCTTTACTGTCTCCTCCAGGATCATCTGAATCCAGCAGCAAGACATAGGCCAGGACAACTGGAGATGACTCCAGATCAGTGGTTCTCAACCTGTGGGTTATGTTTAATTTGTAACAATGAAAATACATCCTGCATATCAGATAGATTCATAACAGTAGCAAAATTACAGTTATGAAGTAGCAACGAAAATAATTTTATGGTTGGGGGTCACCACAACATGAGGAACTGTATTAAAGGGTCACAGCATTAGGAAGGTTGAGAACCACTGCTCCAGATGCGGTGTTGAGGCCTTGGCCTTTTTTTTTTTTTTTGCTGATATAATACAAATGACTGGGCTGCTTAATTTACAGGTTTAGTGTCATATTGAGCTACCAAGGGATCACTTTATAGAATTACATATAATAATAGCAGAATTCATTTGGAGAAACAAAATGTCAAGAATCTCGAGAGCAATGATGAAAAAATAGAAATGAAGTGGATCTAGCTGTACCAGGTATCAAATTTTGTTATAAGAAAGTAATCCTCAAAACCACTTAGTACTGCCTCAAAAACAACAGAATAGATTAGGTAAACAAGACCCTAAAAAAATCATATGCAGTAGCCTAATGTTTGATAAACCTAAGAACACAAACTATTAGAGTAAAGACCCCAACAAGAACAAGTTCTGCCAAACTAAAATGAGTCTGGCAGAAATTGGGTTTAACTCAATTCACAGCATATACACAATAAGTTTAAAATGGATAGAATTAAATATAAGATGTCATGTAAAAAAATAGAGGAAAATGGAAGGAAGTACTTTGTGCAACTGAGGCTAAGGGGAGAACTGTTAAGGGATAAAGGCAGTCTTAATCCAGTCTTCTCTTCCCCCCCCCCCCCCATTTCTTGTGATTGAGGAATAGTATCATGTGATTAAAGCTGTTTTTCCTTGATATGTGAAAAGGTGTCCTCCTGAATGACTGCCTGTATGAGTCTATGTTGACTACAGGATGAAGTTCTGCAACTTGAACACTCCATATCTGGATGGATTGAACTTAGAGTCCTTTTTAATGGTGTACTATGAATTTTTATAAGGTAATACTTTATTTTCTATTTCCAATACTACGAGGATAGTTTATTACATATTTTCCTGAAGTATGTTATTTTTTTTTATTTGTGCATTTAAAAATTGCATACCAATATCCTCAGATTCTCTCACAACTTTCTTTGAGATCAATTGCTCTTGCATTTAGAGATCTCAATTTTTGTATCTTTTGACTTTATTCCAATATTTTATTTTGAATCATTGCATTTTTTGGCATTCTCATTTCCATTCTATTTCCCAGTGTCTCGAACTTTATTAAAATCCTATACTTTTTTGTTCTAAAACATGGATTTTCTTTTTGACATCTTTAAGAGCTCTTTTTTCACTTCCTTATCTCTTCTTTTAGTTCTTTCATTAAGCATATTAATCATTCTGGGATATTGGAAAGTTGTTCTAATCTTGTTTCTGGAGATCTAGTTGTACTTATTACAGCTTTACTCCCTTTTTCTGAAAAATTCTCATATTTTTTTTCATCCTAATGTGAGAATCTTTTTTTTTTAATACTCATATGCTCAGTTTCTGGGAGGATTTTTATTGTGAGGATATCTTTCTTTTCCTCTCTTTTTGTTATTATTAATTTACTTTATCTGTTTTGAGGTAATGACATGGTCTCTTGACTATCCTGCTGGAAGTCCCCCAATTCCCTCATTTGTAAATGGGGATAGTAATCCTTGCACTAGCTACCTCCCAAGTTTTTTTAAATAAGGAAATTGCTATGAATGAATGAAAGAAATTAAAAAGCATTTATTAAGCACTTACTATGTGCCAGATTCTGTGCTATCTGGGGATACAAATACAAAAATGAAAAATAGTCTTTGCCCTCAAGAAGCTCATATTCTAATATGACTTTCTCAGCACGTGTATTGCAGTGGTGGCTAAGGAGGGGTGTTTTGGTCAGGGAAGTCACAGGGAAAATGAGTGGAGTCATAGAACAAGTGATTAACATCAACTTTCTAGGAATGGCAGTGTTGGTTTGACTGCCTGTGAGCTCTTTGTACATGGGAATGGGGTGGGGTAGAAGGGGATAGCAGCATGGCATAGAGATGGACAGGGAACAAACAGCATGTTGAGTTTGGGTAGAGGATGATACAGGGAACATTCACCAATTCTAAGTCCAAAGTCCTATGGTAGGCATTGGAGTGCTACTTTGTAAGCCTTAAATAGGAACCACATAATTCATCTGTTACTCTGTGGTATCTACCAGCTTACATTTAGAGTTAAGCTATTAACCTTTATCTTGCTTTTCCTGTGTGCACACAGTTGTTGCAGAAAAGAATCTAAAGTTACTCTTAAATCTTAGAGACCTCACATCTTATAGATACAGAAACTGAGGCCAAGAGAGAGGAAGTAACATGTCAAATACCACACAATCCTCAAGATTTAAACCTATGTCTTCTGACTTTATACAATTAAAAGAGAAATGCAAGTGAAGGATTTTGAAAAATGTTTTCTAATTGTTTTTTTTTTAAATTTTGTTTTGTCTCCAGATTTTAAAACAACTGCAGAGAGTGACATCTGGTAGGGAAGATTGCTGAGCCAACAGCTGTTCTCTATTAATGGCTAAAGCCCCTGGTGCTCTGCACACAGTAACGTGGGTAAGCAGCAGAAGCTGATGTGGTAAAGGTTGGAGGAAGCACTCATTGGCCCCTCAGCAACTTTTTTTTCCAAGGGTGGGGGGAAGGGAAAGAGATAGAGGAATGGGTAAGCTCTCTTTTCTTTGCTCTCATGCCCACTTCCCCAGGTCAAGACCTCATTACCTCTTGTCTGAACTATGTAATAGATTCCTAACTAGCTTTCCTGCTCCCAACCTTTCTTATCACCTTTTACACAGCTGTCAAAATAATCTTCCCTCTGAAGGGACCTCTGAGGTCTTTTTCAACTGGGATTCTTTGATTCTTAGGTTTGACCATGTCATTTTTTTGTCCAAGAACTGTCAGTGGCTCCCTATTGCCTGAAGGATAGAATACAAAATCTTTAGCATCACATTCATGAATCTCCACAATTTGGAGCCAATGTATTTCTCTATGCTACTTTAGATAATCTGTATCCCAGGCAAATCAGACTCTACTTCATAGTTTCATCTGGCCATGATAAATCTTCATAAGCTCCTTGCCCCTCCCTCCTGGCATGCCTCCTCATCGCCATCATCCGAAATCCCTTTTCTCTCCTTTCAGGGTCCAAATTCATGCCTCCTCCATGAAGCCTTCTCTGATGTCCTCAGGTGAAAATGATTTTTTTCTCCTCAAACATTTTAGCCAGCTTTATCTGGATTGAACCATTTCATGTTCTACTCTGCATCATATTTATTGCTACTGTTGAGTAGTTTTTCAATTGTGTTCACCTATTTGCGACTTCATTTAGGGTTTTCTTGGCAAAGATCCTGGAGTGGTTTGCCATTTCCTTCTCCAGCTCATTTTACAGGTGAGGAAACTGAGGCAAACAGGATGAAGTGACTTGCCCAGGGTCACACAGCTATTAAGTGTCTGAAGCTGGATTTGAACTCATGAGGATGAGTCTTCCTGACTTCAGGCCTGGCACTCTATACAGTGTTTCACCTAGCTACTTGTCTATACATATCCCCTCACTATTAGATTCTGTCCCCAGCCTTGTGCCAGCTTGGTTGTAGTAGAAAGATCCCTGTCTTGGAAGTCAGAAGACCTGGATTCTAATCCTGGGCTTCCTCTAACTCACTGTGTGACCTAGAATGAATGAGTCCTTTCCTGGCTCCAGACTTCAGCTTCTCTACCCACAAAAGCAGAAGATTAAACCAACTGATCTCTGAGGTGCCTTCAGGCTCAAAAATGTTATCAGTTGAATTAAAACCTCGATTTTCCTTTCTCATTTCTGCTCCCTTCTCCCCTCCAAGTACAGAAAGGTCTGTAGTAGAGATTTAGAGAATGACATTCAGGGAAGGACCTTTCTAGAAAGATGGTCTTGAGAAGCCTCAATTCAGAGAAACTGGAAGAAAAGCTAGGATGGATGTAGAACCTTAAAGTTTGTAAAGAGCTTTATAAATATTATCTAATTTTATTCGCACAACAACCCTGTGAAATAGGTGTGATTATTATCCCCATTTTACAGATGAGGGAATGTAAGGCAGACTTGCTCATGGTCATATATCTAATATTTGTCCAAGGGCAGATTTGAATTCAGGTCTTCCCCACCCTAGGCCCAGCTTTTCAAGCATTGTACCATTTATTAGTGAGCTTAGACTATCTAGTCCAGCCCCTTCATTTTGCAGAAGGGAAAACTAAGGCTCAGAGAAGGAGAGGACTTGTGTGTCCATTGTGCCCGGCCCCAGGGATACAAAGACAAAGGTGGACATGCTGCTGCTGCTTTGAAGAATGAATTCTCTTTTAACATCTAATAAAGGCTGAGTTTTATTCAGTTTTTGACCATACCTCCACCTTTATACCTCATATTTCTCCCTTTAATCCAGCAAATCCTTGCAAGGGATCTTTTTTCCTACCATCTTCATTATTTTCATGTTTGTCATTTGAAGAAATAACGATTACTGGCATTTATTTATCACTTGAAGGTCTATCAAAGTGCTTCACCCTCATTATCCCTTTGGAGCCTCATGCCAGAACAGAGAGTGCAACTCCAATGGGCTGGTCAGGTTGTTTGAATGCCAAATGCAGGCGTGTGCCTAAGAGACTATTTTACAGAGAACTCATACAAGGCAGGTACTAACATGAAGGTCAGAAGAAGCAATGAGAAGATTCAAAATCCCTCTGAAGAATTCTGGGATGGATTGTATGACATGGGAAACACTGGCCCAGAACCACCTGCATGGCATGCCTGCATTGTAGAAAGTGCTATGCTCTATGAGCAAAGCAGAATTGCAGGAGCTCAAAAGAAAGGAGAGACGCAGCTAGGTGGCACACTGAATAGAGCACCAACCCTGGAGTCAGGAGGACCTGAGTTCAAATCAGACCTCAGACACTTAATACTTACTGGCTATGTGACCTTGGGCAAGTCACTTAACTCCAATTGCTTGCCTTCCCTCCTTCCCCCCCCCCAAAAAGGTCAGAGGTGCAAACCTAGAGACATCTCCATCCCAAATGTTCAAACAGACTATTTGTGCCCAACCTGTGGTAGAGCCTTCTGAGCACATATTGGACTACTCAGTCACAGTTAAAAACATTGTACCTTGACCCCAACATCATGATGTCATCGGTCCTCTTTAAGTATGAAGGATGAACAACAACAAGGTAGGGAGTAGAGGTATTATTGTCACTACAGAAAACCGAGGTTCAGTGAGGGTGACTTAAGTTACATTGACTCAGAGGAGAGATTCAAACACAGGTCTTCCTGACTTGAATTTCAACATTCAGTCTACTACACCACACCGTCACTTTAGCAGAATGCCACAGTTGTACCTATGGTCTATGTGAAAAATGGTTTCATCCTTCCTGCCAGGATTCTGGGCAGTGAGAAAACACTGAGTTCTACTGATAAGCCTTTGGTTCTAGGGCTGCATCCAGTAAGCAGTGAAGATAAAGCAGAACCAAGCTCAGAAATATCTAGGAGGAAGAGGTTAGTGAAGTTTTACTACCTGTCTATGAGACTTGTTGGGAGAATTTAGAAGGAATAGTTCCTTTCTGGGAGCCTGGGCTATGTTTAAATCATATGTCCAGCAACATGATGGGGCTGGGGTGAGGAGGAGGAAGAATGGACTATTGCCTAATCACTACCTCTTACCAAGTGAGAAATAAGGGCCAGATCAGATCTAGCAGCCTAGGAAACAGTTCCAGTAGAGACAATTGGAACATATGGCTTCCACAGTAGTGAAAGCTAATTCGATAAAACATGGGGCCTTTGAAATCTCTTAAGAACTCTGGCTCTGGAGCATATTGCTACTTTTCCTAATTTCAGGGTAGGTGTTTTGAGTAATCAGTTATGCAAACCACAGCCCAAGTCCCCATCTAGTATAATAACACTCTAAATTGCCAGACCATGTGAGAGTAACCAACCTGATAGCAAAAACATTTCATTAAGATATGAAAACAGTCTAAACAACAAGAGAAAAATCAAGTAGTAGAATAATCCACTCTTGTATGCAACTAGGAGAAATCGCATATACCTCACCAAGTGGTGGGCTGGAGAGAAACCTTCTGGGGAGAACTTAGGTTGGGTGGGGAACCTGTGGATCATTCCCACACTCTTCTCATCATGCTTTCAGAAGTAAACATAGAACTCCACAAACCTCTAAGGGCAAGCTGGAATCTGCTAGAGACTCTCAGCCTGGCACATCTTGTGACTCCTTTGAGGACACCATGACAGTACTATTTATTCCATGGGTTCTCCCTTTTCTATTCCTCTGCTCCTAACATCTGGTGTTATACTTATTTGTGTCCCTGCCATATTTCCCTATAGGACTGTAAGCTCCTGAAGGTGGTAACTATGGTATTTTTCCTTTTTACATTCCAATACTGAAACACAGGACATGGCACATAGTAGGTTCTTAATAAATGCTGAAGTGAAATGGTGAAAGCCCAGAAGAATATTCAAGAGAGAAGTAAAAGGGAAGGGATGGGATGAGATGAATGTAAGGGCAAGCAAAAAGTAGGATTTTTTGCTGTTTTTTTCTGAATTGAGTTTTAGCCAATCAAGTGCCTTTGAATGAGTCTTGCCTTTGATTGAATCAAGAGTCCTTGAATGAATCAAGAGTCTTTGATTGGAAACAGTATATATTGTATTGCTTGGAGAGAGAGAAGCAGAGCTGAGAGAGAGAAGCAAGCATGAGCAGCCTAGGGGAACTTGCTTGTGGGGAGACCTAATAGAAAGTACGTTTGTGATGTTGGCACTCCTCCTGTTGATCTGTGTTAATTTCTCAGACAGAAGCCCTGTCTGTTGATATTTATGAGTGAATTAAGCTAAAAAGCAGAGATCAGTCCATGGGAAGGGGGCTTAACTTAAACCTCTTTTAAGAGCTGTTAAAGTGAATTAAGATGATGGTGCTTGTAATGTGTATAAATGTTGTTGTAGCCCTGTTAAACTTTGTTTCCATAGAAACAAAAGCTGCTGGCAGGAGGCCGTGGAGCCTGCTGTCGGGCAGGAGCTTGTAGTGGAACAGTCCCCATGATCTGAGACAAAGAGCAGGATCAGAGAGCTGCCTGAGTGTGAATCCAGGCAAGAGCTGGGTTCATTCGGCCCATAGAGGAAGAGCCATGGGGTTTGGAAGTCAGCCTCATTCAAGATGAGAGAGGACTTTACTTGGACACTCTGTATTGATTGAGGAGATTGTGACTTACTGTGACCTAGGGGTAAATGATGTTTGTATTTCCTGCTACCCCTTAAGGATGTGTTGTGCTAGGGGGTATCTTATCCTGGGACCCTCTGATTTTGAGGATGCAATGATATATACTGTGTAATATGTTGTGCTAGGGAAGACCTTAGCCTTGGACTCCCCAATTGTATAAACAAGTATTTTGGGGAATGTTACTGTATACAATGATATATGCTATGTTCCATATGACATACTAAATGTTATGAGATATATATGTATTAGATGATATGTTTTGCTTAAGGATGTTGCTATGAATGCTATGCTTGACTGAATAATGCTTAGTTCTGAATAGAGAGTTCATTATACTATGCTATTAGACCCTTAAAATTATTCACAGCTGCAGTCCTCAGGTGTGCTGTCATGATTGGTGTTAACAATGATTTCATAGCAGAAAGAAATACAAAGCTCTTGGGAGGGGTGGGGCAGAGGGGAGATATCTAAGATGTGAGAGCAAAGCAGAATACTGCCACAATTTATGACAGCAGAGAGAAGAAAATTGGCTAAAACAATCACACAAGGGTATAAAAACCACCCAACCACCTCTGAAAACTGTGAAAGCCAAAGAGTATTTATACAATCTGAAAATGCTGAAGAACTTCTGAACCTGGTAGATTTGATGACCAGTGAAGGTGGAAAAAGAAACTCTGCAAGCCTTCTTGAGAGCTGTTCCCAGGCAGGTAAATGATACATGAAAAGAAATTAAGCAATGCTATGAAAACCACAAGACCAAATAAAAGAAAAACTGGAAAAAATAACATAAAGCCCTTAAGGGACAGTTAAAAGAGGTTAAAAAAAAAGGAATAAGAGGAATTAATGTAGAAAATGGAGTTTATAATAGAAAGTTTCTAAAATTCCAAGAAGCAACAAAGAGCAGACTTACTGCAGTGGAAAATGAAACTGGGCACAATGAAGAGCAGCTGGAAATTCTGGCTCAAAAAAAATCACTGAATTATTGAAACTATTAGAAAGTCTACAGACCCTACTGGCAGACCTGGGGGAGAGATCAGGGTGGAGTGACCCTAAAGAACTGAGAAAAACAAAAGAACTGGGGCACTTGATTTTAGGAAATCACCCAAGAAAATGTCCCAGAATTGCTGAAAACACCTGGTAGAATACAAATAGAAATAGTCTAAAAGATGCCCACAAGCAAGAACCCAAGATCTAACATGCCTAGATGTAGCATAGTTAAACTCAAGGACTACAAAGATAAGGGGGGAAAAGATACTATTAACTGCCAGCCAGGAAGTAAATCACTTACCAAGGAACAATAATTAGGAAGACAGCAAACCTTTCAAGAATGACAAATGAAGATAGCAGAAATTGTAATACAGCATTTACAAAATTACCCAGAACGAGCTGTGAACCCAGAATTATCTCCCCAGTAAAATCCAGCATGTTTTACAAAGACAGGAAATGAATATTTGAAAAGCAAACAGATTTTGAAGTTTATAGAGAGACATACTTGCTTCAAGGAAGTCTTCTGACAGCAAACAGGCCTCCCAGACCAAATGATAAGCATTTAAAACAGCCAAGATGACATAACGTGAAAACTCTCCTAGCTTTGTATCAGCTCCATCATTAAAGCTTTCAGAAGGGCTTTTCCGAGAAAGCAGTGTGGGAGTCGAGGTTGTGGGGTGCAGGAAGGGACGTGAACAAATAAAGTGATCCCAAAGTGAAACTACTGTCTTTGAAAAAGAAGCAGCCCTAGTTAAAGTAGTTATATAAACAGATTAGATAAGGAAGAATTAGAAATCATTAACCTTGATAATCCAGTATTTAATAAACCCACAAGCAAATTGGGGGAAGAGAGCTTTCTGTTTGACAAGAATTGCTGGGAAAAATGGAAATTCGTTTGGCAGAAATTCAGTTTAGATCCATGTCATATACCATATGCTGCAATAAGCTCAAAATGGATATGAAATCTGATAATAAAGGACATAGTATTAAAAAAACCCTGAAGAGAACAAGGCTAGGCACATTTTGCATCTATAATCAGGGGAAGAACCCTTAACCAAGTAATGGATGGAAGTGATCACAAAAGAGAACTAATTTCAGTTACTTGAAATTGAAACACTTTTGCACATATAAAATTAATGCAACCTGGATAGAGGAGGAAGTAGTTGCTTGGGGGGAAATATTTGTACCAAATAACTCGGACCAGGATCTGATATCCAAAATACATAGGGATCAGCACAAAAATCCAAGACCAGAAGCTACTCCCTAGTATTTAAGTGGTCAAAGGATATGAACAAACAGTTCTGTAAAGAAGAATTGTAAACATTAACAAGCATGTTAAAGACTACTCGGAATCATGAATAATAAGAGAAGTACAATCAACAACTCTGAGGTTTCACCTCATACCTTGAAAACTGGCAAAGACTATAGAAGGTGGATATAGTCAATCTTCGAGGAATTGTGGAAAGATAAGCACACTGATGGGGCAGCTAGGTAGCACTGCAGTGAACAGAGGGACAGGTTGAGAGTCAGAAAGACTACTCTTCCTGAGTTCAAATCTGTTACATTCCTACACCATAACTTGTTTAGCCATTCCCCAATTGATCGGCATCCTCTTGATTTCCAATTCTTTGCCACCACAAAAAGAGCTGCTACAAATATTTTTGTACATATGGGTCCTTTTCCCATTTATATGATCTCTTTGGGATACAGCCCTAGAAGTGGTATTGCTAGGTTAAAGGGTATGAACATTTTTATAGCCCTTTGGGAATAGTTCCAAATTGCTCTCCAGAATGCTTGGATCAGTTCACACCTGAGTTCAAATGTGGCCTCAGATACTTATGGGTGTGTAACCCTGGACAAGTCACTCCACCCCGTCTGCCTCAGTTTCCTCAATTGTAAAATGAGCTGGAGAAGGAAATGGCAAACCACTTTAGTATCTCTGCCAAGAAAACCCCAAATGGGGTCCAGCAGAGTGGGCCATGATTGGAAAAACAACTGAAAGCACACTGATACACTCTGGGCAGAACTCAAAACATTCTGGAGATATGCTAAGAAAGTGACTACAATGCCTGTTCTTCTGACGTAGATATCCTACTGCTATGCATATACTACAATGAGGTCAATGTTAAAAAGAATGCTCACATTAGAGGCAGCTGGTGGCATGGTAGATAAAATGCTGGGTCTGGAGGCAGGAAGACCAGAGTTCAAATCTGCCCTCTGACTATTACTAGGGACCTTCAATTCAATTTTCTCAACTGTAAAATGAGCATTACAACAGCACTTACCTCCCAAGGTTATTGTAAGGATCAATCAAATGAGATAATATGTGTAAAAAATGCCTGGAATATGGTAGTCACTATATAAATGCTTATTCCCCTCCCCCCAGTATTTATAGCAGTATTCTTTGTAACAGCAAAGTTTTTTGGGGGTGGTGGTGGAGGAAAGCAGAAGCCCATTGATTGCGGAATGGCTAAATAGATGGTACAGTATATTAATGTAATGAAATATCACTGGGTCGTAAAATACAATGAATATGATAAATACAGAGAAAGGGAAGGCTTAAATGAGCTCTTACAAAGTCAAATCTCCATAACTAGATAAATAATGGACACAGTGACTACACAATGTGAATGGAAAGACAATACCAATATAATTGACACTGAATGATGTAGGAAGAAGAGAAGTGAGAAGGAACCTCCCCCCCTCCCCATCTTTTTTTTTTTTGTAGAAGTTGGCCATTATGGATATGGAAGGCACATATAATTTTGGATTCAGTTCATGTATTAGTCAGTTTTGCTGGATTCCCCCTCCTCCCTTATTCCTTATTATAAGGGATGGCTTTCTGCAAAGGTGGGGAGTATATTGGGAAATGTAGGTGATATAAAAAGGAGCTATCAGGCGGCTAGGTGGTGCAATGAATAGAGCACCAGCCCTGGAGTCAGGAGGACCTGAGCTCAAATCCGGCCTCAGACACTTAAGTAGCGGTGTGATCTTGGGCAAGTCACTTAACCCCAATTGCCCTGCCTTTCCCCCCTCCAAGAAGAAAAAAAAAATCCGTTCATTGAAATAAAAAAGCAACAAAAGAATTAAAAAGAAGCTATCAATAAAATTTAAAATAAAACTAAACTACACAGAAATTTAATAGGTTTAGGTTTAAAATGATTCCATTAAGTTTTACTTAATACTAGAAATAATAAGAATTAAAAAGCATGTATTCCCTTATGAGAGAAGGACTGAAGAAAAAACTAAAAAGTTGTAACGCTAAGTATTGTTCATACACTTGGCCATAAAATATATAAGAATTGTGGAATGGATTAAAAAGCAGAATCCAGTAAGGTCATACTTAAAGGAAAAAACATTTAATTCAGATTTTTCCAAGTCAATTTAAAATAAAAGGCTGCTGTGAATTCACCGTGATGCTAATAAATCAGTAAAAGAAGGTATAAGCTATTGAACAGAAAGTATTAAAATAAACAGAGAAGGAGACTGTGTTGTACCAGGGAGATTCTATGCAAAATGAGAGTATACAAATCTTAAACATACACATATACACACACATATATTCATCTAATAATTTTGTGGTGAAATATAATAAGTGGTTGCAAGAAATAGAGTGGGAGATTTTAATACCACATTACCATTACACAATAAATTCAACCAAAAAAAGAAACCACAAAAGCTAATCATCATATTCGGCAAAGTAGAATATGGAAAGAGCTTGATGGAGCAAGCAAAGTTTATACCTTCTTTTGGAACATTCATGAAACTTATAAAAGTTGAACATGTGTGGACCACAGAGAAGACAGAGGAACATGTAGAAAAGCAAAGATCATATACAGTACATTTACAAAAAAAATTACGTTAAAGATAGTAATAACTAATGGTATAGTGAATAAGTGACCTTAGGGTCCTTTAGAAATTAAGTAATAAAAACAATAACCAATAAGTTATATAATAATCTTGTGAGGTTTATGCAGCACTTTATGTATATTACCTCCTTTGGTCCTCATGACAACTCTCTAAGACTTAACAGATGAGGAAATTGAGGCCAAATTGTGTTAAGGGACTAGCCCAGGGTCACACAGCTACTAAGTGTCTGGGGCAGGATTTGAACTCGAGTCTGACTCCAAATCAGGTACTCAATCCATTATACCACCTTTTACAAGGCGAACTGGATAAAATAGGAAATTGTTTCTAAAAACCAATAATAAATTATATAAAATAGAATGACAATTCAGATGCTACCTATTGAAATCTAAGAGATACAAACAAAGCTATACTGAGGTAAATCTGTAGCCCCAAATACCTATGCTAACATTCTAGTAAAAGTACTATACAAACTACTTGTAATTAAAACACGGTATTACATTAAAAAATTATATCCATCATCACCCAAGAGATAACATTGAAGTAGAAGTAACACTGGATTTAGAGCCAGGGGGCTTGGGTTTGAATCCTTCCTCTGGCACTACTTAAGGGACCTTGGACAAGTGCCCTTATCTCAATGCTTATCTGAAAATTTAAATGATTGGACTAGACCTCTAAAGTCCTTTCCCATTCTAAGCCTATAACACTAAGGGAATGCCAGGGTGGTTCAATATCAGGAAAATAATATAATAAATTTTATCAACAAGAAAAAAATTAAGACTAGATGATATTAGATACAAAGCTTTTAAAATTATATTCGGAACCATTTAGGAACAGCTTACAAGAGTAATTATTTTATACAAGTGAGGTGCAAGAGGAAGGATTGATACACAGGAATCAGATGGGGGAGGAGGGCTGGGAGTTTTGGTAACCTACTTTCATCAGGAATGGGTTTAAGAGGGAATAATACGTATATATTTAGAAGAGTATAGAAGTCTTCTAAATTCAGCAGAAATAAAACAGTAAGGGTATAGGGAGGGGGGGAGAGGACAAGGGAGGGATCTTTAGAGGGAAGGGTGAAAGAATAGGTAAATAGGGGGTATAGAAGGGTGTTTAGACTTATGGGAATGGGAGGATAGGGGAGGGATCTTTGGAGGTGGGTGGGCAAGTCTTAGGAGGGCAAGGTAGTGGGTAAAAGTAAAGTAGAGGAGGCAGGAGGGATAGGAAAAGAGATATGCAATATACATAAAAGCAAAAATCAGGAGCAGAATAGGTTTGGGAAAGTATACGGCTATATGTGTATGTATATATCTATAGCTATGGAGAAACATATCTGAGCTTTATTGTAGCCTTCTGAGGGGGTGGGGGAGGGTATGTATATATTTATAGCTATAGAGAAACATATCTAAAATTTATTGTGACCTTCTGGGGGGTGTTGGGGGCAGAGAAAAAAAGAGCAAAGTAAAAAAAGTGCATAGCAGAGAACAAAAGAAAACTCGCAAGGAAACAAAGATGGACAATTCTCAACGTGAGTATTATTTATCACATAGGCTTTCTTGAAATGCAAATTTATTGTTACATATTTTGAATCCTCTCTTATGCTCTGCTATGCACATGGCATGCTTTTTTTCTTTCTAACTTTGTATTTAAGTTCCAATATTTAAGCTCATGATATGTTTTTGTTTCTTTTCTCTATTTGTGTTCTGGCATTTGAGTCTAAAATAAAGTTTTGAAAAAAATTGAAAATCCACCAATCACTGCCTGAAAGAGACCCCAAAATGAAAACTCACAAGAACATGATCATTAAGTTTCAGAGCTCCCAGGTCAAGGAGAATGTTATAAGTAAGCAGAAGGCAGAGGGCTGGTAGTCCTAGAATCTTATTCTCTCTCCTTTTTTTTGGTCTTTTTGGAGGGGAGAAGGCAGGGCAATTGTGGTTAAGTGCCTTGCCCAAGGTCACACAGCTAGTAAGTGTTAAGTGTCCGAGGCCAGATTTGCACCCAGGTCCTCCTGACTCAAGGCTGGTGATCTATTCACTGCACCACATAGCTACCCCTAGAATCTTATTCTCATCAGAACTGGGTTAAAGAGAGAATAACATATATATTTAGAAGGGAGTGCAGATTAAGAAATTGGAGGCAAGGGCAGAGGATAAGGGAAGAACTCTTAGAAGGAGTGTAGATATACTGAATTGCTTGTCTTCCCAATGGGGGTGGGTGAGGAGGGAAGAAGGGAAAGAATCTGGAACTCAAAGTTTTAAAAACAAATGTTAAAAAGTGTTTTTTACATGCAACCGTGAAATAAGATATACAGGCAATGGGGTATAGGAATCCATCTTGTCCTACAAGAAAGTAAGGGGGGGAATGGGAGAGGATGTAAGAGAGAATGGATTGAGGGAAGGGCTATTCAGTAAGCTTGTTCTCTTGGGGTGGGGGTAGGGGAGAGACGGCGAGAAAATCTGTAACTCAAAAACTTGTGGAAATGAATGCTGAAAGCTAAAAAATAAATAAATATTTTTTAAAAAAAGGAAAAAAAGAATAGAGAAGACTTAGACATGTTTTAGAAGAAACTAGTTGACAGAAGTTGAAAATGGTAGGGGGTGGAGGTGGTTTGAGAAAATATGCTTGTTGGGACAGGAGGGGAATGGGATCTAGTCCATGTGCTATAAGGCAAAGGGGAAGGAGTTTCAAAATTTATAAAGACAGAAGTGGAACTTTTGTGGATAATGGCAAGATAAAACCTTGTTGTCAAACTCCTTAGAAAGAGTGGTCTGTGAATACAGAGAGCATCTTTCTTCATATGTCTTTCATAGTTAATTTGGGTTTTTATAATAGTCAAAATGACTGTTATAGACATATGTATAGAATAGAAATATGTATAGAATAATTTTACATATTACCTATTTGTGTCTAATGGTAACCATCTCTAGGGTAGAGGGAAGAAAAAAATAGAAATTTACATAACTTTATTATATATTTAAAAGGAATAGCAAGTTGTACTTAACAGATTTGCAGTTTCATCTGCAATCATATTCTTTATTCTACTTTGTTATAGAAATGCTTGTTTTTTATTTCATAAATTAAAAATAAAATAAAACAAGGAACTAGAACAAATAAATAAAAAAAAGGAGTGTAGATCAGGGAGAACCTTCCCCTGTCACAAGTAAATAAATCTAACCCAGAAATAAATAAGAAAGAAGTCGAGATGAACAGAATCTCCAGAGAGAACTGAATGAGAATAGAAAGGAATATATTTTTTTCTCAGTGGTACACAGTACCTTTACAAAAACTGACCATATATTAGGGCTAAAATCTTTATAGTTAAATGCAGAAAAGCAAAAATATGAAATGTATCCTTTTCAGATCATAATGCAATAAAATTACATTTAATAAAGGATCATGGAAACACAGCTTAAAGATCAGTTGTAGACTAAATAACTTAATCTTAAAGAATGAGTGGGTTAAACTACAAGTCACAGAAACAATAAGTAATTTTATTAAAGAGAATGATAACAATGAAACAACATACCCAAACCTATGGGATGCAGCAAAAGCAGTAATCAGAGGAAAAGCTATCTCTCTAAATGCTTACACTACTGTAAGAAATGATGAGCAGATCGCTTTTATTGTTTTCCTTTTTTTTTCTCTTTAGGAGGGGGGGAAGGCAGGGCAATTGGTGTCAAGTGACTTGCCCAAGGTCATACGGGTAAGTGTTAAGTGTCTGAGGCCAGTTTTGAACTCAGGTCCTTCTGACTCCAGGGCTGGTGCTCTATTCACTGTGCCACCTGAATGCCCCCAGAACAGGCTGGTTTTAGAAGAACATGGAAAGATGTGCATGAAACAATGAAGAGTGAAATGAACAGAATCAAGACAATATCGGAGACAGTAACAATATTGTTTGAAGAATAACTGAACAACTAAGCTATTCTAAGTATTATAAATATTCAAATCGGCCACAAAGAACCTGTGAAGGAAGATGCTATCTACCTCCAGAGGAAAAAAAAAACCCTGATAAATAGAAGTATGCTTAGTGTAGTTTTACATTTTGATTGATATATGTATGTATACATGTATATGTATATGTATGTGTGTGTATACACATATATGTATATGTATGTGCATGTATACACACACACACATAAATATAAAATATACACACATATAAGTGTCGAATGGTGGCTTCTAGTTTGGAGTAGGGAGGGAAGAAAGGAGATGACTTGGAACTTAAAATGTAACAAAAAAAATTAGATTAAAAAATAATTACATTAGGAAAATTTTTTAAACATAAGACTAGAAAGATCTTTTCATAATATGATTTTTCAGAAGTATATGTCTGAAACCATGAACTAATAGTGTTCACAGTAGGGAAACACAAAGCATTCCCACTAAAAACAGGTTTTAAACAGTGACATCTGTACTCTCTCTTCTTATTTAATATAGTTTAAAAAAGCTCAGTAATAGCAATAAAGCCTGAAAAGTTAAATAGCTCTATGGATAAACAATATCATTGTATACCTAGAAAACCCAAAACAGTCAACAAAAAATAGAGTTAATAAGTTACTTCAGTAAAGTAACAAGACATAACACAAAGTCATAAAAAGTCCTCTGAGTTTCCATGTACCACTACTAAGAATCAAGAGAAACTGATCTGAGGCAGCTGTTGGTACAGTGGATGGAACACTGGGCCTGGAGTGAGGAAGACCTGAGTTCAAATGTGGTCTTACACACTTGCTAGCAGTGTGACCCTGGGCAAGTTAGCCTGTTTGCCTCAGTTCCCTCATCTGTAAAATGGGGATAATAATAATTCCTGCCTCACAGGGTTGTTGGGAGGATCAAATGTGATAATATTTGGAAAAAGCACTTAGCCTAGTGCCTAGCACATAGTAGGCACTCTATGAATGCTTATTCCCTCACCGTGAAAGAGAAATATCAAACAATTGTGTGTTAACTTGTCAAGACATACAAGAGACATAGACAAAGACAACTTATGAATGATTTTGACAAAAAGAAAGAATCTAACAAATGGAGCGATGTCTCTTATTTGTAGTGAGGTTGGGCAAATGTAAAAAAGGCAATACTTTCTAAACTAACTTTCCTTTAATGCAGCAGTAGTATCCATCAACATATGAACAGATCATTTCACAGAATTAGATAAAGTCACAAGAAAATTAATATGGGAAAATATCGGACAGGAATATTAAGAACCAAGACAAAGAAGAACAGCCGAAGGAGCCTAGCTAGTGCAGGTAATTAGAAAACTGTCTGTGGCTGGAAAAAAGCCCGAGAAATCGATCGGCAGAACAGACTGGGGAATTCAGAGATAGAACCCAGGTAATAGAAAAGATTAGTGTTTGATAAGCCCACACTCGAAAACCAATGAAGAATGGAATCACTATTTAATTAGAGCTGCAGGAAAAAAACTTGAACTCCCTTCCCTCCCTCAAGGAAAAACTCCCAATGCCTTTAGATCCACGTTGCCAACCATACATCACACTCAATCTCATGGAATCAGCAATCTCAGCACATACAGATTTACATTTATACACATATATAATCATGAAAAACCAGGAAGAAAAAGGTGGGGAGCGGCGTCCTATTTATTTCTATTTTCTTTGGTCTTCTGTGTGTATTTCTATATGTACATGTTGCTTCCCCTCAGTAGAATATAAGTTCCTTCCAGCCAGGGATCATTTGGTAAGTGCCTAACACATAGTACACATAGTAGACACTTAACCAAATACCTGCTGAATCGCACAGAATTGATCAAACCGATGAAAGAGATCATTGGCTAGAGCAGCAGTTCTCAACCTGTGGGTTATATTCCATTTGTAACAATGAAAATACATCCTGCATGTCAGATAGATTCATAACAGTAGCAAAATTACAGTTATGAAGTAGCAGCGAAAATAACAACATGAGGATAACATAAAGGGTCGCAGCATTAGGAAGGTTGAGAACCACTGGGCTAGAGAATGACAGAACCAGTTGTGATCCCTCAATATGAAAGGATAATATCATGTGACAAAGAAATCTTAGCAGACTTGTATGAAATGAAGCAGAGAGAGCTGAGCAGAACAAGAAATGATGGCAGACAGTTGAGAAGGAAGCCTGTTCCCCACCACTGTGTGCTGAATGGTTTTGATTGACTATACTGGTTTGTTAAGGGAAGACTTGTATTTGGAGGGACACACAGGGATGGAGATGTGCTAATGGGGTAGTGAAGTATCCATTGCAAGTAAAGAGAATCAATAAAACATTTTAAAGTACAAAGAAAAATAAAGCTCAGAAGGGGACACAAACATGGCAGTTGTGTTACTATTGTGTTAAAACTAATACATACTCTAAAAGTGTAGCAGAAGTTCACAGACTTAGGTATGGTCCCCTATTTGTTTCCCATATACTTAAATGTTCATGCATTATTCATGATTATTGCTAAATTAATAATAAAAAGGAATCATTTTTAAAAAGAAATCACTTAAGACAAAATCATAGTTTTGATTATTTAGAGACTAAAAGGATTTCGCACAATAAAAATCAATCTCCTTAAAATTAAAAGCAAAGAAAAAAATTGGGAGAAATATTTGAAATAAATCTGATGGATACAGGTCTGCCATCCAGAATCTATATGGAACTGCTACATAATCTATAAGTTTAATAATCTATAGTCTCTAATGGAGCAATGATTAAAGGATGTAAACAGATAATTTGCAAAAGAAATATAAAATGCTAACAACTATAT
>CM053582.1:24607305-24637389 GCA_028627135.1 Pseudochirops cupreus
GGGGGGGGGGGAGGGAGTCCAGTGGTGCCATGGCTATCAGGAAACAATTCCTCTAACATGTTGGTAGGACCATAAACACGTGCCAACATTTTGGACAGTAATAAGGATTACTGAATACCTTTTAAGCTGGTGATTTAATTGCTAGAGCCTTATCCCCAAAACATCATAAAGAGGAAAAAAAGAATGGATTTTTTACAAAATTATTCACTGCTGCTATATCAGAGCAAAACTTTGGGAATACCCTCTATTTCCAACAATAAGAGAATGGCTGAATAAATTATGATCTATTACTGTAACAAAATATTATGATATAGAAACATAGCTACAACTACAGTGCTGCAGCTAGCAATTTGGACAGTTGAGACAAACAGCCTTAAAGAAGTATTCAAAGCAGATAAATTAAGCTGAGAATGAAGGGGAGGCAGACCTTGAGTTGCAAAGCACTGGGAGGGGCCAGAAACCCCTAAAACATCAGAGCTTCATCACTGGAAAATTGGTCACGAGGTAATGAACTATTTTTCCATGGTAGTAAGTCATAAAACTCTTTACGATCTGATCTGTATCAGGGGAGAGAGGCCCCATGCCAAGGAACCAGCTGTTCCTTGAAGTTGTGATGAAGTTCATCTGTTTGATTGTTATTTGTCAAAATCATAGTAAAAATATTTTAAAATAAAAATATTTCTAATCAACAAATGCAGGTGTCATCGACTCCTTGGGCTTACTGGTTGTAGCTTCTCAATCGATCTTAAAATTGGCTTGTCCTCGTTCTCTTGTGACTTTCTCTCCTTTTAATATAAGAACTACCCAAGTACGTTGTTGAGGAGAGACTGCCAATTCATCAAGGCCACTATTGCTGGAGAAAGGGAAAAAAAGGACAAGAAAAGCTACATTTGGAATATGTTAGTTCAAAACATAGTGGGGAGGGAAAGGTGGAATAGACTTAACCTGGAAGTTTCTTTTTTCTATCCACTGGCTCCAGTATTCTTTCATGAGTGCACCAATAGCCTTGTGTGTTTAGGGCTAAGTGTGGAGAGAGGTGGTGGTAGAAACAGCTCGATTCAATGTTTCTTGGTACAGAATTTAAGCAAGAGAATTTTTGGTGCTTACCTGCTAAGAAGCGGAGCTGATTCTTCACTCTTAACCCTTCATCACCAGAGCCTCGGCCACAGTCATCTTCATCATCACAGTCGCCGCTTTCAACATCTTCCTCACGATTCTTATCTGAGACCCGCCTCAATATTGCCATGCTTTTTAGGATCTGAAATAAAATTACATAGAAACATTGAATTTCAGAGCTGAAAGGCACCTCAGAGACTATATAATCTAACCAATGCTTGAGCAAGAAACCTCTTTTACACCCAGAGATCCCATTGCTAGACAGATACCCCAAGGAAGTAAAATAGGAAAAGAAAGACCCTCCTTTATATATAAAAATATCTACATTATCCCTTTTTATAGTACTAAAGAACTGAGAACAAAGTAGATGCCCAAAGGACTGGGAAATAGCTAAACAAATTTTTGTACATGAATGTAATGGAATATCACTCACTGAACTACAGAAATGACATATCTCAAGAATCTAGAGAAGCATTGGAAAACTTATATGAACCAATGCACCATGAAGTAAGCAGAACCAGGAAAACAATGGGAATAATGACTCTAACAATGTCAGCGCAAAGAGTAACAACAAAAAGCATAAAAAAAATCCAAACAACCAAGCTTGTAGAGGTTGGGAGTATTTGGACACAGGATACCGCATATAATGTTGGACTTAGTTGGTGTGGTAGTTCATTTTGCCAAACAATTTTTTTTCTCCTTTTTATATTAAGGGTTGGCTTGCTAGGAGAGGCAATGGATGAATTTATTGGGGAATGAAGATGATGGAAAACCCAAAGCTATCAATAATGTATATTTTAAGAAACTTCTATATAATGTAACTAAAACGATGTCATCCAGTTTTTGTTTGGGACAGTTCTGATTTCTGGGAAGTTTTTACATCAAATGCAGATTTACTTCTCTGTATCTTCCATCCACTGTCCCTACTTCTATCCTCTAAGAACAAGCATACCAAGTCTAATCTATCTTACACATGACAGCTCTTAAGTTACAGGAAGGCACTTATCATAGGATGATAGAGCCAGAGCTGGAAGAGATCTCAGAGGCCATTTAATCCAACCCTCTCATTTTGCAGTTGAGCAAATGGAGGTCTAGAGAGGTCAAGTGACTTGCCCCAGGTTACAAAGATAATCATGATCAGAGGTCAGATTGACACCCCCAAGTCATCTTTTCTCTAAGGCCAATCAGCTCCTTCAACAGATTCTTGTTGGTGTGTTGTCCTCTGATCATTCTTTTTGCCACCTTCTGAGAATTCTCTAGCTTGGCAGTATCTTTCCTAAGCCACGGTCCCTGAACAGAATACAATACTCTATATGTGGTCTGACCAGGGCAGAGGACAGTTGGATTATCCCTTCTCTCATATATTCGTTTTCATGTATATTCATATACACATGAAATAGTACAATTTCCAGTCTCTTCTTTGCTTTCCCTGCCCAAGTATCTTGTCCATGACACTATGCTCTCACACTGCTTGCTGAGTTAACAAATGAGCGCACTCAGAGACTGCATACTCATTTGAACATATGTAGACCATATTTCTGACCAGAACATTGAATATTTGCCTTAGCTTACTTGCAGTAATAGTACAGAGTGCCATTATGTCTTTAATTCTTGCACAGGGATGGCTCCTTCTCCATGGAAGGAGTCAAAACAGGAATCTTAGGTAAAGAGACTAATTTGGGAATGAATTCAATTCACTTCTGATTCAACTGGAAAAACAACGATTGTGCCAGGCTCTGTGCTAGATGCTAAGGCTCCAAAAACAAAGTAGTATTTGCCCTCAAAAAGCTTACATTTGACTTGAAGGAAACCACCTGTACATAGGGAAAGCAAGATGTATACAAAATAAACACAAAGTAATGGTGGACGGCAAGGAAAAAGCATTAATGACTGGGGAAATCAGGAAAGACTTCCTGTACCAGGTGATTCAAACAGAGCTTGAGATTCCAGGAGATAGAGTGGAAGGAAGGAGGACATTCCAGATGTGGGAAACAGTCTGTACAAAGGCACTGAAGTGGGAGATGGACTACCACACATAGGGAACAGTTTGGCTAGATGGCAGAATGTGTGAAATCATGAAAGAATTCCAAAAAGACAGCTGAAGCCTTCTGGTGGGGCCAGGCTAACACCTAGGGCTAACTTTGGACTGCTCTGCAGTCTTGACTTCCAGAGTGGGTTTTTTTGGAGGGGGGAAGGCAAGGCAATTGGGGTTAAGTGACTTGCCCAAGGTCACACAGCTAGTAAGTGTGCCAAGTGTCTGAGGCAGGATTTGAACTCAGGTCCTCCTGACTCCAGGGCCAGCGTTCTATTCACTGTGCCACCTAGCTGCCCCTCTGAGTAGTTTTAAGAAAGGTTTGCCAGATGGCCAAGTTCTTTACATTTCTAAGTGCCTTGCATTTCCTGCTATAGTGTGAAATGGATGAAGCTCAAGACACTGGGAGATGATCCACAGGGCCCTAGACCTGGGGATGGTTTGGGTTTTTTATAATGGAAACTGGAAGGGGGGCTATGTGATCCATGAGGGGTCCCCCAGAAGAATCTTACAATCAGGAAGTTTGAGGACCAACATCCTATGACCATTTTACTTCATCATTTTTCTCCCCTTAAAGGATGGCACTAAGGACATTCCTGTCAATAATGTTGAGGGGTCATCAGTCAGTCTACCAGCACCTCCTAACCATGCCTAGCACTGGAAGGCAGGTCACCAGTCCTTAAGGAGAAGCAGCTTGGTATACTGGAAAGAGTTTGAGGCTTAGGGGTTGGAAGACATGAGCTTAAGAAGGGGCCAAATCAAGCCTCTTCCCTTCGCGGACTCTCAGTTTCCTTATGTAGAAAATAAAGATATGAAAATCCCTCCAAACATATGGAATTTTTATTATAAAAGGGCTTTCTAAACCTTGAAAGAGTATAGAAGTGGAAAGTTATTATCACAATCTCACAGTCAGGCAGCAGGCTAGCCTTGGGATCAAGAAAACCTAGGTTCAAATCCTGCCTCCTGACACACACTAGCTACGTGATCCTGGGCAAATCATTGAACCTTGCACACTGAAGCTAGCATAGGGCCTGGCATAATCAGTGCTTGCCCAGTTGAATCAGAAGAGCACTGAATTCATTCCCAAATTAGTCTCTTTACCTAAGATTCCTGCTTCGACTCCTTCCATGGAAGAAGCCGCCATCCCTGTACAAGAATTAAAGACATGATGGCACTCTGTACCATTTCTGCCAGTCAGCTAAGGCAAATTCTCAATGTTCTGGTCAGAGATCTGGTCTACATATGTCCAAATGAACATGCAGTCTCTGAGTGTGAGTCTTAGACCACAACTTCCCCAACAGGGGATGAGGGAGTTACCACACTAGGACCAACCAATGGCGATACAATCACGAGTTACAGTTTATCCCACAATGTAATAATAACGATGAGAACAACAATAAGACCATTACAGTCCTAAAATACTTTTGAGTTTGCCAAGCACTTTGCAGATTGTTACCTCAGTTGAACGTCACAACAACCCTATGATACAGGCATTATTATTAGCCCCATTTTAAAGCTGAGGAAATGGTCTGAGAGAAATGAATTGAGATGCCTAGGGTCACGGTTAATTTTGCTCTTTTTTCTATGTCTTTCTGCCTCTCTAGTTGGGAGGCTAGGACACAGAATGATTCGATTAAATATATAAAAAATATAATATATAATAATAAATATAATAATTATATAATATGTAATATATATATTAGTCACCTACTGTGTACAGAGCATTGTATAATAGCAATCCGGGAAACAGAAGGATTATCTACAGCCTAGCCCCAGCCCCTAGGGAAATCCCAGCTTAGATGGCAGATAAGGTAGCAAGGCAGATAATTACAATACACCCATTCCAGCATTACATGTGTGATTCTAGGGAAGGTCCTAATAAACAACTCTTTATACCATTTCCCTGCACACAAGGCACTGGAGGAGACTGCTAGCCTATCTCCTCAAGCCCAATTTCTATTCCCTCTAATTCTTCTGTCTGCTAGATCACTTTCATATTACTCCCCTGCTTCCAAACTGCCAATGGCTCTTTATTCCTCCCAAGTCCTTTCCCTGGCTTTGGTCAGCCCTTCCAAACTTACTTCTCCCTGTCCCCCTCAGTATGCTTGCCACTCCAGCCAGTTGGTCTGTTCATTGAACTTCCCATACTCCTTCCATCATCTGGGACTTGGTTCCCATTGTCCACCCTATCTGGAATGACCAGACCCTCTGTCTGCAGCCTACTCAGACTTCAAGATCAAGCCTTTTCTTAGCCACGAGTGAGGACCTAGTGGGGGAGAGAACTAGATTGGGAGTCACAGGGCCTGGATTTGAGTACGTATTCTGCTGATTTCTATTCGGCACTTAGGCAAGTATCTTCCCCTCTCTTCTTGACCTTAGTTTCCTCATAGGTAACATTACAGGGGGATGGAAAGGACAATTTCTAAGGGCCCTTCTAATACTAAAGCTAAGATCCATTAGTGGTAGGGGTTTTTTGGGGGGGGAATTGAGGGGTTGTTTTGATTTTGCTCTTCAGCTGCCTTCTTAAATTAAAATCTCTTGCTTAAAAAATAATGAAGATAAAACAAGATAAACAATCAAACAGATTTGCAAACATGTTTTAAGGATTTAGTTTGAGCCCATCTAGCTCAGCTATGGCTTGGCTTTTTTTTTTTAAACTATGTGGAATTTAGGTTCATTTCAAAGCCATTAAGCTGGGCTTACAACACTGTTTTGGAAATGTTTGGACGCTCAGGTTTATGCAACCTCCAAGGAGCGTTTGCAGGGCCTAGCTTTCCATGTCCATGGCAATGTAAACACATACTTCACTGTTTGTATCGAAGCCGTGCAGCCTAATGGAAAACAAATGTTTTGACTTGACTTCATTCAACCTAGCTTTTCACGCCACAATCGCTTACAGGGTGTATGAATCAGCAAGGGCTTCCACACAAAGGACCTGTCTCTGGGGACTGTCCCTCCTGATCCAAAGCACCCAAATGGAAGCAGGGTGAGCTGTTCTAGTTCAATGGAGCTTTCATGGCAAAGGGGTAAAAAGACAATGTTGGCATCCCTCATACTTCAGAGAGGAACAGTCACAGGGAAATGAGCCCAGCTGAGTAGAAGCCCAGAATGTTCTGTCAGAGCTAGACTAGGCCTCAGAGATGGACTGTCAAGATGGAGAGTCTCATAATACAGAGGAGGAGTCACTTTCTTGGACGGGAAGAAGAGTCTTCCTCAAGGTTGCACTGTGAGTTAGAGAAAAGGCAAATTCCCCTCAGGGCATCAAAGAATATCAGAAAGGGAAGGGATCTTCCGTGGCCTTCTAGTCCAATCCATACTTCAGGAGGGATCTCCTCTAGATCATCCCAACAATGGCCATCTGGTTTTTGCTGCCCATCTTTCAGTGAAGGGCAGATAATTAACACCATTCTACTTTTAAATCCCTTTCATTTCAATTCTTGGGGGTCCGTACCAGCATTTCATTGGTATGGAAGAACTAACTCCCAGTGTGGAAATTCCCTCCACCAATATAGATCAGCAGCTCAAATGCAGACTGTAGTCTTAGAGGATAGCTTGAGGGTATGATGAGGTTACACTACCTCCCCATGATCCCATAGTCAGAGTGTACTGGGGACAAGAATCAAGCTCAGGTATTCCTCACTCCAAGGCTGCCCTCTTACTCACCGTGCTGATTATCAGGATGTTTTTCCCTACATGCGGCTGAGTTGTGTCTGTTTCCAATGTCCATTCTTTGCTCTCGGTTCTTCCCTTTGGAGCTAAATTGAACGAATCTAATCCCTCTTCCATGTACCAGCCCTTCAAATACTTGAAGACAACTATTGTACTTCTGCTCCCCCCACTTCTCACACACAATCATGTCGTAAGATCCTATATATATCTTTTCTTTCTCAGTTCTTTTCATTGAGCCTTATAGGACCTGGTCTCCAGTCCCTTCCTTATTCTAGCCACTCTCCTCTGGATGCTTTCCAGTTTTTCAATGTTCTTCCCAGAATGGGGTTGGGGGAGGGGGGAACAAGCTAAGCACCAGGGCCAAGTACAGACTAGCAATAACTTGCCTCATTCTGGACACTGATTCAACTCCCAAGGCATTTAGTAAATACTTTGCATGTTTCAAAGCACTGCGCTAGACACTGGGGATATTGAGACAAAAACCTGAAACAGCCTCTGACCTCAAGCAACTTCCATTGTCCTGGGGCTGCAACAAGGAAGCAGGTTAGTTAAGAAAAGATCAGGAGCAAGAAATGCAAATCAGAACAACTTTGAGGTACCACATCTCAGCAGTCAGATTGGCTAAGATCACAAAACAGGAAAATGACAAATGCTGGAGAGGATGTGGAAAAGTTGGAACACTAATGCATTGTTGGTGGAGTTGTGAACTAATTCAACCATTCTAGAGAGCAGTCTGGAACTATGCCGAAAGGGCTATAAATAATTGCATTCCCTCTGACCCAGTAATATCACTTCTGGGGTTGTATCCCAAAGAGATCATAGAAGTGGGAAAAGGACCCATATGTACAAAAATATTTATTGCAGCTCTCTTTGTGGTGGCAAAAAACTGGAAATTAAGGGGATGCCCATCCATTGGGGAATGGCTGAACAAGTTGTGGTATATGAATGTAATGGAATACTATTGTACTATAAGAAATGGGGAGGAGATGGACTTCATAATTACCTGGAGAGACTTATACAAATTGATGCTGAGTGAGAAGAGCAGAACCAGGAGAAATTTGTACACAATCACAGACACATCGTATGTGTGACGACCAACTTTGAAGAACTGGACTCTTCTCAGCAATGCACAGCTATGAGACAATTTTACAAGTCTCAAGATGGAAGGAGATATCTACATTCAGAGAAAGATCTAGAAAGACCAGGGTTTAAATGGAGACTGAAGCAACCTACATGCTATCACTCTTTTCCATGTTTGGTTTTATTTCTTTTTTCCCATTGTTCACTCCATTGGTTACAACCCTTCTATGCAACCAGACTATTGTCCAATGTGAAAGTATTTGCAGATTCTATACTTGACTGCAGGCCGCCATCGGCTGGGGGAGAGAGGGAGGGGAGAAAACTTGAAACTCAAAGGACTCTGGAACTGAATCTTGTAAACTAAAAGTAAATAAACAAATAAATTTAAGTTAAAAAAAAAAGAAAAATGATATAAGTACAAAAAAAGAGCAGGAGAAGGAAAACAAAGGATTCTGAGAGACTTCCTGTAGGAGATGGCCCATGAACTGATCACTAATGTAAGCAGAGGTAAGGAAGAGGAATGTTCTAGGCATGGGCAATGGGAATTAGCAAGTAGGCCAATTTGACTAGACTGTAAACAAATATACATATATATGGAAGGTGAGGCTGGAGCCAGATTCTGAGGGACTTCAAATGCCAAACCGAGGTAGCTGGGAGCTACTGAAGGTTCTTGGTTGACTGGACCTAAGCTTTAGGAAGATTGCCTTGGCAGCTGTGTGGAGGATAGATTGGAGAGTCTAGAAGCAGGGAGACCAGTTAAGGAGACTATCGCAGTAGTCCAGGGGAGACATAGGTCTCTCTTAACACAGCCTGAGGTAAGCTCAGCTGCCAGGCCACACACTTGGGCTAGGAAACTGTAGGAAGCACATGTGTATGTGTGTGTCTGAGGAAATCATCCTTGCTAGTTAAAAAAGGAAGATGGCCTGCCCCCACAAAGGCATCTGCAGAGGTGTTTACTTATTTTGAGGAAGGGGCCTGGAAAGTGGCTACATCTCCACATGGTGACAGCGAGAAGGCTGCCTACACCCAGCCATGTTCCCATCTGGCTCCACCTTCAGCCTTTGATTCACAACATACCCAAATTCTGTTCCCCTTCCTACTTCCCTGACTTATACTTGATACCTCTTAATATGGAGTTGAAACATATGCAAAGAACTGTCTGTAAATAAATATCTCTCCCATAAAATACAAAGGGACGTGAGGGAAGGAAACTTAGAATGAGAGAGATGAAAATCACTTTTCTTAGCTTTCCACTTGATCAATTACCTTGGATGACTTTTGCTCAATTCACCAAATTCAATCAGTATTAAGGGCCTATCATGTTTAACACCCTGTACAAGGTGCTAAAGATAGAAAATTGGGGGAAAGGCACACAAATAACTTCAATGGAAGGCAGAATGAAATAAATGCAAAAGAGAAATCCAGGTAAAACATGATGAGAAATTGGAAGAGGAAGAGATCGCTTTCAGGGGGGCAGAAGTGGCATTTGTCAGAAAAAGCCAACCTGAGCTGGGCCTTGAAAGGAGGTAGTTCTGTCAACAGATGAACCCTGGGGCGGGTGTAGCTCACTCTAAGTATAAGAAATGGTGTCAACAAAAAGAGGGAAGGAGCAGAGTGAGAAAAAGGGGCAGAGTGGTCCTATCGGCTCTTACTATGTGAAGGGGATAAGTATGATATAAGACTGGACAGCTAGGTTGGCTCCAGATTGTAGAGAGCCTTGAATGCTAGAGTCAGGAGTTTATACTTTAGGCAAGAGAGTCACTGAAGGTTTGGCTCAACGACCAGAGTGGAGCACTGGGAAGATGATTCAGGTAGAGCATAGAAGATGGATCATCAAGGGGAAAGGCTGGCAGCAGGAAAACCAGTTAGGATATTATTGCAATAGTCTAGGTGAAAAGGGATAAAGTAGGATGGTACCTCCAGTGGTACAAATGATGACCACTGGCCCTAGTGCCTTTGCATCTTGTGTAACTCCTGTCCATGACCTCGTGTCCCATCCCACTTCAGCATCATCTTTGGCTCCTCACTCTCCAGCATCTTGCATTCCATACCAATCCTTGAATCTCTCTTGCCCTCCATACAGCCACTACCTTAGTTTGTACCTTCATTACTTCTTTCCTGGATTATTACAAAAGCTTTCTAATTGGTTTCTCAGCCTCAAAGTCTCTCCACTTTCCAATCTATACTTCACACAACTGCCAAAGTGATTTTCCTCAAGTACAGCTCTGATGATGACACTCCTCTGAGCAATAAACCACAGTGGCTCCTTAGTACTTTTAGACTCAAACAGAGATTTCTCTTTGGGGAATTTAGAGTTCTTTACAAGCTTGTTCCCAACTATCTTTCCAGCCTCAATGGACATCACTCCCCTTGGTCCTTACAGAAGATTCCATCTCACCTCTATACGCCTTTGTATCGACTGGACCTCAGAATTGGAATGTACATACTTCTTCCTCACTTCTACCTCACTGAATTCTCAGCAGCTAACACCATTGCCCTGCTCCAATTATTTTGTATTTCTAAATATATAATCTTGGCTGCCCTGGCTAGATTGTAAGCTCCTTGATGGTAGGAATCACTTCATTTCTATCTTTGCATTGCCAGCACCTAGTACAGCATTTTGCCTGTAGGAAGTGCTGGCTGCCAATCTTTTACAGAAGTGCTAGGGTCCATCCATGTGATGTCTCACCTTCCATCACACAGGTATCCATGTAGCATGCAGGTGGCTCTTCCGTTATCCCTTGCTTTTCCTCTATGACTGGTCTATCTCCTTTCCCAGTCACCCCTCACTTTGATGACACATTTTATTTATTACAAGCAATTGGTTGTTGCTGATGTGCTGTAGCCTAGTTAATTATGCCCACCATGTGCCTTTCTATTACCCTTTGGGTGACCCACAATTTTGAGTTTTCAGACAATGTGGCACCCCATGATTTCCAGGTATCATGGGAAGAATACTGGTGTTACAAAAATGAGCATTTATTTCAGGGAAAAGGCCAAGGTCATTGAAAGCATTACATTTCCCAAATGGAATCCTGCCCACTCTCTCCTAGTCAATTCTGGGATCAGCAGTGTCTGTCATATAAGCACATGGGCTGGTTTTTTTTGAGGCTGTCCATCCAACTGCATATCATTATATTGCGGACAATAGACATTCTTCCTGTGTGGATAGTTAGTCCAAAATCTTCTGAGTGATTATGGATTTCATTTGGGAGGCTCTGCAGCATTCCAGGAATTGATGCAATCAGCACAGTGTTATCCGCCAACAGGAGCATCTGGAGGCCTTCGCCATCTATAAGGAATGTCTCTTCCATTTGGACCTTGGACTGGAAAATGCTCCATGATAGTGTCAAAAGCCTTTGGTGACTATACATCTCCCTGTCTTATGTTTCCTTTAAAAATCAAACCTTAAGTCTGCTATTCCTTTTGAGGAATTGTGTATGCCTTTAAAGTATGCATGGGAAACACCTCAGGCTAAGGAGCCTTTAAGGCAGTATTTTACTCTACCAAATTAATGCTTTTAAAAATATAATCAATAAACAGACATGGTGGAATCTAGTTTTCTCTCTACCTTTTAGTAGATGTGTGACTGTCAAATGCGATTTGTAAAAGCATACCTGTCCCCATATCATATTTTCATTAAGAATACTTTTAACAAGTATATACATTATTCTCAAAGATCTTATAGAGCTAAAGCAAGCACAGGAATTGATAGTTATTAAAAGCTTTTCAATCATCTTTTTGGATCCCTTCCAAATTCCCACTCTCACAGAAGAGTCTTATATCCAGAAACAAAGCAATTTCTCCACCTTCAGAGGTGAAAAGATACCCCTGAGGAATCATGAATGATTCTCTAAGGCCATTGTTTTAAGCTCTATCTTGTGTTTATTTCCCCATCCCAAGATGATCAGTTGGGAATCATTTTAGTCAGCTTTATGTAGTTTTTAGAAAGGGGTATCCACTGAGGTGGTAGAGAAAGAACAGAAGGTACAAAACATCTCCCTCCCCCAGAGGTCTTGGCATACTCTCCCACAAGTACACACAGAGTCCCAGGGAGAGTAGATTCCAGCCTAAGGAACACAAGTGGCAAAGGAGGTAAGTGAAAGCTTCTGGTTGTTAGTGGCTCTTTTCTCCCACTCATATGGTACTCAGTAAGTCCTTGTTTGGCATGTTAGTCTCTTTACTGGGCTCCTTTTCAAGCCATGAATCCACAGATAGTCTGTTCTTAGCTGCTAATACATACACAGACATCAGAGGATCTAGGGATCCCTCTAGGACATCAGTAGGCAGATGGCAAGTTCGACATCTTCTAGAACAGGTTAAGGTGTTGGCCTTAAGGTCACAGGTTCCCTACCTCTGACTGTTAGAAACTGGCAAGACCATTTCTGGGAAAGGGGCAAGGAGGGAAAGAGACTTGGCCAAGGCTAAAGCCAGGCCTAACTAGCTGGATAATTTATAGAGGACCTTTGGGGCATGGCCAAGTTTCCTCAGCCTATCCAAACGTGATTCTAGTACAATGTTATTCCAGTTTGATGGACTTTTCATGGTTAGTGAGTGAGTGATTGAGACATGTTGTCACTGAGGTAACTGAGCTAAGATGGGGAGGGATGGTTTCAACCTCACCCTTACCCAACAGCTTGGATTGTTGATAGTTGTTCAATATCATTTGCTCTTTGAGACCTTGACAATCATTCCTTCGGTGCCATCAAAACAGTGTTTTCTCCAACATGGATATTCTCTCTGTATATCTCACATCCTATATGTGGTAGATAGAGCGCTGAACTTGGAGTCAGTAAAACCAGAATTTCAAGTCTGATATAGATATTTATTCTGTGTGTGTGACCCTGGGCAAGTCATTTCTCTTCTCCCATTTTAGGTTTCCTCATCTATAAAATGGAGATAATACTTGCACTTACTTTACAGGATTGTGGTGAGGTCCAAATGACATAACACAGACAATTGTTTTGGAAATCTCAAAGTACCATATAAATGTTGTCGTTATTGGTATTATTATTACTTGGTCCAAAGTCCACTTGGTTTTGTTTTCTTTGTTTTTTTGAATGTCTTTTGTACTTCTTCATGCAGCCTATTGAGGATTGTGATCTTAGAGTAGCTAATATCACAATCCTTAATATGTTGTGCAACTGTTTGGTAGCTCCACTGTCAATGATCAAGAAAATCGTTTGCTGTACAATTCTCAAGAAATATTTTCAACTTTTTATCTATTTATTGTCATCCTTCTAGTCTTATTCTTAAAAGCAGTTTGGACTATTGGGCTCAATTGGCTCTCACATCAAGCTTTCTATAAACATGTTTTTGTCTCCACTCATTCATTCTATTTTGTAATATGGTATTTGTTCAAAATTTTCTATCATCCTCTCCTGAAAATGAATTTTTATTCTAATACAGTATTGCCCTCAGCTGCCTTATCTTTCCACTTGACAAAGAAATCAAGTATGCGCTGGCTGAGAGTTTTTAGGCTCTACCAGTTTCCTTCTAGTGAATATTTCACATCAGCTCGATCTTCCAGAGGTAATGGCAATAGTACAGATCGATGTCTGTTCCTTTATCCATTCTTTGCATTGTAATTTGCTCAGTTAAGTAGATTAGGTTGGAAATATTTTAGTTTTATGTCATTTGACTCAGATCTTTGTTTTCACAAGTCAAGTATAGCTATCTACAGACAGGATTCAGAAATCAGTTTCACATCAGTAACTAGTCTTTTCTGGCTTATTAACATATGGTCAATCTAATTTTTGTGATGTTATTTCATCTTCATCATGCCTAGCACCTTCAGAATCTCTTCTTGACGAAAATAATCTCTCTCTCTCTGTATATACACACACGTTCTTCCCTATGCCTACAGTTGTACTGAAGTCAGTGAATTAACATGTATATGTTAATTTCATTGGGAACATTTTATTGGGTTCTCCATACATTTTCCCTATCTCTTTGTCTTCTGCAAAAAGATATTCATCCCCTTGGACCCAGCAATACCACTTCTAGGGCTATATCCTAAAGAAATCATACAAGTGGGAGAAGGACCCTTATGTACAAAAATATTTATAGCAATTTTTTTGTGGAGGTAAAGAATTGGAAATGAAGGGGATGCCCATCAATTGGGGAATGACTAAACAAGTTGTGGTATATGAATGTAATGTAATACTATTGTGCTATAAGAAATCAGGAACAGACAGACTTCATAATAACCTAGAGAGACTTATATAAACTGATGCTGAGGGAGGAGAGCAGAACCAGGAGAACTTTGTACACAATTACAGACACATCATATCTGTGATGACTAACTTTGATAGACTGGGCTCCTCTCAGCAATGCAAGGCTATAAGACAACTCCAAAAGATTCATGATGGACAGGGCTATCCACATCCAGAAAAAGAACTATAGAGTCTGAATGCAGATTGAAGCAAACTACTGGCTCTCTCTCTTTTTTGTTTTGTTTTGTTCCTTCTTTCTCATTGCTCACTCTATTCATTATAATTCTTCTCTACAATTTGACTAATGTTCAATGTGAAGGTATTAGTAAAACCTATATCAGATTGCATGCCAACATGGGGGGAAGGAGGAGAAAATTTGGGATTGTGGAAGGGATTGTGGAACTGAATGTTGTAAACTAAAAGTAAATAAATAAATTTAATTAAAAAATAGAACAAAAAAACCCTACCCGTTGTCCCTGGACTTACAAGAGAATTCTATCAAATCTTTAAAAAACAATTCTCACGCTATACAAATTATTCTCCAAATTTGAAAAATACTCTGCCAAACTCCTTTTAGGTGACAAATAGAGTTCTAATATCTAAGCCAGGGAAAGAGAGAGCAAAGAAAGAACTATATAGTGGAATATAATTAATGAATACCAATTCTCAAATGTTAAATAAAACCCTGGCAAAATGACTACAGAAATCTACCCAAAAAATAATTCACTATGCCCAAGTTGGATTTATACTAGGCTTGTAAGGATGGTCAACATCAGGAAAACAATTAGCAGATTTGAACTCAGTTCCTCCTGACTCCAGAGCCGGTGCCCTATTCACTCTATTCACCTTGCTGCCTCTTCTTCCTTTCTAAAAGCAACCAATCAACAAACATTTATTGAGTGCCTACTATGTACTTGAAACTTTTCTCAGCCTTGGTGATTGAGTTTGATGATCTCTAAAAACCAACTCGAATGACTCTGACATTCTAGGATTTTGAGTTTCACAGTCTATAAAATGGACATAGCAATACTATTTGCACTCTTGTGCAGCCTAGGGGATGATTATGCTTCTGAAGGATTTTTTTACGATTAGGTAAGGAGTCTGGACTCTGGAGATGGAATTCTGGGGTAAAGTATGTATGAATACTACTATTTTTCTTAAACTAAAGTTTGCACCAACTTGATGGGAGCATCTCCTCTTGTCTGGATGTACCAATCTAATTCATTCCAAACAGACAGCTTGTGGTTACGCTTTTGGGAAACAAAGATTCCTGTCTCTAAAAATAATCTCTAAATCTATGAATCACAGAAACCATGTCATCAAGGGAGGCAATTGTGGTCTAGTGGGAAGAGTGCAAGGCTTGGCATCAGAAGGCCTGCTCTTCAACTCTCAGATTGGCTCCTTATTAAACAGCTGGGAGCACTTCTTTGGGCCCCACATTCTCCAGATGTCAAGTAGGGAGAGCAAAATTGTCCCTACCTCCCTCAAAGGGGATGTTGTGAGTCTTGATGGGCAGCATGTATATAAAGTATTTTGAAAACCTTACAACTATATCAGCTATCATTATCATTGCCACACTCCATCTCTTGGCTCCAGGCATTCTCTTTGGCTGTCCTCCTCTACTTCAACTACTGACCTCCCTGGTTACCTTTAAGTCCCAACTAAAATCCCACTATCTACCAAAAGCCTTCCTCAAGCTCTCTTCATTCTAGTGTTTTCCTGCTTTTAATGATTTCTTACTTATCCTGTATATAGCTTGCCTTGAATATATTTGCATATTGTCTCCTTCATTAGACTATAAGCTCCTTGAGGGCAGAGATGGTCTTTTGCCTCTTTTTCTATCCCTAGCACTTAGCACAGTGCCTTGCACACAGTGCTTGCTCAATCAATGTTGATTAAATTCAACAGAATCACCATGACTAGACTGAAAGAGTCAATGTCAGGAGTTACCATCTTCCAGAGAAACTTTGGAGAAAGTAAAAAGAACATGGGACCTGGACCCAGGGAAGTGAAGTTCAAGTCTGAGTTCCTCCTCTGTCAAAGGATAGGGCTCCACTGTATTTAAGGCCCCTTTCAAGTGGAAGACATGTGATCACATGACTGGAGCTCAAGTCCCAGGTCTGGCACCAAGTGACTACGTAACTCCAGATGACTCACTTCCTTTCTCTAGGTCTTGGGCTCCTTTGCCATCTATAAAATGAGAGGGTTGGACCAGATTACCTCTCACAATCTTTTCCACCTCTTCATCCCCTAAAGCTAATTCTGAGTTTCTAAGGGTCAGCAAAGTGCTTATAGCCTTCCTGACAAAGCCCCCTTCTGGCACACAACCAGATTCAGAGCTTTAAATAGGATTTAAGAGAGAAGAGTTGCCATTGGTTCTGTACCATTCAGAGATGACGACTTCTTAAATATAGGGATAGGGAGCAAGATTGGCCCTGAGATCTTCCGGATATAGGGAACTCTCGGATGAGAAAACTTCCTCTTCCAGTGTAGGGCAGCACCTCCTCCCACCTCACCTGCAACTTCTGGTTTTTGAGAGTTGCCTAAGGCACTGAGAAGTGATGGCCAACCAGGATGTGTTGGATGAAGAACTCCAACTCAGACCTCGTGGCTCCAAGGCCAACTCTCTCTCCACTGTGTCCAAGCTGCTTCTCTTCTTAACTATGATACAGATAATAAAGGATCAAGTAAGTAACTCAATGCAATAACGGTAAATGACCTGGTGCCTCCAGAAGCAATACGAGAGCTGGGATGTGCTAAGAAACTAAGCTAGTGAACTGGAAGGTTCTAGTCATGGACACCCCTGATCTCCAGGTTTACGGAGTTATAAAAAGTCACATTTCAATAGCAGTTTAAGGTATGTAAGACACTTTCCTCACAAACAGCCCTATAAGGACGCAGGACTAACAGCTTGCTCAGATATAAAGGTTTGCAAAGTACTTTCCTCTCAACTACCTTATAACACAAACAGTACAAGAATTATTAGCAGCATTTTACAGGTGAGGAAACTGAGGCTCAAAGAAATCAAGTTACTTGTTTGAGCGTATATATCAAGTGAGTGGCAAAACTAAGACAAGAAGGCAGGCCTTTTGAACTTCATAGAATGTAAGCACCTTGAGGGCAGGGGCTGATTCATTCTTATTTTTGTATCTTTACTACCTACCATAGTCTCTAGCATATAGGATCAGAGATTTTGAGCTGGAATGGATCTCAGAGGCCATGTAGTCCAATCTCTTCATTTTGTAGGAGAGGGAAGTGAAGACCAGGGAAGGGAACAGATTTCCCTGAGGTCACACAGAAAATATGTTGCCTAGACAGAATTTGAACTCCAGGTCTCTGACTCCAAATCCAGTGAACTTTTTACTGCCTTCACAGTACTTGGTCACCCATATAATGCTAGCTGTTATTATTATTAGAAGTTTCACAAATGCTTATTGGATGGACTTGGGAATCCAAGAATTGTGCTCTATCTACTACACTGGATTTCAGAGCTAGAGAGGGCCTTAGGGATCATATGGTCTCAAAGCTACAACTGGAAAGAAGTAACCAGGGCTTTGCCTCAGGTCACCCAAATTTAGACAGCATTGGCAACACATATATTTTTTTAGCATCTGTGCCTCCAGAATAATTAAACAAAATAGGAATTTAGCAGATGCCTCACTTGTCCCATCCCTTCCTTTACCCAAGGGCTCTAACCCAGGTGAGGGCCTGGCCCATCTGATCCCCATTCTACTCCCTGAACGCTGCCAGCCTCCCCAGTAGTCACCTCCTAGTGTCCAGAGTCCTTTCCACAAACCTTCCCAATGGAATTCATAAAAAAAAAATGTTGATCTAAGGTTGTATTTTGTGAAGCTCTTGCGTCAGGTGCCAAATAAATAATGATTATTTTGTAAGTTCTACTGCATTCATTTCACAGAGGAGAAAAGAGAGATTCAAGAGGGGAAGTAACTTCCCTAAAGGCACACAGAGAGTAAATGGAAAAGCTCAGACTATATCCCAGGTCTTGCGAGTCTTTTCAGTGAACTGAATCTATGTGGTACCCACTAATGGTTGGTGTCTCCCAAGGTTCTGTCCTGGGTGCTCTTCTCCTTTCCTTTTATATAATCTTTCTTGATGATCTCATTAACTCCAGTGGGTTCAATGATCATCTCTAGGTAGATGATTCCCAGATTTATATAGCCTACCCTGATCCTTCTCTTGAGTTGTACATCAACAACTGCCTGGTGGACATTTTGAACTGGATGTCCTATAGGCATCTCAAATTCTGAAATAAAACTCAGCATCCCTCCCCCCCCCCCCCCCACAAAAAAACCCAACAACAACAATCCTCTACTCTTCTGAACTTGAAATGACAGGACTTGACACCAGATTGGATCTTAAGAACACAGAATACTAGAATTTAGAAGTGAAAAGGACATTATGTGTCAGGTTAGGGAGAAGGAAAAATCAGATGATTAAAATGACAAGCTAGTCTAGATGAGTAAAAGAAAGGTGGTATTATTAATAGAAATAAAGAAATTAGAAGGAGTCCTAATTTAGGGAGAGAACATGAGTTCAGTTTCATACAAGATGAGTTTGTGGTGTTGGGGGACACTTAGGTGGTGGTACTGAACTGTAAACATAAAGCTGGAATGCTTGAGACAGATGGGGGGTGGAGATCAAGATTGGAGAATTACAGGATGATAGCTTGACATCTGGAAATGACCTTAAAAGTCAGCAAGTCGAATCCCCTCATTTTATCCATGAGGAGACTAAGGCCAGAGTGGTAAAATGATTTGTCCAGGGTCTTTCTCAGGCAGGATTCAAAGCCACCTCTTCCTGACTCCAAGTCCAACATTATCTTCAATACACTGTGCTGTTTTGGTTCTATCAGCTGAAGTCATAGGAGATCACCAAGGGAAAAAATATAAAGAGGTGAGGTCCCTGGAAAAAAATCTTGGGGTATACTCATATTCAAGGCTTAGCAGGAAGATGAAGAGTCACCAAAGAGAGAGAGGAGAATGACTTGACCAAAGTCACATAGCAAGTAAGGGGCAGATTTGGGATCCAGGTTTTCCACAGCTCCAAGACCTCTGCTATTCCTTCCCCTACACCAAAGTGCAGAGCTAGAAATCCCCTTAGGGAACAGATGAAGAACCACACAATTTACTGAGAAGGAAAGTGATACCTTAGAGGAAATAGGTCAGTGGCAAAAAAAAAGCTAAAGAAGAGGCCACACCAGTGTAGGCTGAGAAGATGATAGTGTGAGGGGGTGGCGGAGTAAAAGAAAACTTCCTTTCGAAGGAGCAGGCTTGTAGGCTTAGAGGAAGAGGCAAAGGAGGAGAGATTATAAACGCATTCCTTGAAAGAGAGGGGATGATTGAAGGAATAATGTCAAGGAAAAGACAGAAGAGTATCAATGGAGGGGTTAGCTTTGGCTTGGGTCAGCTCTTCCTCTATGAATCTAATGAAGGTGAGAATGAGTAAGGACAAAGAAATGATGAGAGCTGAGGGAGTTAATATAGAATGGCCTCAGTCGTCTTAGTAAAGTTGTCAATAGCTGGGCAGCATGATGGATAGGGAACCGAGCCTACAGTCAGGTAGACCTGAGTTCCAATGCAGCCTCGGACAATGAATAACTGTGTGACCTTGGGCAAGTCAGCTAACTACTGTCTGTTTCCTCAACTGTAAAATGAAGATAATACTAGCACTTGCCTCAGAGGGTTGTTGTGCGGAACAAATGAGAGCATATTGAGAAAGCACTTAACACAGTGCCCAGCACATAGTACGTACTTTCTAGATGCTAGCCATTATTATGAGGTGAGGTCATTTGCTAGGAGTGAGGACGGAGACTTGGAAACAGTCCTCGGGGAGAGAGAAATGAAAGGGTGAGCAAGCAGAAGCGAGGGCCCCATTAAAGTGGGATAGTGGGCATTTGCTGTGGACCCCGGGAGCAGTTTCAGGATTTCCTCTGGGCAGTGTATGGCTGATTAAATGGAGGAGGCAGATGGTTAGAATCCCTGGGGGCTGCAGAACAGTGATAATGTGAGAAGGGCAGAAAGTCCAGAGGAGAAGAGATTCAAAGGTGGAGAAAAGGGAAATTAGAAGAGGAGCCAAGCAGATAGATAAGGAAGGCAAAGCCTCAGAACAGAGAGCAATGGAGGGATTTAAAGTCCTGCCAAGGTGAAGGAAAACTACAAGAGGGGGAGCATGGGAGATTTTAGTCTTGGAGAGCACAGGGTCTCTTCCATACCAGGATGAGTAGGACTTGTGTGGCAGAGTTTGTATCCTGGGACAGGGATGGACACACCCCCACACCCACACCCACCACTCCTATCTTGTGTAGGGAGACTGGATTGGTAAGAACTTTGCCAGAGGAACCCAAGTTTGGCAGGTCCTATCAAGCTGGGTTGGGCATGGCCAGAGATGGTCTTCTGTCCACGTAAGTGAGGAGGCTAATGATGTGGTTATGGCCATGCCTCCTCATAACTCCTGACTACTAGAGTACAGATAGGTTTCCATATACATTGGGAGGAGAACATCAATGGAGATGAAATCCAGTCTTTCCCAGTCTAAAGCAGGAAGAAGTAAAGGTGTGAGCCTTCATGTCCAAAAGGAAGAATCACCTAGAATCAAGGAGCAGGAATTGGACATCTAGACCAGCTAGTGAGTCTATAGTTCAACCTCCTTGTTTTATAGATGAGGAAACTAAGACCCCTGGGAAGAGAAGGGAACTCATAGAATGAGGTCATAGAAAGCTGTGTCTAAGGAACTTTAAAGGTCATGTGGTCCAATGGTGTTGAACTTTAATAGAAAAGGGGCGGCTGAACCACACATAAAGATCCCTGCAGCCACATGGTATAAGGATCCCTGTGGACTCTATATTGTCTCAGAAAATTACATATTAACGTTGTTACATATGTTCTCTTGTATTTACATTTATTTGGTTAAATATTTCCCCATTACATTTTCATCTGGTGGCAGTGAGAATATGGTGGGCCTCTGGGAGTCTGTTTGACACCTCTCATCTAGTCTACCCTTCCCATCTTCCAATCAAGGGAACTAGCGCCCAGAGAGAGGAAGTAACTTAGCCAAGGTCACACAGCTAACAAGTCCCGAAGCTGTTAATTGAACCTGAGTCTAGTGACCCAATGCTCTTCCCCATGCTAATACACTCAAGAGGTGGGGAACACTGACCTTTTTGCTAAAATCTGTAAGATCATGGAGTTAAACCCCTTAATTTGCCACTCCTTCATATTGAACCCCTCCCAGCCACAAGCAGTTAACCCTCACAAAACCCACTTTGGGTGTTCCCCACCCACTGCACCTGTGCGGAGTAAATGATTGGGTCAATTCTATAAGAGAAAGGGTACATTCCTAAGTTCCGGTGGCTTTTACCCAAGTCACAATTCCAACTCCCTTGCTCCAGCTTTCATTTGGTGGCATGAGGATAATTGATACATCCTGAAATAGCAACTATATTTAAGTGCTACCCTGGCATTTCAGCCGTTAACATCGTGTGTTTGCATGTTTTCTGCACGAGGCAGGAAAACGTACAGTGTAATGATGGGGAAAGAAGTGTGCAGGCATTCAGGCAGTGCTGACCCTGGCTCAGCATGGAAGCTTCCAGCCTGCCCTTCACCGTCTGGGGCCAAACTGGGCCCATACAAACAAGCCACTGGAATGGCACCCACATAGCCCCACACTGAGTCACTCACATAGGCCCACACACTTATGTCATAAAAAATGGAAAGCAAACGGGTTCATTTGCTTGAACTGGCTGCATGCCACATGGAGGCCAGCAGGCCAGGCCAAAGGGTAGAAGTGTGGATGTAGCAGCTGCAGTTGGCCATCTCTCCCCACTAGACCTGGTGCTGTAATTTGCTTGTGGCAGGGCTGTGAGTCATGGCCCATTGCAGTCTCTGAAGAATTGAAATGAATATAACCCAGACGGAGAGGCAGAATGTTGTATCGGATAGAGGGCTAGCTTTGGAGTCACAAAGACCTTGGCTTAGTCCTCTTGGGTGGGCGCAGACAAGTCCTATGGGATGGACATATATATATGGACATATATTATACTCTGCACTATTGGAAGGAGTACTCACGCCTAAGAGATTCCAGAACCACTGGAGCATTTGGGTACAACCTTGGACAAATCATATAACCTTATTGAGCTTCAACATCTCATCTCTAAAGCAGGTAAAATACTCAAATTATCTACCTGATGGTACTACAGTGAGGAAGACATTTTGTAAACGGGTAAGCACTACAGCTGATTATGTCCTGGTACCATTATTTGAGGGGTGGGTGGGTGGCAAAGTGGAGTGAGAATTCATCTTTAGGTTTGTTGGGAAGGGAGTTCATCTGTTACTTAGGAAAGCACATTAAATAACCTCCCTCCATCTCCATTTAACCCTTGTATTCGAGGGAAAAGAGGCAGCCATGATGTGGCATATTAGATAGAGGTTTGGCCTTGGAGGCAGAAAGATCTGGGTTCAAGTCCTTCCTCTGACACATACCAACTGTGTGACATTGAGCAAGTCAGTCACTTAAGTGATTTCTAAGCCCCTAAAAATGCTCTAGACAACTCTTTAAGACTATAATTTGTCAGTATCCTTCAGTGGAGGGATTGTTCCATGCTAGGAATTATATTCGCAAGTCTGAACCCCTTCACTCAACTCAAAAAGATAAAATATAATCCCACTCATTTTTCTACAATAAATAGAGAGCACGGACATGAGCTTAGTTCTTTTTGTTTTAAATCTCAATTATCTAAGGTCACAGGGTGTCCAAGTTGAAAGGAACCATAGAGGTCATCTAGTCCTAGAAATTTAGAGACAGAAAGGCATAGCCATATATTTAGAGGCAGGAACCTTGGTGACCATCTAACCCAACCCTCTAACCTTCCAGATGAAGAAAGTGAGCCTCTGCCTCAAATCTCTCCCTATTCCAGTCCATCCTCCTCCACTCAGCTGTCAAACTGATCTCCTTAAAGTAGAGGTCTGACTGTCACTTTCCTACTCGGTAAACTCCCCTGGGTGGGTTACTCTCCAGGATCAAATGGAAAATCCTACTGGTCTTTGAAAGCCCTTTATAACCCAGCCCCTTCCTATCGTTCCAGTCTTCTTCCACCTCACTCCCCTCTCTCTTCTCTGCAATCCAGTGATTATTCCCTACCTGGCTGCTCTCCTGAACATCATGATCACCACCAGATCATTCTGCAGGATGAAATCAACTCTGAAACTCACCCATCCTCAGGTTATTTCTTACCCTGGCTACAGGACTTTGGGTACTATCCCAGCCTTTTTGGCTTAGGTGGCACAGTAGATAGAGCACTGGTCTTGGAATCGGGAAGACTCATCTTCATAGTTCAAATTCTGCCTCAGACACTTACTTAACAGCTATGTGACCCTGGGCTAGTCACCCCATTTGCCTCAGTTTCTCATCTGTAAAATGAGCTGGACAAGGACATGGCAAATCACTCCAGTATCTTTGCCAAGAGAACCCCAAAAGGGATCACAAAGATTAAGGCATGACTGAACAGCTCTGTAATGTTAAAATAGCATGTTACCTTTATCCACCATTTTGCAAAATTAAGTCTTAAAGCTACCTGAGTTAGAAGTTACAAGAATGTCACAAAACAAATACCTTTTCCTTCTCTCTTCAGTGTCTCCTGTCTTCTGATCCTCCCCTTCAGTAAGAAACGAGGTATCTTAAGCCTTTCATCCTGTTTTTCATTTCTTCCAAACTGTACATTAACTGAGTAAAAAGACCAAAGTTCTGGCTACCAAGGGCCTTAAATCTCATTTTCCAACTGCACACATTACAAACTCAATTATTTGTGTGGATGGTACTCTCTTTATTTCAGATGTAATAGCTCTTCCACTAGATAGCAAGCTGTTTCAGGACAGGGACTGTCTTATGCCTTTCTTTGTATCCCCAGTACTTAGCTCAGTGCTTGGCACATAGTAGGTGCTTCCTAAATGTTTACTAACTCTGATGCTGATTCAGTAACCCTGACCTTGCTGTTCCATGTTCAAAATACTCCATCTCCCCACTCAGGGCATTTTCACTGGCTGTTCCCCATGTCTGGAATTCACTCCCTCGTCTTCAAGTCTTGTCTCGCTCAGGAAGCCTTTCCCAGGCCTCCTTTTTCATCATGGCATCCCACTGAGATTACTTCTACTTGTATCCAACCTGTATATAGGTTGTTTGTGCATTCTCCCCCATTAGAATGAGAGCTTCAGACTGTTCTCACCCCAGTGCACAGTTCTTGGTACTCAGGTACTTAAGAAATGCTAGTCAGTTGACTGATTGAAACAGTGAGCTCAAGGTCACCCAGGTAAATGACAGAGCTGAAATTGGAACTGAGGACCTCAAACTCCCCACAATGCCTTGCTATGGAATCCCCTACATAGAACATCTGGCAAATGGTCACTCCACACCCCACCGGAAGACCTCTTGGGACAGAGAACTCACTACCTTCCCAGGCAACTCATTCTACTTTTGAATAGCTAATTGTCAGGAAGTATTTCTTGACATCAAACTAAAGCTTCCATCCTTCAGGGCTGAGATGAACATCTTCCACATGATCACCCTTCAAGTACCTAAAGACGGTCCCCATTTCTCCCTTCCCCGCCCCCAATACTTTCTTTTCTAGGCTAAACATGCTAATAATGCCTATAACCAGTCCTCAGATGGCATGAACTCAGGGTGTGTCACCATATTGGTGGATCTAATCTAGATATCCTTCTACTTATCTGTTTTCTTTCTAAAATGTGTCACTCAGACGGAGTACACAATATTCCAGGTGTGGTTTGACCAGGACAGAGGACAGTCCTCAATCTGGATAGCAGGCTTCTGTAAACAGCCCGAACTCATTTTGGCTTGCTTGGCTGCCACATTACCCTACTGACTGACACTGACCTTAGAGTCTACTGGAACTCCCAGACCATTTTCCCATGGAACATCTCCTTCATCCTGAGCTTGGGGAGGTGACTTTTTTTTAACCTAAGTGTATCACGTTACATTTATCCCTATTTAATTCAATCTTATTAGATGAGATCCAGTGTTCCAGCCCATCAAGATGATTCTGGGCACATATTCCTTTCCTCCCCATCCCCAGATTGGCAAGTTAGCAGGTGACCACTGGGAAATGGCACCCAAAACCAAGGGTGTGCCTTTACTGGTGAGCTCTCTGATTGGAGGAACTCTTTCATTTTGTTCCCAAACCCAATACAGTGACTAGAATATAGTAGGTACTTAACATTTCTTAACAGATTGACGGCAAAATCTTGGGTGTTACGGATGGTTAGCAGAGAGGAGACAGAGAACTGTGGCACAGACCACTAGACTGGGAGTTGGGAATCCTGTATTCTAGTCTGAAATCTACCACTGACCAGCTCTTCAGCCTGGGCAAGTCTATTTCCCTCTCCTGTGAAATTAGAACATTGGGTTAGCTGGTCTCTGAAGTGCAGGCATTCTCTGATCTAAAGTTTCTTCCTGTTCTTATATTCTACATTCTCCCTGGGGCAGGAGGCCTTTCCTAGTGCCCCTCATATCACACTGCATGGGGTAAGTTTCAAATTCCATACTTCAGATGAGCCAGGCCTTTCTTCCCTTTGAAGGTCAAACTTTCAAGTTGATGGAAGTATGGAACAAAGTAAAAATAAACTTAACTGTGAAACAAATTGTAGGCCAAGGAGGGATATGACCAACATCTCCTGGCCCAAATCTTCTCCAGGGAGCAGCAGGAAGTTGAAATGTTTCTGGCTTTTTGGTGAGTAGGATTTTCTTTTCATTTGGTTTGCGTGACCAAAAGCATTTAATAATGTTCCCTGTTCTCTTCAAAAGCAAAACAAAATAAACCCAAGGACAGCAACCTATGTGAGCAATGTTCTAGGATCTGGCCCAAATGGACCTACCCTGAAACCCAGCGGGGGGAAGGGAAGGAGCCAGATTCCATAGCCCAGGCAACACCTAGAGGACCCATGCTGATAGAAGAGCCCGCAAAGTGCCAACCTGGCCCTGATTAAGCATGTGAATGCTCCATGGGCACACGGAATTATTCCAAGTACTTAAATGCAGAGGAGTTCTGACTGCCAAACACACCAGGAGATCCTCCTGAGTTAAAGACGATCAGGACATTGCACAAAGTCCAATCTTTCACTTGACCTATCCCGTTAGAGTGCTATCCAAGTATTCAAGACTTCTGATTATTTTGAAAGTAAGTAGCTTGTATTTATGTTAAATTCACGGGCAACAAAACCAGAATGGTTCCTATCTCTCTACCTGAGACTCTGCGATTAAAGGCAGTAAAATGTAATCTTTGATCCCCTTGATAAAAACCATGGAAATAAGACAAGATTCTTATGCTGGTAAGGGTGAAACTCAAGAAACCCCCATGTTCCCCTCGTCTCTAAGATAAGCTACAAATTCCTTCACATCTCGCCTCTAGCCAACCTTCCCCAGCATTCCAGCCAAACTGGCCTGCTTGCTATTCCCCACACACAATACTGTATCTTCTACATCTGTGCCTTTGCCCAGGCTCCTCTGCCTTCCCCCCATTCCTGGAATGTATTCCTCCCTCCATCTTGAGCTCAAAGAATACTGAGCTTCCTTCAGAGATTAGCTCAAGTGTCCTCTCCTATAGAAAGTCTATTTTGATCTGCCCAGCTCTCACTGCCCCCCTCCCAAAAATTACCTTGAACATATTTTGGATTTAATTTTCTACATACATGTTGTGTTTGCCATTCCCCACCCCCAATAGAAACATCTTGAGGGCAGGGATCATTTTCAATTTTTGTCTCTGTATCCCCAATACCTAGCACAGTGCTTGGGCACATAGTAGGTTACTTAAAAAACACTCTTGAATTAAAAAGTAATGATGGTTATATGAATGCCTCTCTATATGTTAAGATGAAAGTTTGGCAAGTCATGAGACTGGATTTTTAAAAGACTGCTCTGATTACTAGAGTCTGATTTTTAAAAGACTAAAAACCCACTCCATATTTTTGGAAAATCTCTCCACTCAATTCAAAATTGAGTTTTACAGGATGACTTTTGGCTTTCTGACAATTTCCAGAGCTGCTGACTGGGTTTTCAGAGGCCGCAACTTGGAGGTGAAACGGACCTTCGAGGACATCCAGTCCAATCGTGGCGCATCAGACTTTTTATATGTTTAGAAGAGCAGTGATGACAGAACTGAATGAGAACTGGTTCTGGGCTGCTGGTTCACCCTGTGACCTGGGCCATGCAGCCCCATCACTTCTCTCACCTTCAGTTTTCTTCTCTATAAAAAGGGTGCAAGAAAAGCAGCTGTGCCTACTGTCCATGCTCTCATGAGCTTCAAGAAAGATAATGGAAAAGAAGTACTTCAAAGCTATAAAGCTTATAGACATATTCACTGGTGCTAGTCAACATGTTATTTAGACCATAGCTACTGAGTCAAGTGTTTTGTTGATTATTTTTACATGGTATTAAAAACCACCCTTTCTATCCTTCCTTCTCTCTTCCACCCAGATTTTTTAAAACATATTTTCACATTAGCCATGTGAATTAGAACCAATGGGAGAAACCACAAGAAAGAAAAAAAAGAGAGAGAGCAAATAGTATGCTTTGATCTACATTCAGACTCCATAGTTCTTTTTCTGGATGTGGACAGCATTTTCCATCATTAGTCTATTGGAGTTGCCTTAGATCCTTGCATTGCTGAGAAGAGCTCAATCTATCAAAGTTAGTCCTCACACAATGTTGCTGTTACTGTGTAAATGTTCTCCTGATTCTGCTCACTTCACTCAGCATCAGTTCATGTAAATCTTTCCAGGTTTTTCTGAAGTATGCCTGTTCATTGTTTTTTATGAAACAACAGTATTCCACTACATTCATATTCTACAGCTTGTTCAGCCGTTCCCCAATTGATGGGCATCCCTTCAAATTTCCAATTCTTGGCTGCCACAAAAAGAGGTGCTATAAATATTTTTGTATATGTGGGTCCTTTCCCCATTTTTATGATCTCTTTGGGATACAGACCTAGAAGTGGTATTGCTTAGTCAAAGGGTATGTACAGTTTTATAGCCCTTTGGGCACAGTTCCAAATTGTTCTCCAGAATGGTTGGATCAGTTTGCAACTCCACCAACAATGAATTAGTGTTTCAATATTCCCTCATCCTCTCCAACATTTATCATTTTTCTGTTCTGCCATGTTAGCCAATCTGATAGGTATGATATGATACCTCAGAGTTGTTTTGATTTGTATTTCTCTAATCAATAGTGATTCAGAGCACTTTTTCATATGACTACAGAGAGTTTTAATTTCTTCATCTGAAAACTGCCTGTTCAATATCCTTTGACCATCTATCAATTGAGGAATGATGTATATCTTCTAAATTTGACTCAGTTCTCAATATATTTTAGAAACGAGACCTTTATCAGAGATACTAAGTGTAAAAATTGTTTCCCAGCTTTCTGCTTCCCTTCTAATCTTGGTTGCATTGGTTCATGCAAAAACCTTTCAAATTAATGTAATCAAAATTATCCATTTTGCATTTCATAATGTTCTCTATCTCTTGTCATAAAATCTTCCATTCTCCATAAATCTGACAGGTAAGCTATTTCTTGCTTTTCTAGTTTACTTATAGTATCAGGCTTTATATCTAAATTGTGTACCCATTTTTACTTCATCTTGGTATATGGTACAAGATGTTGGTCTATTTCCTCCCAGATTTTTTTTATTTTTGCCTTTTTTTTTTAAGACGGCAGTTTGGGTTAAGTGACTTGCCCAAGGTCACACGACTAGTTTTTGTCTTAAGTGTCTGAGGCCAGATTTAAACTCAGGTCCTCCTGACTCCAGGGCCAGTGCTCTATTCACTGCGCCACCTAGCCACCCCTCCTCCCAGATTTTTAAGGTACATGAGTGGTATTACAGGTGAGTTATTCTGTGGGTGTGTGGAAGTATATTTTTAACCTTCTTGTAAATTCCTCTAGAAATATTAAGGAAAAAATATTTCTCTGATCTAAGCCCTTTCCAGGCCCTCCCCCCACCCTGCCCTACAAAAGTTAGGTTGGGCCAAGAAAAAAAAGTCTTTCTTAAGGAAATGGATTGGTTGTAGAAACTCAACTTTGTACAAAGAATCCCTGGTCTGATTGATATCATTGCCTTCTGTACCCCACGAAGTAAATGGGCTATTAACCTAAGAGCAATCTCCTCTTTCCCAGTTCTGGGAAGGGATGGCACTACTATCTACTCTTCTCCATCCAGAAAGGATGATACTGATACTGATCTCAGGAAGGAGATAACTTTTCAAATCCTTGAAGGAAAGTAATCCAGGGAGCCAAGATGGCGGCATAGGAGCAGCGAGAATCGCAGCTCCGACATAGCCACATCAAATACTCAAAAAATATGACTCTAAACAAATTCTAGGGCTCTAGAACACACACAGATATATTTCCTGCTGAAGGCAGCTTGGCTCAAAGTGACCATTTCAGCTCTGAGAGCAGAAACCAGCCCAGCCTGAAACAGCAGTTTTTGCCTGGGGGGCGGCTGGAGCTTCAGGAGAGCGGATATTCGACAGCTGTGGCAGGATCCAGAATTATCCAGCCATAAGAAAAAAGGACTCGAGTTAGTGGAACTTGGCTAAAAACTGGGGAAGAAAAGCGGGTCCAGCCAAGCTGCCTCCAGGGCAAAGAAGTGGAAAGTGGAGGTTCTGTACCCGCCTCCACATTGTCGCTTCAGAGCTCCCAGCCTGCAGACAGCAGGGGGGCCAAGCCAGCATTCAGAGGCCAAGTGCTCTTGCATTGAGCAGCCTGGATCTGGATCGTGGTCTTGGGTGGTGGTCCTGAGGTTTTTTTTTCAGTGAACCGGAGCTGAGGGAGGGACCCAGCAGTCTCCTAAAAGCCCTGGCAGCTGGGAAAACCCCAGCAATTTGGGACAGAGCTTGTTCGCTCTGGAAGCAGAGTTCCACAGAACTAAACAAACAAACAAACAAACAAAAA
>CM053582.1:24637889-24665737 GCA_028627135.1 Pseudochirops cupreus
GGGATGACTGTTTTGAGGGGGGGGTAGGGGAAAGATGGGGAGAAAATTTGTAACTCAAAATCTCATGGAAAAGAATGATGTAAACTAAAATAAATAAAATAAAATATTAAAAAAAAAAGAAAGTAGTCCAGGAAGAAAGTGAGTAGTAAGTATTCTAGAATATTAACCCCAAACTGTAATATAACACATGATATTTTCCTTGTTCAAGGTTCCTATAAATGGTATCTCAAATCATCTCAGGGTAGAAAGGGATGTCCAACACCAATATGAACATTTCTCTCTCAAGGCATTTGTATTCAGAATAGTTAAATTAAATAAAGATTGTGTTAGCAGACTTGTGCCTAAAAAGCAGAGAACAGTATTAACATTTTTTCTTAGATGTACTGAATGAAATCAGCATTGCTTCCCTGGGATTTGAAGGAAGAAGTATAGGGTAGTTGAAAAATCACTGTAGCTCCTCTTCCTTCTTCCTCTTTGGGCTGCCTTTCTCTTCTCATGTTGCTGCTGCTTCTGCTACCAGCCAAAGAGCTACACCACCCACTTCATCATGGAGGACCACCATAAGCCAACCAACCAAAGCTGCAGGTGCTGAAGGACATCAACTCCATCCAAGCCACTACTGCAGCCTATTTGGGCCACCCCATGTCATACTGAAGTGCAATAGAGTTCATGGCAGTCCTCTTCTTCTACACCATGAAGCACAAACCACAGGACCCCAGGGACTTCAGCAATGATCATTTTGTGCTCTCCAAGGGTCATATGACTCCCATCCTTAATGCAGGCTGGGCTGAAACATGCTTCCTGACAGACTTAGCTGTTGAACTTGAGGAAGATCAGCTCCATTCTAAATGGCCACCCAGTTTATACTTATGGCTACTTGCTTCCTGGGTCAAGGGCTTGGAGAAGCTCATGGAATAGCCTACACGGGCAAATACTTTGACAAAGACAGCTATCCTGTCTATTGTGTGCTGAAGATTCCTTATGGAAAGCCACGGCCTTTATGGACTTCTACAAGTTCGACAATCTGGTTGTCATCCTCAACATTAATTGGCTGGGCCAGAGCATCCCTGCCACACTGTAATACCAAGAAATGATGTGAATCCTTTGGATGGAATTCAATCATGGTAGATGGACACAGTATGGAGGAACTCTACAAGGCCTTCAACCAGAGCAAGCATCGGCCACTGGCTATCATTGCAAAGATATATAAAAGCAAGAGGAATCTCAAGTATGGAAAATAAGAATCTTACCACTGGAATCCCCTTCCCCAAAACATGGTGGCAAAAAAGGTTATCAAGAAAATATATAGCTAAATCCAAAGCAAGAAGAAGATTCTAGTATCCTCCCCAAAGAGGATGCCCCTACAGTTAACATCACCATCTTCCCTAAATTACAAACTTAGAGACAAGGTGGCCACCTGTCTATGGCATGGCCCTGGCCAAACTGAGGCATGCCAGTGACCAAGTGATTACCCTAGATGGTGATGCCAAGAATTCCGCATTTCCAGAACTTTTCAAGAAGGAGCATCCCAACTGCTTCATTGAGTGTTTCATTGCAGAACAAAACATGGTAAGCATTGCCATGGGGTATGCCATATTGGACAGGACTGTGCTTTTCTACAGCACATTTGCTGCCTTCTTTACCAGGGCCTTTGACCAGATCTGTATGGCAATAATTTCTGAAAGCAACATCCACCTCTTTGACTTGTACAGTGGCATGTCCATTGATGAAGACGTTCCTTCTTAGATGGTCTTCAAAGATCTTCCCATGTTCTGGAGCATTCCCAACGGGACAGTCTTTTGCTCAAATGATGCCATGGCTACTGAGAAAGCAGTGGATTTAGTTGTCAACACAAAGGGCATCTGTTTCATGAGGACCAGCCACCTAGAAAATGCAATCATTTACAACAACACTGAAGACTTACAGGTTGGCCAGGCTACGGTGGTCCTGAAGAGCAAGGATGGCCAGGTAACTGTAACTGGTGCTGGGGTGATTGTCCATGAAGCCTCAATATCTGAATGTTGATTGATTTCTTTATAATCAAGCGCCTGGATAAGAAACCTTGATAGTGCTCGTGCAACCAATGGCCAAACTCTGTAGAAGACCATTGCTATGATAGTGGCATAGGAGAGGCCATGGCTGTTGTCATAGTGGGTGAACCTGGCATCACCATCACTCACTTGGTGGTCAGCAGCATCCTGAAAAGCGGGAAGCCAGCCAAGCTGCTGAAGATGTTTGGGATAGACAAGGATGCCACTGTGCAGGCCATCGTGTCTTAAGCCTAACACACCTGCTGATGATGCTAGACCAAAATAATGGGTAGGAAAGACAGCGAGAAACATTCCTGCAACTTAAATATATAAAGTAACTTTTGTTACTCTCGAGGATCAGTTAAAATAAGAAAAATAATTATTAAAAATGTTTTGAGGAAAAAAAGAGATTGCTGTATTGGAATTTAGGTTCAGATCCATGCTCTATAGCTTATATGTAACTGTGGGCAGGATAGGTTCTTCCTCTGGGGCTCATTTTGCCTCTCTGTAAAATAAGAAGGCTGGACAAGATACCCTCCAAGGGTCCGCCCCTCCCCAAAGAAAATCTATGATCCCGTGAATTCATGGAACCAACAGGACAATAGTTTCATAAGGATTTTCTTTACAATAAGCCTTACAAGTGTTTACAATAAGCAATTTTCAGAAGAAGAAATCAAAGCTATCAGTACTTCTATGACCAATGCTCTAAATTACTAATAATTAGAGAAATGAAAATTAAAACAACTCTGAGGTACCATCTCACACCATTAGATTAGTTAATATGATAGAAAAGGAAAATGAGAAATGCTGGAGGGGATGTGGAAAAACAGGAACACTAAACGCATTGTTGATGGAGTTGTGAACTGGTCCACCCATTCTAGAGAGCAATTTGGAACTGTGACCAAAGGGCTATAAAACTGTGCATGTACTTTGACCCAGCAATACCACTATTAGGTCTATAACCCAAGGAGATCAAAGAAAAAGGAAAAGGACCCATATGCACAAAAATTGTTATAGCAGCTCTTTTTGTGGTGACAAAGAATTGGAAACTGAAGGAATGCCTGAACAAATTATGATAGAATACTACTGTGCTGGAAGAAAGGATGAAGGATGAAAGGGATGGTTTCAGAAAAAACCTGAGAAGACTTATATAAACTGATGAAAAATGAAGTGAGCAGAAACAGGAGAACAATCTACACAGTAACAGGAAAATTGTAATGATAATCAACTGTGAAAGATTTAGCAACTCTAATCAATACAATGATCCTCCACAATTCCAAAGGACTTATGATGAAAAATGCTATCCCCCTCCAGACAGAGAACTGCTGGATCCAGAGTGCAAACTGAAGCATTGTTTTTCTTTCTTTTTTTCTTACAAGAATTGCTACTGCGGAAATGTTTTGCATGACTTCATATGTATGATGGCTATCATATTTCTTGCCTTCTCATTGGGTAGGGAAGGGAGAGGAAAAGAACTGGGAACTGAAAATAAAAGTTAAAAATAATTTCCAAAAGTATCTGTCCATGAATAAAAACTATAACAATGACAAAAAACCACTGAGCTGCCTGGCAGGGGTCCCACTGGTCCCGCTGTACCTGCTTGAGTAACAACTGGCAGTCAGCAAACGAGGGAGCCCAAAGAGAGAGGGGTGACCTCATGGGGCTACCTTTCCTGGGACGAAGCGTGCATTTATGTATGGATTTGCAGAAATTTTGACCACTGTCAGAATGGGCAATTGGTCTAAAAAACAAAACAAAACAAAACAGGAAACAAAGGGCAAGGACAAAAAAACCGTACTTCTGGACGATGAAGTGGAGTACCGAGCGGCACTGCTAGAATTGGTCTGGGGAAATCTCCAAGCTTGCTGCTAAGACTCAGCTTGCCCGAGACCTGGGAGATATCGACTACGGTCAGATCTTCAAGCAGGCAAAGCAGAGTGTGTGTAGCTTTTCTACTATTCCTTGTTCCTGGCAGATACTCCATCTCAGGCCACTGTGCTTGGTGATACTGGCCGTCCTTCAGGCCTGGGACGCCTTCTCTCCTCATAGTGGCTTCTTAGTCACATCCTTCATTTCTTTCAGGACTCAACTTGGATGTTCTAAATTTTACCCAGCTGCCAGAGCCTCCTCCACCTAAAAATATGGGTCTTGAATTTTATTTTTTATATACCTACTTGTTTTCTCCCTTTATATGATGTAAGCTCTGAGGAGGCATGCAGTCTTGTTTTGTTTTTCCATTCCCTGGCATACAGTAAGGACTTAATAAATGCTTGCTAATTGGTTGAGCTAAGGTTTATCATGGGGCAGTTTGAGGGAACACATTAAAAGATTATGAAATCAACTTGTGCATATGAAACAAATGCCTTTGAGTTACATTTATGACCCAGAGCAAGCTATGGGGGGTTGGCCAATTTAAATCAGAGCAAGCCATGAGGGGTTGGCCATTGTCTTGCTCTGATTTAAATAGCTGATACAACATTGGACATCATCAAATAGGATACTTGAAACAAATTCAGAGACATTATCCTATTATCCTACCAGTTACAGAATGTCTGCATACCTTGAAGAGGAAGATGATGTGATATAGAAGAAAGTTGGAACCAGAGGAGCTGGATTCAGGCTGCTGGCTCTGCCACTAACTTGTAGGACCTTGGGGAAGTTCTCCTCTCCTCCTTTGGGACTCAGTTTTCTCATATGAAAATGAGGGGACTGGACTATAGAGGGAGAGAGACAACTATGGCACAGAATATGAGGTGCTAAACTTGGAATGAGGAAGATCTGAGTTCAAATTCTGCTACAGAAAGGACTTTAGACATCCTTTAGACTTACCCCCTCATTTTACAAATGAAGAAACTGAGGACCAGAAAGGTTGACCACTGAACCACACTACCAATTTAATTCAACAAACATTTATTATTTCCCATTCACCAGGCACTCTGCTAGGTACTAGGAATAAAGACACAAAAGCAAAAAAGGGCTGTCTTCAAGCCAATTACAGACTAGTAGGGGGTATAATGTGGAGCGCAGGAGAGCAAACTCCAAACATAAAGCAATTGTACATGTAAACATAATTGACACAGATGTAGTAATTAAGATGACTAATTAAAAAAATTCCACAATCCACCTTCAGCCTGCACAATGTATTTGAGGCACAGGGTGGGAAGAGAGAGTAAAGGAATAAGCATTTATTATAATAATAATAATAATAATTTATATACTATGTGAATATGAGCTTGGACAGACTTCGGGAGATAGTGGAAGACAGAAGGGCCTGGTGTGCTTTTGTCCATCAGATCATGACAAGTCAGACATGACTGAAGGACTCAATGACAACAATGTCCTAGGCACTGCGCTGAGTGCTCTACAAATATCATCCCATTTGAACCTCACAACAACCCTGGAATGTAAGTACTATTATTATCCCTACTTTATAGTTGAGGAAACTGAGGCAAACCTAGGTTAAGTGACTTGCCCAAGGTTACACAGATAGTCTGAGGCTGGATTTGAACTCAGGTCTTCCTTGCTCCAGGCCCAGCACTTTGTGCACTCTGGCACTATCAAGCTGCCTGTTATTTGAGAATACACAATATTACATTGTCCCATTTAATGTTATCTCACTGTAATGTCCCCAACATGTCTTTTAATGTCATTAGACCAGTTGTCTGAGCCAAGCCCAATTCATTTCTCCTTTGGCGAAAAATGTTGCATCCCCTGCTGGCTCAGCACATTCTCCTCATTCATCTCCTGGGGTGGTTCAGGCTCTGCCCTTTCTCTGCTCCCATGGCACAACATCATCTCACCTAATGATATATTTTTATGAAGCAAATTAATGAAGGTGGGCAAGGTATGCTGCTAATTAGTGTAGATGAACAAACTTCTAACTATCAAGAGACCTGGATTATGATTAGCCTTGCTACTACCAAGCTGTGTTACCTCAGGCAAACCTTATCCTCTCTCTGGGCCTCAGTTTTCAACTCTAAGGAATGGAACTACCTTTCTAGACACAGAAACCACTGACTCACTAAGGCTGTACTAAATGACCCCTGAGGTCCTTCCAGATCCAAATGAGAGAGTTAGACCAGATCCTGAAAGTACCTTCCAACTCTAACGTTCTTTGACTCGACAGGATATGTAAAAACTTCTTTTCAGCTAGAAATTTAAAAAGAAATCTATACTCAACCAATGGATAAACTTGACACCATAACCCCACCCCACCCCCAACCAAAAAGATGGCTGTGGCAAAGAAGGAGAATGAAAAGCTTTCAGGAAAGGCTGTTATTGAAAGAGAGCAGGCTTGTTTGGGGCTGGTTTTTTCCCATGGCAATGTAAAGAACAATAAGGAAACTTGTCCCAATTGTACTGCCCTTTCAGCTTCCGCCAGACATGGTGAGAAATCAATGGGGATCAAGTGTGAAGAAAATGCTCACAGGAAAAGTCCGAAGCTGGAAAAGTCATTTCCATCACATAGGAAACAATCAGGAACATCGGCTTTTTTTTTTAACCTGCTCGAAGCGGAAATTCCTGGCTTTTAATTATTATAGTGCTCTGAGCCTCAGTTTCCACATCAGAAAAATGGGAATAAAAAGAATACACCACCTACTCCACAGGTTTAATGTGAGGAAAGCAGTTTGTGTATCTTAAGACTCTAAGGAAATGAGAGCTTTTATTTTCATTACAGTCTATGTAGCCCTCCTTTTTTGAATTATCTTTGAAAATACTTAGATGTAATTGTAGTTGATATATATGAAGAAAATGATCTTCCTCATGAATAGAATTCCATCCATATATAACTTCCATCAATCAAAGAATCTCTGACCCAGAAGGAGGCTACCTAGACTAACAAGAATCTGAGCAGGAATCCCTTCTCTAACACTTTGGACAGGTGTTGACCCAGCCGCCCCTGCTTGAAGATATCTAGCGAGAACTTCTTCAGCTAAACCAAAGCCCAAAGCAACTCACTGGACTTTTTGATACCTTCCATTATTAGAAGTTTGTTTTCCTTAGGTCTGTCTGCAATCTGCCTCTTTTCATATTCCTTCTAGGAGCTTCCTAACTCCACCCTGGGCAAGGCCAGGAGGTAACGGTGGCATGGCTTGAAATAATACTGGATTTGGAATCAGGAGAAACCGTCTTCTGACAATCACTTATCAGTTGTTTAAACCTGGGCAAATCAATTCACCTCTCTGAGCCTCAGTTTCCTCATCTGTTAAAATGGGAGTTACTATTTGAACTACCTACCTACCTCCACAGGATTTTAATTTTTTATTCTTTTTTTTATTATGCACTTAACACCAAAAAATATATAATTTTCATTTATACAATAAAATGGAAAAAATGATTATATGTGAATCCACAAATCTGTTACACACAGCTTAACTTTTCAAAACTATATATAAAATTCATACACACACACACACAAATTCACCAATTTACTTTAAAAATTGTCCTGTTTGTCTTTGTTTCCTTCTGAAGTTCTTTCTTTTCTCTTTTGTGCGTTTTCTTTTAAATGCTTCAATGGCCCTCCTTTCTTTTCTTGAGGAGCAGCACTATTGCCAGCACCACTCTGAGATGACCTTCTATCTATTCTCCAATTATTTAGATCTGTCTTTATTTCTGTATAAAATGCTTTGTAGTTGTTTTGTACAGCTCCTGTACACGCCTTGATGGGTAGACTCCCAAATATTTAATGCAGTCCGTGATTACTTTGAATGGAATTTCTCTTTTTTAATGCTGGGTTTTGATGGTAATATACAGAAAGATTGATGATTTGTGTGGGTTTGTTTATATCCTTCTAGTTTGCTGAATTAATGGTTTCAATTAGTTTCTTTACTGATGCTCTAGGGTTCTCTAAGGCCAACATCATATCATTTTGTTTCCTCTTTGCTTTTGCTTTTTCCATCAATTTCCGATTTTGTCTTATTTTTATGGTTAGCGTTTCTAGAACTATGTCAAATAGTAGTGATAACCACCAATATCCTTGTTTTACCTCTGATCTTAGTTTTAGATAGATACATTAATTATGTTGTTACTTATTATGTTAAAGACAGGTCTGTTTATTCCTATCCTTTAAAAAAAATTTTTTTTAACAGTAATGTCTAGAATTTTTATAGAAAGCTTTTGCTACATATATTGATATAATCTTGTATTATTATTATTATTAATGTGACCTATTATATTTATAATTTTCCTAATAGTGAACCCATTCTGCATTCCTAGTAAAAATTCAACCTGGTCATAATGTATAATCTTTTTGATATAGGCTCTTCACTAATATTTTGTTTTAAAATGTTGCTTCAAAATCCATTAGGCACATTACTCTATATCAAGGGCACACTGGAACCAGAATGTGATTTTCAGTGTGAGCATTTATACCTTGGAAATCAGTGAATGCAGAAATCAAGGCTTGATTTATTGTTATTTTTTTATACTAGACTTCAGAAAGTCATAGAAAAAAAATTTCTTAATGCAGATTAAACTTAAAAGTATGTTAGATTTTCAAGTATGTTACAAATTACATTTTTTTTTCTAGTGGGCCAGTTGTTTAACATTTGCCAACATACCTTTGGTCTCTAGTCTTTTTTCTATGTCTTTTCTCTCCCAGGCTCAGTTATCAAGACTATATTTATATCATTGAAGACAATTCGTAGGATCCCTTCTTTTCCTACTTTTGTAGCTTATATAACATTGGAATTAATTGTTCCTTGAATATTTCATAGAATTCATTTGTAAATCCATCTGATTTTTCCTGCTTGGAAATTGATTCATGACATGTTAAATTTCTCTCTCTCCCAGGTTAAATTCCTTAAATTCATTGTTTCATTAATCTGGGTATTTCATATGTTTAATAAATATCTTTTTAAGTTTTCATTTCTCTTGGCATGTAATTGGGCAAAAATAGTTTGTAATGATTTTCTTTATTTCTTCCTCATTTATTGTGAATTCCTGTTTTTCAGTTTTGGTATGGGTAATTTGATTTTCCCCTCTTCTTTGTAAAAAAAAAAAATCAGACTAACTAATGGTTTATTTATTTTTGCCATTTTTTAGTTTTATTAATTAAATAAGTTTTTCCTTTAATTTTTCACCTCTTTTTTGATTTTCAATTTTATTTTGATGTTTAGTTGATTTATTGCTTTTCTAGTTTTTTTTTTAGTTGTACACCTAATTAATTTGTCTTTTCTTTCTTTTTCTTACTGAATGAAAGTGAGATTTGCATTTTCCCCTAAGGACTGCTTTAGATGCGTTCCAAAAGTTTTGGTGTGTTGTCTCATTGTAATTTTCTTTGATGAAATTGTCTGTTTCTTCTGTGATTTGTTCTTTGATTTACAAATTCTTTAATTTATTAGGTTGTTTATTCTCCAATCAATTTTTAATCCTTTCTTCAAAGGCCCTTTATTGAATATACTTTTATTGAATTGTCATCAGTAAAGGATGTGTTTAATATTTCTGCTTTTCTTCCACCTTTGTTTATGAAGTTTTACACCCTAATACATGGGCAGGTTTTACAAAGGTGACATGCACAGCTTAGAAATATGTTTACTCCTTTCCTTTTTCCCTTCAGTTATCGTCAGCCATTTATTATTTTTTACTTTTCTAAAACTCTATTCAGGTTTTTAACTGCTACCTTCTTTCACTTTTGTTAGATTTGTCTAGGTCTGAAAGGGACAAGTTGAGGTCCTCAACTATTATAGATTTTCTGCCTATTTCTTCCTATAAATCATTTTTTCCTTTAAGTATTTAAATGCTATATAATTTGGTACATGTATATTAAGTATTGGTATTAATTTATGGTCTATGGTGCCTTTAAGCATAGTTTCCTTATTTATTTATTTTAATAAAGTCATTTTTACTCTCTTTTTTCAGAGATCATGATTGACTGTCTTGCTTTTTGAATTTACCTGAAGTATAATAGATTATACTCCAGTCTCTTATTTTAATTTTGTGTGGATTTTTATGTTTCAAGTATGTAAACAATATACTGTTTCTTACAAATAATATTTTGTTGAGTTATGTCTCTCAATTCATACTGCTACCTGCCTCCTTTTATAGCAGAGCTCAACTTTTATATGTCCACGGTTATGACTGTTAACTGCTTATTTCATTTCTCCCTTCCTCCCCAACTGTCCTCCCTATCATTTACAAAGAAAAGGGTGATTATAGAAGTGTGCTCAGCTAACACTGTTGAACTATAATTAATACACTCTGCTTCTAGTCCACTGCCCCTGTTCTCTTCCACATCACCCAGTCCCTGATGACAGGCTCTTACCCTCTCTTTCCTTTTGATCCCTGCCTCATGCTCTATCTTCCAAAGTTAGAATTAGTTTTGCTTATGACTAATCCCTCCCTGACTCTATTCTCCCTCTTAATCCTCCCTCTCCCTGTTTCTGTCTGTTTCTCTGTCGAGTTTAATATATTTCTCTACCAAACTCTTCATGCATTCATGTTAGTGTGTGCATGCATGTGTGCACATATGTATGTTCAATTCTCATTTGTTCAGTTCAGAGGAAAGTGAGGTTCAGAGGATGGATGCCTGTGCCCTCCCCACTGCTTCCTCTAGGTTTTTTTTTAACCTTTTGTTTATTTATTTTGACATTCTTTTCTCTTTAAATTTTTAGTTCCAAATTCTCTCCATCCCTCCCACCTCCTCCCCCACCCACTGAGAAGGCAAGCAATATGATATCAATTATACATGTGAAATCATGCAAAATATATTTCCATATTAACCATATTTTTTAAAAAACAAGAAAAATAAAGAAAGTGAGAAAATTATACTTCAATTTTCACTCAGAGTTCATCAGTTCTCTCTTTGGAGGTGGGTAGTATTTTTTCATCATGAGCCCTTTGAAACTGTCTTGGATCATTACATTGATCTTCCTTTAGGTTTCTATAGCCTTCTTAAATGCTCTGAATAAGTGAGAAAGTAAATTCCACCCTCTTGGTTGATCAGTATTTTTGTTTTACCTCCCTTTTTTTCTATCTATCAAGTTCATCAAATCCCAGGGTACCTGTCTTAATCTATGACCCTTGAAGACATTAGGGCTCGGAGGGGACAATTATTTCTTACCTCCCTATTGGAATGTAAACATTTCATCATGGTATAGTCCCTTCCAATTATTCAAATGTATTTAGTTTTCTATGCTTCTCTTAAATCTTCTGTTTGCATTTCAAAATATACTTAGTTCTGGTATTTTCATCAGGAATAAGCTTCAAAGTCCTCCATTTCATTGAAGGTCCATTTCCCCCCTCTCCACCCCTCTCCCCACTACACTCAGTTTTGCTGGGTAGATTATTTTTAGATGTAAGCCTTTATCTTCTGCCTTTTGGAATATCATATTCCAAAGTCTACCCTTCTTTATCTTTGGTAGCTTCCAAGTGTTATGTGATCCTTACTGGGGCTTCTTAATACTTGAACTTTTTCTGGCTACTTGAAGTATTTTTTTTTCTTTGATCTGGAAGCCCTGGATTTTGGCTGTTAAGTTCCTGAGACTTTTCATTTGCAAGGTATCTTTCAGGAGGTGACTGATGGTTCCTTCATAGTTTCAATTAATCCTCTGGTACTAATAGGTCTATGGCTAGGAAATATGGTAGCTAAGCTTTAACAAAAATCTTTCTTGAGTAGAACAATGAATCTTAGATTATTTTTCCTTTATCTCTTATCCAGGTCAGAATTATTAATAGGTGATACCTCATATTTTTCCTCATTTTAAAAAGTCTTTTGATTTTGTACTATTATTTCTTTTTGTATCATGGAATCACTTATTTCTGTTTGGTTTTCTGTAATTTTCAGGGTGCTATCATTTAGATAAGATTTTATATATCCTTACTAAGTTGTATATTCTTCTGATTCTTTTCTCTAGAGCTTGTATTTTATTTATATTATTCTAAATAATTTTAAACTCTTGCTACATTTTTTTCATTAATTTTAGTAGATGTTGGGGCTAAGTGTTTTTGTTTGAGGAATTTCTTATAGATGCTGTGACATTTTTTTCTCTTTTGAATTTGTGTCTTGGGGCATCAGTGGATTCACAGTATTTCTTTATCACTTTTTCTTCTTTTGTTTACTCATTTATAGCCTCATTCTGGCCTAGTTCCTTCCTGAATTGGGACTTTTTGCTAGAACCAGGTCCTACACACTTCCAGAAGGGATGGTGAGACCCTATTCAGTCTTGATCTGTATTATTTTGGGTCTTCATTGCTTCCTCTGAGAACTGAGTACTGTGTTCCTCATGGACCTCAGCGACAGCTTAGGACAGCAAGATGCCAATGTTTAGAACCCTTAGTGCACAGTCTAATATAGGGCATGGTCTGATCTTTGCCCTTCTGGTCTGACTTTTGCTGTCTCCTAACTCTTGTCTGGGGTCCAAGCAACACCCATGCAGACCTCAAGTGCTTATCCCTGGTCCACTCTCTGACCCAGGACATCAAGCTATAGGTTCCAGGTTTCCATAGCTTGGCCCTGCTCTATATGTTTGGAGGTTTCCATGGGCTGTGCTCCTAGTATAGGATTTTGTGTTTGGATCCCTTATCTTAATGCCATGGTATGCAACTGCGGTTTCCAGATTTTCCTAGTTTGTGCACTATAAAGTTTCCCTGTGCTGGGTTTCCAAGGGGACCCCTTGCCTAGTGGTGCCCACAGGCTTTTGGGTGCATCTTAAGGTGTATCTGGGCAAGAAAAATATGGTCATTGTCACTTTTTCTTGGATTTCTTGATAAGTTCTCCTTCTGGTGTGATAGTTTGGCTGTTTTGTTTCCACTCACTCCACCATTCATAGGCATGGACTAAGTAGGGTTCATACTTTGTCAGGGTTTGGTACCTCCTGCAGCTCCCTGAAGTTCCCAGAAGGTAACATTACTAGCCTCACTTTTTAGAGATTAAACTCTTTGTTGTGAGCTCAACATATCAGTATAGCAGAGGATACTTCAGTGTTTCCTTGTCATGGCGAGATACAGACAGTTCACACTTTATGTAAATTCACATTACATAAATTTGACTTTACTTAAAGAATTCTGGAAGAAATCAGTATTACAAAAAAAACCCCTAAGTTAATTTTACTGTACAGTACTGTGATCTCTCTCTCTGCTCCTGCCCCTTGGCTCAGTGCTCCATACTGTCCCTCCCTCCCCCCAAAACTAAAAAACCAAAACAAAAGCTCCAAATAAAAGCAGAAGAATGGACTCACAGATAGACTTACATAGCTGCTGCTGCAGATTGAGGCTCAGCTTGAGACTTTCTGGTGCTGAGAAAAGAGACCGTTGCTCTGCTCCACCCTTGCCCCACTCCACCTTCACTGAGTATCTGTCTTACATCTGCTCTTGGATACTATGTGTCTGTCCCCAGACCTCTTCTCTCTGTGTCTGTGTCCAGCCCCACTGTGTCTGGCCCCCACATGTTCTTCTTCTTGGTTCTGGCCAGGCCCCTACATGGCTGATCCTGGCCTGTATGTTCCTCCTTCTGCTCTCACTTCTCTATCCTCAGTCCTCACATATCCTTGAACTGGGTAACAGACCCCTCCTTCCATGATGGTCTCTTCCTGCCTCCCTCCTTCCCTTCCCCATGTCTGCTGGTAAATTTGCATTAGGTAAATATGCTTTACACAGAGGTCTGAGGAACAGTCAACTTACAGAGAGTGAAAACTGTCTGTATACAGATATCTCTGTGTAAAAAGCCAAATGTAGGATCAGACCAGGGACCCCGCATTCTCAGACTTTAACTTACATTATAGTTCCTACCAACCTTAAGCTTCACACAAAAATTCACTCAGAAGTCTAGAGTAAAACTTTGCCCTCTTATCTCTGAACTGGTCTCTGCCATCAACACTAGATTGGGACAGGATGACTTCACTGTCTCAAGTACCTTTTCCCCCAGGTGTGTTTCTTCCCCACATCAGTGTTTCCAAAGAACAAAAATACTCTGTTAGTCAATTATCTATCAGGTCTCTATGGGGCCAATTTGATGGGACTATTCAAATTATTTGGGACTTCTTCCTGCAATATCCAAGGGACAGCAAAGAATGCTGAACATTCTCTCCATGGTACTGCAAGCAGAGATGAATGGGGGAGAACTGCATAGTTCCTGCTAGAATGCCATTTATGATGCTACCCAATTTGGCTCCAAGCTACTTTTCTAGCTTGACTTCGCCTTCTTCTTCACATGTTCTTCACCCGAGCCAAAGTAGAGGGCTCTCAGGGACTGGATGTTATCCTGCCCTTATTCTTTCCTTTCAGAATCCTCCTCTTCCCTCTGGGCTCAGCCTCTTTCATGGCTGTGCCTTTATCCCTCCAGCTGAAGTCATTTCTCCCTCCTCTTTCCTTTATCACTCTGCCTCACTATCCCTTGCTTCTCTCATATTTTCCCCACCCCATTGTATCATGTCTATCTGTGCATATATTCCACTCTTCTCTCCTTCAATAGAATGTAAACTTAAGAGTAGAATGTTATTTCTCTTATATATCTGTGCTCTTCCCTTAGTATTTTTTTGTGTCTATACCTATCTTCCTATTCTTCCTTAAAGTTTTAGGAAAAGATCGCTTCTTATTTCCAAGCACCAACAGATTTTCTCCTATCTTAAAAAGAAAAATTCACTTGGCCCTGGTATCCCTTCTAGTTATTATGCCATGTCTTGCATTCTTTCCTTTTCTTAGTAATCTAACTTGGCTTTTCATTTATTTCTAAATGTTTTGATATTCATTTTTTAAACATTGCTATGGTTAACAACAAGCTCTACCCCTTCACCAATGGAACACTCCCATGTAACAGGAATATAGTTAAAGCAAACCAAACTAAGGCACTATCCGTATTTGACAGAATAAGACTTATTTGGATCCTCTCTACTAGGAAGAAAGGACTATATCTAGAGTTAAGGTCAGGGTTCTGTTATCTTTTAGTGTTTTCTTTCCTCACATTACTGTGGCCTTATACATATTCTTCTCTTGGTTCTGCTTAGTTCACTCTGTAGCAGTTCATACAAGTCTTCCTATATTTCTTTGAATTCTTCATATGTGACGTTTCTTAAAATACAGTATCACATGACATTTATATGCTACTACTGATTCAGCAATTCCCTAAAGAATGAAGACCCATTTTGTGTCCAAAACAAAGTTGTGTTTGCTAAAACAAGAAAATGCTGCTATAAATATTTTTCTCCTCCTTTTCCCCCTCTGACAGTCCCCTCAAACGTATGATCTACATTTGATACTTTGGTTTTCCTTCTTAATCCATGATATATGGATTCTACCTTCTGCTCCCACCATTGGAAAATGTTCCAATGGATTATTCTCAATTGTTCTCCTCATTTACTTCTCAGCCTGACTGGAGACCCCACTCCCCAACCTCTTTTTTGATACTCTCTCCTGGTTGGCTTTTATGTTACATATACATTCCTTTTACCCCAAGATACATCTTGAGCCTTGTGTACCTTTGTCCATAATGTTCTGATTACCTTTAATGCCTTTGGCCAACTGACATCTGACAAGCTTTTAAAGCCAAGCTCAAATCCTTCCTCTTTCGCAGAACTCTCAGCTACTACACCAACTTCCAATGTTAATTCTTTTCTCTATGTTCCTAGTTTTCTCAGAGTCTGACCCACATAAAGTATATCTGACTTGGAAGGGACATTCGAGGCCATCAAGTTCAATACCTTCATCACTGTTGTGTTTTTAGTGTTGTTCAGTTATTTCAGGCACGTCTGACTCTCTGTGACCACATTTGGGATTTTCTTGCCAAAAATGTTGGCGTGTTCTGCCATTTCCTTCCCTAGACCATTTTGCAGATGAGGAAACTGAGACAAACAGGGTGAAGTGACTTGCCCAGGGTCACACAGTAAGTGTCTGAGGCCGATTTGAACTCAGGTCTTCCTGACTCCAGGCCTGGCACTCTATCCATTGTGCCACCCATATACCTTCATCATCTAGATTAGTAAACTGAGGTCCAGGGAGGACAGGTGATTTGTTTGGGATCCCATAGGTAGTAAGCTTCACTGGTAAGATATGAACCCGAGCCCCTTGATTCCAGAGCCAGTGTTTTCATCTATATCATGCTGCCTTCCCTCATAAAGTTGATCTTACGGAATTCAGCCCAATTGTCTAGTCTTTTGAGATCTAATTGTATACTGTTTTCTATTTTCCTCCTGGTTTGCCATTTAGCTCTGGAAAGGCAGGAGGTATTTTTGTTATTAACAACAACAATAATCTAAAACCTTAATCTGTCTAGAGCTTCCTCTTCTACCAAATGTCTTCACATGCATTGGCTCTCCTGATTCTCATAGATTCTTCTCCATTTAAAGCTCACGGGGCTCTCTGTTCCAACTTTATTTAATCGTTCTAACTCGTGTACTTATGATACTCTGCTTGTCCCAACAGAATGGTCCTTGCACAAAGTGTTACACAGAATGGGAACTTAACAAATGTTTATGGAATAGAATATTATTACCATCTGCTAGATGAACAAATAGAGACTCCCAAGATATGAAGTGACTTATCCAAGGTCATACACTTTTAAGTAGTAAAAGTGGGACTCAAGTCCAAGTCCTCTGCTTCCAAGACCAGTGTTTCTTAATGCCTTGTGTTCCTTAAGACACCTTGCAAATTCTGGGCAGATAGGAGGTATGCAAATTACTCACAAAATGCCTTGGTAATTGCTCTGCCACTGAATCTTAAACTGCGGATGTTTGTGGTTTTCTGTTCTGTTTTTTATAAGCAAACTCTAGATTTAGGGAGCGCTGGGATTAATTAATTAATAGTTCCGCATATTACTACTCATTTGGCTGTTTTCTCTTCCTAGCATTCTAGTTGGAAATTTATCATTTTATCAACTGCAGCCTGTTTGGGGACTTTTGTGTAAGGGGATTTGTTCCTAAAATAATCACCAATCAGAAGAGGCCAGCTTCTCGCATCTGGGAGACTTCCTTCGCCCTGCAGATGTTTGAATTTCTCATTGTTTCCAGATTATAATCAGGTTTTCCTGCATCTCAACTCGTGGCCAGCTGGGGGCAAGGGGGGAGGGAAGGGGAGGAACGGGTGGCTGTGAGAATGTGGGATGCTAATCAATCAGGTTAGCTCGGAAACTCTGCTGGAAAATCTACAGGGTAGTCCTTCCAATCTGTAATACCTTGGAAGGGTTCCTGTGGGCCAGGCTGTTGGGCCAAGGCATACAAATCAACAATGGGAAGCCACAGTTATTCAGAGCTAACTTTCACGAAAACTTGCCGCCCCTTTGACAGCATTGTCAGGATGGCTGAGAACAGGACTGTTCCTGTGATCGGCTGGGCAGGCAGGGCAATGGACGGGGCAGGGCAGGAGAGATAGCAGCTATTGCCAAGAGCCCCAGTGAGGGCACCAGCCTCTCTCTTACTCTGAGGTTACCTGCAGGGAGCTTATAAAAACAGAGAAAGCCCAGGCTTGTGGGATACTGGCCCTTACAGTGTCGCTTTGTGGTCTAAAAGGATGCCAAGCACAACGGCCAGGTGAAAGAACAGTCAGACCCTAGACAACGTGGTTTCCTGGATGATCTTTCCCGTAGGTCTTTGTCCCTTGGGTCTGTGTCCCCGGAAAAAGTCTTAATGCACCGGACTGTGCCGCAAACTGCTGAAGTTCATGCCCTCATCACATCAAAGAATCAGGTAGTGATGACTGTCACAAGGCTCCTACCAGCTGCATTTTTGATAGGACATTTGGAGCCTTCCCATACCCCCTTGGGTGTGTCTGTGCCGGAGGGTAGAGGACTTGGTCACTGGATTGTAAACTATAAACCAGTGAGCTCAACTTTGGATCCTGTGAAGATTCTAGGTTACATCCAAAAGATGTTAGTGAACACCTAAAGATGAAATGCTGATTGTTAATAACAGCTTATGCCAGACTAACTTTGATGGGACTATCAAACTAGTACATAAGGGGAATGCTATAGATAGAGTTTATTTAGAGCTTATACAAGCGTTTTTTTTTTAAATCTATCATACCATTCTTGTAGAAAAGATGGAGAGATATTAGCTAGAGGATAGGACAATTAGATGAATTTGGAACTGGTAGAACTGCTGGACTCAGAGAGTCATTATTAATAGTTTGAAGTCAGCTTGGAAATAAGCTTCCATTGGAGTGCCCCAGGGATCTGCACTTGGACCCATGCTGGTACAAATTTTTATCAATGACTCAGAAAAAGGCGTAGCTGATGTTTTTATTAAATCTGAAGATGCCACAAAGTTGGGCAGGATAACCAATACATTGGATGACGGAGGCAGGATCCAAAAAGAGCTTAGCAGCTTAGAGTATTTGGTTAAACTGTGAAAGATGAAAGATAAAGCAGGCATGGTGGGACACCCCTGAAATTGCAATTCACAGAGAGACTGAGGCTGATGGATATCTCAAGCTCAGGAGTTCTGACAATGGTGGGCTAAGCTGATCAGCACTAATATGGGGAACTTTCAGCTTCCTTAAGGAGAGGCACACCAGTTCACAATGAACACTAAGCAGACCAAACAGGTCAAAGACTGAGCCCAAGGCAGTGGGCAACTCCTGCACCTCCAACTGGGGCAAGCTAGGGACACCTAATTTTTTTTAAGAAAAGAAATTTAACTAGAATAAATGTCAAGTCTTTACACTTGGTTTTGAGGAATCAGTTTCACAAGTATCAGACAGACATACTTAGAAATTTTTCTGAAAAATATCTGCATGTTTTTTTTAGTGAATTACAAGCTTAATAGAGGCAGCCCTCCCCTGCTACCACCTCCCAGAAAAAACAGCACCACCAAATAATGGGATCTTGGTTTGTGGGAAGAAAGGAAGAGTTTCCAGGAATAAAGAGGTGATAGCAAAGACCAACTCTATCTGGAATGCTGTGTTCAGGTGGGCACCACCATTTCAAATGGGCAATATTAATTCAAAGAATGTCTAATGGCAGGCACAGGCTGAATGGTGAAGAGCCTCAGTGCTATATCATTTGAGGTTCACTTGTTTAGCCTGGAGAAGGGAATACCCAATGTGGACAGACTCAAGCTGCCTTCAAATACAGTATGGGAAGAACCATCATATGGAAGAGGGATTCACTTTGTTGTTTGGCCTCAGAGGGCAGAACCAGGAGCAATGATTAGAAGTTACAAAGAAGCATGGTCAGGTTTAATGTCAGGACAAAACTTGCTAACAATTAGGGCTATCCCAAAGTAGGAAGAGCTGACTCAGGAGGTAGTGGGTTCCTCCTCTGCACTAGAGGTCTCCAGGCAAAGGCTGAATGACATCACTTGTTGGGTGTGTTATAGTCAGGAGTCTTTTTTTGGCTTGGGTTGGACTAGATTGCCACTGAGGCTCCTTCCAAGTTTGAGATTCTGTGAATATTAATAATAACTTCCATTTATATCACACTTTAAAGTCTGGAAAGTAACTACACAGATTCCAGAGGTTCTCAAGTCAGGAAATAGTGCCGTGGAACGGGCACTGGCCTGGGAAGCACAGACTTTCAGAGCACTTATCCAGTCCAATCCATGGCCACTTCAGCACACCCAACAGGTGGTCATCTGGGCTTTGCTTGAAAAGCTCAGGTGAAAGGGACCCTAGGAATTAGGAGGCTACCCACTAGCTCCTTGACATGATGAAAGAAAGCTTCCTTCCCTGGGCCTCAAAGGTTTCTACTCTGTAGGATGAGGCAGTTAGACTAATCATCTCAAAGGTGTTTTGTAGTTCTAATGGTCAGTGGTTTTAAAGCACCATGCCCAATGGGAAAGCTCATCACAGTCACCCTGTGATTGGAGCAGGGGAGGTTCCAAAAGAGAAATCTGATGGGTGGAAAGAAGTAATATGGAGCCATTTCAGGACCTCACAAACTGCATAAACGTCTCAGGAAGAAAAACAGAGTCACTGTGCCCTATAGTCTAGCCATACTGTCTTATTCACTGTTACATATAACATTGCATCTCTCATCTCCACATCCTTGCACTGCCAGTTCTGCATGCTTGGAATGCTCTCCCTCCTCACCATCACCTCTTAGAATCCCTAGTTCCCTTCAAGACAGCTCAAGTATCTATTTCTTCAAGGGGCCTTTCCTGGTTCGTCCGCTGGTAGTGCCCTCTCTTCCAAAATTACTTTGGGTTTGTTTTCTATTTCTTTTATATAAACCCATGCATAGACATTTAGATGACACTGCAGTGTACAACAGAGGACCAGGCCTAGAGTCAAGAAAACTCATCTTCCGGAGTGCAAAACTGGCCTCAGACGCATACTAGCTGTGTGACCTTGGGTAAGTCACTTAATCCTGTTTGCCTCAGTCTCATCTATAAGATAAGCTGGAGAAGGAAACAGCAAACCACTGTAGGATCTCTGCCAGGAAAATCCCAGATGGGGTCACAGAATCCGACATGATTGAAAAATGACTGAACAACAACGAACCTATGTGTGTGTCATATCTAATTATGTATGTACATGTTGTGTTCCCCTTTAGAACAAAAGGCAAATAGCAGGTACTCAATAAGTGCTTGTTTCATTGAGTGAATTTTAGAAACACCTGGCAGTTCACATAAACTATCCGTGTATTCTTTTACAGGATTCCCGTGGTGTAGGACTTGGCTAGTCCTTTTCTGCTCACGCCTAAGGGGAGTTGCTTCTGTCCTTGGGAATTAGGTATGAGTCACACATATCTACCTTCCCAAACAGAATGAATGGGCTTATCCGGCCTGTTACTCTATTCAGTATTGTGAGGTGTTACTTCCAAAATTGGAACAAGTGGTTATTCATTACATAACAGGAGAAAAACAGATTACCTGGGATTTATGATCAGTTAATTCTCTCTCTAAGGCATAAAAATGAATTGCTTGTTCCCCCCATCCTTCACCTTCAACTCCCTCCAACCCAGGCTCCTCCCTTCCTACCCCCTGGTGTTTATGAATGGAGTCTATTTGTGCTTTCTTTTTAGGTAAAGTATAGGCATGTCCAGGAAGAAAACACCCCCATGCCCCACGGATACCTTGCTATGAGGTCGAGCTGGGCTCAGCACCTTGCATCTCCAACCTTTGCCTTACCCCTACCTCCCCATCCCCTCTGCCCAGCAAATGCTTGCCTGGCCTTCAAGGCTCAACTCTTCCAATGAAGCTGCCTCTGACTACCCAGCTGGTCCCTCCTCTGAACTCTTGTAGTGCTCTGTTCTTCTCCAAGGCCACTTAGCACAAACTACTTCCCATCATATGGATGGATGGCCCTTCTTTCTAGATTCATACAACAGCTCTACTGGGATTTGAGTTCCTTTACTATACAAGAAAGTAAAGAAGTGCTCAGTGTTTTAGGGACAGTTCAAAGGAAGATAGTGGAGCTGTTTGTACATGTAGCAAAGCAACATTATTATGGCAAGAATGCTCTGCCTCTTAATGCCTGGGTGACTTTGGATGACTCGTCTGACCTCTTTGTGCCTTAGTTTCCTCACATGTAGAATAAGATTAGACTAGATGACCTCTAAGGTCCCAACTTTATATCTATAATCCTATCTCATCTTGCAGACTAAGCTCTGTGAGAATAAGTACCAGAGGTGTGCCGGAGTTAGCCCATATCAGCTCATAAGAGCTGACTGTTAAATTTTACACCTTGGAAATTGGTAAAGGCTCCAAATCAGGGTCTGATGCTTTGTTCAACATCTAAACATAAAAAGTGATGGAGAAATATGAATAATGCAGATTAAACTTAAAAGCATTTCAAGCCAGTTGTTAAACATTTACCAGCACACCCCTGGTAAGAACCATGTCTCATATATTTTTGGTACCCTGTCCCCAGCACAGGGCCCTCAATCAATGCTTACTCAATGAATAAATCCAACCATTGGAACTTTCATATGTTTCAGAGACGTGTTCTCTACTCGTTTAACAAACCATGACCACGTTCCCTAAGCCTCCCAATCATTTTTCATTCCCCACAGGGTTTGTGTTGCCACTTGAAGCAATTCAGTACAGAGAATGGCTCTTAAATGGAAACTACTAACACAATCATGGGGGCAGGCAGTTTGGGCTGCCCAGAGGAAGCCATTAGGAACTGCCCAGAGCCATGATTAAAGGCAGGAGCAGCAGCAGCCTCTCTTCTTTAACTCGGCCATTTCCTCCAGAGAAGAGCCAGGGCCACCTGCCTGAAGGTCCTCAGTTGGCCTTTAGGTTGTGGCTCCAAAGTTTAGTGTGATGACAGGAGATAGGGCAAGAAAGCCAGATAAATGTTCTTTGGAGCAAAGCAGTGCATCCCTGGGGGAGTCTGGTCCCCCTGGCCATAGCTTGAGGAAGTTTTACATGGGAGGCTTTGCAGTGACCTTCCTGAGGGATTGGGCAAGTACATGTAAAGACTGGCCATCAGGCTATGACTTGGGGTAGGGAAATAGTGATGGAAGACCTCACCATTTCAGGAAATCTGGCTATTAAAAGCGGAAACTGAATGGGAGAAAGCTAGTGGGCTAGATTACATTTTAGAAAACTATGCAGGAGTTTCCATGATCTCAAGCTGCTTACTGAAACAAAAGCCCATGTCTCTTTAATACCAATATTTTCTCAGTGATGCTATGTGGCTGCTAATAATGGAGCACTATGTCAGAAGAATCAAAATTGCACATGACCCAAGGGCAGGGTCCTTCTCCATTTCCCTTGGCTTCTGTGAGAATATTGATGGAGCTGCTATAGGCTACACTTATTAATGGACCAAACACAATCTGGCCTTTGGGACAGAAAAGAAAAAAAAATGACATTTGAAAAAAATCACTGCAATTGGAGACTTAAACTAACTAATACAGAGTTTAGAAACTTCTGGGAGGAAAAAACGGGAATAAGTCCCAGATGTACAGGTCCTTAACTGAGCTTTCTACCAAGTTATTTGGTTTTCTCTAGTTTGGGGGAACAGAAATACTTCAATCTCTTCTACCTCCTCTTTCCACTTTTTCCCCAAAAGAATACTGTCAGCAGCTAAATTTCATCTTCTACTCACAGTAGTTCTACCATTATATGCAGACCTTAAAGCAGTACTTAACGGCGGTCACCATTATTAGTACTCTTCTATTCTGGAAGGGAATTAAATGGGAGAGCCTGTCGAGCCTGGATAATCTTTCTTTCTCATAAGCCACTGAATGGGCTAGGGTTTGCAGGGGACATGGACTCTACAAACAAAAAGCAATTTAATTAACTTTCTGAGAGCAATAGAAAATGTTCAGCTGATTAGCTTTTTACAAAATGAGAACAGAGGACATAAAATTATGGTCAACAGATCCAACAAGTAATTCCATCGGTTTTACATATTATAACCAGTTTCTTGATGGGAGAATTAGAATGATGGAGAGAGGGCGAGATGGGGACAGGAAGGAGAAAGAAAGATGAAAGAGAGAGAGAAGGGGACTCAGCACGTCTGGTGGTGGCTTGGTTAGTTGAGTTTGGCTACTACTTCCCTGGACATCAGAGTAAATTATCATTACCTGTGGAAATATGAACTAGTTTTTGGCCAGTTTTGGAAAACTCCTTTTTGTAGTAAGAGACAGTTTCCTTGCTTTTTGATTTTTTCAAACTTGCAAGTTAAACCTTTTAAATAAATGTCATTTTCTCAGGGAATTTGAAAAATGTCCCATGTTCATGAAGGGTTCTTTCGACATTCGAAAGTTGTCAGGTTACTGAATCTCCATTATTTGAATGAGATGAGGACTGCTTGCTTTCAGAGTGCTTAGAGGGGCCAGATTTTATTTCTTTCATTGAGCTGAGGCTATTTTCCAAGTCAAATTAAGTTTTTGATCTATTTGGGTACTGGTTTGATTAATTATAGTGGGGAAAAATACATTATTACTAACCTCAGTGAAAAAAGAAAAGCCTTCAGAAAGAAATGGGTTAATTGATTATTCACAGGCCTTTAAATGCTCTTCTTAAACCTCTAGAAGCTGAAATCTGAAAGGTAAAGGCCTAGAAGTCCATTAGGAATGAAAGACCCTCCCCCTATGACAGGATTCACTGGCTCCACTGGGTACTTGTCAAAGACCTGAGGAAATCAGCCATCTCACCTGAGCCCCTCCAATTCCCTTTCTCCCCTTCCATCAAGACTTTCCAGTGTCTTCACCCATTCTTTCTTTCTTTCTTCCTGTTTCAGATAATGAGACACTTATGCTTATCAAAGATGATGTCTCTTCCTGTTTCTTTGACTCCGTCCCTGTCTGCCTCTTCTAGTAACTTGTTCTACCAATCATCCCTTTTCCTCTCTTCCCTTCCCTCTCTCTCTCTCTCTCTCTCTCTCTCTCTCTCTCTTTCTCCCTCCCTCCCTCCCAGTCTGCTTAATTACATTCATGTTCAGGTTGCCTTTATCCCAAAACAAAATAAAATTAAGCCCCCAAAGAACCCTACATCTTTCTTTTGACTTACCATGCCAGTAGAATATAAGCTTCCTGAGGGCAGAGATAATATCACTTGTGTCTTTGTATCAGGCTTGGTGCTTAGTTGCATGCTTTTTTTCCTCCTCTCTTTCTCTTAGCAATAAAACTTCTAGACATGGCACAGTCTACACTATCTGACTCCATTTCTTTTTATCTACTTACTCCTCTGCCCCTAATAATTCAGCTTTCATCTAGGCCACCCTAGAAAAACACTCTTATCTATGATTTCTACATGATTCTCTGCTTTTTCAAATCAAGTCTCAGTTATCACCTCCCTTGAACTTTTTATTGATAGTGACATTCCCCCCTTTTACAATAATATCTACTTAGGTTGTGAAGGGCCAAACAGAGGTGTTTACATTTGATGGGCTCCTCCATTCCACTCCTACTATGATTGCCTTAATTCAGACCTTTCTTCTTCCTCACCTGTGAGATCAGAGTAGCCTCCTAACTGAACTTCCTGCCTCCACTCTCTTCCTCTCTTTAATTCTTCTTTCACTTCATCTGCCATATTAATTTTTTCTGATTCATGGGTCTGATTACAAAAACCCAAACCTTCAGTAACTCCCCTTTGCGCATAGCAATGGTTGGCAAACTACAACCCATGGGAAAACTGGACCATTTTGTGGGTCTTGAGCTAAGAATAGTTTTGAAATTTTTAAGTTCAACTTTATTTTAAAATATAAAAACCATCTTTAGCTCAAAGGCCATATAAAAACAGGCTGCTGGCTAAATCAGAGTCTGTAGTTTATGGGCCCTTGGCCCTTAGGATAAAATACAAATTCCTTAGCTTGGCATTTAAGCCCCCTCCCCCTCCCCCCCCCCCCCCCGAGTCTGGCTGCTATCCACCTTTGTAGCTTTATTCACATTAATCTCTTATGTGCACAACACAAATCTGCATGGCTACATGTTCTGTAAGCTTGTTCTGCTCTGACTTCTATGCCTTCCTTTTCTTGCTTTGAGGCCCAACTCAGATACAGCCTCTACCATGAACCCTTCCCAGATTGCCCCAGTTGGACTGACTGGACACTCCTTCTTCATTTGTCTTACACTACCTTCCCTAGTTCTCTTTTTTTTTTCTTTTTTGAGGGGGGAAGGCAAGGCAATTGGGGTTAAGTGACTTGCCCAAGGTCATACAGCTAGTAAGTGTGTCAAGTGTCTGAGGTCACATTTGAACTCAGGTCCTCCTGACTCCAGAGTCGGTGCTCTATTCACTGCGCCACCTAGCTGCTCCCCCCCTTTTACTCTTACCCACTCCTCCTCACAGACATATTTGTGACCATATACAATCTCTTCTTCTCCATTTGAATGTAAGCTCCTGGAAGGTAGGACCTGTGTCATTTTTCATTTTTATTTCCCAAGCACTGATTGCAATAAGTTCTGAATAAAACATGAGTCTTCCTGTTTGTTGCACTGATTGAAACCAAACAAATGCACAGCTACATCTATTAGTGTTGTTACTGACAACCACAGCTCCCTGCTCTATATCACTTTTTAACTTTCCAAAGCATTTTTGTCACAGAAGTCTTGTGAAGTAGGTAATAGAAGTATTATCGTTACAGTTTCATAGACAAGTCCATTTCATTCATGTTCCCATAGCTAGTCACTGAAACAGCAAGGCCTCAGACCTTCGTCTTCTGACTTTGAGACATAGGCCTTTTCCATGACACTTCACTACATTCTACTACAAGTCCCTGTGACCCTTGCCTCCCAAAACTGGCTCTGGGGAAGGGAGTGAGAGAAATGGTGGGAGCAATTTATCAATTGGATTTATTCCTTCTCTTCCTTCTCACTGCCCACTATCATCCTCTGAGATCTAGACTGAGACAGTCTGCTAAACAGGTAGATCTAGCAGTTCAATTTCATTGATGCCAATTACACCTCCCACTTCCATCCCTGTAAGAGAATAAACTATTCTATCACACCTACTGTGCACCAGGCATTGCGTTAAACACTTTTACAAATCTTTTCCAATTTGATCACTTCCCTACACATCAAAATCAACAATTAGCTCTTCATTTCTTTTGCTTATGGCTTTTGACACAACTCCACCTGGGAGAAGGAACCCTACACTTCTCAAATAATTCACAGCTAAGTGGGGACATGCTAAGTGAATCCTTTCCCAAAAAGGTTTGGAGGGTGGGGAAAAAAGTGGGAGTGATAAAGTGGGACAGCAGTAGGTGCCAGAAGCACAGAAAGAGCAGGGGTGGCAAGGGAAGAGAAAGATAGGAATAAGTGGAGAACTGGGGATTTGGAAGCTAGGTTGTAATACAGAGAGCACTGGGTTTGGAGTCCAAAGGAATGGGCGTTCTGAATTCCAGGCCCGGTACTCTGCAGTTGTATAACTTTAGGATGCTACTTTCCTTCTCTGAGGCCCAGTCACTTCATCTGAAGCAGTGCATCTGGAAGTTGTTCTGGAAGTTTTAGGGGCCTAAATGTCCAATATGAAGCAACTACGTAATCGGGCCACTGAGAAAGTTAATGGTCTAAAATGCTGGAAGGGATAGGACATTCTCAAGAATGAAATTCTAAAAGCAAAGGCAGCCAGTGAGTCTGACTTTGATTTCTGGAAGAATTTGAGAATGTATTATTGAAGAGATGGCTAGTGAGAACTTGGACGAAGGAGAGATGATCACCAAGAACCAGCTAGACTGGGTTTATCAATGATAGATCATACCAGACTAACATAAATTTTCTTTTTTGTTAAAGTTACTAAGAGATCACAAGAATGCTATTGATTGAGTTAACTCATATTTTAAGAAAATAACAGAATATCTCATGCTATTCCTGTGGGAAAGATGGAGAGGTGCTCACTAGAAAATAGGACAACAAGATATATTAGGAACTGCGGAAATGGCTGGATTCCAAAAGTAATCATTAATGGTGTGATGTCAACTTGGAAAGAGGTCTCTAGCATAGTACCCCAGGGATCTATGCTCAGGCCTGTGTTATTTAACATTTTTTTTTATCAATGATTAGATAAATGTACAGATAATGTGCTTATGAAATTTGAAGATGACATAATGTAGCAGAGATAGTTAATACATTAGATGAGAGAGTCAGGATTCAAAAATATCTTGATAAGATAGAGCATTAGACCAAATGGAATAAGATGAATTTCAAATGTCACATTTTATACTTGTGTTGAAGAAATCTACTTCATAAGTATAAGATAGCGAATACATAATTAGACAGAAATTTGTCTGGGAAAGATGTGGGTATATACCACCAGGTATATAATTCTCAGTTCTGGGCACCACATTTTAGGAAGGCCACTGATAAAACGGAGGGACACGATGAAGAAGGGTTTTCATTCTTTTTTTTTTTTTATTTTTTTATTTTTTTTCATTTTTATTTATTTTTTTTTTATATGAGATTCTTTATTAAATTTTTTGAGTTACATCTTTTCTCCCCGTCTTTCCCCCGCCCACCACCCCAAAACAGCCATCCCAGTATTTCCCCCCTCCCCCAGTCTG
>CM053582.1:24666237-24714118 GCA_028627135.1 Pseudochirops cupreus
TCTGTCTCCTCTCAGTCTAATCCTCTCTCTCCTCACAATTTCACCATTTGGAATATTATCCCTTCCTATTCAATTGCTCTTATGCCCTCTATGGATTCATTTATATATATACACTCAGATATGTGCTTGTTTGCATATGAAAAAGGGGTTTTCATTCTACAGCATATGAGGATTGGCCATGATGTCTGTCTATAAGTACCTGAAGGGTTCTCATTTGGAAAAGAAATTAGACTTGTTCTGTTTGGCTTGAATGTGAACATGATTCACTTAACCATAAAATAGAGGCAGATAGCAGAATGAATTAGAAACCAGAATCCACCAATATGCTGTTTACAAGAAACATATTTGAAACAGACAGATACACATAGAGTTAAGATATTATGTTTTAGCTGAAGTAAAAAAGGCAGGGGTAGCAATCACGATCTCAGACAAAACAAAAGAAAAAATCTACCTAACTGAAAAGAACAAACAGGGAAACTACATCTTGCTAAATAAAACCATAGATAATGAAATAATACTAATATTAAACATATATGCATCAAATGGTGGCACATTCAAATTTTTTTTTAAAAAGTTAAACGAATTACAGGAAGAAATAGACAATAAAACTATACTAATGGGGGATCTCAACTATTACCTCCCAGAGCTAGATAAATCTGACCATCAAATAAATAAGAAAGAAGTCAGGGAGATGAACAGAATCTTAGAAAAGTTAGATATGATAGACATCTGGAGAAAAATGAATGGAAATAGAAAGGAGTACACCTTTTTCTTAGATGTACAGGACACATTCACAAAAACTAACCATGTATTAGGGTATAAAACCTCACAACCAAATGCAAAGAAACAGAAATATTTAGTACATCCTTCTTAGACTATAATGCAATAAAAATTGCATTTAATAAAGGGCTGTGGAAGCATAAATTAAGAGCTAATTGGAAACTAAATAATCTAATTTTAAAGAATGAGTGTGTCAAAGAACAAATCATAGAAACAATAAATAATTTAATTAAAGAGAATGACAACAATAAGACAACATTCCAAAATTTGTGGGATGCAGCCAAAGTAGTCCTTAAGGGAAATTCTATATCTCTAAATGCATACATCAATAAAAGAGAGAAAAAACAGATTAATGAAATGGACATGCAATTAAAAAAAACTAGAAAAAGGACACATTAACAATCCCCAATTAAACACCAAAATGGAAATCCTGAAAAATCAAAGGAAAGATTAATAAAATTGAAAGTAAAAAAACCCAAACAAAGTCCATTGAACTATTAAATAAAAGTAGGAGCTGGTTTTATGGGGAAAAAAAATCCTAATAAAACCAACCAACTATTGATTAATTTGATTTTTTAAAAGAAAGAAAACCAAATTACTACTAGCAAAAAATGAAAAGAGTTAATGTGCTACCGATGAAGATTAAATTAAAAGAATTAGTGGGAGCTATTTTGCCTAATTACATAAAACTAACAATCTAAGTGAAATGGATGATATTTACAAAAAATATAAACTGTCCAGATTAAAAAATGAGGAAATAGAACAAATAACTTTATCTTAGAAAAAAGATATTGAACAAACCATCAATGAGCTCCCTAAGAAAAAGTCTCCAGGACCAGACGGATTTACAAGTGAACTCTACCAAACATTTAAGAAACAATGCCAATACTACATAAATTTTTGAAAAAAAAACAGGCAAAGAAGGAGTCCTGCTACATTCTTTATGACAGAGATATAGTTTTGAGACCTAAACCAGGGAGAGCAAAAAAAGAAAAAGAAAACTACAGAACAATTTCAGTAAAGCTAGGCATCATATCAAGACACAAAACACTTTTCATACAAATAAGTTAGATCTAAACGATTGGAGAAATAGTAATTGCTCATGGGCATGCTCATGCTCATGAAAAATGACAATTCTACCTAAGTTAATTTACTTATTCAGTGTCATGCCAATCAAACTACCCAAAAATTATCTTATATACCTAGAAAAAATAGTAACAAAACTCATCTGGAAGAAAAAAAGGTCAAGAACATCAAGGGAATTAATGAAAAAGATGTTAAGAAAAGTGGCTTAGCCGGTACAGTAATCATCACAACACTCTGGTATGGGCTAAGAAATAGAGTGGTAGATCAATGGAATCAATAATACACACCATACACAGTAGTAAATGACCATAGTAAACTAATGTTTAATAAATCCAAAGATCCAAGCTTTTTGGGAGTAAGGATTCAACATCTGAAAAAAGTTGCTGGGAAAACTGGAAAGCAGTTTGGCAGAAACTAGTCACAGACCCACATCTCACATGGTGTACCAAGATAATAGGTAAATGTTCAAAATAGATAAATGATTTATGCATAAAAGGTGATATCACAAGTAAATTAGGGGAGCATGGAAAAATGTCAGATCTATGGAGAAGGAAAGAGCTTACGAACAAATAAGAGATAGAGAATATTATGGGAAGTAAAAGAAATAATCTTGATTTCATGAAATTAAAAAGCTTTTGCTCAAACAAAACTAATGCAGCCAAAATTAGAAGGAAAGCAAGAAACTGAGAAAAAATGTGTAACAAGTTTCTCTGGTAAAGATCTCATTTCTTGGATAAATAGGGAACTGAGGCAAATTTATAAAAATAAGAGCTATTCCTCAGTTGATAAATGATCAAAGGATATGAATAGGCAGTTTTCAGAAGAAGAAATCAAAACTATCAATAATCATATGACAAGATGTTCTAAATCACTGCTGATTAGAGATATCCACATTAGAATAACTCTGAGATACCACCTCACACCTATCAGATTGGCCAACATGACAGAAAAGAAAAATGAAAAATGCTGGGGGGATGTGAAAAAATTGGGACACTAATGCATTGTTGTTGGAGTTGTGAACTGGTCCAACCATTCTGGAGAACAATTTAGAATTATTCCCAAAGAGCTATAAAATTGTGCATATCCTTTGGAGCCAGTAATACCGATACTGTATCCCAAAGAGATCAAAGAAAAGGGAAAAGGACCAATTTGTACAAAAATATTTATAAAAGCTCTTTTTGTGGTGGCTAAGAACTGGAAATTGAGGGGATGTCCATTAATTGGGGAATGGCTGAACAAGTTGCGGTACATAATTGTGATGGTATACAATTGTGCTGTAAGAAATGATGAGTCCAATGGTTTCAGAAAAATCTGGGAAGACTTATACGAATTCATGCAAAGTGAAGTGAGCAGAACCAGGAGAACACTACACAATAACAGCAACATCGTTATGATGATCAATTGTGAATGATTTAACTATTCTCAGCAACATAATGATCTAAGACAATTCCAAAAGACTCATGAAGAAAAATGCTATCTACCTCCAGAGAAGAGATTAAAGCAGACTTTCTTCATTTGTATTATTTTATTTTGTTGTGTTTTCTTTTTCAACATGGCGAATATGAAATATATTTTGCATGACTTCACATATATAATCAAAATCAAAGTGCTTGCCTTCTCAAGGAGGGGTCAGGGTGAGAGGAGGAGAGGGAGAATTTGGAACTCAAAAGTTTAAAAAATGATTGTTAAAATTTTTTATATGTAATTGGAAAATATTTAAAGAAAGAAATAAAAATAACTTAAAAAAAATAAAGGAGTGGGGCGGCTAGGTGGTACAGTGAATAGAGCATTGGCTCTGGAGTCAGGAGGACCTGAGTTCAAATGTGGCCTCAGACACTTAACACTTACTAGCCATGTGACCTTGGGCAAGTCACTTAACCCCAATTGCCCCTCCAAAAAGCAAAAAAATAAAAAAAGGAGTATTGGTAAGGCATACAGCAGAATAAATGAGTGACAGCTAGAGCCTAGCAGCAGGAACAATGTATTTGGGCTTGGAGTTCAAACTTGACTTGGCTACTTAGACCACCAATGTGACTTCAGGTAAGTTATAGCCTCTCTCTGGGGGCTTACTTTCTTCTCACACAAAAGGAAGAGATTGGTTCAGATATTCTCTAAAGTCAATCCCACTTTCAAATCCTATGATCCCATGAAGTAAGTCCTATCATGTGTACCTGCAAAGAAACTAGGTTGATTTAGGGACAAAAGATACGACTGAGGAGGCTCTGAGGGCTGACTCTGATACGCTCTCTCTTGGCCAGGATTGTCTCCACCAGTGAATATACCCAACTAGAGAGAGGAGACAGAGGAGACCGAGGAGACGGGAGAGCCTAGTGGGTGGGGAGAAGCATGATGATGTATAAGACACAAAAAGAGAAGAAAGACTAGTATAGAAGACAGGATCATTTAGAGAGGGGAGGGGATATCCCCTCTCCATTGGGCCCTCCTCTCTTTCCATTTGCCCATCCATTCCCATTTCCATGAATCCCTCCCTCTCCATTTGTCTAGCCCTACACAAAGACCACTCTCCCCTACCCCCCAAGCTGGCCCTAGAAGAGAGGCCTACAGTTCCCACTAGGTGGGGGTTATTGCATGATCACTGAGTGACCCTGAGTGAGTGTCTCTGGACCTCATTTTCATCTGCTATAAAATGAGGGGGTTGGACTAGGAGTTCCTAACCTGGGGTCTAGGAATTTACAAAAATATTTTGATAACTATATTTCAACAGAATCGATTTCCTTGGAAATCCTAAGCACTTTACTTCATGCATTTAAAAAGATTATCCTGATAAGAGATAATTTTCATGGCAGTTTTACAGACTTCCAAAGGGGTCTGGGACAAAAAAATGGTTAAGAACCTTGGATTAGGTGATCTCTAAGGCCACATAAAAGAATAGTCCAGATTCTAGTGTGGGGGCATTCTTTTGGCCTTTGTTGGTCACTTGGCTCATAAACCTATGTTGTTATAGCCTAGAAGGGCATCAACCTGCTGCTTTTAAGAAGTACCTTTCTAATACCTTCACCTTAATGGAGGGGAGCAAAGGGTAAGGGAGAGCAGCTTAGCAACAGCCAGACAGGCCCAGGCGCCTCAAAGAGATAATGGAGTAGCCTGTGGAGAGTGAAGAATGACGCCCCACAGAGAGAAGCATGATGACATCACCAGAGGACAGAGGCAGCTCTTCAGTATCAGAGGCATAAATTACTCAGGCCACAAGTGTCCCTCCCCATGTTTAGACCCCTCAAGCATGGTCCGTGGCCAGCCATGTTCCTTGCATGTATATTCTCTTGTCATGTGGGTTTGGGGTGGGTGTTGCCTTCCACTGGCATCCCCAATGGAAGAGTGTGCCCCAAATATCCAGGAGAGGAATGTTTTTTGTTCCTTTACTTGCTATGCTGTTGGAGTAAATGTCTCTATTCTGAACTGCCCTTTCTCTGGCTGGTAAAAGGAAACATATGAGTTGGAGCTCAGATGCTATGGTTCTGAGTGGGGTAGTTTTTTCCCCTAGACACCCACATGTGCTTGGGGGTGGGGAGGAAACTACCTCTAGGTACTCAATTGAAGTACTATGAAAAGACTTCCATTGGAGTAATAGGAAATATGCCTGGTACTCACAGTTGGAAGCTTTAATTTCCCCACTGCACACTAGTCACCTAAAAAGAACTTTTCTTCCTCTTCCTCTCTTATCTTTATTTACTTACTTATTTTGTTTTGATTGGCTTATTATATTTATTTTAGCTTTGATAGCTTAAAACTGCACTGAGACTTTAGGGACACCTTGTCTATGCATACACATATGCCACAATCTATTGCCTCTCTCATATTTTCATAGGCCTGTAGCATTTAGGGGTGGAAAATCTCTTAGAAATCAATGCTTGTCCAATCCCACTCATTTTAGAGGTTTGGGGTGGGGGGGTGGGGCAGCAAGCAGGATGAGACAGAAATGGCCAGTGGAAGAGGCTGGATTCAAATCCAGCTCCTCTAGCCTTGGATCTTTCCATTGCACAGCATTGCCTTTTCTTAGCTTTGCCACAAGTGGGGCAGAAAATAAGAAGTGAATGGGTCAGATTTTACACCAGGATGAACACAAACACCTAATATCCTTTTTAAAGCTCTGCTTTGGTCTACATCAGCATTTGACAGCTGTGAGGTCAGTGAGATGTGAGGTCACTGTCCTAACTGGGCAAGTGTAAAGTCCTTAAGCTAGGCCTTTCTTAAGGAACAGCAGCCACCCAAAGAAGGTTCTCTATGTAGAGAAGCAAGTTACTCCAAGTAAAATCTCCAAATGTGGTAAAATAGTGAGCAGCCCCCCTGCCACCTGTTGCCTCCACTCCTCTCAGTGGCACTGTCCCCAAACACAGCAGGCTCTCCAGCACAATGATGATACTGCCTTGTGCTGTTTGGATGAATTTGAGAATGCCACATACTGGCGGGCACTCAACATTCAACAGCCAAGGAGCTACTTGTAACTGGAATCATGATGCCAAAAAAGTGAGTGGTAAGGTGACATTCATCAGTAAACCCAATTGAAGCTCCCATTCGGAAAAGGACGATAGAAGTTTCATGCTGAATATAGTGCAGTTGGGCTGGAACATAAAAAGTTTCTGAAAAAGGACTAAGAAATAAGGCTATAAAGGTAGCTGGGAGCCAGGCTGTGTAGGACCACAAATGCCAGTGTAAGGAATTCATATTTCCAGGTTTTTGAGAAGGGGAACGAGGTTGTCACATCTCTGTGTTGGGAAAATTATTTTGACAGCTGAGGGTGGGGGGGAAGATTGGAGAAGGGAGACTGGAAACAGGGAGACCAAGTGGGAGAGTCCAAGAGTCCAGGCTAAAGGCGGGGATAGCAAAGACATAGAGTGGGAGCTGAGTAGGGCAAAAGAAAGAAATGGAAGGGAGAAATGTTAATAGAGGTAGAATCCAGAAAATCGGACAACCCATTAGACATGGGAAGAAAGGAAAAGGGAAGAGACTAGAATGATTCCAGGGTTTCACACTGGGCAACTGAAATGGTAGCAACCTCATGGAGCAAGGACTGTGCTCATCCCTCTGGCCTACGCCCTGGGCAGTAGAGCATTTGGTTGTGGGTACCACATTCTGCAAAAGCCTGTGCCAAGCTGGAGAACAGCACAAGAAAGCTATGAGGGCTGGGAGGAGGGGAAAACCCACAAGCAGAAGAACTGTAGAAGGAACTGAGAATTCTTAAACTAGAGAAGACTTGGGGGGGGAAGGGGAATAGTAGCTGTCTTCAAATATTTAAAGGGCTCTCATGCGGAAGAGGGATTAGCTTTGTTCTGCTTGGCCCCAGAGGGCAGTGGTAGGAACAGTGGGAGGAAGTTACAAAGACAAAAATTTAAATTTGATATGAGAAAGAATTTTCTCACAATGAGGGACATTTAGGTGTCTCAAAGCGAAATAGACTGCCTCTGAAGTAGTGGGGTCCCCCTCCCTGGAGGTGTTCAAGCAAACCTTACTCCTAGGACATTCTGTTCAGGATCCCTGTTCAGGCATGGGTTGGACCAGAGGCCCCTCACGTCCCTTCAAGCTCTGAGTTTCTGGAATTCTATAACTTTTGAAACTTATAGCATTAGAAATAAATTTTTTCACCTATAATCATGCTATAATTATTGCTCCGCTGATTCATTATAGAATAGCTAAACCGAATGACGATGCCTTCAGAAGAAATACACAGTTGGGTAATTGTTCTGGTTTATACTCCAAATAACCACCACACAAAGTAGGCAAAGCAAGCATCCCTAACCTTCTTTTACATATGGTGAATTAAGTGGCCAGTTTAGAGATACACAGAGCTCAAGCAACAAAGCCTGAATTCCAACCCTAGTCTCTACTACAAGTCTGGCAGTCTTTATGCTCCACCCTGCCATCTCTCTACACCATATTGCATCTACAAGCCAAGGGAAATCCTTATTGTATACTGCAATGGGCCACTCCACTGCATTGTAGAGATCTTTGAACTCTCAGCTACCTTTGAGAACTGATATGGAGCAAAAACAAACGGCTTCTAGGCTTGGGCTAATCTTTTGTACTAGCTCATTAATGAGTCTGGATTCCTTCCCAATTTTTCATGGTGTCCTGGGCAAGGACAAAGGCTCAGGCGATGGGGGGCAGTGATCCCTCTGCCTGACAACAAGCAGTGGCTGGTCCTACTCACTGGTGAACAAATTCCTTCGGCCTTTGATGGTGCGACCAATGGAATGCCGCAGCCCATGGAATGGCGGTCGCCTGCTCCAGGTCCTTCAGATGGGGCTTTGGGAATTCTGGCTGCCACTGGGGCCCTGGCGTCTGTAACATCACCCCAACAGCTGAGAGTGATAATGTCAAACGGGAGCTTAGGACTTAGGACCCCCTCACTGGTGGAATTCTATATTAAAGACACACACGCATATAACATATGGCTCGAGTTCATTCTAAATGCCTCATGGAAGACACCTGCCAATAAGAATACCATGTCATGGCCTTTAAATATAGGAAATCCTCACCACCCTCAATTGGAAAGCCAAATAAGAGAGGAAGAGAAATGAAGTTGCCCACAACTGTATAGCTTTGAAGCTTCCTCCTGAAGCCATCTTTCCTTGAAAAGTCTTGGGTGGGGGTGGGGGTTAAAGATGAAAATTGACCTCCTGGATCATGTGGTGAGGCCTCCTGAGCTGCACGGCCAGGGCAGCCAGCATATTTATAGAGCTTGCATCTAAGTGCAGGGTATGAGCCTGAGAGAGGCTGAAGAAGCCCATTTTAAACACATTCCTTTGTATTTTCTCCTTGACCACCTTTATTTTCTATCCAGCCACAAAAGGAGGCAAAAGCATTAACCAAAGCCACAGCTATGAATTCCAACACCTGTGGCCAGGGCGGACATGCCAACTCTTGTGTGCAGTTGGAGAAATCTAGAAATAGAGGTCATGGGGGAATAGAAAAACTGAGGGGCAGGAGTTGGAGTAGAGTTAGGGAAGACGGGAACTGGGCTGGAGGCTGTGGCTTCTGGACAAGATGAAGCAAACTTTAATGGAGAGGTGGTAGCAGACAGGCAGGGAAAGAAGAAAGTGTTGAAAGTGGCAGTGAGGAACAAGGAGATACCAGGGCCTCGGGGAGTGTGAGGGAAGTCAGGCTTGGGGAGGGTGCCAAGAGATGTTAGCCTCTTAGAAGAAAGCTGGGTTTTATTGAGCATCTGAAGATGAAAAGAAAGTGAGAGGGAGACACCCAGAATGATGGATGGATGGATGGAAGCTAATGATAATGAGAGTAATAGTATAGTAATATGAGACAACAGATAGTATTAGCATCCCACATAGGGTCATAGTCTAAAGCCAGAGGTGAGAGACCTCAGAGGAGATCTAATCCAATCCCTTCACTTTACAGATGTGGAACTAAGGTCCAGCAGGGAAAGTAACTTGCCTGAGGTTACACAGGGAATAAACATCAAAGATGGGATTATTTTAGGTTTGCAAAGCACTCTATGTAAGTTTTCTCACTTGAGTCTCCAAACAGCCCCACGAGGTGGGTACTACAAAGATTACCGTTCACATTTCATTTGAATTAATCTGGGCGACCATGGGGCAAGTCTCATCTTCTATCTGAGCCCTCATTTCCTCCTCTTTAAAATGAGCAGGTTGTGCTGAATGACCTCTGAGGTCCCTTCCAGCTCTCAATGTATGTATGGGTAGTAGTGAGATAGAGGTGGGAGATATGTGCCTCTGGGTTATAAGGAGGAAACAGAAGATTTGAATTTGCCCGTGACTTGCTCATGGCCACATGGCTAAAGAAGCCGGATTTGAATCCAAGTCTGTTGTCACTCTTCCTACAGCACCAGGCTGCCTCTCAGGATGGAGAGCTTTTTAATAATATAGGAGTGTCCCAAAGAAGAGATATGAGAAGATACCTCCTCCCATTCCTTTGTAGAGGTGGGAGGTCCATGGGTATGGAACACTCCTTCGATTTTCAGAATCAGATCTGGCAATATTTGACATACCAGTTTTGCTGATTTTTCTCATTTTCCTGTTTTTTTCCCTTTCGAAAAATTCTCTATTATATGGAATGGCTATCTGAGAGTGGGACGGAAATTTAGGCAATATAAAAAACAAATGCTATCAAAACAATTTCTTTTAAAACCCCCCCAACAACAATAGAGGAAAGATCTAGAGAAGAGTGGAAAGGGACGTTGGGAACTAGTAGCTGCCTTCACTGCTGATTTCTACTCCATCTCTTTTCTGATCCTCTATTGATCCTAGAAGACCTGTGTAGCACTTTAGCCTGATGGGAAGGCGGTCTCTGGGAGAGGGATGGAATGGTCGTGAGACTGTAGGACCAGATGATAGAGCAGGCTGGTTGGGTGGCTAGGGCTCTCCTGGAGGAGACAAGAAGTATTTTTTTGCACCCATGCTAGTTCTACTCCTAGCCAAGTCAAAATTCCTCCAGACTCCCTAAGGTCCAAATTCTAAGACCAAGGAAGAATCTTTTCCATTGCTTATTCAATAATCCAAATTGAACTTGTTTTCTATCCAATTTAAACATTGCTAAACTGAGGCAAAGAGAACCTAGTCACTGAAAGGTCACTAGGAAGCTGAACAGCAGCTCAAGAGACACTGTTGAAAGACAAGTGCTTTCCCCATGGAGCATCTTGCTATGTGATCTCTCTTTATAATTAGGCATCATGGTAGAGTGAGAAATAACACTGAATCTGGGCTCAAAGAGATCTGGTTTGAATTCAGCTTATTATCTGTGTGGCCATGGGCAAGTTACTTCTTCTATGTGAAGCCTCATTTCCTCATCCATGAAATGAGGGCATTGGGCTGGATGCCCCTGAGATTCCTCTGAGCTCTAAATGTATGAATATTGAGGTGGAGGTGGGGTTACAAACCTAAAGGCCTTAGCTTGGCATAGAAAGCACTTCACATTCTTGCTCCAGTCTCTACTTTCTGGGTTAGTACACATCACTCTCCTTTGGGCACTCTAAGCTCCAACCAAATTGGCCTACTTGCTGTTCGCCCAAGCTTGTCATTCATCTCCCTTCTGTGGATTTGTACAGGCTGTTCCCCAAGTCTGGAATGCACTCCTTCTTTCCCTCCATAGCTTAGAATTTCCAGCTCCCATCAAGACTTAGCTCATGGGCCACTTCTTAGAAGAAGACTTTCCTGAACCCCTTACTTGTTAGTACTATCTCCTCTTCCCATGATTACGTGTTTATGTAGTCCAGGTTTGCTAAGACCCAGAAAGATTCCAGAAAACCTGAGTTATAAAGACTTTAGGGGTTCTTTGAGTACAGGTGGTAAGACAAAGAAGTAGGATCAAAGAAAACCACAACACCCCCTCTGAGTGCTTGTGTCAAACGCAGAGAGCAAGAGCAGGCGCACAATGTCCTATTGCCTGAGGGCAAGGAAGAGCAAAGGTCCAGGAGCTGATACAAGGTGCTTATTTTTTTTTCATTTTTTTTAAGGGGGCAATTGGGGTTAAGTGACTTGCCCAAGGTCACACGGCTAGTAAGTGTGTCAAGTGTCTTAAGCTAGCATTGAACTCAGGTCCTCCTGACTCCAGGGCCGGTGCTCTATTCTAGCCGCCCCAACAAGGTGCTTAAATGGCCCAGAAGTGGACGGAAGAAAGGCAGAGGAAGCAAGAGTGGCTGATCTCAGCAAAGAGGTGTGCAGCAAGTTGGATTTAACTGGCAGCTTCAGTGTGTCTGCTCGGCAACTTCCTGCTCCCCTTGCTTCCACCAGAGAATTGTGCTGGGGGAAGTTCCTTGTCATTAAACCTGCGCAAACACTTTTCGTTTCTAGTCCCCCCTCCCTCCACCAATGGGCAAACAGAGCTGGAGCAGGGAAGGGAAAGAAATCAACCCGAGTGAAACGTTACAGTTGCCTACTATTATTCATTGTTTTAGTATCTATTGAATTCTCTATATTATTTGCCACTATACTAAATCACATGGCCTTTCAAAGGGAATTGTCAAGTCCTATGAGTTCAGGTGGCTGAGACTGAGGGAAGTCAATGGGAAAACTAGGCACTCTCTAATTAGAGAGAGTTATAATCTTTGGTAATTTCCAAGTAGATTCCAGAACATACTGGTTAGACTACCTTTGAACCTGGGGGAAAATAGTGATCAAAGGGATGAACCCAGCGATGGTGTGGTTGTCCACATATGTAGCATTTAGCATAACTTGTAGCCTAACACTTCACATCCCATCCTGTATTAATACTCACCCCTCCCCTCCATTACATATAATTCTTTGGTTATAACACCAGTAGAATATGAACTTTTGGGGTTTGATTTTTCTTTGCACGACACTGGACCCTTACTGTGCTTGCAGTACTGAAGCCAATGGAAGACCTATCCATAAACCCTTATCTAACTCTCTCCTTTTGCAAGGGAAGAAACTGACACTTTTGGCAAGAAAGAGAAGAGCAAACAAACTTTCCATATAGAGAGGCCACATTTGGTTTTCTTATTTAACGAAAATGAAAATATTAATGAACAACAGAAAAGCACAAAACGATTTCGGCCTAAGATTTCATTGCTTCTTCCCTGTTGGCTTCCACTACCCGCCCTTGTTGGACTTTAAATACCTTTCCCAAACTTTGGCATATTAGGCAAGGATAATGAAAAGCCACTAAACTTTAGAGACAGAAAGTTCAGCCTTAATTAGTTAGGTAATGTTGAACTTGGATCATTCTTGAACATGTGAGTTAAAACCATCCCTGGAATGAACCTCTGGCACGACACAAAACACTTCCCAGGTCTTGTTTACGTGTGTCCTCACAATAAAACCGGGAAGAATCATAAACTCAGGATGCCTATCACCAGGGCAACAAATTACCTAGTCTAGGGGTTGCTAGTAAAGAAAACGCTAAGATTTACTGGAAATTTCTAAAGAAATAAGTACTCCCCCCATTGTCCATTATACTAAGAGTTCCTATGTCGGGGCTTTAAGATTTAGAAAGTGCTTTTCTCACAAGGAAACTGAGATACCAGTAGTGCACAGATGAGAAAACTGAGGACCAAAGACTAGATTTGTCTAAGGTCCCATAGATGGAGAATGATAGAAATAAGCCTCAAACCCTGGTTTTCTAATGCTAAATCCAGTGGGGTTTTATCCCTACTAATCCATATAGGTTCTCTTCCCATTCTTCTTCCATACCTTATAGCTTAGGACAGTGAAGGAAAAAAATGCTAACTTTTAGAGGCAAAGGACCTGGGTTTGAATCCTGCTTCTGCCACTGTGTGATCTTGGGCAAAGCACTCAACCTCTTGGGGCCTTGATTTCTTCATCTGTAAAAAGAGGGGGGAGGGGTTGGACTAAAGAGCTTTTAAAGTCTCTTTTAGCTCAAAATCTAGGCTTCTATGCTCCCAAGTCAGAATTGATATCATTTGTATTCTATTTCTATGTAGAGCTAAAATATATGTGTGTACATACACATGCATTCAACAGTGAGAGTATGGAGGACATCATGCTAACAAGAGCCTACAGAAGGACAGCGTGAGTCCATTTTTCAATACCAGCCTTAGACTTTGGGGAGCTAAAGATCATTTTCTTGTAGGAAAAAGAATTAGCCGACATATTCCAAAACATGTTTATCATTTTAAAAAAAGTCTTCTGTCATTTTTCCCTAATAGTCTTAAAATATCATTACCATGTCTGGTGAATTTAGGGAACATGTGTTTTTAATATCATAATTACTACATGCCACTTAATAGCACTGCACCAAAAAGAATTCCCAAGAACTGTTTTATTCAATTTCTTGCTGTTTGAATGGTAGGCTATGCTGAGAACATATAAGCCCACAGGTACCTAACTTAACTTTAGTTCTTCTACAATATTGTTGTTTTTGTTCTTTAGTTGTTTTTCAGTCCTGTCTGACTCTCTGTGACCCCATCTGGGGTTTTCTTGGCAAAGATGCTAGAGTCATTTCCTTCTGCAGCTCGTTTTACAGATGAGGAAACTGAGGCAAACAGGGTCAAGTGACTTGCCCAGGGTCACATAACTAGTAAGTGTCAGAGGCTAGATTTGAATTCAGGTCTTCTTGACTTCAGGCCAGGTGCTCTATCTACTGCAGCGCCACCTAGCTGCCCTTTTGCACAATACATTGCAACAATTTACCTTGTGACCTTAGACTCTCTTCCCTTTTCAGTAAGAAGAGGGAGTTTGACCAGATGCTCTCTGAGGCCCCTGTCAGTTCTACATATGAGTTGAGGCACATTTTTAAACATGGAGAGGGAATCCAAAGGGAATCAACCTAGAGACTACAGTGGCACCTTCATGCCATGGTCATAACTCTGTGAGGTTCGCCACAGAAGGACAAAGGAGGAAATGCTGACTGAAAGCAGGGGACAGCCCTTGGCCAAGGTCAGCTACTGGGACTCTGAGCTCAGGGCTTTTCCTCTCTGATGCCACTTGACCTCTGGATGGAGATAGCTTTGAATGGAGATCATTTGTATTAAAACTATTTCCAATGTCTCTTGAAGGGTTAACCCTGATGAAGATAGAAAACAAGCCATCCCAAGGTAATACCATCACACTCGAGGATTACCAGATTGACAAAGTTGGTGTCTAAAGCGTCTATAAAATCCATTGGTTCTCGGCTGGTCTCAAATAGCTTCAATCCCACTCACCTCCCAGGCAAACTCAAAACTAGATTTTAAAAATTCAAACAGCTTAACTTATTGTCACAAGTCCTTACTCCATGCTGTGTGTGTGTATGTGCATGCATATATGTATGTGCACATGTACATGTGTGTGCATGTAGGGAGAGGTGTGGGGTGTGTGTGTGTATACTGTGCCACCAGCATGATGGGAAATCTGGTCGCTGCTAATGTCATTTGAGAAGCGTTAAAAGCATTTTAATTTGGTTCAACAGATATTTTTCTTAAGCACATATGATGAGCCCTGGCCTGTTCTTGATGGAAGCACAGAGACAAAAATGTCCCTGTCCCTGTCCTTAAGGGTCTTGGAATCTTTGGTATCAGAGGATCTTTTATTTCTGGGTGGAAGGGACCTCCCAGGCCCTCTAGCTTCACAGGCCTCGGTTTAAAGATGAAGAATTGAAGCCAGAGGAACGAAAGTAACTTGGCTCAGTCATGGTGCTAGGAAGCAACAGAGCTGGGACTTGAATCCAGCTCCTCAGATTCCAGATCCAGTTCCCTCCCAACTGTACTGTGCTGCTGTGTATCCAGAGAAGTCTACTGTGGGGACAAAGGGGAGTAATGCCAGGTGGGCTGAGAAAATCTGAAAGCAAGAGCACTGTTGGGGTCTGGACAGGCCTGGGAGGTTGTGGGGGCAGGGTAAGAGGGTGTGTTCTGGCCATCAGGAAGGTATCATGGAAGAGGTAGCAGCTGAGCTAGGCTTGGACGGAAGAGAAAGCTTTTTCCAGGTTGAAATGAAAGGGCAGCTTTGTGAGTTGGAGGGATGAGACTGGGAGAGGCAATCTGTGTGAATGCATTCGCTTTGGGGATCTTGAGTCAAAAGGGATGGCTTCCTTTTACAGAGGGGGGAACTGAGGATTGGAGAGGTGATATTACTTGCTCGATGCTACAAGGTACTAAAGACCACAGGCTGAGGTTCAAAAATGGGTCCTTTAGGAGAGTTGAGCCCCACAACTAATGCCAGGCTTGTCCATACTACACATACTACACACAGGATTACAAATCAATTGCTCAGAATTCAGGCATCTTTTAACAATGCTCACATACCTCCCAAGCCAGTTTCTCTGCAGGAAGGGGGGGGGGTAGTTTCTGAAAGTTTGCAAAGAGAATTAGAGATGGAATGGCCCCTAGAGGTCATCTGATCCAGCCTCCTCCTTTTTTCAGAGGACACTGAGCTCTGGAAAAATGCAGAAACTCGTGCAAAGTACCAGGTGCAAGTGGGAGACGGAGAGTTGGAAGCCAAGCCTCTTTAATCCAAGACCACAGTGTCACACATTTTATGGAGGAAGAAACTGAGGCCCAGGAAGGGGAAGGGACTTGCCAGGGTGAAACAGGAAGCAAATAGCAGAGCTCGTATTTGAATTCGGTTCTTCTGACTACACTGTTTTCTTATATAATCCCATCATGTCTTCAGAATGTTTCCATACTCATTTTCACCACTGCAAAAAATGCATTCCACTTTTCTCTCAACTAAAGTGAAGTAGGTGGTACAATCTTAAAATCCCCATCTTACAGATGAGGGCGGTGGCTTGGAGAACAGGTAGCTTACCTGACATCCCACACTGGCACTGGGGGAGGAATACGAATCAGGGGTCTCCTGACTCCAAGGTCAAAGCTCTTTCTACTCTGCTGTGGTCTACTAGAGAAGGCACAGAAAGCTTATTCCCAGTCATGAGAGCAGAGGACTCAGAGCTGGAGGGACCTGAGAGGCTGTATAGTCCACTTCCCTCATTTTACAGATGAGGAAACTGAGGCCAATGGAGGGCATATGACTGGCTCACTGTCATAAAGCTAGTGGCAGCTGGGACTAAAACCATGCTGCCCCTCTGTCGGAGAGGGGTGGCCCAGAAGGACACATTGTTCAATCTCTTTCCCAGTGGAGAAAGTGATGGGACACAGGCCTCGGTCTCTTGGGTATCATGTTGGTAATGATGGAGCTGCCTAAGCTGTTGTTCAGGGTCTAGAGCTGCTCTGCAGTCTCCCTGTTATGTCTAAGTGCTACAAAGGAGGCGCCACTGTGGCCTAGAAAAAGGCCAGTCAAGGCCCCAAGTGGAAAGAGCCAGAGGCCTTGGGTTCTAGGCATAGATCTGTCACTCTGGGCCTCACTGGTATCTTCTATAAAATGGGAACAACAGGAATTACACTGCTTTCTTTCCAGGGCTATATGGGGAAAGAAAGTTTGTTAGAAGCTGGGAAGCATCATTGAGATAATGGTTATTATGACTTGGCAGAACTATAAAAATGGGAGAGAAGAAAAAAAAGCAAGAGGAAAGCAATACAATGAAAGGCCTTGGACCATATGTCTTCCAGATAAGAAGTCAAGAATGTGACTCCCAGTGGGGTCCCTCAGCTTCTCATCAGCCAGGAAAGAAAAATCTGGCAGTGGAGAGGGTATTGTCATTGTTGTTTCTCATTTTAAAGAAAGGCAATGTGGTGTGATGCCCCAGAAACCTCTTTATCCCGTAAGTTCACTCTTTATCTGGACTTCTCACACTGGAAATACTCTCTGCCCTTGGATTCCTTCCTCTGATTGGCTGGTTCCTCCCAGAACCTCCATTTTAAAAATGCCCAGGCCCGCCATGTCTTCCTCCCGGCCAGGCTCCACTGCAGCCTCTCTGGACTTTCTCTTGGGTATCAAACTTTCTCCCACTCTACCCACCCTTCACCCCCTTTCACTTTTCTTTTATGTGTTATCTTCCTTCATCAGAGTGTAAGCTTCTCAAGGGCAAGAACTGTCTTTCTTTCTGTCTGTATTGGTGCTCCCAGTGCTTAGTATAGTATCTGGCATGATACAAACACTTCAGGAAGGCTTGATGACTTGCCTTGCCCAAGATTGCACAGATAGGGAATAGCAGAATCAGGATCCAGATCCAGGTCTGTTTTTTGCAGGACCCAGAAGTCCCCAAAAGCTCATGTTTCCTGACCCTCAGTCCCAGGTTCTTTTTTCTACTCTGCCTGTCTTTATTCTTTACCTTTGAACGAAAACCTCTCTGGACGGAATGAGCAGGTATTGGCTGCTTTAGTTTCAACTGCTTATACCTGGAATGAAAACAATTTCTGGAATTTCTTTCATTTGAACCTGACCCGAAACTGGAGAAAGGCAATAAATTGTTGGATTTCCTTGGAAGCAAGACTGTCTGAGGCAGGTTCCAGTCTGACTACATTATCATGGCCCCGATCCTCTGCACAGGAAATCAAACGTTACTTAGAAAATCCACTAAGGATAAATAGCCCACAAGAGCACCACACTGCTCATGTCTGCTGGTCGTTACTATTAGGTTCTGGGCCTTGGAGCTCAGGACCGCAAGAAAAATATCAACTGGTCAGAAAGCAATTCAAGGATTGAGTTGGATGCCTTAGACAGGCTAAACGCCTCTCCCCAAACCCCAGATAAATCCTGCCACAAATCCACCACTGAAAAAGGAAATGAAAAGCTCCCCCTCCTTGTTCCTTTTCCAGGCATGGGAATGTGACATGTGAACTTGGGCCTACAAGAAGGGGGAGGCAGGCTGCACCTGCAGCCTTCCCAGGCAAAGGCCTGGGGCCTGACCCTGGGCTCAGCCCCTCAAGGTTAGGCTTCGGAGGAGCTGGTTAGTACAGAAACAATGTTACTTTTACTGTTCACTGTCCATGTTATTTCCAGGGCTATCACCATGAGGCATCATCTAAAATGAGGCAGCTGCAAATTTCTCAGAGAGAGTGAAGTTATTTTGGGGTATTCAACAAGGCCAGAGGAGGGCCAGTGGGATGGCAAAAGGTCTCAAGAAGGTGTCACATGAGGATCAGTTTAGAGGGCAGGGCAGTGCAGTGCAGTGGAAAGGGCACTGGTTTGGGAATTAGGGCATGGTTCTGAATGAGGCCTCTGCTTCTAGCTACTTGTGATCTTAATAAGCAAACCACCTAACCTTAATAAGTCTCACTTGGAATGGAGGAGGTTGAACCATATTGTGGCTGGGAGTCCTGCCATCTCTCAAGCTATGATCTGATTGTAGCACATGTAAATTCTGAGCGTCATCCCAAGTCCTACTCAAGCTAACAAGTGAGGTCCCCCAGAGCTCGGCTACATATACCTTCCCCTCAGGATCCTAGGGGTATCCCTGAGGGGGTGGGGTTCCGTCTTTTTAATGCTATCGGTTCACAAGCCCCCACTGGTGTGTTTCCAGCCTTATCAGGTGAGATCAATTAATCAGCCAGACTAATTGAGCAGAGTGGGCACATTTGATATAAAGCATAAAAAAGGCTGTGACATATGTTCCCTGAAGTCCCTACGGAGTCTAGGGGAAAGTGGCTTCAAGCTGAGAAAGCATGTGTGGCAAAAGTATAACTCATAGCTTTTGGTTGCTGACTGTCCTCTTCTCCCCTTTGTGGGGTGAGTATGTATGAAATCCCCCAGGTCCAGCGTTGCTTTTCTGTTGGGTTCCTCATGGAGCTGTGAATTAGCGTTCCTGTATTATACCCAGCCTATGCTTCTCTCATGATATAGAAACTGCCCCCCCACCCCATTGCTGCTGAACTGAGAGAGAAGGCTAGAGCAATAATGGGAAGTGCAAAATCCTCTGGGCCCTTGGAAATTCACAAAGTGCTCCTTCACTCAAGGTATGGGGGAGAGGGAAGGGGACCTAGGCTGAGGCTGGGAAGCTTCTCTTCCCCACTCTTAAGCAGTGCCTCCTTGGTGGTTTCTCTGGAATCCTCTCTCCCATCTGGGGCCCAAACTGGGCTGATATTTTATAGATGAAGACCTCTAGGGTGTGACCAAGTTTCCTTAGTTTTTTGCACTTAGAAGTCTCTGATTGATGAAGAAGATGTGTTCTCACCTCATTAGGGTAACACTTAATGGAGTGAGGCCATGTTATTTGTTCTATTGAGCCCCACCTTCACACAATGAACTGGAGGTGTTTTGCCTAGAGCAGAGAAAACTGGGGGGGGGGGGGCTGGGAGACAGGAAGGGCCTCAAGGTGGAAGAGGCAAGCTTAGGAGGAAGCAAGTTCTCCATTGCTGTTCTTCAACAGAAACCTGGGTTGACCATTTTGCTGATGCTGGAGAGCGTATTCCCTGTCCAGATGATAGTTGGGTAACAACCTCCTGGCCCACTCTGAGGCTGATATAAGCAAGCGTATGGGGATATACTGCATGGAGCACCAAAAGTTGACTCACAAGGACATTTGCTTTTGGGCCCCACCACCGATTTGTTGATTTGACCTGTGTGTCCATGACACCCATGCAATCACATCGGTTTAGGTCAACTTCAGTACGATCCAAGCCCTGCACTTGCTGTGATAATCTTTCCTCTAGGGCCCGGAATCCGGAGGTAGCTCAGCTGATGTCATTCACACAAGCACTTCTAGGTCGGATCAATCTGACTGCAGCATTTCTCAATACTTCTTCTTCTAGCACAGGGGTATGCTCTTTGTCTACTACAGAGCAGTCCAACCCAATAACTTCTGTATACTCAGACACCCTCCCCAACACATACATGTATGTTGGCACCACTATGCTGACCCTAGGAGAGAAATACCCAAACCAAACACTGAGGACATTGCAGCTACACATGATCACGTGGTCCAGTCACCAAGATATTGAAGTGGTTTGGCCCAAATGACATTAGCCCCTTCCTTATTCGGCAGCTTGCCCTAAACATTCTGGTGGAAGTTCTCATACAGTCATATGATGTTATCCCTGCAACCTTAGCACAGCAGGGAATTTCCCAAGGAGGCCTCTCATGTACAACACAGGGAGCCTCTTACACCCTCTTTGTCTTCAGTGGCCACAGTGAGCCCATCCCCCTGTGCTGACAACACCATCTATATATTTGGATCTATTTTGGGGGGATGGAGAGGGACTGTAGTTAATTCATTAAGTGTGTGACTTAATTCACTCGATGTTTCAGTATCTCAGACACTTTTTGCCTCAGTTTTCCCATTGGTCAAAATAGGAACAATGTTACCTCTCACCTGGGGGCAATAGGAACAACATTACCTCCCACCTGGGGGCAATAAGAATGAGTTTCTGTCTGGAGCAATGCGATCTTAACAAGGGGTAGAGGGAAGGGTTGCCATCTAGGCATAAGACAATGAAAAGCTGGATTTCTTTTCTTCTTGTCCATAGGTCTTTGAGATGTACAAAAACTTTAAAAACTATTAAATATTACCCAGATGTAAGGCATCTTGAGAGAATCACAGCACCGTAGAGGGTTGGGGAGAAAAAGGACCTAAAAGGGAGAGAAACTTGTCCAAGTCCCTCATTGCACAGAGGAAGAAGCTGAGCCCCACAAAGGGGAAGGCATTTGCCCAAGGTTCCACACAGTCCTCCTCACATTTCTTACTCTCTTATTCACAGCTTCCCCAATGCTTCCTTTGAGGGTTGACACTCTCCCTATTTTGAGTCCAGGCCAAAATGTGGCCTTTTTGAAAGTCTGAAAACACTTGGTCCAGCTGTTCCAAGTACCACAGATTAGGGAAAATCCTTTAGCACAGAAGCTTTGAGCTCAGAGCATTCAGGCAACTGAACAGCAACTATTACAACTGGCCCCAAGCTCATCCTTCATGAGAAGCAGGTGCTTACTCATTTACTTATTTACATTTGCTTGTTCTGAGATGAAGTGGAATTGTTCATGGCCTGTATGTAGGATGTGTAAGGAGGGAAGCAATGGGGTCCCTAACAAACTTGACTATGCTTCCTGTCAAAGTCTATTTGGGGCTCTGTAGGGTGAGGGGAGGGCGAGAGGAAAAAGGGAGAGAGAAAGAACTGGCAGAGTTCAAAAGATCACAGATATGGAGCTGGAAGGGATTTCAGAGGTCATCTAGTTCAAGTCCCTCATTTTTCAGATAAGGAAACTGAGGTCCCAGGATGCAAAATAATTTAATGAAGGTCATCATACAGCTGACAGCTGTGGCAGAGCTAGAATTCATACCCATATCTCATGACTCCAAATTCAGTATATTTTTGACTCCATCATTCTGAGTTAATATAAGAATATTAAGCAGGACATACAGGAGTGTTAGCCCAGTAAGAAAGGCAGGGCAGCTTGACTGCATAGCTGGGAAAGCAGCAGCCATAGGTAATGTTCCTGAAGTGGGCAACAAGGGGTCACCGACACTGGTGCATGCTCAAGTCACCACATAAAAGGCAGGATAAGCAAACTTTCACTGTTGCTGTGTGAAAATTTAGCTCTTAATCTTTTAATTTAGAATTAATGTTTGTGTAGGACTTTTTAATGTTGGAGGAGAAAGGGAAGAGACAGGAGAGGTCTCATTGTAATAAAGCAGCATGGTTCCCTTCCAGCCTCAAGAACAATGCCCACAGGGAAACAATAATGACATTTTTTCTATAGTTATACCACGCACATAGTCCCATAGCACAATGGTGTCAGACATGTGTTTATGAACACTAAAGAACAATATACCAGGGTCACATCTTATTTCTTCATATCTGTATGCAAAAAAACAGCTACATGTCACATAAGATAACAAGGCCGCTCTTCTGTCTTTGAGGAGAAACATGCAGTAAGTTATTCCTCTCCAGATGAGGGTGAGTAGCACTGAACCATCCACAAGTTCCTGTTCCTCTCACCCTCTGAGCATCTGCTCATAATGTCCCTTCTTCCTCACCAACTATCTCAGTCCCCCTGATACTTTAAAGCCCTTTTCAATTCCAACCTCCCCCAAACCTTCTTTGACCATTCCAGCCACATTGACCTCTTCTTCTCTCAGCAAATTCTGGTCCTTATTTTCTCCCTTCCCTTTATCACATAATATATTCATATATGTATATACTCATATTTATATACATACAGCTATTCAAGCCCAGTTCTGTACATTTTTCTGTTATAACATACTCATTAACATCATTATCAAATCTTTATTCTACACTCACCAAGTACATAGCATTTTACTGGCCACTAGGGGAGTCACATTCAAACACTCCTCCACTATATTGCATTATGAACCACAGCACTATTGCTGAGCCTTTACAAACACAGGCTAAGCCTTATGAAGGCTTCTCTGTTCAAAAAAAAATTAAACTAATATCATCACACAGAAGCCTGAACACTGGCCTAGCGAGTGCTCTGAATTGGTCCTGAACACAACTGACAGGTTTCTTTTCCAAGAGGCAGGAACTAGTACCCCTGAATCACTGGGGCAAGGATGGCTCTGCTTCCTTGGGCCATGACAAACCACTTTTTCCCATCACTCACTACCAAACACTAATCTAAACCCAATCACTAACAACCACCACCTACTTTCCGTGGGGATAAATGAGACTTGTGTCACAAGCATCAACGGGAATCAATCAATCAATCAACCTTAGCAGGGCATGAGTGAGGAGGAGAAGGAGTTTCACAAAATATTTGTGGGGATTTCAGACGCAGCAAATTCATCAGGGGCAGAGCACATGGGATGCTGCCCCAATTCAGAAATCCTTTAAGTGGGTAGTGATTGTCTCCATATCAGTGCTCCTGGAAAAATGTGAGTGGACCTCAGTGTTTGTGAACAGCCTAGGTTGGGGCCTCAGGACAGTGGGTTTTGGGTAGGGCTCAGGCTGAAAAAGGAATGTCAATGCCTACCTAGAAGACGTTGCCAAAATGGCCAATATGGGGGTACAGCATTACTGTTTCTCATTTTGTGGTTTGACTCTGACCTCCCTTTCTAGGCTTATGGGACACTCTACATCTGTCCCCTACTTCCACAACTTTGCCCAGGCTGGCTGCTCCCCAGGCCTGCAATATACTTCCTCCTTACCTCTGCCTCTCAGAAGCCCTAGCTTTTATCAGGATTCAGCTCAAGTACCACCTGCAACATGGGATCTTTCTTCATTTCCTCAATTGTTAGCACTGCTCCACCAAACTACTTTGTATTAATTTTTCTGTGCATATTCTGTGCCTTCCCTCCAGTAGAATGTAAGCTCCCCAGGGCAGGGTCTATTTTTGTTTTTGTTTCTGTATGCCCAAGTCTAGGATGGTACCTCGCACACAGTAGGCACTTAATAAGTGTTTTCTGAACAAATGAGATCAGGCAAAGGCCTGGAAGGCCCAGGAAACAGCCAGCTTCGGTTAACCAGGAACTGTTTTCTTTGAGAGGGTATAGGGTATGAATAAGGCTCTTTGGCATAAATAGCTCCCACTACCTCAACAGAAGATGGAGGCAATGTCCTTTCCCCAGCTTCCAAAAGCAAATGCATACTCATGCTCTATTGGGAGGATGACATCTGGAATGAGAGAAGCAATGGTCCCACTGTCTCCTGCCCTGCTCAGACCCCTTCTGGAGTACTATGTTCATTCTTTGAGCTGCGTTTTAGGAAGGTCACTGAAAGCCATGTTCGGAGGCAAGCAGCCAGGCAGGACACTGACTGGATGGAAGACTATGTCATAAGAGATTTGGCTGAAAGAATGGGACACATCTACCATGGAGGAAAGAAGGCTTGGTTGGTATGGCTTGGCTGTGTGTAAAAGCAGGGGAGGGCAGGGCATTTTAGCTGCCTTTCAGCATTTGAAGAATTGTCAAGTGTTCAGTTTGGTCCCAATGGTCAAAATGAGGAGCAAAGGCTGGAGCTTGCACAGGAGCTAGTGGACCAAAGGCTTCCCTCCTGGGTCATCTTTCACTGAGCATACACCATTTTCCTTCCTGTTCGACGACCACCTACCTGGTTAATGTGCTTCAGCTTGTCGATAATTTGACTTATTATTGGCTCAGGGCCTTTCGTTTTCATGTCATGGGTACTGGTCAGACTCTTGGATCCATTCTTGGCCAACTTCTGGCTGTACCTAGGGAAGGGAAAGGGATGGGGTGGGGGGGGGGGGGAAGAAAGACAGGTATGTCAAAATAGAGCCCTAATCAAGAAGACGCTCACCACAATCAAGTATACTGCAAAACAAAAGGAGACTTACTTGGGTGAATAGAAACTACCCTGGGCTGAGAATTAGGACCGGGAGAAGGGCAGGGAAGGAAATGGATGACAAAAAGCTCTTCTACTAACGGGGCAGCCTATTGGCCTTCTTGGAACCTCGGTTTTCTCATCTGCAAAATGGCAATAACAGCGCTCACACGCCCTTTGTCATGGGGTTGTTGTACTGAAAGTATTTTGGAAACAATAATGCACAACAGGCATGGAAATTTCTACCATTTTTATTATTGCTCTAAGTGGGATTGATTTAAAGGGGAGGTGTGTGTGTGTGTGTGTGTGTGTGTGTGTGTGTGTGTGTGTGTGTGTGTGTGTGTGTGTGTGTGTGTGTGTGTGTGTGTCCTTTCCTCCAGTCTAAGAGAGAGAGGCTTCTGGCATGCTCTTGGCCTCCTCCTTTTCCTCCCTCCTTCCACCCCCCCCCACTTCCTGCAGGCCTTGTGGCTGGATTTCTTTTCAGGAGGCCTTCCCAGGCCCTTTGCCACATAAATTAAGCCCATTGGCTTCCCCCCTGGGCTCGATATGGGAAGAAAGTATACGGGCCTGAGCGAATGTTTTTAATATATTCCCCCAGGACCTGCCATAGGTCGTGGCTCAAAAGTGAAGTGACAAGATTCCCATTGAAAGCCCCACAATGATTAGAAGAGCAAGTGAGTGTTGGGGGTGGAGGAGAGCAGCTAGGCATGGCCACCGTGGGGCTCATGAGGCTCTCCCATCCCCAGCCCGCCAGGATGCTAAGTGACTAGCAAGGCTCCACCTCCGGCCAGATGCTGCTACCCCAGAGTTGGTTCCCATCTCTTGAGATCAAACACACATTTGTCTTTTTCCTTTCTCCTCCATACGGTAGGAACATCAAAAGACGGTGGACTGCGGAGGAAAAAAAAATCTGTTTTGGGGGGGAAGGGCAGGAGGGGGGTGTTAGGTTTCCCTCTGGGGCCTAAGGACAAAATACCTTCACAAAAAACGTAAATGACTGAAAATGCCCTATAGTCCCTCATTCACTATAGATTTATTAATAATAAGTATAACTCATTTCTATAGTACCCCAAGGGCTACAAGAGACTTTTCCTTAAAACAACCCTTTAGGTAGGTAAAAATAACAACAACTCACATACTGATAGCACTTTAAGATTTACAAAGCCCTTTCCTCAAAATAATCACATGGGAATATTATGTAATTATTATTATTCCCATTTTTAAGATGAGAAAATCGAGGTGCAGGGAAATGAATAATAATAACGAACATTTACGTAGCACTTTAAAGTTTGCCCAAGCACTTTCAATTTAACAACAAGCATTTATTAAGCACCTACTACGAGATACAAAGACAAAAGTGAAAACAGTCTCTGCCTTCAAACAATTCATAGTCTAGCCAGAGAAGGCTTCTGTGTACATACAATATATGTACACTTACATGTACATGCAAAGGGATCTACAAAACATAGAGGATTTCCCAGAAGCCTTAGTACAGTTTTAAGCTATTAAAGCTTAAGCTAATAAAGCCAAATGAAAAATTACTAAACTATTAAGGCTGAAAACCTTGCTAAGACTTTTAGGACACCCTGTATATAAGTGTGTGTGTGTGTGTGTGTGTGTGTGTGTGTGTGTGTGTGTGTGTGTATAGACACATACACATATGTAATATAACTATATATGTATATATAAATATAATAATATATAAGTATATAATTTTGAAAGAAAGCCATTTTACATACACTATCCCATTTGAAGAAGGCAGCTAGGTAATGTGGTAGTGGATGGAGGACTGGGGCTAAAATCAGGAAGACCTCAGTTCAAATCTGCCTTTAGATACTTCCTAGTTGTGTGACCCTGAATAAGTCACTTAACCATTTGCCTCAGTTTCCTCATCTGTAAAATGAGCTGGAGAAGGAAGTGGCAAACCACTCCAGTATCTTTGCCAAGAAAACCCCAAAGTGGGTCATGGAGAATCAGATAGGACTGAAACGACTAAACAATAACAACAATGACAATCCCATTTGAACCTTACAACAACCCTGTGAAGGAAATGCTCTTATTATCCCCATTTTAAAGATGGGCAAACTGAGGCTCCAAGTGGTCAGGTGACTTCTGTCCAGTCACATGGCTAATAAGGATTTGAGCTCTGATGTACACCTCCATCTTCCTGACTCCCCGAGCAGGCTGGCCTCTGGTACGCTTTTTTCAGCTGCAGTAGTATAACTGTGTTGTTGTCTATTAGCATTTCTAATCCCTAATTATGAAATTCAAGATCATCATGATTTGGGAATGTGTTTGTCTGATTTCCTTTGATTTCCTCCCACTGGGAGCAGGAGCATACGCCAACATTAGGAATATGCTTTGACAAACATGGTTTGCATGTCAGATGTGGGCGGGGTCCATAAATCCGAAGTCTGACTTTTGGTAAGAAAAAGACGTGTGTGTGTGTGTGTGTGTGTGTGTGTGTGAGTGTGTGCCCACATGTGGGCACAGGGAGGGGGTTGTGGGAAGAATGGTTTATTGAAAAACAGATGAAGAACACATATTATTGCATTCCTTCTAAAATTGAAAAGTTGGAAATATTTGGCATATGTAACTTTGAAAATTAGTTTCTAAATGTGCTGTGTGACCTTGGGTAAATTACTCTAGTCTCTGGGCTTCATTTTCTTCATCTATAAAATCAACAGATTGGACTGAATGAACTCTAATAGCCCTTATATTTCTGACAGATGATAATTCTTTGATTTTGCCAGTCAACAAGCATTTATTAAGTGCCTACTGTGTGCCAGGCACTGTCCTGAGCACTGGAGAGACAAAGAAAGGAAGAAAAAAAACCAGTTTCTGTTCTCAAGGAGCTCACAGTCTAATGAACCAGACAACACGCAGATGACTGTGTACAAACAAGTCGTAGACAGAATAAATTGGGGCTACTCAGCAAGGAAAAAGCTATAGCACTAAAGGGCATCTGCAAAGGCTTCTTGGAAAAGGTGGGATTTTAGCAGGGATTTGAAGAAAGCCAGGGAGAGACAAAGAGCTGGAGATGAGGACAGAGAGGATTCCGGGCATGGAATTTACTGGACAGTCCAGTGAAACTGCCCAGAGCCAAGAGGTAGAAAAGTAAGAAGGCCAGAGCCATGGAACTTTTGAGTAGATATAGAGGGATAGGAAGGTGTGAGGACTGGAAAGATAGGAGAGGGCTAGCTTATGAAGAGCTTCGAACCCTAAAGCAAGGATTGGATATTTTATCCTGGAGGTCACCAAGTTTATTGAAAGTTGGGGGTGGGGAAGAGAAGGGATGCGATGTGACATGATCAGACTTATGCTTGAAGAATGAATTTATATTGGTAAGCCTTTGGTGGGGGGGAGAAGGAAGCTTTGAACAGATGTAAGGATTCTTCATTTCATGGAATCAGCTCACTGCTAACCTCACTGTTCATAATACTGCTGGAGACCAAAAGAGCAGCACAGCTATCTCCTATGCCTTTGAGAAGCCTGCAGTTGACATCCAATTCAACTGGCTTTCTTGCTGTCCCTCTTGTTCAGCCTTCCATCTTGTTGTTCACATCACTCCAAACCTTATTTATGAATTCTAAATCCATAGCTCTAGCTCTCTCCAAATCAATTTGTCCAAAACAAAACTCATCATTCTTGTCTCTTCAAAATCTCCCTCTGTTTTGAACTTGCCTGTCTCTGTCAAGTGCAGCATCATCTTTCCAGGCACCCAGGTTCACAACCTCAGTCATCCTTGAGTCATCGCTCTCCTTTACTCCACAAATCTACTCAATGGCGACATTTGGTAGAATCCACCCCCACAACATCTCTCATATTTGTCCCCTTCTTCCTATTCACACACTCTAGGTCTGGCTCTCATCACCTCTCACCTGGACTATTGCCATGACCTCCCAATTAGCCTCCTAATTGGTCTCCCTGCCTCAAGGCCCCCCTCCAAATTTCTCAGATCACTGCAGAGTACTGTGAAATCCCAGGTTGGATGGATCAAAAACCAGAATTCAGGTTGCTGGGAGAAATAACAATCATATTGGATATGCACATAATACTACTCTGATGTTAGAAAGTGAAGAGGAATTGAGAAGCCTCTTGATGACAGTGAAAGAGGAGAGTGTAAAAGCCGGCTTGAAGCATAACATAAAAAAACTAAGATCTTGGCAACTGGTCCCATAACTTCCTGGCAAATAGAGGGAGAAGAAATGGAAACAGTGTTAGATTTTATATTCTTGGGCTCAAAGGTAGCAGACGGTGACTGCAGCCATGCAACTAAGAGATGCTTGCTCCTTGGAAGGAAAGCTAAGACAAATCTAGGCAGCATACTAAAGAGCAGAGACATTCCCTTGTGGACAAAGGTTCACAAAGTCAAAGCTATGGTTTTTCCAATAATAATGTATGGCTGTGAGAGTTGAACTATAAGGAAAGCTGAGCACTGCAGAATCGTCACTTTCAAATTGTGGTGCTAGAGAAGACTTGAGAGTCCCTTGGACAGCCAGAAGATCAAATCAGTCGATACTTAAAGAAATTAAGTCAGACAGTTCACTAGAAGGTCAAATGCTGAAGCCGAAGCTTAAATACTTTGGCCAAAGAAGGAGAAGATGGCACTCACTGGAAAGACCCTGATGGTGTGAAAGATCGAAGGCAAAAGGAAAAGGGGACAGCAGAGGATGGCATGGAGAGATATTATCGTGGAAGCAACAAATGTGAACTTGGACAGACTTTGAGAGACAGTAGAGGATAGAAGGGCCTGATGTGCTAATCCAGGAGGTCACGAGAAGTCGGATATGACTAAAAATTAAACAATAACAACCTCGAGTCTCTTCTCTCTCAACTTTATCCTATACACATCTCCCGAAGCAATGGTCTATGTCGCTCTCCTACTCACAATTCTCCAATGGTTCTCCATTGCCTCTATGATAAAGTACAAATTTCTTTGTTTTGGCGTTTAAGATCCTTCACAACCTGACACCCATCTGCCTTTCCAGTCTTATAGTCATTATATCCCTTCACATGCTCTGTGCTCCAACTAAATTTGCTTTCTTGCAATTCCTGACACAAGATAATCAGTTTCCTATATCCAAGTTTTTGAAGAAGCTATCTCCCATGTCTGGAACATACTCCTTTACCACTTCTACTTCTTAGAATCCAACATTCCTTCTAAGTTCAGGTCTAGTGCCACCTTCTAGACCAGCGATTCTCAATCTGTGGGGTTGTGACCCCTTTGGGGGTCGAACGACCCTTTCACAGGGATCACAGGGGTCCCCTAAGACCATCAGAACACACATATTTCTGATGGTTTTAGGAACCAAGACACTGCTCCTCTGTCTCCAGGCGGGTCTGCCCACATGCAGATATGCCCACACACGAGTATTAAAGGGTCCATTAGGAAGGTTGAGAACCACTGTTCCAGACAAAGCCTTTCTTGAACCACTCTCACTCCAGGTCTTTTTGCCCCCACCCCTCCAAATTATCTTTTATTTATTTTGCATACACTTGTAGAAAGCATAAGCACATGTTACCTCCACTCCTAATTCAGTCTATGTAAGTTAATTGAAAGTAGGAACTGTTTCTTTTAGGATATATACTAGGAGCTTCATAACGATCTCCACAATCTTAAAGTTTTACCTCATACCCAGCAAGTTGGCAAACATGACAAAACATAGGAATACTCACTTTTGGAGGTATTGTGCAAAAATAGGCATACTAGTACATTGTTGGTAGAGCTGTGATTGAGTGCAACCATACCAGGAAGTAATGAAGAATTACACAAATAATGTGATTAAAATACTCACTCCCCCAATCCAGATATTCCATTGATAGGCATATGCCGCAAGGAAGTCTCTGATAAAAAGAAAGGCTATGCATGTATTCCAAATATTGACAGCATCATTTTTTTGGAGAGCAAAGAACTAGAAATCAGATGCCCATTGATTGGGAAATAGTTAAACAAATTGTGGTACCAGAATGTAATGGAGTAGTACTGTGCTATAAGAAATGACACTGAAGCATGGAAAGAATTAAATGAACTGATGAAGAATGAAATAAGCAGAGCCAGAAAACAATGTACACAATGATGACAAAAATGAAAATAAAGAGAATAGTGAAAAAACAGCTGAAAATAAATGCTGCAAAATGACAAACTACAAGCTTGGTCTCAAAGAGGAGATATGAAAAGATACCACCCCACAATCCTTTGCAAATGTGGGGGTCTGTGGGTGTGGAATATTGCATACATTAATTTTTTCTGTATTAATTATATTAATTTTTTCTCTTCTTTTTATTCTTTGTTATAAGGGATGGCTCTCTGGCAGAGGGGAGAGAGACAGTCAGAAATTTAGGTGATGTAAAAACAGATATCAATCAAAATTTATTTTAAAAAATAAATGTTTTTTTGGCTTGAATAATATAAGATGCAAGAGTCATGGCTAGATATAGGAAATGTGAGGAGAAAAAAAGGTATCTAAATTTTAGTAGACAGTAATTTCAATATATGTCAACAGTACTAGATGGCACCCAAAGAAGCATTTTGTGTTCAATTTTGAGCACTACGCTGTAGAAGGGCATTGATAAACAGGAATATAAATGATGAGGAAAGCATGCCATATGGGGATTGGTTCAGAGAACTCGGAGTGTTTAGCTTAGGGCAGTAGTTTTCAAACTTTTTGGTCTCTGGACTCTTTACATTCTTAAAAACTATTGAGGACTCCTGCCCCCAAAGACCTTCTGTTTAAGTGGCTAATATCCAGAAGTATTCTGGAGTCAGCTGATAGGGGCTCATGAGAGCTGAGGGTTGAATTTTCAGTGCAGCATTTACACCTTGGAAATCAGCAAACCCTGTGAATGAGGGTTTTGTTGATTTCTGCACTTAAGAGCAATTGAGAAAATGTTAATAATGCAAATTAAGCTGAAAAGTATGGCATACTTTTTGGAGAGCTGGTTGTTAAACAATTCACTAGCAATAACCCTAGTTCCATCTAACATTTACCATGTTAGAAATTAAAACATCTTAGTATTATTATAAAAATATTTTTTACCTTAAGGACCCTCTGAAAGGATCTCAGGTACACCCCCCCCAGGGGTCCTCAGACCACACTGTAAGAACTACTGGCCGAAAAGAAACCAAGAGGGAGAAGAGCCTTCAAGTATTTGAAGAACAGTTCAGTAGAAGAGGGATTGTACTCCTTTTTCCTGTCCACAGAGGACAAGACCGGGGTGGTGGTGAAGTTGTAGAGTGGCAGATTTCAGGGGGGCGGGGAACAATTTCCTAACACTAAGAGCTTGCCTAAATGAATGAATGAATAAATAAAGAGAAAGGGCTGCCTGGAGAAGCAGTGAGCTCCCCAACATTGGCAGTTTTCAAATGCAGTCTGAACGTCTTCTTGTCAGCAAGGTTGCCCAAGTAATTCCTGTATTGGTATAAGTTGTCCTAAATGCCTTCTGAGGTCTCTCCTTACTCCACCACAAAGGGGAGAAGTTCCTCATTGATCTTCAGAAACTGGATACTCATCTCTCCATGTTGAGGCCTCCAAATATCAACTTTAGGCATCTCCCCGCTCAGGGCACGACTTGATGATACTTTATATTTTTCTGCCCATTCATTCAATTCAAGAGAAGTTCCCATACTTTATCCTCCTCCAAAGAGCTGGTCTTCCTGCTAACTGTCTGCTAACTCGAAGATTTCACCATGAACATGGCCCTTCATGAGAGATCACTTGAAAAGCTTTTTGGTAATCAAAATACATCACAACTATTGTTGTTTTAGCCACAATATCAAAGAACCAGAGAGAATTAAGTAAGAAGAGGTAGAAAAGATTTAACTGTCAACTTTGGTCAGGCTCTGGACTGAATCTGTCAGGAAGCAAGTATCAATAGACAATACCTCTGGTTTTGCCTATAGTTGCAAAAACGTAATCTCCCTATTAAATGTTTAAGTGGCAATATCCTAAAAGGTAATATGATGGGGATGTGCTGCCCATCCACAAAAACCTCAGTATTTTCTTTGAAGTGTGTCTCCATCTCTGTCTCTCTCACACACCCTTCTTCATTTCCTCTCCTAATATCCATCCCAACCTTCCCCTGGGCTACCACTCTTACCATTGAAAGTAAATGTCTCAAACTGGATTGGTCTGCCTTGAGGAACAATGAGTTCTCCATGACTAGAGATCATTAAGTAGGGGCTAGATAAGATAATTAATTAATAATAATAGTGATTATAATAACAACAAACATTTATATAGCAGTGCAAACTTTACAAAACCCATTAAAAACCTAGTCTCATTTAATAAAGCTAACCCCAGAAAGCCCATATAAAAGGTCATTTGCAGATGAGGAAATTGAGGTTCAGGGAAGTCCAGGGTTACACAGCTAACATGCAACAAAAGTGAGATTTGGATGCAAGATTTCCTAAGACCAGTGTTCTATCATATGTGTGTATGTATGTATGTGTGTATGTATGTATGCACACATGTACATACCATATATCATATCCCTCTCTGGGATGTTATAGAAAGGATTTCTCGTCAAGTAGAGTTTGGCCTAGCCAGTTCCCACGTATCTACTCCAGGCAAAACCTTGATATTTTCATAACACTGAATGATGACAGAGAATCCAATGAGAAAATACAGTACATGATTTTTTCCATCCAAGAACTGGACAGAAAATTATACAGAAGCCCATGATCAATAGGAAAGGGGCTTGTCCAACAAAGTAAATGCCAGCTTACCAGAGAACAAGACACCTGCAGCCTGCAAAAGAAGCAGCAAATGATTTCGTAACAACTGCAAGCAATGACAGAGCAGGAAAAAATTATTTTCTAAAAGGACTATATGAACACCTAGAAGACATGAAGCAAGAGATTTTTTTAAAAAATGAAATAAGAGCTCTCAAGGAAAGATTTGGAAGGAGAATAAGTAGTCTAAAGAGAAAGTGGTAAACTTTACCAAAATAACCAAGTACCAGAAAACTAGAATAAGTTAAAGAGAAATCAATGACTCCAGGAGACAGCAAGAGATATAAGAACAAAATCAAAAGATTTAAAAATAGAAGAAAATATAAGATATCTTATATAAAATACAACTGACCTGGAAAACAGGTTAAAGAGAGAGAATTTTAGAATCAGTGGACTCTCTGAAACTAATTTTTTTAAAGCCCAATTTAAAAGCCACATTTCAAGAAATGAAAACTGCCCAGGATCTATTAGAACCAGAGAGCAAAGTAATGATAAAAAAGAATAGATTAATCATCCCCTGAAAGGAACACCAAAAGGAAAAGACCCAGGAATGTCCTAGCCAAAATCTAAAGCTCACACTTAAAGGAAAAAAATGTTACAAGTATCCAGAAAGAATCAGTTCAAATACCAAAGGAACTATAGTCAGGATTACACAAAACCTGGTAGCTTATACTATAAATGACAGGAGATCTTTGAACATAATGTTACAAAAGACAAAAAACATAGGTTGACCAACAAAAATAACAACTCACTGAGGCTAAGTATAATTCGACAAGGGGGGAAAATAGATCTTTAATGGAATACAGGACGTACAAGCATCCTGACAAAAAGACCAGAGCTGAGTAAGATCTTTGAAATACAAACATGAGAGTTCAGAGAAACCTAGAAAGTTAAATTTATTTGAGCACTCTGAAGGGACTATGTGATTGCTGATGATTGGGGTGCATGAAAAGAAGACTACAGAAACACAGAAGAAGGGATTGGGGGAAGTGGACATCAGATAAACTTCTCTCTTATCTGAATCAGACAAAGGAGAGTTGAACACACAGACACAAACACATATATCAACAGTTTGGTACACAAACACTTCAAACTCAACATGGAAACAAATGGAAATGGCAGAGCAGTTAAAAGGGGAAGATATTACTGCAGAGGGAACTGTCACAAACAAAACACATTTTCTGAACCTTAAGGGGTGATTAAAAAGGAAGGAGGGTAAGAAAAGCAAAGACCTAGACTCTAAGGAGCTGCCTTAGACAACTGGGGACTGGCTGAGAAAAAAAACTATGGTATGTGATTGTAATATTTTTGTTTAAAAAGTGATGAAGCAGATAATTTCAGAGAATTCTGAGTAAATGAACCAACAGAACAAAACAAGCAGAAGCCAGACAACAATCCATATGATAACAGCAACATTGTGAAGACAAACAACTTCAACAGACTTGGGCACTCAGATCAATGCAATGACCACCCAGGATTTCAGAGGATTCATGATAAAACATGTTACCCACCTCCTGTGGCAGGAAATAGACATTTTTTGGATGGGGTCACTGTGTGGATTTGCTTTGCTAGACTCTGCTTATTTTTTTTTTTACAAAAGTTTTCCCCCTTTTCTTTATCTTAGTTTATAATTGGAGAGGGCTTGTCAGGGGAAGACGGACAGGATGCAAAGAACGAGGGCCATTGTAAGATTTTTAAAAATGCACATAAGAGAATAGCAGGTCAGAAGGAAGCACAGACAAATAGGGTAGCTTTGAAAGTACTATGTGGTATGTACGGTATTCTTTCTAAAAGGCAAGTAGTGTGCAATGGAGATTCATGGTTTCATATAGAATCTTCTTTTTGTGTTCAGCTGTGTGTGTGTGTGTGTGTGTGTGTGTGTGTGTGTATGCGTAGAAATGCTCTTTTTTTAGTGTTTAAGATCAGAATAAAAACTAAAATTGAAAAATTCTATGCTTCTAATTATGTGACCACAGGCAAGTTATTGAATGTTTCTGGGCCTCACTTTGCTCCACTGCATAATGAAGAGTTTGGACTCAATGAACTGCAGGGGCCCTTCCGGCTCTGACATTCTGTCCCTGACTTCAATATCCCTGCAATAATAATATAACATATGTGACATGTACTTTTTTGGGGGAAGGGGGAATTTTACATGCCATATGTGTTCATTTACTTGGGCACAAAAGAAATCATTTAAAGCTGTCCCTGTAGCTTCACATTTCAATTCAGCTCAATTCAACTTAAAAATGATTATGGTCTTCCTGAGTATCAAACTCTGTGCTGGGCACTAGGATCCATTTTTACTGTTGTTCGTCCTTGATTGGTCAACAATAGGTCCCAGCCCAAACCCCACTTAGTGGTCCTTGGTTGGGCCTGATTGGCTAGGATGACACAAAGTTAGGTAAGACCTGTCCCTGCCCTCAGATGGCTTCCAGTCTGGTGGGTGTTGGGGGAAGAAGCCACAAACACAATTTTGAAAAAAAAAACAAAACATTATGAGAAGAGCCTAAAAGAGGAAATAAGCAAGTACTATGTGATGCTTAAGGGACAGATTGTTCTGGACAGGGAGGACAGTCCAGGAAAGGCTTCCTGGAAGAGGTAGCAGTTAAACTGGTGTTTAAAGGATAGACAGGAATCAAAGAGAGATCACAGAATAACAGTAAGAAACAGCTGGTGTTTATATAGTACCTTAAAGTTTGCCAAAGGAGATGTGTGTGTGTGTGTACATTCCTCATGACAGCCCTATAAGATGCTATTATTATTATATCTATTTTATGGTTGAACAAATAAGCTTGGAGAAGGAAAATCACTTTCTCCAGGCGATACAGCTATAACTGTCAGAAGCAAGATTCAAACTCAGGTCCTCTAGACTCCAAGGTCTATGTTCTTTCCCTTGGAAATATAAATCTATAAATATCATAATTTAATACGTTTAGGGCTGGAAGGCCCACCTAGTACAATTCCCTCTGTTTACAAATGTGGAAACTGAGGCCTAGATTAGGGAAGTGATTTGTCCAAGTCTGAATCCAAACCCTGACGCCAAATCTGACACTCTTTTCACTGCCCCACAAGAGGAAGGGAGAACATTGCCGTAATTTGGAATTTTATGTATCTCTGAGTCTGGTTTTCATGGTGCTTTACAGGCCAATGAATACAGGTTCAGCCCCTTTTTCTAGGGACCTGTGTACAAACAGGACACAGTGAAGGGGGGGGTACAGGGAAGCTTTTGGTAAAGGCACATTTCCCAGGATGGGTAATCTCTTTAGTTACACTTGTGATTAAACTAATTGCAATTTTCCTCTCCCATCCCAATCCTTGCTTCTCTGAAGGGCTCTGGCATTATTCCAGCATGGAGGGCTGGCTACTGGTGAGATGGCAGGAAGACGAGTAGATGCCTCCATTGGCAGATACTCTTAAACGGGCATTTTGTGTGCGACGTGGAACCATTATTGTTGTCACTCTGTGTATTTCTGTGTGGTTTGATGTAGTGTGAAAGAGTACTATGCTGGGTGGCTGGGGGCCTGGGATCAAGGCCCAGTTCTGCCACCAGAAACTGGGGGACTTGTGGCTGATCCCATCCCTTTAGCTGTCTGAGCAGACTTGATTGTAGCTCTAAGGTCTGTGCTCCTACATTCCAAGTTCTTCCATTGATTAACTGTGGAAACTGAGGCAAATTCTGTCCCTCCTCTGAGCCTCAGTTTCCTCCTCTGTCAGATGAGGGGGTTGGACTTGGTGATCCTTACATTCCTTTCCAGCTCTGACCAAGGACAAGAAGGCCATTCAATCCAAACCTGTCATCTTACAGAAAAATGAATTGAATTCTGAAACATTGCTTATTATCTGCCAAGTATTGTGCTAAATACTGGCTAATCAGTGACAGAACTGGAGAAGGAGAATTCAGAAGGGGTCATCTGGAGATCAATTCCAGCTCCTTCATTTGACAGAGAAAGAAACTGAGTCTCAGAAGGAAAAAGGGTTTACCCAGTTAAATTGGTGGCAGAATCAGGATTTGAACCCAGGGGAAGATGACGATAGAAAGTCACTGCTCCAGAGCTGGAAGGGACCTCAGGAGCCCCTCAAACCCGACCCCTTCATTTTCTAGTTGACTAAAAGGAAGTCCAGGATCAGTGACTTACTTTCTACTACACCATGCTGCCTCCCACATTCCAGGAGAACTGCCAAATGCTTTGAAAAACATTAACAACTCTGAAGGCCATTTTGTAACCAACAAGCACTTATTAAACACCTACTGTGTCCCAGGCATTGTCATTTTGCTGTGTGCAAAACGCTTCTCCCCGAGCCCTGCCTCTGCTAACCTGACAGAAGGCAGGCGACCCTTAGCTTAAGCTTATACCGTGCACTGGGGAGTTTCTATCTCCATACCTGCCCTTAAAAAGAGATTGCAAATATTGCCCCGCAAATTGTAATTACTAAAGTTAAGAAACAAGAGAAACTACTAGAAACTTCTTTTGATTCCCTGCAGGGCAGCATTTTGTAGAGACAGAGCTCTCAACAAAGCTTCGAGGGGGAAGGCTTTAGTTTCAAGGAGGTTTAATGGAATGGGTCACTATACCATCCCATTCCCACTCCCAGGATGATGATGGAGATGAGGACACTGTGGACCAGGTTGCATGTGTTCACAGCTCCATCTACTGGAACTTTGTGGCACTGCATGTATCTGCCTACACTACACCAGGAGCTTTGTTCTGGATTACGGATTTCCTTTGTAAATCCTCAGGCAGCAGTGGCCATGGGGGAAGAATGGAGCCAGTTAAGGAGCATAACTACCTAGAAAAACAAGGCAAACCAACCCAGGAGGGGAAAACCTCCGATTAGGATCCCTAAGAAAACAATTCTTCTACAATCTAGCATGCTGCCAGAAGTGGGGGAAAGAGGCTGATGTTTGAGAAAGAACTATGTGCAATGTTGTTTCTGCTTCACTGAGCTCTTACGCCAAGCAAAATATGCTTGGAAACCTTAAAGCACTATGTAGATGTCAAATATTATTCTTTTTTCATATCTGTCACTGTAATCCAACTTGGAGTAATGAAGACCTATGTTCAGATCCCACTTTGGAAGAGAAGGGAACAATCTTTTTTACATAGTGCCTGCCCACTGTGTGTGCCACAAATATGATTTCATTTGATCCTTGCAACAATCCTGCGAAGTGGGTGCTGTTATCACCCCCCATTTATAGATGAGGAAACCAAGACAGAGAAAGGTGAAGTGACTTGTCCAGGGTCATACAGCTAGGAAGTATCTAAGGCTAGATTTGAACTCAGGTCTTTCTGATTCCAGGCCCAGTAGCACCTTTTCCACTGTGCCACCAACTGCTTTGCACATTTACTTAGCTATAGGACCAGAGTTAAATCACTTAAGTTCTCTGAACCCATATTCTCATCTTTAAAATGGGTGTAAAATGCCTGTAAGGCTTACCCGGCCCCCAATAAGGCATGTCATCATAAGGACCAAATGTAAATGATATATATATATATATGTATACGTGTGTATATATATATACATATATATATATATATATATATATACATATACACACACAGTGCTTTGCAAACCTTTAAACGCTATATACATATTAAAGTATCATTAGTGATGATCACAATCGTTTATCATCGCCAACTACTCAAGGATCTGGGATTTCACATGATGATCAGCTCCCTCTACCAACACATCTCTAAGTCTCAGTATGGAACAGGATTGGCCAATAAGGAGTCCCGTACCCCCAACTACCCTAGAGGCTCCTAGAGGTGGATTTAGTGGATAAGGTTCCCCTCTAATTTTCTTCCCAGTGGGAGGGCCATTGCATATAACTTAGTAGAGAAGTCTTTGTGAGAGGTCCAATCATTCTCCCATGGTCACACAGTTAAAAAGCCTTGGAGGTGGGATTTGAATCTAAGCCTTACTGGTCTGGCTGCTTCTCTCATCGTCTTCATCACTGGGAATTCTAGCCAGGAAAATACCAGCCGCTTCTCCTCCTTAAAGAAATGATCATGCTTTCAGAAAGAGAAGCATAAGAAAACCGGGTATTGCAGAAATTAGAACTGGATAGACAGGAGGCATTACTAGCTAAGGAGACATGCATATTCCAAGTTATGCAGTGGATAGAAATTGCTAAATCCCTTCCTTTCTCTGAAACTCAGTTTCTTCACCTATAAAATGAGGGAAATGGACCTAAGGTCCTTAACAACCTATTTCTGACATTCTATAGTTGTAGGATTCAAAGATGAACTCTGAGCCAGCCTGTGGGGAGGATACTAGGCATGCATCTAGCTTCATTGTAATCCAATTGTTAACCTGGATACAAACATTTCTGTGAGGAGGGGACAGGAGATTAGTCTTGGAATGCAGTCAAAAAGGCCTTTCAACACAGAAAGGCAATGGTAAGAGAAGAGGGAAAAAAAGATGTAGCCCCCTCCTCCCCTCCCCCCCATGGTGATTGGGCCTGGAGGGGGCAGGCTGTGCTAGGAAGATTCCTGAGATTCCAGGGACCAGAGCATGAGTATGAGAGATGAAAGGGGGTAAATTCTGAAGAGGAGCCAGCAGACCAGGAGAGAGAAAAGAGAAAACACTTCTGAGGCTTTGGGACAATGGCCAGTGGTGTGGGAAGCTGCTGAGCAGCTGCACCGGGGCTTTGAGCAGACAAAAAGGGGAGGTAGGACAGAAGGCAAGGGACAAAAATGGGGGAGGAAGGCTTTGGGGAGCGAGTGCTGGGGAGAGATGGTTAATGAGAGCTTTAAGACACAACGCACACATTCGATTCAATTAAAATGATAGAAACAGAGAAATAAAACCCCCCAGTTCAAAGAGAAATCCAGGGAGAGCCATTTTTCATTCTCATTCACCCTGGAGCCATGAACCAAGGGGCTCTTCCCCAGCCCACAAAACAGTGACCATTGAAGAGGAACCAAAAAGAAATCAACTCAACCGGAAACAAGACTTTTCAATTTAAGGAACATTCATTAAGGGCCTGTTAGGGGCAAGGCCTTTTTTGTTCCCCCCTAGTTGTTAGGGCCCTCCTCCCCCCCCCCACCCCATCATTACTTTGTATTTACTCCAAAGATATTTGTTTATTTCCTCTAGGAAGAATGTAAACTACAGGAGGGCAGGGTATGATTTTGGTTTAGGGTGTGTTTAGCAAAGAGTCTGGAGAGTAAGCAATCTGATAAAGGATATATAAATGAATGAGAAAAGAAAAAGCCCAATACTAGATGCTGGAAAAGTCCTTTTGTTACAATAGCCCAAGGAGTCTAGGGGCATCTTGTCTCTCCTAAGGAAAGAAAGGCTTGGTGAGGTTAATCGACTTGCCTAAGTGAGATAGCTAGTAGATCAAGCACTTAGGGCTTACTATGTGCCAGGACACTCAGCTAAGTGTTGGGCATAAAAATAAAAATCAAAACAAAACTGTAATGAAAAAAGTCTGACTTCAAGAAATATATATTCTAATTGGAGAGTATATTCTAATGGGGAGAATTGTACCCAGGTACACGTGCGCGTGCACGCACGCACACACACACACACAGAGCAAAAGATCAAAGAGGAAAAGGATTTATATGTACAAAAATATTTATAGAAATTCTCTTTGTTATATCAAAGAACCAGACACTTAGACAGTGCTTATCAATTGGCAATGGTTGAACAAATTATGGTATATGTAATGGAACAATAAATATTATTGAGCTAGAAGAAATTAGGAAAGGAATAGTTTCAGAGGAACTTGAGAGCACTTGGATAAAATGAAGCAAAGGAAAGTGAGCAGAGCAAGGAGAATAATTTATACAATAACAAAATCATGAGGAAAAAACCATAGAAAGCCTTAAGAACTCGGATCAATGCAGTGATTGGCTACAATTCCAAAGGATCCATAATGAAACGTTACCCACCTCCTGACAGAACACTGACGGATTCAAGGTGCAAAATGACACGTATTTTTGGACAAGGCCAATGGGGGAATCTGTTTTCCTTTACTGTTCATATTTGTTACACTTTTGAGGAGGGGAGGAGAGAGAAAATAAATGCTTGTTAACTGAAAAAACAAGAGCTTTAAATGCCAGAGGACTTTCTATTTGATCTTAAAGATAATAAGGAACCACTGGAGCTCAGTGAGTGGAGGGGAGGTGGGTGCTACAGAGAACAATTTACACTTTAGAAAAATCCCCTTGACAGCTGAATGGAGAATGGATTGGAGTGGGGGAGAGACTTCATTCAGGGAGACCAGTTAGTAGGCTAACAGGAACACAAGTGAGATGATTAGGATGTGTATCAGGGTTGTGGCTATTGGGATGGAGAGAAAGGGACATAGAAGAGAGATGTTAAAAAAGTAGAAACAACAAGACTTGGCAATGGATTGAATCGGTGGGGCAAGCGAGAGGACGGCACCAAGGATAACACTGAGGTTAAGGATGTGAGCCTCAGTGACTGGGAGGATGGTGATACACTAGAGAGTATTGGGGAAAGTGGGAAGGGGATGGAAAGGTAATGAGTTCTGAGATGCCTACAGGGCATCTTAGGTTAAGTTGTCCAAGAGACAGTTGGGAATGTGTGGCTGACTCTCAGAAAAGGGATTCGGGCTGGATATTTAGGTCTAGGAATCACCTGCATAGGGATGATGTCACTATGGCAGGTGACAAGACTACCACGTGAGACAGTATAAAGTAGGAGTGGGGAACCCGTGGCCTTGAGGCCACAAGATTTGTTCAATAAAATTTAGATTCAGTCAAAAGGCCACATTTAAGGATCTAGAAGGCCAGACATGGCCTCAAAGCCACAGGTTCCCCATTCCTGCGGAGTGAAAAGAGAAGGGAGGCCAGGACGGAGCCTTGGAAGACATCCATGATTAGAGGGTGTGCCACAAATGAAGAACCAGCAAAGGAGGCTGAAAAGTGGTTGGACAAATAGGAGGAAAATCAGAAGAGAAGAGTGTCATGGAAACCTATACAGGAAAGGCTATCCAGAGACAGGCAGTGGTTGACAGTGCTGAATGCAGCAAAAAGGTCAAGAAGGATGAGAATGGAGAAAAGGTCATTGGATTTAGCCATCAAGGGGTCATCTGTCACTTTGCAGAGGGCAGTTTCAGTTGAATGATGAGGCTGGAAGCCAGACTACAGAGGGTTTTGAAGGCACTGAAAGGAGAGGAAGTAGAGGCATTGATTGTAGAAGGCTTTATCAAAGAGTGTAGCCCCAAAAGTGATAAGAGATATCAGATGATAGATAATGGGAAGAGTAGTATCCAGCTTTTGAAGGATGGGAAAAACATGGGCGTGTTTGTAGACAGCAGGGAATAAGCCAGGAGACAGAGAAAGACTGAAGATAAAAGAAAGAGGGGATAACAGTGGGACAAATTTGCTGGAGAAATCAGGAAGAGAATGGATCAAAGGCACATGGAAAAGGATTTGCATTGGCAAGGAAAAGGAGCATCTCTTTATCAAAGGATGGAGTGAAGTAAGAGATAGTGGAAGTTGTCTGAATTATGTAAGATGAAGAGGGGAGATGGGAGCTTTCAGCAAATGGTCTCAATTTTTTCAGTGAATTATTATTTGAGGCCCTCAGCCGTGAGAGTAGGGGAAGTGGGTACCATGTGAGGCTTCTCTACATTTCCAGCTGTGGAATACAGAACAGAAAAATCAATTAGAGAGAAATCAAAGCTACACTGGTCCCAGTCAGCAAGGTTTTGTCTTTTCCTCTGGCTCTGTGCAACAGCATGTGAATAGGAGCCAAGGAGTCAGATGGTTGGAATAATCTAGGGTTGGGGCTTGGCAAGGTGTGATGGGTAATAGGCCAAGTAGGCAAGGAAATCCAGACTGGAGGATAATGTAGGGTTGAAATAGTTCACTAAGGAGTCAAGATAGAAAAACATGGAGAGATCAGGCAGCGCAGGGCTGATGGCCAGAGAAAGAACTTAGGGGTGGAGGGAATGGAGGTCTCTATGAAGATGAATAGGGCTCAGGGCTCTAGGAAAAGTTAGGTTGAGAAAAGATTACTAGCAGATCATTCTGCCATCTTGGGACTTTTTTGGCTTCTCCACTACGCCCCAGAGCAGGTACCTGCACCCTCTTTCCAGCTTTCTTTGGTCTGTTTTCTTCCCCCATTAGACTGTAAACTCCTTGAGGGAAGTGACTGTCTTTCTTTTTTCCCATCTGAATCCCGAGCTTTTAGCTCAGGGCTTGGCACTTGAAAAAGTTTATTGACTGTTAAATGCTTATCGAGAAAAAGGAATTTTGGAGCTCAGGGACATGAAAGTAGAATACTTGTGGGTCTTGGCAAGGTCAAGAACATGACCATTTCTGTTCCTAACTATAAGGGCTGGACGTCCTGCCTCCTAGAAGCTGTGGCATTTACAAACTGATGCCCCTTAAGAAATAGGAGGAGTCTCCATTCTAGCAGCCTTCAGGAAGACTAACTCAAAAAGAACATTGTTTTTAGATGGAGTCCTAGCTGAATCTCACTGGTTCTTCCTTGGCATGGAGGCACCTGGGTTTCAAGGTCCCTGCCACTTCAGGGGGGTCCATACATCTTAGGGATAAAGGCTCAGGCTCCTCTCGATTGGCAGATATTTTCCCCCTGTAATGGTTAGACAATTTCCTTCTAGAAAGGACTTAAGGGGCCATAGGGTGGAATTTGAGGGAGATGTCTTATTTTTCTGTTTCTGACTCTTCCTGACCCCTTCTGGGGTTTTCCTGACAGAGATCTTGGAGTGGTTTGCCATTTCCTTCTCCAGCTCATTTGACAGATGAGGAAACTGAGGCAAACAGGGTGAAGTGACTTGTCCAGGATCACATGGCAAGTAAGTGTCTGAGGTAGGATTTGTATACAGGAAGACAAATCTTCCTAATTCTAGGCCCAGTGCCTTGTACACTACAATGTCACCTAGCTGCCCCTACAACACTACTTAGAGTATGGAAAAAGGAAAGGGCAAGGTTCTAGGAGACAGCATTTAGAGGCTTTGAGAATCAGAGACCTAGAGTTGGAAGGGATCTTGGAAGTCACTGAGTCCTACTCTCTCACTTTAGCAAGGAGGAATCTAGGCTGAGTGGTTAAGGTCACATAGCTAGGAAACTGGGATTCAAATTCAGGTCATGAGCCGTGAACTCCAGCCTCTCTTCTGCTATGCCACCCTGTCTCTCATTCTGTGCCAGGGCTTTAAATAAGTCAAACAATTTCAATCCATTTGGGATGGAGCGAGTCACTTCCCAATACAATATTTCCTAGGTGAATGGCTGCTGGTTTCCATTCCTTACCTATTTTGAGTCCTTCTTTCTCCACCCCTTCCCCGTTAAGGTAGAGCATATTCAATATGTATGTGTGTGTATGTATATATATACACACACATATACATATATATACATATATACACACACATATACATATATACACACACATATACATATATACACATATATAAGACATATACATACATATATATATATATACATACATATACACACACACATATTGGATAACTGAGGCAAATAATGAACTGAATTCCATAGCCTGCCACCAACACACACACACACACACACACACACACACACACACACACACGTACACTTACTTTCCAAAGATCTCCTTCTCTTGACCCTTGCCTTTTCTTACTACTTCGAGTGCTTAAGAGCCCCCTGGAAGAGTCACCCCAGGTAACTCAAGGTCCAGAGGTAGTCATCTTTCTAATCTGATTCAATTACAGAGGGACTGACAGACTAAGAAGGGGAAAACATCTGAATTAGAAATTATGTGTGTGTATAAATATATATATATATATATGTATATATATATATATGTCTACACACACACACACACATTTTATGCAATTTAATTTCTTTAAGAGAGTACAAGCTGACTGCCAAATGTTAGTAGAGATTCAATGGGCCTGTCTTAATTCCCAGATAAGGACCCTTTGTCATAATCACATTGTTTTGATGGAAATGGATGCAGCAAGTAGGCTGAATATTCCTCCCCCCAATCTGGTGTACATTATCAATCTGCCTAAGACACCCTCTTCTCTAGACAGTGCAAAGATGAGCCTTCACCCAACTCCAAATTCACAGGGTCTGAATTAATGAGGGTTACTGTAGTGAAACGCTCTCATTACATTTACTAAGAACCCAAGCGGGGAAATAGCAACCCACTGAAACTTGGCTGATTCTGTTTTTAATCAGACTGCAATGTAACCCCACTGAACCATCTCTTCATGTCAGACGTGCCACCTATTGAACAGTCTACGTGGGTTTTTTTTTTCAGATAACTAGTATCTGATGATAAAACATTTGCAAATCTGGAATGTCCTTGACTTTCAACTTAATGCAGACATCTATGAGACAGTCACTCATACATTCTGGTAAATATCTTTGAATTACTGAATAAACAGCAGTTACATCTATGTCATGAGCCGGATCAATGAGAATGCAAAGTACCAGTGTTGCTAACATTATCACTAACAGACGTTTTAATTAGCTGGAAGAGATAGCCAACCATTCATCCATTCAACAAGCGGGGTAGGGAGGAATCACAGGGACATATGTCATATAAGTAAATGTGCAATAAGTATTTTTGTTGTCTAGATACAGAATTTTCATCAGTATAAGGAATTCTTGGTGTGGAAATTTTTGCCAATGATGCACATGGGCAAGTCATCTGTAACTGATGAGCTTAGAGATGCCTGGAGCACCCAGAGGTGAAGTGACTTGTCTGTCTGATAGGAGTTCTCAGTCACAGAAGCTGGGTTGGTTCAGGAGAGCACTCAGAGCACCCTGGGCACTATTAAATTAAGCATCATTAAATGCTTATTGAGAAAAAGGAATTTTGGAGTTCAAGGCCATGGAAATGGAAAACTTGTGGGTCTTGGCAAAGTCATGACCTGAATAGTGCACCCTAGAGCACTAAGAAGTAAAGTGACTTACTTGTCTGTTGAGTTCTCAGTCACAGAGGCTGGGTTTGTTCAGGAGACTCTAATTCAAGCCTTTGACATAGCTTTGACTTCCCTTGCCACAGCATTAGATAGTCACGGGCACACCAACTGCTGAAGTTTGAGCAGGAGATCACAACAGTCATAGCAGCCCGTGGGCCAGATACAGCAAGTAATGCAAACAAGCTTTCTGGAGATGGTGTGAGGAGACACGGAACCTGACCCTGTACAAGATGGGTAGAGGGTGGTGATCCTTCTCTATAAGGAGCACTGGGTGTAGTTCCTGAAACATGGAGTTGCAAAAGAGAATAGCAAAAAGAGATTGCCAACCTCTAGAGGGCACTGATAAAACTGGACATTCGAGATAGGGTAGAAAGGGCCTTCCTGTCCCATTCCAAATTAAGACGTCACTTAAATCTTCACTTAAATCTTAAATCTATGGCCCATCCAAGATTAAGACATTGCCTAAATTCCCCACTCCACTTTCTGGTCCCAAGCCACTATCTCTGAATTCAGACTTAAAGGACTTGGGAGATGTGGTTGAAGTTCTCCCAGGGTTCAAGTCATCTTATCCATGGGACAATGAGGAGATCAGAGGTCATATGCTCAAGTCATCATAATCTGGAGAGGGGGATGGAGAGCTGCCAAACATTTAAGGGGCTACTTGATACAGGTATCCAGGTTACCTCCACATTGCAGGACCCTCAATGGGTCCCTGAGGTACCTTGGTTTCCAAACACTTAGACAAGTGGCATCCTTGCTCTGAGGGAAGTGAGTGGAAGGCTCCCTATTGGAAGGCTTCCTACTGGGTCATGGCTATGGTGCCCCATCAAGGTGACTGTATTGGGTGGATAGATGTTATGGACTCTTGGGAGATGGCATCTTTACAGACCTTTATAACAGCCTCTATGCTGGTTATTGTGGATGGCCCAAATGGCCTTGGAGTTTTCTAAACCATCTTATGTGGTTAATACCAAACAATATATGTAAGCTATTTCCTCCATAGTGATGGAAATGAAGGAGGCTGGGACACCATCCATCCATTCAACAAGCGGGGAAGGGAGGAAATATAATAGCTTATAATAGCTCCATATGGCCAGTGAGGTAGAAGGATAGCATGTAGTAGCTTACGGTGTAAAATCAAAGGCTCCTTTCTTTGGGGTTCAGGACCAATAGAGAAATTTTCCTGACTACAGTTGTTTGTGGGGTATGGCAGCACCCATCAGAGACATTATACACCCTCTGCTGGATTTAACAATCAGGCTGACCTCTTAGGAAAATAGTGGAGTTTCTCTAAATCACTATTAATTTGAGAAATGCAAATCAAAACAACTTTGAGGTACCACATCTCACCAGTCAGATTGGCTAAGATGACAAAACAGGAAAATGATAAATGCTGGAGAGGATGTGGAAAAATTGGAACACTAATGCACTGTTGGTGGAGTTGTGAATTGATACAACCATTCTGGAGAGCAATCTGGAACTATGCCCAAAGGGCTATAAATAATTGCATATCCTTTGACCCAGCAATACCACTTTTGGGGTTATATCCCAAAGAGCTCACAGAAGTCAGAAAAGGACCCATATGTACAAGGATATTTATAGCAGCTTTCTTTGTGGTGGCAAAAAACTGGAAATATAGGGGTTGCCCATCAATTGGGGAATGGCTGAACAAGTTGTGGTATATGAATGTAATGGAATACTATTGTGCTATAAGAAATGGGAAGGAGATGGACTTCATAATTTACCTGGAGAGCCTTATACAAACTGATGCTAAGGGTGAAGAGCAGAACCAGGAAAAACTTGTACACAAGCACAGACACATCATATGTGTGATGACCAACCTTGATGA
>CM053582.1:24714618-24736735 GCA_028627135.1 Pseudochirops cupreus
TAAGAGCTTCTAGTACTCCCTGGTTTTATCTTCTAATTAAAGGAAGCCCCAGAGGAGGAAAAGGTGGTGTCTTCATTAGGGTTATCTGCTGTACCCACTGCCTCTGGTCCCCTAACCCTACCCTTCCCCTGTATGTAGGGGCTGCCTCACCTCCCTAATTATGGTAAGAATGATATTTCCAGGACTGGCAAGGAGGCAGTGCCAAGTCCAGGTTCTCTATGCAGTGCTTCTTAAAAGGTTTAAGAAACACTGAAGAGGATCAGGACTTGAAAAAGTTTAAGAAACCCTACATAGTGTAGGTTAATGGATGCTCAGCACTTAGTAAGGAAAGATGGTTCCCATCCCCATTTCCTCCTTCCTTTTGGCTCTTAGCCCTTTGATAATTTGATTCCGTGATATGGATTTCTGTTTCAGGAGAGGGGGCAGGGACTGTGACCAGGATGTTTCATTCATTCTGGAGAGAGTGAGACACATGAAACAGTCACTTGTATGTAACAAAAAAATCTCACTTCTATGTAACAGCGGAAAAAGAAATCTGAATAGGTCAGAGGCAGTTCTGCCCTTCTCTCCCTGTTCCCTGCTTACTTGCTGCAACCAAATCAACAATGCACCATTGCCACGGGCCATCTGCTGGGCCATGGAAATAATTTGGGATCATAGGACTTGGAGCTGAAAGGACCATTTATATAGGACACTGGCTTTGGAGCTGGAAGGGAGCTTAGGGGTCACCGAGTACAACGCCCTCATTTCACAAAGGAGGAAACTGAGGCCTAGAGAGGGGGAGCAGAGACAAGGCAAACCCCAGAGCTTCTGATACCCATCTGACTCTGACGCTCTCTTCATCCTCTCTCTCTCTGCTGTTTGCCCCACACAGAGTCCTTTATGAAGGGGGTTTGTGAGGAATTTTACCTGCATATACGAAAGGAAACTCTTATTGCCCCTGGAAAGGAATGTGGATCTTCTGTAGAACAAAGACGTAACAGGCACTAACAAGGAAATGTACTCATGCTCAATTATCCTGCTAGACTCATGAAAACGCTTGCAGACCTCCTGGTGTGTGTGGGGGAGGGGGTCAGCTCTCTCTCCTTCCCCTCCTGCCTGCTGCTATCATGCTCATTTGTAATTAGCAAAACGGCAGCTCTTTAACAATGTTATACTTTTTACAAATTCCGAGGGATGTGGACGTTTGCCTCCATACCCTTTTCTTCCAGTTAGGTGTCGGTGTAAAGGATTTCCTGCACCTAAGAAACTTGACCCACCCAGCTTTGAATGAAGAAATGAAAAGACATTTATTAAGCTCTTGGGATGGGCCAAGCTAAATACTGGGGATGCAATGGTAACCGAGGGCGGGTACATGTGCAGAACGTGCCAGCCTGTTCCTCTGATGTAAATTCCCCTCATGGGAGAGACGGATGAGTCTGACTCTTTTGGGAGGGTCATGAAGCCTTGTAATAGAAGTTCCTTGGAGAGACCTGAACATGTATAGCCATTCTCTAACTGGTTCAGGTCTGCTTACCACTTGGTTGGGAGAAGCCTTTTTTGATGGGCTGCACTGTCTAGTCTTTGGAGGAGGGGGGTAGTCCTCCTGGCTACCCTGCTAATGAATCTACTAAAGGCAGCTGGCAGCACAAGGAATGGAAGGCTGGGCCTGGATTCAGGAAGACTTGAGATTAAATCCAGCCCTCAGACACTTCCCAGCTGTGTGACTTTGGTAAGTCGCTGTTTTCCTCAGTTTCCTCAACTTCAAAATGAGGGTAATAACAGCACCTATGTCCTAGGGTCACTGTGAAGATTAAATGAGATAAACATTTGGCCAACAGTTTAGCACAGTGCCTGGCATGTAAGAGACACTATGTAAAGACATTCCCTTCCCCTCCCCTAATGGCCAGACTCCTCCAATCATAGCACCTCCATCACAGCATCTGGCAATAGACAATATTGTAAAGGGTAATTGGAGCCTTCTTGCCATTCAGGCCCCATGAACTGAAAAACAGCCTTGGATCTTAGCCTCTGCTTTTGTTCTTTTCCATTCTAGGTGAAGGGACTGGAGCCTTCAATCTTGTGAGTTTCAAAGACAAGTAATTGGGATGAGCTTCCAGACTTCCCAGCATCTGGGATGGAAGTCAGTTTGGCGCTGGTGCCCAGAGGAACAAGTACTGACCTTTAGGATGCAGGCCAAGGGCTGGTAGTGATGCCAATTTGTACATGAACTTGGGAGAACCAGTGCTCTGAAGGAACTGAGATAAGTTTTGAGCCCATTCTCCCCGGAGACCATGGTGGAAGGAGAGATAGTATATCCCCAACATCTTAGGGGTGAAGGGGGGCAATGCTGGTTTGTTGTTTTTTAAGTAAATATCCCTTTGCAAAAGCTAATTGCAATTACATGGTTAAATGGAGCTGAGATGTTACTTGTGGCACCTACCAGCAGGAGGAACAATTGGTGGGGAACAGAACTAAGTGTATTAGACAAGGGACATCTCCCAAGCCCTCTAGGACCCTTGGAATCCTGAGGGAGATCAAGACAACCTTGATCCGGGAGAGTGAAGCCTACATTGAATGGCTACAAAAAGAAAAAAAGCAAAGACAGCCCAGGATCACCTCTATGCCATGAGGAGGCACCAGAAGGGCTTTTATGGAGGTTTCCTGGGTATATACTGTAGTAATGATACCAGGAGGCAGTGCAGCCCTGTGGATAGAGCACAGGCCTTAGAAACAGGAAGACCTGGGTTCATGAACCATCTCTGACACCCTCTGAAGGATTCTGGGCAAGTCCCTCACCTTCTCAGTGCCCTCAGGCAATTCTCTGGAAGCTGCAGAGTAGAATAGAGAGGACAGAGGGAGGTTCTGTCATGGGAGTTCTCTCTAATCAGTGAAATCAGAGATCAGGGGCCAAAAATAATACTCATACCAACATCCACTTCTGTGGTGCTTTAGAATTTCCAAGGAGTTCGCACAAGCTTTGTATTAGGTTTTATATTCCCATTTTACAGATAGGCAAAGAGAAGCAAAGATTCTAAAGAATTTGCCCAAGCTCAGAGAATGAATTAGTCTGACATATAATCCAGCATTCCTTCCATAACGCAAAAGGTATCCCACCAAAGCCTCGGTCCTACTTTTCCTTGTCCCTGTCAAGAGGTATCAATATATATTTTCCCCAAGTAGAACAGATTCCCCTGCCCGCCCTCCATACCACGCCTAGAATACACCCTTACCTCCTTTTCATCCACTCCCTAGACTCCTTCAAGGTTCGACTCCAGAGCACCTTCCCTGAGGAAGCATCTTTCATCTCCCCAGCTGGTAGGGCCTTCTACCAATGAAATTACCTTGTATATATTTGTATCTATGTGTGTGTCTGCGTGTGTGTATATATACACATATATACTATGTCTATATAAATACATATTTATATTATATATACTTTGCATATTCACAAGAAAGAATGTGGTCTAGCGGATGGAGAGCTAACTTTAGAGTTATTTAGGAGGACCCTGGTTTGATTCCTCAATCTGCCACATACCAGCTATGAGACCCTGGGTAAATCACTTAACTTCTCAGGAGCCCCTAGCAATGCTCCAAAATGCTAAGGTGCAGAGCAGGTACTGCTATGAATTGGGAGAAGATAATTCCTCAGTGGAAATTTCCCACTCCTATGAAATCACGAATCTGGTCTCCAACTTCCTCTTCAATACTTTGGACTTCCTGTGATGAATTCTCCAGAGAATATGGACACACAAGATGGGTATGTGCAGAGAAGCATTGTTTGAATTGATTCATTTGAATATATACGTATAATAGACATATCGTATATATAGTTTACATATGATGTACACAAACATATGTATATGTGTTATTGCCTCCCCTGATAAAATGCAAGCTATGTGATGACAGTGACTATTTCATTGCTGTCTTTGTATCCCTGGCACCTTGCACAGGGCCTGGAACACAGTAAGCATTTCATAAGGTATGCATTCAGGGCTGGGGTTAACCATAACCCTAATCCTCCTTGCTCTCTTCTCCTGATGGGAAAGGTAAGATTGGTGACTGCCATTCTCAGGCCTCTTATTTCAGGAAAGCCCCAGCTACTGGGCTTCACTTCATTGCCTACTCCTGCCATGTTCCCCTTGCCCACTGCCTGGATACTGTTGTACCCTTTCCTTCCCACCCCTGCCCCCATCATCCCCAATTCTGATGGAACCGTGAACCTTGATTGAATCTACACAGTCATTTTCCTCGATTAGGGAGAGAAGTTGGCAATCTACTCCCCTAGGGCCCAATTCACCATCCCAATAACTTTCTAGAAGAAAGTGCTTCTAACTGGTCTTCACCACTTTGAAGTATTGGCTTCTCTGAACTTTGCACCTTCCCCAGTTTGGAACACTGCACACAAAAGTACGCTGAACTGAACAGAAAAGTTACTAAGACTGCAACAATATTATTTTGTATAACATTACAATAAAATCATTATTGATATTTTCTAAGCAAAAACATTAGAAATTTTATGTATATTACATGATCTTTTTCTTTACCTTTAAAGACCAGAATAATCTCACCAAGGTCTAAGAAAAAAGACAGAAGAAGTATATACTTTTTGAAGAAGTAAAAAAAAAAACCCAACAATTACTTCATTCTATGTGGTATTCTGATCAAAAGTGTCCAGTGGCTCCCTAGTGCAAGTCAACTTTCAGCACTTCTGCCGAGCAGCCTTCTACAATCCATCCTAGCCCAAATTTCCAGCTTGCCTTCACGTCATCTCCAGACACTGTGGTCTGATCAAACAGGACTTATTCCTGAAAGCATGCATTACACTCTCACATCTCTGTGCATCTGTCCACACTGGCCCCTGGATCTGGAAGGCCTTCCTTTTCCTTCTTCAACTCCTACCCATCCTTTGACACTCAATTCAAATGCCTCAATCTCCAGGCAGCCTGACCTAATGGCTAATGCTTTTTTCCTCTTCAATTATACATTATAGGCACCTGTGTTAGTGTCTTATCTCTCCCCCCGCCCCACAAGACTGTGAGTCCCATAAGGTCAGGGGTTGTGTCTTATCTAAACTCTGTGTGTATCTCCCCCAGTTCAGAGTTCTATACACAAAAGACACTTAAATGGTTGCTGTATAAGTGCAATATAACCTGCAGTTACCCTAGGAACCTCTAGATGGAAGTATTTCTCCATGACTAAATCTACATGGCAGGTGGCAAGTGAACCAATGGCTGAAATTAGAAAACAGGCGACCAAGGAAATCAGACTTGAAATACAGGAAGCCATAAAATGGATCCGCCAAGATGGGAGGCAGCAGAAAGGAGAGAAGGATGACAATTGCCATCCAGGTTGGGTTTTCCCTGCCTCACTCTGCTTCCTCCTCCAATCACTAGGCCCCATATTATGTTCCCTCTCCACTGTCGCCTCTTTAATGGAGAGACAGGCTCCAAGGGCAAACAAAGACTCTACATGCACCGTAACAGACAGCCCTAGGATTGATCGGGTTCTCAAGGGTGAGCTGCTCAGAAACAAAGAGTTGCTGGGAAAGGTCAACGGTTTCTTTTAGAGGGGAAACCATCTTAGGGTGCAGTGGAAAGAATCTGAGGACCTATGTTCCCAAACTGGCTCAGCCGCCTGTCCTTTAGTATCACAACCCCTCCATGCCTTACTAGGTGGTATTCTAGTAGAGATAATACTGTAGTTAAATGAAAAAAAAATCCTTAAAAGCCTCACCTTGTCGCCAAATCATTTATGTACCCCGTAAACAGACAATAGACACCCTCAGCCTTTGTGTTGTGGGTGGAGTGCCTTTGGAAGGCTATGCAGTTACCCTCTTCAGCCACCAGATGGCAGCCATATCTCAGGGTTCACTGAGTTTCCATGGAAGTCAATCATTAACAAGAATTCACTAAAGGCTTAATATGTGCCAGGTACCACACTAAGTGCTGGGGATCCAAATAAAGATGAAAACAGGGCCCCGGGCCTGAAAGAGCTTGTATTCCAATGAGGGAGATGACATGCAAACAGCCAGAGGGGGGATGAGCACCAGGAAAGGCCTCACTCAGAAGGCAGCTTTTGAACTGAGCTCTGAAGGAGAGCAGGAGGCAGAGGGGAGGAGGAAATGGATTGCAGGCATGGGACAGCTGGTGAAAATGCATGGGACTAGGAGATAGGATGTGGTGTGTAAGAGACAGCAAGGAGGCAGATGTCACTGAACTGCAGGATTTAAGGAGCAGAGGAAAGAGGAAGGACATGGAAAAGTAGGAAGGAGTCGAGTTGTGAAGGGCTTTGAAAGTCACAAGAGCTGATATTTGATGTCAGAGGTAACAGTCATTGGAGTTTAGTGAGTAAAGAGGTGATCTGGTCAGAGCAGTACCTTAGGGAGCCCACTCTGGCAGCTGAGGAGAGTAGGGAGAGACTTGAGGCAAGGAAGGTGACCAGAAGGTCCACTGCAATGGTTCAGGCATGAGGGAGTGGAAAGAAGGAGATATACAAGAGATGTTGTGAAGCTACCATTTTTTTTTTACAAGTTATGGCAACAAACTGGGTATGTGGAGTGAGTGGGGGGGGGGAGAGAGTTGGGGTTGACATTGTTGGTTGAGAGAGCCTAGGTGAGTGGGAAAGTGGTGGTGGTACCTTTGACAGTAACAGGGAAGCTGAACAGGAAGAGAGTTTGGGGAGAAAGATGAGGCCTGCTTTGGACATAATGAGTTTGAGATGACCATTGGCAGTTGGTGATATAAGACTGGTGCTCCAAAGAGAGGCCAGAGCTAGATACAAAGACCTGGGAATCATCTCCATAGAAAAACAAATTTGATCCATGGGAACAGATGAAATCAACAAGTGAGATAACCCAAAATGAAAAGAAAAAGGATTTCAAGGTAGAGCTTTGTGGGATAACCACAGACAGAGGGCAAGCCATGAAGGAAAAACTAGGAAAGAAATTTGAGGCATGGTTAGAGAGGAGACAAGGAGGAGGAAAACCAGGAGGGAACAGTGTCATGATAACCTAGAGGAGAGAGAAGATGCAGAAGGAGGAGATGAATGACAGGGTCAAAGGCTACAGAAAGGTCAAGAAGGATGAGGACTGAGAAAAGGCCATTAGATACGGCAATTGAGGGATGAATGATTAGATACAGAGCCAGGATGCAGAGAGATAGGAAAAGAACAAAGAAAGGGGAAGTAAAGGCACCAAGAGTAGACAGATTTCTTATAAAATGTTGTCAAGAATAACAGAGAGATATAGGGTGAGAGCTAGTACAAATGGTTGGATGGAGAAAGGAAGACAAGGGCATGTCTGTAGACAGCCAGGAGCATCAAATAGACAGCATGACACTGATGACTGGTAAGAAAGTAGGAATGGTTGAGTGGGGGATCTTATGGAAAAGATGGGACGGCATGGGATCAAGAATGCACATAGAGGGATTTCATTTGGAAAGGAGGAAGATCATCTCTTCATGTGAAATAGGAGTGAATGAGAAAATAGTGAGGGGAGATGTCTGAGCAATGTGACATGAGGAAGAGGGAGAAAAAGGGAGCTCTTAGCCAATGGCTTCAACATTTTCAGTGAAATATGACGCAAGGTCCTCAGCTCAGAGGAAGGGGGACAGGGTAAAATGGGAGGGTTGAATAAAAGTGAAAAGGTTTCCAAAAACCACTCAGGCAAATGGGATAACAAATTAATTACTGGAGTGAAAAAGGATTGCCTTGCTAGGGTGAGTCAGTCAATCAGGAAGCATTTTTTAAATACTTGTTATGTGCAAAATACTGTGCTAAACACTGGGGGTACAAAGAAAGGTAAAGATAGTTCCTGCACCCAAGGAGCTCAGAGTCTAATGGGAAGACAACATACAAACTGCATAAAAGATAAATTGGAAATGATCAAATAAAGGTGGCTTGGGAAAGGCTTCCTGTAGAAGGTAGGACTTCACATGATGCTTGAGGGACATCAGGAAGTGGAGATGAGGGCATAGTAGACAGCCAATGGAAATGCCCAGAGTCGGGAGATGGAATGCCTTGTTTGAGGAACAGTAAGGTCAAGGAACAGGGGCATTAGGTCCCAGAATACTTGGCAGGAGGGGTAGCTGTGAGGTATAAAAATATTGGGAAGGTAGGCGGGGCAGGTTACGAAATGCTTTGAATGACAGAGGATTTTCTATTTGATGCTGGAAGTAATAGGGAGCCAATGAAGTTTATTGAATAGGGTGGTGAGATGGTCAGAATGGGGCTTTAGGAAGATCACTTTGACAGCTAGGCGGAGATTAGAATGGAGTTGGGAGAGATTTAGCGTAGAGTGACCAATGGACAGGCTGTTACAGTAATCTAGGCACGAGGTGATAAGGACCTTCACTAGGATGGTGGCAGTAACCCAGGAGAGAAGGGGGCGTATTTGAGAGCTGTTAGGAAGGAAAAAATCAACAGGACTTGGTGGCAGATCAGATATGGGGTGAGTGAGGAATTGTAATTATGTACCACAGATTTGTAATGGATCTTGTCACTGGGTCTTGTGATTTTCTCCAACTTTGCTCAGTAGTATATGAATAGGAGTGGAGGTGGTGGTGAACGTGGTGTTACTATTTTTGTGTGCAGCTGAGGTAGACTCATGGAGCAGGTGACAATAGCAGACCTGAATAGAAGAGAGAGTACTTGTGGGAACATCCATGTGTATTTTGTTGCCCCAGAATAAGAGGACAGGAGTTGGGTGAAAGAGAAAGACTGTGAGCAGGTGCTATACTCACTGAAGAAGGAAGGAGAATGCCCTGGGGCCTGGTTGATAACAACTACCAGAATCTTAACTGGGTGAAAAATTTTGATTCAACAAACCTCAAAGGAGGGTGGTAGAAGGAGGCTGGAAATGACAATGGACACCAAGGAATATCGTGACCACTCCCACCACAACCAGTCAGTGGGGGTAGGGTATATGTGAAAGTACAACCATAGCTGTAAAGGGTGTCCAGGGAAACTATGTCAACAGGACGGAGCTAGTCTCAGTGAGTTCAAGAAGATATGAAAAAGTTTAAGATGAAAGTGAACTTGTCAGTTTGAGAGTAGGCATTCCTAAGAACACAGTGGAAGAAGTGGGTATATCTGGAGTGGGATATAGGAGGGAGTGGAATGGTAGGGTTAAAGGGGCATGGGGGTCAGAGAGTGAACAGTAGGAGATAAGAAGTGGGGTTTGCACAGTAATAGATATCAGAATAATTGAGATAGGGAGAATATGAGGGAGGTAGGGGTATGCTAAAAATTGAGGAATAGGTCTAGAGAGAAAATCAGTGGCCAGAGAGGGATCTGTTAAGTGAAGTAGGTGATCAGAGTGTTCAAGGCTCTCCCTCCAGGTCTAATCTCATGGGAGGTGGCAAAGCTGTGTCCTGAGAATGGCCTGGGGCAGTCTGGTCAAAAGATAGGACCTGGCAGTTTTAGGTGGATTGTGAGCAAAGCAAGAGGTTGGTCTGTATCAACAGCCATGCCATCAAACAGCAGAGTTTCTGAGTCAGCAAAGGCCCTTTATCGCCAAATACAAGTCAGCTTCCCAAGTCCCTCAGACATTTCTGGGTTTAAAGCAGGAGTGGGGAAGTTGCAGCCTTGAGGCCACATGTGGCCCTCTAGGTCCTTGGGTGAAGCCTTTTGACTAAGTCCAAGTTTTACAGAACAAATCATTTTTTTTAATCTATTTTTTCACCAAACTTCCTATTCTTTTTTAAAATAAGTTCTTGTTGATACTTTCTATTTCTTACATCCCAATAGTTATCCTAAGTATTCCTTCCTCTCCCCTCCCTGTAAAGTCATCCTGTATGACAAATGGTATTATTTTAGAGAGGAAAAAAATCAGCACAACTGATCTATACATTGAAAAAGTCTAAAAGCATTATAGTCATTATGTATATGTTTTTCTTGATTCTGCTCACTTTAATTTCATACAGTTCGTATAGAACAAATCCTTTTATTAAAGGGATTTGTTCTGTGAAGTTTGGATTCAGTCAAAGGGCCATACTTGAGGACCTAGAGCAGCGGTTCTCAACCTGTGGGTTGCAACCCCTTTGGGGGTCGAACAACCCTTTCACAGGGGTCGCCTAAGACCATCGGAAAACACATATTTCTGATAGTCTTAGGAACTGAGACATCGCTCCTCTATCCGTCTCCAGGTGGATCTGCCCACATGCAGATATGCTCACATACGAATATTAAAGGATCACGGCATCAGGAAGGTTGAGAACCACTGACCTAGAGGGTCACATGTGGCCTTGAGGCTACAGGTTCTCCAACCCTGGAGACTCCATTAGAGTCTGAAACTGAGGCATTTTCCTATGTGTAGTTTGGAAATGGTGGAGGGTTGTGAAGACTCATGGGGTCTACAAGGTCAAGGTTATTTTCACAACAATACTAAAATGTTTTCAAAAATAGTAACTATCAATAGATATAACACACACCAACAAAAGCTCATTGGGAGTGTTTTCAATAACTTTGAAGCATGTAAAGGGGTACTGAAACTGCATCAACCTGGGATTCAAACCACCCACCCTCTCACGCTAGGTCTTTGCCCTGGATCTGACATATTTATCAGGTGAGAGCACATCTTGGTCTGTCCACTAGTCATGAACAGGGAGGAGGGGAAAGGAGAGGGAGGGGAGGGTTAGGGTTAGGGGAGGTGTTAATGTAGGGTTAGGGTTGGGTTAGTGTTAGTGGAGAGTTAGGGTTGGGGTTCTTCTGGCTCATACACTTCAGTTTATTGTTGTCCTTTTAAAAATAGTCCACCAGAAGTAAATATAATACTTGAGACCCTCTCTCTCACCCTAGAGATGAAGTTCCTCTTTCCCTAGCCTGAGATTCCATTGGCTTTTTTGGCTGTCGAGACTCAAACAGACACTACAATCCTCTCAAACCTCCAGTTTGTAAGCACAAACCCTTATTTAACCACACATCCTCCCCTCCATCTACTACTTGCAAAATTGAGTCGTGGAACAAAAATGGTTTGTTTGGTTTTTTTAAACATTTCATCTTATTTGATTCAGCTCAATATTCTAAGTTTTAAAGGTCCTTTTGAATTCTGATCTTTTTTTTTTCATTTCAACTTCTTAGCTACACCTTCTACATCATCTTCCAATTTGATGCCATTAATGTCTCTGTCCATGTCACTGAGGAATAGGTTTAGCAGCACAGAGCCCTAGACCTCCTCCAAATCCCTGATTTCTATTTAGTGATTGTAAAGCCATGCACGAGCAAGTCTCCAGAGGGCTGCTGCTGCTATGAACAGCTTTCAAGGTTCTGATTACATAGTATAGCACACTCTCTATTTATTCAATATAAAATCAGAGCAAAACATTCACAAAAAATCAAGGTATAGCATTCACAATGTTACAACTTATCACATAAAATCAAATACAGCATTCACCATGTCACAACTCAAAAACTTATCACTAAAATGGTCATAGTTTTCACCAAAGTGGTCACATAGTTTTGAACAAAGTACAATAATTTAGTAATCCAATCATTTAGTAACTCAATCATGTGATCATCCTTAATTGAATCAGTCTTAAGAAGAAGAGCCTCCATAATCCTTAACTCATGCCTCCTTAAGGGACACAAAGTACAACAGTCAAAGTTCTCCACCCATGGGGCGCAATTAAGTTACAATATCAGCCACTAAGTACTGTCTTAAGGGGTAGTGGGAAATACACAGGCCACCCAGCCCTAGGTCACAAGTAAATTACAATTTTATCAGTCACTACTCGGTATCTACAGAGGGGTTTTTTTCATCTTGGCTTGAGGCAGGCAGCTCCTACCTGAATCCACCAAACTCACCTGGGTTCAAAGGCAGATAGCTCCCAGCTCCTTGTCCAGCTCTCTGTGCAGTTCCTGCTCCACACTGAATCTCACAGTGTCCAGTCTGTCTCAAACCCTTCACAGTCTCTGTTCCTGGGAAGAGAAACCTTAACACAACCACAAAATACCAACATCACAGTCATGCTTCCTCTGGCAGCTCCAGCTGGCCCTCCAAAGTCTTCAGCAGCTCTGTTCTCAAAATCAAAATCACTTTCTCCATGGAAGTTCCAGTCCAGCAACAGCAGCCCAGCCTTCAGATGCTTGCTGAGAGAAATTCTCTCTCTCTCTCTCTCTTCCTGGCAGCAGCTGCTCTGCCTCCAGATGCTTGTCCTAAGAAGTTCTGACTGTCCAGCTTGTGCTCTTCCTTAAATATGGTATAGCTCCTCCATGTTCAGCCCCTTCCTGTTGCATCAGCCATAGGGGTTCATACCTTCTGTTTCTTTAACAGAGGCTTAATTTAAAACTAGATGCTAAGTACCTCTTAGCTTAGCAATACAAAGGGATCTTCAAATTTCATTACCATTATAGTGACCTGCAAACCTCCTGGGGGTTCAAGGTTGGTCCATCGGGTTTATATGAAAAATTCTTTAATGGTGCCTTAAATAGTTGTCGTTACTGTGTTTGTCCTTTGTTTTGGAGGAGGATCGTGATGTAGGGAAATGATGACATTTCTTGCAGCTGACTTGGATTTGAGTGAGGGAGGGCTGGGCAAGGTCTCCAGCCTTACTTTCTCCTCCAGGCCCTTCTGGGTCCAGTGGTCAGATATTCATCAGGATGAGTAGAGATGGCCCAGAATGCAGTGGGACCCCCTAGCTCTTTTAGGCTAAGGCCTTTTCAGGTTCTCACTTTGAGTGAGGCCAGGCTCCTTCAGTGAAGAGGCCTCTTCAAGAAGTGAGTCAAGGGATGGCCCCTTTAATCAAAAAGAAAACAAATCAAACTGGGAGCGGGGGAAGACCCTCAGGATTGCTGGCCAAGAGAGAAACAGTTCTATTTACTATTTACATTCCCTCTGTGCTAGGAGGGCAGGGAACTACTGTTGTCCAATCTATGAATACCTCTCATCTCATTTTAAGATGAGAAAGCTGAGATTCAGAAAGGTTGTGATTTGGCCTGAGTCAAATAGCAAGAAATGTCCATAGTTAAATAGTTGCATGAATAAGATATCAACATGCCAAAGTCACTTGACAAAGATACAACAGTGATTTACCATTTCCTTCTCTAGCACATTTTACAGATGAGGAAACTGATGCAAACACAGTGAAGTGACTTGCCCAGAGTCACACAGCTAGGAATTGTCTGGGGCCATATTTGAACTCACAGAAATGAGTTTTCCAGACACCAAGGCTAGCACTCTCTCCACTGCATCACCTACCTGATAAATATGTGTATATACATATATAGACAGAGACATAATTTAAATGGAGTTTTTTTTCTAAGGTTGTAGAAAGCCGTGGCAAAAAAATCTTGATGGAAAACGGAAGGAAACAAGGCCATCTTTACCAAACAAATTCATCTAGCATGGAAAGGCAAAGAGTTGCTCTGAATCACAGAATCTGAGACTTAGAGGAGAGGGGGAGGAGAGTGGCAGAAGAGGGAGAGGGAGTGTAGGGATAAGAATAGGGAAAGGAGGGGAAGGGGGAGGGGATATATAGGACAGGGGGAAAAGGGGGAGGGGGGAAATGGGGAAGAAGTTCTTCTGGCTTAGACACTTCAGTTTATCATTGTCCTTTTAAAAACATTCCACCAGAAGTAAATATAATACTTGAGACCTTCTCTCTCACCCTGGACATGAAGTTCCTCTTACCACAGCCTGAGATTCCATTGGTTTTCTCCCGTCATGTCTCACCCTTTACTCAAATGGACCTTGCAAGCCTCTCAACCCTCCAGAGTTTCTAAACACAACCTCTTAGAGGCCCTCCAGTCCAACTCCCTGTTTTACAAATGATGGAACTGAGGCTCAGGGTCAGCCAGGTCTTTGGCAGGACCTTTGCCCAAGGCCATGGACGTTACAAACATCAGAGTCAGGATTTAAACTCTAGCGTACACTTATCATTTCTATCCATTGGAGATCACTGTGTCCACAGTTTACAATCACATGGTCCCCCTGAAGAATATTAGTGACATCAAAAGGGTGTTTGCAAGGGAGCAACTTAGCAGCACTCAGAGCATGATGGTTTCCCAAAGGCAATCGAGTCCATTCTCTTCCTCTTATCCAATTCTGGATCCAGTCCATTATCCATAGTTTCTCTCCTACTTAAACATATTTTTTTTAATTTTTATTTTTTTAAATTGACTTATTTACTTTTAGTTTACAAGATTCAGTTCCACGATTCCTTGAGTTTCAAATTTTCTCCCCTTCCTCCCCCACCCCATGGCAGCATGCAGTCAAGTACAGGATCTGCAAATACTTTCACATTGTACAATAGTCCGGTTGTAACCAATGGAGTGAACAATGGGAAAAAGAAAGAAAACCAAACATGGAAAAGAACGATAGCATGTATTGCTTCAGTCTCCATTTAAACTCTGGTCTTTCTAGATCTTTCTCTGAATGTCCTACTTAAACATATTGAGGGATAGTACAGTGGGTTGCCCCTCCAACTGCTTGTCCAAGAGTCTAGATGAAGAGTAGGTATCATTCATCCACAGGATCCCCTCTGTGGATAGGCAGAACTCTTCAGTGGCTGTGAATCTCAGGAGATTTTGCAGAGTTCCAGGGCTTAATACAATCAACAAAATGTCATTCATCAAGAGCAACACCAGGAGAATCTCACTATTAATGGGAAACCCTCTTTAATTTGCACTCTGTGACTATATGCTGTTGCTTTGATTGTTTCTAGCTCAGACCTGGCTTCTCACCAGCCCCTATCATGGAGCTTAATGTCAATTCCTGGTCTTTAGTTTGTTTTTACCCCTTAAGCTGCCTCTTAGCTCTGTCCTTTCCCAGCTTAACCAGTTCTCTGCTTAGTTCCTGACTTGGGGTTCTGAGCTCCACTGGATGACCTTTGCTATTCTTCCAAGCCAGGGAAGTTTCCGTCAGCACTAGGGACCCTGCTCAGCCTTGGTCCTTACCAGGTATCAGCCTGTGTCTCATAAAAACTTGAGGCCAGCTTTTCTACTACAGTCTTGGAGTCAGAAAGACCTGGGTTCAATTCTTGCCTCTAACACTTATTGATTATGTGATCCTGGAGAAGTTACCTAATATCTCAGCACTGCAGACGACTCCAAACTACTAAGTCACAGCTCAGGTGCTGATATTCAGGGGAGAGGGTTTTTTCCTTATTATGAGTTCCCTATACTATAGATGTCAAAATTCCTTAGTGCTGCCCAAACTAGATTAAAATATAATCAGAAAATGTTTAACAAAATAAATAAAAATATAATACAACATAGATAATGTTGATTTGTGATTTTCTAAGTTAACATGCTGCCCATAGGCATTCATTTCCATTTCAGTTTGACACAGCCCTACGCAAAAAAAAAATTACAGGTCTCGACCAAAGAACAGAACAAAAAAAAAATTCTCACTGCCCTGCACGTAGTAGCCACTTAATTCACATTTGTCAAAATGAATTTTAAAAAACAGACATGTGGGGGCAGCTAGATGGCACAGTGAATAGAGCACTGGCCCTGGAGTCAAGGGGACTTGAGTTCAAATTCAGTCACAGACACTTAATACTTACTAGCTGTGTGACCTTGGGCAAGTTTTAGCCCCAATTGCCCTGCCTTTCCCCCTCCAAAAAGACCCCCAAAAATACATGTTCTAAAAAACAGTCACATGGCATATTATTACTAGACATCTCACTTCTGGTTATAGGTGGGTCCCACCCAGGCGCTATTTGCTCATAGGGTCAATGGTCATGACTAAAAGCATGGAAGGGGCAATTTTGGACCAAGAAGTTTCAAAGAACTTACATTATCAAACAACTTCTTCCACCATGCAAGAATCTCAGTGTGGCCATATGATCCCTGAGTCTTTTGACAGTTGTGATAGTCTGTTAAGCTCTGATATATTCATTAATGCTTGTGGAATTGAGTCCTGGATCTCAAGTCAGAAAAACTTGGGTTCAAAACCCTTTGCTGACAATTAACAGCTGTGACATTAGACAAGATGTTACCTTTCTTTGGGCGTTAGGTTTTATCATCTGTGAAATGGATATGAGCATACTTGTACTACCTACCTATGAATGAGCAGCATGTCAGAATGGACAGGATAGGTTGTGGAGTCAGGGAGAGCTAGGTGTAAATCCTGTCTCAGACACTGACTACTTGTGTTACCCTGGACAAGTCACTTCATCTCCCTCGGCCTCAGTTTCCTTCTCTGTAAAATGAGGAAATTGTGCAATTAAAAACTGTGTAATCAAAATTTTTCAATTTTATTCTCTGTGATCCTCTATCCCTCGATCATGAACCTAAATGTGAAAGGTAATCTCTTCCTTGTCTCTCTGATTTGTTGATGATGTGATCTTTCATGGTTAGACCAGTTATTCATTTGAGGATTATCTTAGTAAATGATCTGAGGTATTAGGTTGAACCTAATTTCTCACAGTTTTGGTCAGATAGTGAATCATTAGCCCAGTAGCTGGGGTGTCTGTGTTTGCTGAACAGTAGATTATTTGTTTGCTTGTCTGCTTCTGTATGTTGTATACCTCATCTATCCCACTGATGGACCAAATGTTTTTGCAGAGATAAAACCAATACAGCTAAGATTAGAAGGGAAGGTTAAGTGGAAAAAAATCTTCGCAAGAAGTTGTTGGGATAAGGGTCTCACTTCTAAGAAAAATAAATAACTGGTTGAAATTTAGAAGAATTAGTCGTTCTACAATTGATAAAAGATCAAATAATATGGACAGACAGTTCTCAAGGGGAGGAATTCAAACCATCAATAGGCATATTAAAAGACATGTTCCAAATCATTAAATAGTTGGAGAAATGCAAATTGAAGCAACTCTGAGGTTTCACCTCACACCCATCAAGGCAAAGATGATAAAAAAAGGAAAATGACCAATGTGAGGGGTGGAGGGGAGGGGTTTTGGGAAAACAGGCACACTGATGTTCCATTAGTAGAGCCATGTGTCTCTGCAGTTCTTTTCTGGGTAGCTATTGGGAATCAAGCACAGAGTTATAGCATTGTCACTACTAGGCCTAGAGATCCCCAAAAGATCAAAGTGGAAAGGGACCCACATGCACACAAATATTTCTTGTGTTGTCAAAAAAAACCCCTGGAAACTGGAGGAGTAGGGGGGTGGTGACCTAACAAGTGTGGAATTATTGAACAAGTTATGGTATATGAAGGTAATGAAATATTATTGTACTGTAAGAAATGATGCATAGTGAAGTGAGGACCAGGAAAATGGTATAGACTTTAACACTGCAAAAACTTTGAAATCCTGAAGAACTCTGATGAATGCAATGACCAACCATGATTCTAGAGGACTAACGATGGAGCACGCTACCCACATACTGACCAAGAGATAATGGGCTCAAGATGCAGAAGAAGATAAACATTTTTGGAGTTGGCCAATGTGGGAATCTGTTTTGCTTAACAATGCATATTTGTTAAAACATTTTTTTCTCTTATGGGGGTGAGAGGGAGAGAAAAATGCTTGTCCAAATGAGGGAACCAAAGGGCCTCTGAGATTCCTCCTAACTTTTGACATATGACCTTGATATGTATGATCTTAGACAAATGCTTCACCTCTTTGGTCCTCAGTTCCCCTATAGGGGAAGTGAAGAGTTGAATTAGATTGTATCTGGAGATTCTTTTGGCTCTAAGTTAATGATCCAAAAATGTGGACAAAATCCATATAGGACAGACAGCCATATACTGAGTATAACCTGCATCAATGATATGAGAGGTTCATTAGAACATTGGAATAAGAAAGATAGGAACCAGATGGTAAGATGGCTTGAGTATTTTCCCCATTACCCTGTCATCGCAGCCCCCTCAGCAGCAGCCTCACAATGGTGTCCTAGCTCTCTGACTCCCCTCCAGGGGGAGGTATCCATTTCCACCCCAACTGAGAGCACCAAATCCTTAGCTTTGGCTCCACCACAGGCTTCCTTGGTTTTCCCTCTGAGATACTTCACAGGAAATTATCTCTTGCACTACACGAAATTCCAGCTTCTGGCATCTAGAGGGAAGCTTGAGCTGTATGGAAAGAGACATGAAATATCATGGTCCACATTGACCAAACTTGCTAATGTGATGATTTCTCAGAGGAGCTCTGGAAGCCAATGTTTGTCTCAACAGAAGATGGATATTCAGAGAGAAAATGTATGTGATTTGAAGGGGTATATGAGTGGCAGCCTTTTGGGAGTCCCTAAGTACAGATCCGTAAAAGAATTATATTCATCCAGACTTCAATGTATTGGATTCACCAGAGACAAAAACTGAAAGGAAATGAAATAGGAACTTATTCCAAGAGACAATGAATTGTTTAACCTCAAAACCAAGAAATGAGAAATATGGAAGTGCTCAGTGGGAGGGAAAAAGCAAATGACAACCCAGTAGACCTAAGCATTGTTTGATCTTTCTTTCAATGCCAGCATTTTGCTTTTCACAGAATCTGAGTTGAAAAGAACTTCGGCAGTCATTTAGCCCAACAAGAACCCCCATTAATAACAACAGCTGACCTTATATAGTGATTTAAGGTTTGCAGTGATCTTTATATCCATTGCATTCTCAAGCCTCAATGACCTGTGAGGTAGGTGCTATTATTACCCCCATTTTACACATGACAAAACTGAGACAGACAGTCTGACTTGCCCAGGGTCACACAACTAGTAAATTTTAAGCAAGACTTAAGTCTGGCCCATCCAGACTCCAAGACCAGCTGTAGCATTCCTGACATGCATACAGTATCTTCTTGGAGTCCTCCAATGATAGAACACAGTACCCTGTAAGGCAGGGGGTGGGGAACTTGTGGCTTTGAGGCCACATGTGGCCTCTAGGTCCTCAAGTGCAGCCCTTTGAAACCAAACGTCATAGAACAAATCCCCTTAATAAAAAGGATTTGTTCTGTAAAACTTGGACTCAGTCAAAGGGCTGCACCCCATGACCTAGAGGGCCACAGGTAGCCTCAAGGCCCCACCCCTGCTCTAAGGCAACTCAATGTCTTCCTACTGGCTTGCCCTGATTTCAGTCAGGGTTGTTATTTTTAATCATTTGTCTTGGTCAGGAGCTTCATAGCAACTCGAACTTTGAATGTCACAGACTATTCCCAAGAAAGAAAGGTGGGTATATTCTTGCAAATTGTTAATCAGAGAAGGAGAGGGAGAAAGAGAGGGAAAGGGGGGAACAGAAAGAGAGGGGAAGAGGAAGGGAAGACGGAGAAAAGGGAGGAGAAAGAAAGAAGGAGAAAAGAGAGCTCAAGAAAGAAGTCAACTACAGAGAAGACAAACGATGGAAAATGAGTACTTCCAAATGGCACGAACAGAGGGCACAGCTATCCTCAGGTGAAGTCACTTCATATGATTAAATTCATATTCTTGAGTAATTAAAAAATCACCCAAACTCACTTGATACAGTTCTCTGGTCCCTTCAGCATTTCAGGTCAAGAATACAAGTGCAGGTTAATGATTACCTGGGGTTGGTAAGATTCCTGTTCTTCTCACCACGTCTTGGAAAAGATCTCATTCTTTTTCAGCCAAGACAGCCTATATGTCAATATTTTCCAAAGCATGTCCTATGGAATTCTGGCATTTCACAGGATCAGAAGAGGACTGCTGACATGAGCAATTTCTCAAGCTACCTCCAGTGGCCAATTATAAAGCCAACAACTAGCCCTAGGACTGTGCAATGATCCCTTTGGTAGAGCAAGGGGAGAAGATAACATGGGCTGCCAAGTCCTGAACACTTTACGGACCTCAGAGTGCTTTTTTCACAATAATCCTGGTAGGTGGGCACTGCAAAGATTATCATCCCCATCTGAGGCTCAGGAAGAGGAAGTTCTTAGTCTAGGTCATGCAGTTGGTAAACTGCAGAGCCAAGAGTCAAACTTAGGTTTCTTGGCCCCAAGTTCAGGACTCTTTCCACTCTAGCAAGCCCATGTTCACAACAAAAGTCATCTTACTGAAGAACTCCAATGCAATGACCAACCACAAGTCCAGGGGACCAATGTTGAATTGCGTTACCTATCCCCTTCCAGGAAGAGAAGAGATACATACAGGGTGTCTGAAACTTGGACACAGTCAACACAGGAATCTGTTTTGCTTGAATATACATATTCGTTTATTGAAATTAAATTTTACTTTTTTCAATTAACAATCATTTACGTTCTCTCCCTCCCTCCTCCCCCAACCCATTGAGGAAGGAAAAATAAAACCTTTGTGACAAATATAAACTATGCATATTTGTTATAAAGATTTTGTTTTTCTTTTTCAGTGATGGGGAGGTGAAGAGAAAATAAATACTTGTTAATTGAAAAATAAATTTAAAACAATAAAGGTAGTTTGGAAAGGTAGGATTTAAGAGACAATAGCAATTTCAATGGATGACAGTATTGTATACATACACATAAACACAGATATACATGTGTATGTCTAGATTACACACACAGATATATATATATATATATATATATACATACATACATTAACAGGGTCTAAGAAACTCCCAGGCAGGGGCAGCTAGGTGGCGCAGTGAACAGACTACCATCCTTAGAGTCAGGAGGACTTGAGTTCAAATCTAACCTCAGACACTTAACACAAAAAACTAGCCATGTGACTTTGGGCAAGTCACTTAACCCCAATTGCCTTCCAAAAAAAAACAAAACAAAAACAAAGAAACTCTCAGGCAAGTAGGTGGCCCAGTAGATACAGCACTGGACTTAGAATTAGGAATACTCAACCACACGAGTTCAAATTCAGCCTCAGACACTTACTAGCTCTGTGACCCTGATCAAGTTACTTCACTCTGCTTGCCTCAGTTTCCTCATCTGTAAAATGAGCTGGAGAAGTAAATGGCAAACTACTCCAGTATCTTTGCCAAGAAAACCCCTAATGGGGTCAGAGAGTGTTGGGTACGACTGAAACAACTCAACAACCTTCAAAGAAACTCCTAGTGGCCAAACTGCCTCTCCCAATGCAGATCTGGACCTTCTCTGTAACTGCAAATCTTAAAAAGATGGGGGGGGGTAGAGCCAAAATAGCAGCATAGAAGCAGGAAAACTCCCTGAACTCCCCCTATAACCACCTCAAATACCTATAAAATATGATTCTAAACAAATTTTGGAGTTACAGAACCCACAAAGTAACAGAGAGAAACAAATGTCCTGCTGAAGGCAGCCTGGCAGGTGGGCAGGAAGGGCTCACTGCAGCATGCTGGGAGCCCACCCCAGCCCTATATGAGCCTAGAGTTTTATCCCCAGGGTGGCCCCAACCAGCAGCTTGCAGCAGACTTCAGGAGAGTGGATCACCAATAGCTGTGGTCGTTTCCAGATTTATCAACTCATAAATGTCAAAGAAAAAGTGAGAGACCAGTGTAGAACTCTGTTGCAACTGTGGGGGGGGGGAATGGAGGAGTGGGTCTGGCCCTTGTCCTCAGAGCTAAAAGTGGCAGAGGTGCGGAGGCCCTGCAGCCACCTCCACGTGGCTGCTTCAGAGCTCCTGGCCTGAAGATTGCAGCGGGGGCCAAGTGAACATTCAGAGGCTAAGCACTCTTGCTTTAACCTGCCTGAATTTTGATCGCGGTCTTGGGTGGTAGTTCTGAGGTGTGTGACCAGTGAGCCAGAGTTTGTAGGTGCTTCAGAGACAGCACCCTCCTAATAGCTCTCACAGTTATGAAAACCCCAGTGATTTGGGACAAAGCTCTCCTCTCTGGAACCAGAATTCTACTGTGGCAGAGAGTTCAAAAGTCAAGTAATTGACTGGCAACATGAGCCAGCAAAGGAAGCAAAGCAGGCACAGCCATCCAACTTTAGATTCCTTTTTGGGGGACAAAAAGGATCAAAGTATGGAATGGGAGGAAGACAATGAAGTCAAAACTGCACCAAAAGCTTCCAAGAAAAATATGAATTGGTTAGAGGCCATGGAGGAGCTCAATAAGGATTTTGAAAATCAAGTAAGAGAAGTGGAGAAAAAATTGGGAAGAGAAATGAGAATGATGCAAGAAAATCATGAAAAGAGAGCCAACAACCTGACTGAAAAAAATAACACCTTAAAAAATAGATTAACTCAAATGGCAAAAGAGACCCAAAAAGCCAATGAGGAGAAGAATGCCTTAGAAAAAAGACAAATTTGCAAGATGGAAAAAGAATTTCAAAAGCTCACTGAAGAGAATAATTCCTTCAGAATTAGATTGGAGCAAATGGAAGCT
>CM053582.1:24739735-24768044 GCA_028627135.1 Pseudochirops cupreus
TCTGCTCACCCCCCTTTTCATCTTCCTTTTGTGCATAGTCTTCCCCCATTAGATTGTAAACTCCTTGAGGGAAGGGACTATATTTTGTTGAATTGTATCCCCCCCACCCATGCCAGGCACATTGTAGGCAAATAATAAAAGCCTGGAAAAAAGGGGGTGGCTAGGTGGTGTAGTGAATAGAGTACCGGCTCTGGCATCAGGAGGACCTGAGTTCAAATCTAGCCTCAGACACTTAACACAAAACTAGTGGTGTGACCTTGGGCAAGTCACTTAACCCCAACTGCCCTACCTTCCCTCCTCCAAAAAGCAAAATAATAATAATAAAAGCCTGCATTGTATTTTTAGGTTAAATACCCAAGTGCCAGAACCAGGATTTATATTCAGGTCTTCTGAAGGTGACAAATTTTTAGAACAGGAAGAACCAGAACTCAGCAGCAGAATAGCAATTAGACTCTAATGATCACTACAATGAATGGTGTTGTGGTTGTTGTTCAGTTGTGTCCAACTCTCCAGGACCCCTTTTGGGGTTTTCCTGGCAAATATCCTGGAGCAATTTTCCATTTCCTTCTCCAGCTCATTTCACAGATAAGAAACTGAGGCAAACTGGGTTGGAGGGGGGAAGGTAGGGCAGTTGGGGTTAAGTGACTTGCCCAAGGTCACACGGCTAGTAAGTATCTGAGGCCAGATTTGAACTCACAGATGATTCCAAGCACAGTGCTCTATCCACTCTACCACCTCAACTAGACAATAACAGCATTACCCTCTAACCCTAGCTACAGTGAATAAAGTGATATAAAAGTGGTGGGACTGCATGGTAACAACATCTGGGCATCAAAATCTACACTCTGTGTGGTAGGTTCCAGCCTGACAGAAACTTTAAAAAATTGATTTATTATTATGCTAATCAAAGTGACTTTCAATTGGAATGGAGAAACGACATACCCTCAGATATCTCTCCCCCATGTCATTGTTAAATTTCGCTTTATAGGATTCTTCAACAAGGGATATTTCACCATCAAGACTGAGTGAGGGCTCAGAGCTGAGGAAACAGTGCAGTTAACAGTTTGCTTCATTAAACACAGCAATGATCACTTAGCTTTCAGCCATCTTTGTAAGATGATTTCCCTGAGACATCCAATCCCTCTTTGGCCATTGCCTTTAAGAATTCTACTTTTCAGTTGGTCTATACCACCTCACCTTCCATTTACCCAAGGAATTGATTTTTTCCTTCTCTCATGGGAGTCATTCCCCTAATTTGTTCTTTTTGAGGCATGGGAAAGGAGGCAGTTACTCTTCAATGGCTTGATCAAGGGACCCTAGCTCTGGTCTAGCTGCCTCTATATTCACTTAAAGTAGGGGTGGGGAATCCACGGGCTCAAGGTCACACGTGGCCCTCTAGGTCTTCAAATGCAGCCCTTTGATTGAATTCAAACTTCACAGACCAATGAAGTTGGGATTCAGTAAAAGGACTGAACTTCAGGACCTAGAGGGCCACGTGTGACCTCGAGGCCACAGATTGCCCAGACCTGACTTAGAGGGAGGCATCTTTCCTGGGCTGGCAGAGATGGAAGAACAGGAAGTTGTTTCAGAAGTGATAGTTAAAAACAGATTGATAAGCAGTTCTCTTTCATATTAGCCCAAAGGCTTTAGACCAGCATCATTTTAAAATGCCTTCCTGGTATTTCTAAAAGGTTAAGGCGGGGGGGGGGGGGGGGGGGCGGCTAGGTGGTGCAGTGAATAGAGCACCAGCCCTGGACTCAGGAGGACCTGAGTTCAAATCCAGCCTCAGACACTTAACACAAAGCTAGCCGTGTGACCTTGGGCAAGTCACTTAACCCCAACTGCCCTACCTTCCCCCCTCCAAAAAAAAAAAAGGTTAAGGGGGGGCAATGTGTCTGCTTCCACATGGTGGAGGACTAGCATTGGTGGTTATCATTATTTTATAGAGGCTTTGATATGAGCACTTCTTCCTTGACAAGTTGATAAACCTGTCCATTCTTTAAAGAAACTCTTTAAAAACTATGTTTTTATTTTAAAAAGACTTATTGATAATTTTTATTTTTATGTTATAGCCAATTCTAAAAAGACCCCACTTCTGCCTGACACCCTTTAGACTGAATCTTCTCTTGTAGCAAAGGAAAAAAAAACCCAGACAGTGCCTGTGTCTCACAACACATGCAACATTCTGCCCTAGAAGTCTGTTTCTCTGCTGAGAGGAGGGAGGCAAGTTTCATTATCTATTCTCTGAGACCATTGTTGTTGTTGTTATAAATTTTTGTTATTCTGAACTTGCCAAGCACCAACAAAAATAAACATTTCCATATGCAAAGAAGAACAGAAAAAGCACTGTAAATGAAACCCTGATTCTCATTACATACAGCTTGTTTTTGTTTTTAAGTATGTACTAAATTCAACACATTACTTCTAAAAGCTGTCTCACTTGTCTGTGTTCCCTCTAAATCTCCTTCTGCTCTTTTCTGTTCATTTTAAAAAATGCTTCTTCCTTCCTTCCTTCCTCCTTTCCCCCTCCTGTTAAATTTTTAAAAATCCTTCTTTGTAACGAGTTATCAGAGTCACACAAACAGATCCATATACTGGACATATCCAAAAATATATGCTTCATTCTGCACCTCTAGTTCATCATCTCTCTGACAAGAGGTGAGAAGGATGTATGATTCATCCTCGGTCCTCTGCAATTGTGGTCAGTCACTGTGATCAGTTACTTTTCTTTACATTGCATAGTTTTTTCTAGTTTTACTTACTTTATGTCACTTTATACAAATCTTTGCAGGCTTCTCTAAATCTGTCATTTTGGCATTTCTTGTGGTACAATAACATTCCATTACCATATGCCATAATTTGTCCAGCCATTCTACAAGTGATAGGTAACTCCCTTAGTCTCCAGTTCTTTGTTGCAACAAAAAGTGTTACTACGGATATTTCAGCACTTAGTATGGTGCCTGGTAAATAGTAGGCACTTAACAAATGTTTACTGATCAATTCATATTTTTGTACTATGGGTTCTTTTACTCTTTCCTTTATCCCTTTGGGGTATATGCCTAGTAAAATCATTGCTGGGTCAAAGAATTTGCACAGTTTAGTAACTGTTTGGGTATAATTCCAAATTGTTTTCCAGAATAGCTACACCAATTCACAACTCTGCCAACTGTATATTAGTGAGCCTATACTCCCACATACTTTCTAACAATAATCACTTTCTGGTTTTTTTGTCATCTTTTCAAATCTGGTGGGTGTTAGATGGAACCTCATGGTTGTTTTAATTTTCCTCTTATTACTAGTGATTTCAAGGACTTTTTCAAGTGGTTGTTGATAGCTTGGATTTCCTTCTTTAAAAACTTTCTGTTTATGCATTTTGACCAATAGTATTCTCTAATGGAGAATAAACATACTCTTTTATATATTTAAATCAGTTTCCTATGTATCTTAGATATCAGACCTTTATCAGAGAAACTTGACACAGGTATTTCTTTCCTAGTTAACTGTTTCCCTTCTGATTTGGGCTATAATGATTTTGTTTTTGCAAAAACTTTTTCAATTCTATGTAATAAAAATTCTCCATTTTATCTCCTATGATCCTCTCAACTCCTTGTTGACCATGAAGTCTTACCCTACCTATTGTTGTGAAATGGGTCTCCTTCCATTCTCCTCTAGACCTTTTATATCTATCTATGTTTTGAAACCACTTGGACTTTATTATTGCATACAGTGTAATCTATTGGTCTAAAACTAATTTCTGCCCATATGCTTTTAAGTTTTACCAAAAATATCCTCCCCACCAAATAGTGAGTCTTTACCCCAGGAGTGAGGATATTTGGGTTTATAGAAAACTAGGCTACTAGTTTTCATTTGCTTCTGGAGCACAATTTCCTCATCTGTCCCTCCTCTTGATATTTTGTTCCACCAGATGAATTTTGTTCTTTCTTTCTAGCTCTATAAAGTAAACCACTGGCAGTGTTATTGGCATGTAACTGAGTAAAAAATAATTTAGGCAGTATAATAATTTTTTATTATATTGGGACAGCTCAACTATGAGTAATCAATACTTCTCCAATTAATGAACTTTGTCTTTTTGTTTTTGTCTTTTCTTTTTGTATTTGTGTTCACATAATCTAGCATGTGTCTTAGTAGGTGGGTCCCAAGATACTTTATACCTTCTGTCGTTGTTCTAAATGGAATTTCTTTCTATTTCATCGTTCTGGGGTTTGTTAGCAATATATAGAAAGATTCGTGATTTCTCTGTTGATTTTATACTCTGCTACTTTGCTGAAGTTATTTTTTCAATTAATTTTAGTTGAATGTCTAGAGTTTTCTAAATAGACCATATCATATGCAAGAAGTGATCATTTTGTTTCCTCTTTGCCTATGTTTATTCCCTTAATTTCTTTTTCTTCTCTTAATGCTCTATATAGTATTCATAGTATCGTATCAAATAGCAGTGAGGACATGGGGAAAAAAAGATTTCATCATTAAAGTCCTTGGCACTAATTTTGTTCATATAAACACTTTTCTATTTCATATAAGCAAAATACTCTACTGCACCTTCTGCAATTGCTTCTATCTTTTTTTTTGTTAAGAATTTATACATTCGCCACAGCTATGAAAGGTTTATGATTTCCTTCTTGTCTAATTCTTTATGGTGTGATCTTTACTACTCAGGTGATATATCCATTGTTATTAATTGGGGAACATGGTATAAGGCAGAGACAGTTAAGTAGGATAGTAGAGAGGGCATCAGAATTGGAGTCAGGAAAATTTGAATTCAAATCCTGCCTCCAACACTGCTTGTGACACTGGGCAAGTCACATAACTTCTCAGTTTCCTCATCCATAAAATGAGGATTAGAATAGCCTCTACCTCACAGGGATGTGGATAGGATCAAATGAGATAATATTTGTAGAGCACCTGGTAAATCTTAAAGTGTCATGTGAATATTTGCTGTTGCTATTATTATTATGTTGGTAGAATTCTAATTTCTACAAGACTGAACTGAAACCAGCAAGAGACAAAGCAGTTATTATATTGGTACAGTCCAACAATGAGCACTGAATATTTCTCCAGGTATTTAGGTTGTTCTTTGTTTTTTTTTAAGGATCATTATGTAAATTAATCCATATAAGTAACTGACTGTGCTTAAGTAGATAGATTCCCAAATGTTCTAAGTCTTTTGCAGTTATTTTGACCCCCTCCTTTTTGCTATTGCTTCCTGGTTATCATATAGAAATGTTGTTAGTTTCTATAAGTTTATTTTACAGTCTGAAACTTAGCTAAAGATATTGTCTTGATTCGTTAACAAATTAAGTAGTGTTATTTCTGGGCTCCTATTAGTGGTGCAAGATGGAGGCCAGTCCCACATTTGCCTTTATCTCCTCCTGCTGTTATTGCTGGGCCGCAGTGCACATCAGTCCCACTGTCTACTGTACCTCCTGCTGCTAGACAACATCAACCTGTCAGTTTACAAGAAATAAATTTACTATTTTTAATGGAGCCTAGAAGACCCTGGATTTGACCTTACCTTCAGGACTACTGATGACTCCAGCCTAGCCCTTATTTAGTGTGGGGTGTTTCTGTATGCTGATCTTATCTTCTCTCCTTTTATGGACGACTTGGGGAGTAACATCAGTGTGGAGACCGTTAACATCTTTATTGATGAAAGTGGCAGCATCCTACTAGTCACCAGCTCAGACACTGGTGACTTGCTGCAGGAATTGAGCATTGGGTGTGGAATTGAGTTTGATGGAGAGAAAACAGCTGCCATTGTCCATTACAACTATCACATCTTGGATCTTGGAGAGAATGCACTTTGTAGCAGATATTAAAAACTTGCTTGAAGCCCCATTATCAGAGGAAAAGCATCCCTAAATCTCACGCTGTTCTTGGGTGCTAGGATGGTTGGCAATCCTGATAATCCATTGATGCTGGATATTCTGACAAGATCTTTCACTTCGTTTTCCTTTTCCCAAGACAAACCCATTGAATAGCACCCCCATACAGTGAAAAAGTGCCCTGCTCAGTCATCTTCCTCCTTGAATTTCTTCAACAATGTTTTCTGTAACTCAGTACTGTAGAAAGCCACAGCTGGATCCCAGAGGTACTCTCAAAATGGCAACTACAAGTTAGCTGTTGTATTGTCCTATTGACTGTTCAAGGAAGAGGGTGTGCTTTGTGTTGGGGTTGTGTCTCAGCATCAGATGGGGGAGGTCTCCACTTGATGCTGATGCTGGGTCCTCTTTGATGGAGAAAATAACTTTGATGGAGTTGGTTTGAAATGAACATTTTGTCAGGACATTTCTGAAGAAAAAGGGTGGCAAATATATTGTTCAGTTCAAGCTGTCAGATGTTCCCATGCATTTCAGTTCAAAGTGGATTCCAATTGGGTGGGCTACACTTCCTTGTATTTCTCTACACCAGTGTCTGTGCACATGCCCTCCATCCTCAGCCTTCCACTATTCTGCAAGGGTTTCCTCTGTAACACCAGGGTTCTTCAACTTCAGTACTGTCTTCTTTTTAAATGAAGGAGAAAGAAGAATCTTACTGAAAAGGCAGAAAGTCCTAAGACTCTTCGTGGTTTGGAAATGCTTAAGAAACTTTTTTTGTCTTTATTTTTTAAAGCCTCTGGACAAAAATAATTAGGGGATTTATTCTTATTATTCCCCAGAACTCTCCAAGTCAACCGTCATGTCAATCTCTTTGTTTATATCTCATTTCTTTTTTCCTTCTTTTTTTTTGAATGAATATTTATTTGAATTTCTCCAGCCCACAGGATTTAGCATCTTACTAAGACAAATCAAGCTGCAAAGTCGTTAATAAAAATCTATAAAATTTACCCCCCTCAAATAAATTATGTTTTGTATTTTATAGCAAAACATGAATCTATTTTTTAAAAGTGCCATTTACAGAGGGCTGCTAGTTGACACTGCAGTGGACAGAGTGCAGGGCCTGAAGTTAAGAAGACTCCTCTTCTTGAGTTCAAATCTAGTCTCAGGCACTTCCTAGCTCTGTGACCCTGGGCTAGTCACTTCACCTGGTTTGCCTCAGTTTCCTCATCTGTAAAACGAGCTGGAGAAGGAAACCACCCTAGTATCTGCCCCAAAACCTTAAACGTGGTTACAAAGAGTTGGATACAACTGAATGACTGAACAACAAAGCCATATACAAAATATGCATATTATATATATATGACGTATATGTGCATAGATATGAGCATGCATATACATGTATATGTACATATATTTGTATGTAAGTATATATTGTGCATGTATGTACGCATGCTGCCTCTTACTAGTTTAGTGACCCTGTCAAAAAGAAAAATAAAATGAACTTGTTAATGATGCCATGTTGGCTCTTTGCGATAATTTCTTTTTTTAGATGTTTACTTACCATCTTGTTAATAACATGGTCTATAATTCTGCCAGGAATTCATGCCAAAGTCAGTAGCCTACAGTTTGTAGACTTCATTCCCTTCCCTTTTATGAAAATCAGGACATCTGTCCTTCTTCAGTCCTCTGGTATCTCTCCCATTTTACACAATCTTTCAAAGATCACTAATGATGCTTCGGCAACCAAATCTGCTCAGTGTTTCTGTACCCTGGGATTAGCTCATCAGAGACTGGTGGCATAAACTTTTCAAGGATAGCTAGGTGCTATCTTGTCCCCCTGACTGTTCCCAGACCAAATGACTATGTTCTTAGAAACACTGGACCAAAATGAGACAATACATCCTACCCAGACCAGAAAGAGACACTGAGGACCAGCAAAGATAGGTGCAGTAAGATACCCAGCCAAAGGAGGAAACAGCTTCAAGGATAATGACTCCTTGGACCAAACAAGAATTCTGGCTATGGATTCAAGAAAGGACTTCTAGTAGCCAGGAGCTGTGGGTTTTGGACATATGTGTTCTCTATGGGTAGAACTCATGCTCCTATGCAATTGTGTAGACTACTAGACTTTTTGGGGGGAGATGTTTTATACCATTTGTTCTTACTATATCACCCTAGTAAATATCCTTTTCTAAAAGCTAATTGAAGTCTGAATACATGATATTAATCTGAAACATACTGGTGGTGGATAATGAGGGAATACCAGAAACTCAGCTCCTCAGGGCTAACCTCTAGAACTCTGAGGAGAACAGTATTTCAATCACCCCCCTGGGAACCCTAACCTGCATGTTCATGGACAGGTTAAGGAAGTGACTTTGGACAGGGAGGTACATAAATAGAACTTTAAAACAAATGTTATAAAACTCAACAAACCCCTCTGTGTTGCTTTTACTTTCCCTTGCTAGTCTCATCTTATTCTTACCCCACATGCGGTCCCAGTAGTCACAAAATGTTAAAGGCCTCCAGCACATTGGACAGATCCTCTAATAGAGCACTTACTGAAAGATGGAGCTACAGAGAAATCATTTAAGTACCTCCTATATGCCAAGGGTGCTAAGCACTGGGGTTACAAATCAAAGCAAGCAAGACAGTCCCTACCTATGACGAACTTATTATATTCTAACAGGGGAAGACAATACATGAAGGGGAACTGGAACAGGCCAAGTAGGCATATAAAAACACAGGGTAAAGATGGCCAAAAAGTACCATAGAAGACACTTTGACAGGAAGAATCTTGCTTATTTCTGGGTAAGATAAAGCAGAAAGCTTCACATATTTGAACAGGGTGACCCAAGAGTGCAGTCCACCTTTGGGAGAGGGGTTAGGGGACGATAAACAGTGATGATGGCCAGAATGGAGATCACATGGTAAGAAGATGATAAGAGAGTGGCATGGAAGCCTGGTTACAATCAAGATAAAATAAAACCTCAAGTATATGAACCAGGCTACCCAGGAAAAGGAGTTTAAAGTTGTGTTTGGGGATGGGGAAAAGAGGATGATGTGGACAAGAATTGAACAGGATGAAAATGTGTTAAGGAGTTCCAATTTACCTCAGTGGAGGACCTTGCCTCATATTTCACTGAAAAAAAAATCAAGACCATTAGTAGTAGGGCTCTCTCTTCTCATATCACTCATATGTCTTCTGCAACTATCTCCTTCACCACTAGTTCACATAAAGAGGTGGTCCTTTTCCTTGCCAAGGCAATCCCTTCTTACAGGCACAAATGATCCTATTCCATCCAATGTTCTGCAGTAGATTGTTCCCTCTTATTACCCCTGTGTCACTAATCTTTACCAATATTTACTAATCTTTAATGCCTTCCCACTGCCTACAAACATGTCCATGTCTCCCTTATTTTCAGAAAACCCTTGCTTGGTCCATCTGTTCTTGTTGGCTATCATCTTACATCTCCCTTCCCTTCTGCGACCTTCTTGAGAAGGCAGTCTACAATAGGGGCCTCTGCTTCCTTTCCTCTCATTCTCCACTTTGCAATCTGGTTTCTGTCATCAGTTAACCAAAATTACTATCACCAAAGTTATTAATGTTTCCTTAATTGTCAAATGTAATGGCCTTTTCATAATTCTCATACTTTTTAACTTGTTTTCAGTCTTTAACACTGTCAATCACCCTATTTTCCTCGATACTCACTTCTCTAGGTTTTTGAGACTCTACTCTCTCCTATCTCTTTCCTTCTTTGTCTGAACACTTCCATTTTCTTTGCTTGCTCTTTGTCCAGGTCATATCTACCAACTATAGGCGTCCCCCAAAGCTCTATCCTGGACTACCTTCTCTTCTTTCTCTATACCAGGGGTGGGGAACCTGTGGTCTCAAGGCCACATGTGGCCCTCTTGGCCCTCAAAAATGGCTCTTTAACTGAACCCAAACTTCACCAAACAAAACCCCTTAACAGAGAATTTGTTCTGTAGGACTTGGACTCAAAAGCCCACACCCAAGGACCTTGAAGGTCACATGTGGCCTCGAGGTTGCAGATTCCTTACCCCTGCTCTACACTATTTCACTTGGAGAGCTTTTTAACTCCTATAGATTCAATTATTATTTCTATGCTGATGATTCCCAGATATACTTACTTATTCAACTCTAACTTTTCTCTTCACCTCCAGTCTCACATCTCTAACTGCCTATTAGAAGTCTCAAAGTGGATGTCCTGTAAAACCTGAAATTCAAGATATCTGAAAGTGAACTCATTATCTTTTTCCCAAAACCCACTCCTTTTCCTTTCTTTCCTATCACCATCCATCTTCCCAGTCACCTAGACTTCCAACCTTGGCATCATTTACCTCCCCTCCCCCTTTGTTAACATCTCTCATATCTCTTCTCACATTGTGTGGAAGATTTTCTCATTACTTTATCTCCTATATGGCCCCCTTCTCTACTCTGATATTAACATCAGCCTGGTGCAGGCCCTCAAACCTTGACTCCTACAATAGCCTGCTGGTTGGTCTCCTTGCCTTGTGTCTTTTCCAACTCCAATTTATCCTCAACATAGTTATCAAACTGATTTCCCTAAAGCACAGGTCTGACCGCATCATCTTTGGCACACAATTAACTCCAGTGGCTCCCTATCACTGCCAGGATCAAACACAAAATCTTCTCATCGTCCTTTAAAACCCAGCCCCTTCCAACCTTTCTGGTCTTCTTACACCTTCCTCTCCACCACATGCTCTGCATTTCCTTCATATTCCACCTACGAGAGACTCTGTCTGTTTCCGCTTCCTGGAAGTCTTTCTTTCCTCACCTCTGCCTCCAGCCTTCCCTGACTTCCTTCAAGTCCCAGCTAAAATCTCTCCATCTACAAGAAGCCTTTCTTAGTCTTCCTTAATCTTAGTGCCTTTCTTCTGAGATTATCTCGAATTTACCCTGTATATGTCTTGCTTGTGTGTCCTTGTTTGCATGTTGTCTCCCTCATTAGACTGTAAGCTCCTTGAGAAAAGTCACTGTCTTTAAACTTTCTTTGTATTCTTAGCACAGTAGTATTTAGGTAACTGGCTGATTGACCACAAGGAGCATATAGCCTGATCAGGGATTTATTATAGGACATAATTATTACTACCCTAGACTGTTCTACCTCTGTTTTGGTCATCCTACATCATCCCATATCATTTCATACCACAATTTCCATATTTCTTTGTCTATCCACTGAAAGCTCCATTATTCTACTTTATCTCAGCTTGCTAACTATTTTTTCCCCACTCAGCCTCTAGTTTTTCAATACCCGCTCGATCCCTTGCAACATGGCTTCCTCCCCTGCTACTCAACTGAAACTGCTCATTTAAGGGTCAGCACCCCCATAGCCACCAAATTCTGGTCTGGTCTCCCTTCCCTTATTCTTCTGCCAAACATCCTTAGAAATTCAACTTGTCATCTCCTACACAAAACTTTCCCTTATTTTATTTGCTGGTAACGACTTTTCTACATAGAACTTCATCTCATACTTCCTTGTGTGCCCTTCTAATAAATTCATTTATATGGCATATTAGAGGGATCTGTGCTTATGATCCCTGGCTAGACTGTGAACTCCATGAGGGCTAGGATTATGTCTAACTATAAACACAATAGGTGCTTAATAAATGTTTGCCAACTATGCCCAAAGGGCTATAAAATTGTGCATAGCTTTTGATCCAGCAATACCACTACTAGGTCTGTATCTCAAAAAAAATCATAAAAATGGGAAAGGGACTCACATGTACAAAAACATTTATAGTTTTGTGGTGGCCAAGAATTGGAAATTGAGGGATGCCCATCAATTGGGAAATGACTAAACAAACTGTGGTATATGAATATAATGGAATACTATTGTTCCACAAGAAACGATGAGCATGCGGACTTCAGAAAAACCTGGAAAGACTTACACGAACTGATGCTGAGAGAAGTGAGCAGAACCAGAAGAACATTGTACACAGTAAAAGCAACACTGTGCAATGACTAACTTTGATAGACTTACCTCTTCTTAGCAATATAAGGATCTAAGACAACTCCAAAAGACTAATGAAGGAAAATGCCACCCACGTTTAGAAAAAGAACTCTGGAGTCTGAATGCAGATGGAAGCATACTATTTGCTCTCTTTTTTTGTTTCTTCTTTCTCTTGGTTCCTCCCATTGGTTCTATTTCTTCTTTACATCATGACTAATGTGAAAATATATTTAATATGAACGTATATGTATGTAGAGCCTATATCAAATTGTACACTGTCTTGTGGGTGGGAGATGAAATGGAGGAGAAGAAAATTTGGAGCTCAAAATTTTATGGAAGTGCATGTTGAAAACTAAAAATAGATAGATAAATGTTTGTCAAATTGAACTGTTGAATTATTCCTGTTCCCCATCCTCATTATTTAGGGGAATATATGCACATACATGTTTGTTCATCCATTTTCCAACTAGTGGGCATTACATTTGTTTTCAAGTTTTGTGCAAATAATACAGCTCCACATTTTTTTGTCCAGATAAGTTTTCTTTTTCCCTTTCTGGAATTATTTTCTTGGAGTATATTCCCAATAGACAAATACAGAGTAAAGTGGTTTGGATAGTTTTATGACTCTTGTGCTGTCCAAATGCTCTCTGGAAAGACTGCACCAGTTTGCAATTACATCAGCATTCTTTAAATAAACCTGTTTCCCCAAAGCACCACTAAAACTAAATTTTTTTTAAAAAATTTACTTTCTTTAGTTATTAATGGGGTTGATTTTTCTAGTGTTTATCGACAATTTTGATTCCGTTTTTGTAAACTGTTCATATCCTTTCACCATGTAGCCAATAAAATAATACATGTAAAGAACTTTGCAAAATTTAAAGCGTTATATAAATGCTAGTTAGACTTATGATTATTACGGGGCATTGATCCCTTAAAGATATATAATTGGTTCCTGCACATTCTGAATATCAAGATTTTGTCTAACATATTTACCATGAAAAAAATGTCTTTATCTGTTACTTTATTTTTTATTGGAAATAATGGTTTTTATCTTAAACAATTTCAATTATAATTAAATCCATTCATCAAAGGTACTTTTGGAAGATAGTTGCTTTGTATGGAAGTCATGCATTTAGAAGGGAAATTAGAATTATCTGGTTCAACCTGTTCATTTGACAGATGAAGAAACTGATGTTTAGAAAGAAAAGCTAAAGTGACTTGCTCAGGGCTTGACCTAGGACTTTCACCCATTTAGGGGGAGGGAGGGTAGCAGGGATAATTAGGAGTATGATATATTTGTAAGCTGTTTGGATATAGGCTGTGGTGTGATTTTTAAATTCCAGTCAGAAATTTTTCAAGTAATACACTGTGAAGTGTTATGTGTTTAGTCATGCCTGATTCTTCATGACCCTATTTAGGGTTTTCTTGGCAAAGTACTGGAGTGGCTTGCCATTTTCTTCTCCGGCTCATTTTACAGATGAGGAAACTGAGGCAAACAGGGTGACATGACTAGACCAGGGTCACCCAGGTATTAAGTTTATGAGGCTGGATTAGAACTCAGGCCTGTGGAATCTATCTGCTGCAGAATCACCTAGCTTCTCCACTGTGTATGTCATAAAGCAACAATTATACCATATTTACATAGCAATTTACAATTCATGCAACACTCTAAGATTCACATAATCAAATATCTAGAAAAAGAATGGAACTTAAAGGTTATCTATTCAAACCCTATCATTTTACAAATGAGAAAACCAAGGCTCAGGTAAGGTTAAATGACTTGCCTAGAAGTTGTAAGGCAGTAATAACACTAACATCTGAGCACAGGTCCTCTGATGCCCAAGTTTATAGTATTTCCACTGAACCACACTAATTACAAGCTTATTTGATTCTCATAATCCTGTGAGGTAAACAGGGCAGTTATTGTCATTTCTATCTTCTAAAAAAAGAAGTAAAAGGCCAGAAAAGGCGATTCTTCCGATGTTCTGTGGTTAAAAGTGGTAGAAAAGGGATTAAGAAATCAGGTCTTCTGACTACTGCTCTGGTGTCTTTTCTTTTGACTTAAATATTATTTAACTGCAGCCATCTAGCACATGCCTTCTGTCAAACTCCCTAATACCACTGAACCAGTTTAGAACAGAACTGAGAAATATGTAACAAAAGAAATAAAACACAATGCAGCATAGTTAATGTTAATATGTGCTTTTCTAAGTTGATACTCCCACAGTGATCAGTTTCTAGTTGATTTTGACACCACTGACTTATATCATAGTAATTTACCAATAAACCACTCCACCAAGCCTTCCCTTGCATCAAAGGAAAACAGCTAGGAAAAGCCAATTAGAAAGAGAAGTTTTTCTGACTATGTACAGCAATATTCCCCACCTCACCCCCATCCCGCCCAGCTCTCTACCTTTGTCCTGCTGAGGGAAAGAGTGTTTCATCATCTGTTGAAGCCAAATCTTCAAATTTCTTGCCCAGGGATTTTGACATCACACCCCAGAGTCTGCTGTTTGGTGTTCTCAGGTTAGGGAAGCAAGTTCTTATTATATTATCAGGACATCTATTTCCTAAGGCTCCCTAAATCTGAATGGAATTCATCACCTAAGGTAGCTTTGGATCAGAGGTGTCAAACTCAAAGAGAAACTGGACCACTAAATCTTCCATCAGGATCTCTGTGGGCACACGCTGACTTAGAAAACTATAAATTACTATTTTCTAGGTTCTGTTATATTTTTATTCCTTTTGTTAAATATTCTCCAATTACATTTTAATCAGGTTAGGGCTGCACTCCTCTTTGACACCTCTGCTTTCGAAAATTTATTGATAGTTAAAAACCTCAGATGGCGACAAACTGTGTCCCTTTCACCCTGCCCCCCCCAAAAAACCCACCTTTTCTCCGCATTTTGTTTCCCATACTGTGTTAGATCTGTTATTTCTTTGCTATGGGTGATTCCTCCATCAATACAGATCACAAGCCTTTCCTTCCAATTCTGTGGGATAATTTGATTCTAATGAATGTAAAATAACCAGTGGCACCAAATTTGCCCCGAAATAGATTCTTGGATTTCATGGTCTAGTTTACCTGGTTTAATGAAGGATTATATTTAATTAAAAATTTGGAAGTGGGGCTTTAAAATTTTGTGGTAAATCCGTGACCCCTGTGAGTCTGCCTCCTATTCAGACTACACAATTGTGGCTCTCTACTGCAAGGAGAGAAGAAAGGAAAGAGAAGATTCAGAGCTCCGATCTCTAGGCAACGGGAGAGAATGCGTAGGTCAGGAGAACTAAAAGCCAATTGCTCAGCGTGCTTAATAGTGGAGGCATTAAGAATGAAATTAACAAGCTTCTATAAGTAAAATTCTAGTAAAAGGGCTGATGGCTGAGCACAAAAGAGATAAATAAGAAAACGCCGAGGACGGGAGGCACCTGGCACTTAGGTAGCCAGACCTAGGGGGAGATGGACTGCTATGATTAATAACTATATATATATATGTTCTAAGAATCTCTTTTCGCCTTTTGTGAACCTTGTTTCTACAAAACCACTCCACTGGAGTGAGGGTTATACATGTGAGGGGAAGATAATAAATGATGCTGCAGTCGCAAAAACAAACAGACAAGGTTAGAAATAAAATGAGTACTCACTGATTAGTGAAAAGGCTGAACAAATTGTTGGTATGTGGATGTAATGAACTGTCCGTATAAAAAGAAATGACCAATGCGAGGCTTTCAGAGGAATATGGAAAGACTTCCATGAAATGATGCAGAGTGGAAGAAAAAAAAAAGCGGAGCCAAGAGATAAACATGTACAATGACTGCCATAATGTAAAGGACAGTAACATGAAAAAGAATTGTAATGAGCAATCTTAGTCCTAGGGAACTGATTAGGAAATAGATTTTCTCCCTCTGCTCAGTGGAGAGGTGGAAATGATGGATGGAGAATGAGGTAAACATTTTAAGATGCGGCTGCTCTGTCCTTTGCTTTCCTTAAATGTATTGGGGGTGGGGCAGGGTGTCATAAGGAAGGCGCAGGGGAGAACTGTAAAAACAAAAGGCAACGATCAAATCACATTTTTCAAAGAGAATTATGTAGTAGAAAAAAAGCACAGGATTTGGTCGAGGGCAGGGAGGGTGGGGAAGGAAGAAGGGGGCCGGAGCTCACTCCAAAATGGTGTCGATTTTTACCCGGTGGAGGAGGCTTGGAAGGGCGTTTTTGGTTTTGTTTTGTCAAAAATCTGATTTTGGCATAAGCTCAATAATAGCACCACTGATTTGGGTATATAAGCTACTTTGGAATTTTTCTTACATAAACCTGATTTTGAACCAATTCATAATTCCTATGAGCAGTGACTGAGTATAGCTATTGCCCCTAAACACATCTGACACTGAATTTTTCAATCTTTTATCATCTTTGTCAATTTGATGGAAGTGAAGTGATAATTCTGAGTTGTTTTAATTTGCATTAACCTAATCATTATTAATTTTTAGCATTCTTTAAGACAGTTTTTTGGTTTTTTGTTTCTAATCACAGAATTTTAGAGTTGGACCTAGGCAGTGATAGAGTACTACCCATAATAGAAAGAGAATCCTCACTATAACAGTTGTCATCCGGCCTCTGACTGAGGAATTCCAATGAGGACAACCTAGTACCCCTAATGCAGCCCATCCGACTTTGGGGCACCTCTGATTGTTAGGAAGCTTTTTCCCTGATAGCAAGCCTCCATCTGCCCCTTTGAAATTTCTATGGCTCCTGGTTCTGCCCACTGAGGCCAAACAAAACAAGACTATTCCCCTTTCCCCAGGGTAACTGTTCAAATCGCTGAAGACAGCAATTTTTTTTCCAGGGTGAACATATATGTATATACATATATAAATATACACACATTTACATGTATATGTACATATACAAGCATATCTGCATGTGACTTTTTATCCCCAGAACCTAGCACAGTGTCTCAAAATTTTCAGAGTTTTATCTGATTAATGAATTGACAAAAAAGAAAGGAGACCTGCATTGTGTTGCATTGATATGTCCTGTGTTTATCTTGGTAGATTAACTCCCAGATATTTAATGCATTTCTCTTTCTAGTTTTTTCCAGGTTTATGTTATTTATATGCAAAAATGCCAGTGATTTTTGTGGGTTTCTTTTGTATCTGCTACTATATGCCAAAGCTACTATCTCAATTAATTTTTTGGTCTCCGCAGGGTTCCGCAGGTAAGCAAGGAGAAATAATTATCTGCAAATAAAGATAAATTGATTCATCCTCTTTTTAATACTTTTTACTTTATTTTCTAATAGAATATAAGTTCCTCGTTAGTGGGGACTATTTCATACTTGCCTTTGTATTCCCAGCATCTGGAATAGCATCTAGCACATAGGAGTCACCTAATAAACGATTGTTGAATAGTGAATTAGTTTATTTTCTTGTCTTATTATTAATAACTGTCAATTTTGGTACTATGTCAAATAATAGTGGTGACAGTGGGCATTCCTTATATTACTTAGAAATCTTCTAGTGTTTCTCTGTTATAAATAATTCTACCTCTCATTTCAAATGTATTTAATCACATTAAGGAAAACTTTCATTTCTATATTTTTTGTGTGCTTTTAACAAACACGAGTGCCACATTTTAATAAAGGCCTTTCTATATCTATTGCAATAATCATGTGTTTTTTGTGGGGTTTGTTACTATTTTGCTCATTGTTTTCTTAATGCTGAATCATCCTTGCATGGTATAAATCCAACTTGGTCATAATGAATACATTTTTGGATACATCTGTCAGGTTTGTATATAATATTTTTACTTAGATACTTGTTAGTGATATTGGCCTTTGATTCTTCTTATTCTTCATTGGTTGAGAATCAGAATAATGTTTGTCTCATTAAAAAAGCTTGGCAAAATACCTTCTTTTCCTATTTTTGAAAACAGGATATAGCATAAGGATTATTTATTCTTTAAATGTTTGACAGTATGAGCTGTCTGTACAGTCAAACCACTCACTTACTAGAACAAATTTTAAAATCAATATCAAATTAGAAAAAAAAGAATAAAGATGAGATGATATTGCACACAGTTGAAGCTACGCCAGTCTCACCCACTTAAACAAGCTGTTGATGGCCAAAACTTGAGAAATGGATAAAAGAACAGAATATTAGCATTTCCTAAGGAAGTTTGACTGAGGTAAATTAATCTCCACAACAAAGGGACAGAAGAACCCATAAAGTACCTTAGACAGAAAACACTTGATCTCCTTGCCAAGCAGAAAGCTGGAATAGTCAAAGAAATACCAATTTCCAGTATAGATACATTTGGAAGATCTTAAAGAAAAGGATGGTAGACAGACATATACTATACAAGTAGTATGACATCATAAAGCATCAAGAAATGGTGGAGGGGAAAACAAATTTGCAGAAACCTTGTTGAGAGACGTAAATGAACAAAGTCATTCCAGGACTTTAAGGATGAAACTGGGAAAAAACACACATAAATCATATTAAAAGTGTAAAAACTCTGTTACAAATTTATAACAAACATCTTTCTCCATCATTTTCACTAGAGCTATCACATGTAGGTGGTGACTGGAGGGAGCGCTGGGCCCACAGTCAGGGAGACATGAATTCAAATCTAACCACAGACACTTTGTGACCCTGGGCAACTGACTTCACATCTATTTGGCCCAGTTTCTTCAATTGTAAAATGTGGCAGGCAAAGGACCTGGCATATCATAGTCCCATATGATGATACAAGAGAAAATTAAAATGGCACATTTAAGGTCTGTGTCAGAAACAGTTCAGTTTTGATGATACTGAAGGATTGATTGTCAAGGACTCCAAAAGAGGAAAAGATGCCGAAGGGATAACTGAAAAAAAATATGAATAACTACTAAGCCCTATGCCTACTCTACCACCTCTACAAATAATTTTATGAGAATAATGTTTCTATATATCCAGGACATCTTTGACAAAGATATGAGATGAGAACAAGCAGATCTGCATGAATACCATTCTACAACAGAACACATCTTTTCAATCATCCAAAAGAACATAAGGTACAGAAAATATAGGAAGCCACTGAGCTTACTGGTTTATTTTTTTTTAATACAACAACAAAGCACTTGACTCAATAAAGCAAAACACTACCTTAGAGGCTCTATGCCAACAAGGTGTCTCCCATGTATGTGTCAAAATTAGCCAAGATTCCTTGATCTCACAACAGAGAGAACTGTGTTCGACCTTCTGACTGTTAATATAAAGTAAAGATTAAACAGAGAGAGGTATGCTGGCCAAATGTATCTACCACCATCTTGGGAAAGCCCAGGGCTGAGTTCAAATGGAAAAAGAATTCCCTGTTGATGCTGGGGTCTTTCAGATGTTCTTGTTTGTAGAGTGCATTTTACAACACTGCAGCACTTCCTAAATGAGATCCATGATCACTCACAAGAGCAGTGGATAGAGTTCCCACATATATCCTTGATTGAGTGTGCCATTTTGTCTTGGTGGTGCTCAATCATAATATAGCTTCCCCACTTCGCACAATTGAATAGATATTTGCTATGGCCCTACACCCCATGAAACCATGATTTCAATTCTGATTTTTTTTTAAAATTCAACTGAAGCATAATAGATTTTGCAAAGATTTTATTCTACTCTGTTTCTTTGATTCTATATGTCACTGAATTCTGATGTTTTAAATGTATTTCTAGTAAGGAGCAAACAATTTGAGGTTGTTGTCTAGATAGATATCTTGGGACTGGTAAATTCACCTGATATTCTATCTACAGAATTCACCTGATCTACTGCTCTAGCAGCCTGTCACTAAAAAAGTACAAGAAACATTTATAAACTGCTTAATGTGTCCAGCACTGTGCTAAGCACTGAGGACATAAAGACAAAACAGTCCTTGTTCTCAAGGACCTTACATTCTACTGGAGGGACACCGTGAGTGCACATAATAAAAATTAAATATTATATTCAAAGTAATAAAAAGTAAGTTCAAGTATAAGAAATTAACAACTGGATAGAGGTGGGGTGGGGGAGAGTACAGAAAATATCTCATGGATAAGGTGGCACCTGACCTGTCCCTTGGAGGAAGCTGGGGCATGTATGAGGAAGAGGCAAAGAAGGGACGCATCATAGGCCAAGGCATAGAAGTAGGAGAAATGAACATTGTGTATAGAGAACAGCCAGTGGGGCAACTGAACCACACAGGAGAATGTATGAAGAGGGATATTACAGATGAAGTCTGGATAGATTATAAAGGGCCTTGAGTGTAAGGCCTAGGACTTGTTATTTTTTCCTAGAAGCAATAGAGCCGGGTCACTGAAGATTTTTGAGTATTGCAGGAGAAAGGGAGGACTAGGAACTAATTTCCTCACCACTCATTCTCTCTCATTTTTTATAACTTCCATACCCCCTACTCTACTGCAAAATTCCTCTTTAACATCACCAATAAGCAACTCAGTACTGTATTTTCTATGACCTGTCCTCCCCTCCCCCCTTCTTGAAGAGTGTACATCAGGTTTTGAGTGGGGAAGGTGGTGATGTTTTGTGCCATCTGTTATCATTTCATATTAGTAAATACATACTTTTGCTAAAATGTTCATGGAATCAACAGCCGTAAGAAAAGTGCTCCAAATAACTTTAAATGAACAAACGCAAACTGAAACAACTCTGACGTTTCACCACACAGGATCAGACTGGCAAAGATGACAAAAAAGGGAGAATGAAAGTGGCTGGAGACACTGCAGGAAGAAAGACACCCTGATGGAGCTGTGAATTGATCTGACCATTCTGGGCATCAATTTGGAACGATGCCTCAAAAGTAATTTAACTTTGTGCACACCCGTTGACCTAGCAATATCACTCCTCAGTAGGCTCTCAGATCGAGCTGTGAAAGCAGAAAGACATGATAGACAGAAGCTCAGACCAGTCATCCCCCCCTCCCCTCAGAGGTGAGTAGAGTATAACTCTAACAAAGTCCAAAGTAAAATGTACTCTTGGAAAAGAAGCAAACAACAATAACAACAAAAAGCTGACCATAAAAAGCTGCTGTGGTGACACAGTAACTCAAGACAGAAACTCAGAAGACAATCACTTGAAAACATATACAAGCAAAAACCTCAAAGAAAAAATGCAGACAGGAATAAGCCCAACAAGAATTCCTAGAAAAGCAAAAAAAAAAAAAAAAAAAAAAAAAAAAGAAGAAGAAGAAACAGCAAAAAACCAAGATTTTAAAAATCAAATAAGTGTGGTAGAGGAAAAATTAGAGAAAAAAAATGAGATCAATACAAGAAATTTAATGAAAAAAAGAAATAAAAAGTTGGTAAAAAAAAAAAAAAGGTCACCCAAACTACAGAAGAAAATAACTCTTAAAATCAGACTTGGCAGGTACAAAAATCTCACCAAAGAAAAAAATTCTTAAAAATTAGAACTGGTTTAATGGAAACTAACGAGATATCAAGAAACAATAAAAAAGTCAAAAGACTAAAAAAAAATGGAAGAAAATGCAAAATATTTCATATGAAAAACAACTGACCTGAAAAAATAGAGATTAGGAGAGATAATTTAAAAATTATTGGACTATCCAAAATCCATGATAAAAAAAAGCCTGGACACTATATTTCAAGAAACTGTAAAGGAAAAGATGTCCATATATCTTAGAATCAAAGAACCAAGTAGAAACTGGAAGGATCTACTGGTTGCCTCCTGAAACAAACTGCAAAATGAAAATTCCCAGTAACATCATGGCCAAAATTCTGAGCTTTTCAAGGAGAAAATACTGCAGAAAAAAAAGAATTTGAATACTATGGAGCTGTATAGTCAGGGTCACAAAAGATTTAGTAGCTACTTCTATAAAGGAACAGAGGGCTTGGAATATGATGGCTCAGAAAGTAAAGGAACTGGGATAATAACCAACACCTACCCTGTATAATCCTATAAGGGAAAAATGAATATTGAATGAAATAGAGGACTTTAAAGCCTTCTCTGATGAAAAACCCAGAGATGAATAGAAAATTTAACATCCAAATACAAGATTGAAGAGAAGCATAAAAGGGTAAACATAAGTGAGCAATCATAATGATTTAACAAAGTTAAATTGTTTGTATTCTGACATGGGAAGATGATATAAGTAACCCCTAAGAACACTGTCATCATTAGGGCAGTGAGAAGGAGACTGCTTAGACAGAAAGCATGAGTGTGAGTTCATTACATCATGATGATCTAAAAGAAGAATGGAAGGGTGAGGAAGAAAAATGCTCTTGGAGAAGGGGGAAGGTGGAAGGAAGAAGAAGAATGGGGAAAATATCTCACATAAAAGAAAAGTGTAAGGAAGACATTTTATAATAGAGGGGAAAATATGTGTGTGGGGGCGGGAGTAGAGTGGGCAACATTTTAACCTCATTCTCATCTGAACTGGTTCAAGGAGGGAAGAGAGTATGCATGTGTACACACACACAGTTTTATTTTTAATTTTTTTTAATCCTTTCTTTGATTTTTAGGATTTCTATTTGGTGTTTAATTGAAGAGTTTTAATTTGTTATTGTTGTGAATTTTTAGTTACATGCCCAATTTGTTGACCAGCTTTTTACCTTTTTTACTGATATAAGCATTTAGATTGTAAGTGTTTTATTGATATAAACATTTATAGATTATGTATACACACACACAGAGTTGGATGTAGAAATTCATCGTACATAATAGATAAGTAGGGTGAAAGGGCTAAGAGAAAGGGGGAAGTATCTTGAGAGAGAGAGAATAGATTAAAAGAGGCAGTTGTAATAGGCAAAACAGACTTTTGAGTGGGGGAGAGGGTAACACATAGGAAAGTGACTAGAAGAGAATAGGACAGAGGGAAATATGCAGTTAGCAATCATAACTGTGAACGCGAACGGGATGAACTCACTCATAAAATGAAAGTGGATAGCAAAATGGATTAGAAACCAGAGCCCAAAATATGTTGTTTACAAGAGGTACATTTAAAACAGACACACATGAAATGAAAATAAGGGGTCATAGAAGGATCTATTACGTTTCAGCTGAAGTAAAAAAGGCAAGAACAGCAATCATGACTGCAGACAAAGCAAAAGCAAAAAGAAGTCTAGTTAAAAGAGACATTTAGGGAAATTATATTTTGCTAGCATAGACAGTAAGTTAATATCAATACTGAACGTATATGCCCCAAATGGCAAAGCATCCAAAATCTTCAAGGAGATGTTAAATGAGTTACAGGAAGAAATGGACAGTTAAATTGTACTAGTGGAGGACCTCAATTTATCCTCTCTGACCTAGATAAATCTAACCATGAAAAAGAAAAAAGTTAAGGAAATGAAATGAATTTTAGAAAAGCTAGATATGAGAAATGTCTGGAGAATACAGAATGGCAATAGAAAGGAGTATACTTGTATTGGCACCTTCCCAAAAAGTTGACTATGTATTACGGTATAAAAAACTCACAAAGAGATGCAGAAAAGCAGAAATATTAAATGCACCCTTTCCCAGACCATAATGCAATAAAAAAATTACATTCAGTAAAGGGCCTTTAAGCATAGATTAAAAACTAATTGGAAGCTAAATAATCTACTCCTAAAGAATGAGGGGATCAAATAATAAACCATAGAAACAATGATTTCATTCAAAATAAATACAGCAATGAGACAATATACCAAAATCTGCGGGATACAGACAAAGCATTACTTAGGGGGAAATTTATATCTCTAAATGCTTAAATCAATAAAAAAAAAAAAAGATAAAGACCAGACCACCAAATTGGGCATGTTACTAAAAAAAATCTAGAAAAACATCAAATTAAAAATCCTCAATGAAATACCAAAATAGAAATCCTAAACAGCAAAGGAGAGATTAATAAAATTGGAAGTAAGAAACCATTAAACTAATGAATAAAAGAAGGAGCTGATTTTATGGAGAAAACCTAACAAAGATAGAAAAACCATTAGCTAATTTGATTTTTAAAGAGAAGAAAACCAAATTAGTAGTATAAAAAAATCAAAAGGGTTAATGTAGAACCAACTAAAATGAAATGAAATTAATTATTAAGGGATATTTTGTCTAATTTCATGCCAATAAATCAAACTAAATGAAATGCATGAATATTTATAAAACTATCAGTTGCCCAGATCAACAAAAGGCGAAATAGAATATTCAAATAACCCTATCTTAGAAAAAGAACTTGACCTATTATAAACGATAATAAATAAATTAATAATTTATTAATAAATAATAATAAAATAATTGATAAAAATTAATAAATGGTAATATAAATTATAAACTATAAACAAGCTCCTTAAAGGGAAGAAAAAACAAAACAACAACCCAGGATCGGATGGATTAATAAGCAAGTTCTACTACACATTTAAAGAACAATTAAATTTTTAAAATTTGTTATTTTTTACATTTTAAACTTGAATACAAAATAAGAAAAGCAAAGAGAAACAAACTTAAATACTAAAATTAAAATAATACAAAATAAGAAAAGAAAAAAAAGCATTGCCATGTGCACAGCAGAACATAAGGAGATTCAAAATATACAGCAATAAATTTCCATTTCAAGAAAGCCTATATAATAAATACTACATGTTGTGTTGAGAGTTGTCCATCTTTCCTTTGCTTCCTTGTAAGTTTTCTTTTGCTCTCTGCTGAGCACTTTTTACTTTGTTCTTCCTGGGCCCCCCATCCCCAGGCTACAATTAAGGGCAGATATATTTATGTAACAATTAACTTTAATACTCAAATGTTTTGAAAAAATTACTAATGGAATCCTTTAGCTACTCTGATCAATACGATGACCCAAAACAATTAAAAATGGGGGGAGTAGGTAATTGGGGTTCAGTGACTTGCCCAGGATCACATAGCTAGTAAGTGGCTAAGGTCAGATTTGAAATCAAGTCCTCCTAACTCCAGGACTGGTGTGTTATCTACCGTGCCAGTTAATTACCCCCACAACAATTCTAAAGGACTCATAATGAACAATATCTTCCACTTTCAAAAAGATAACTGATGAAATTTCAATACTGATGGAAACTTTTTTAAAAAACTGTATTTTCTTTGTGGGTTGTTTTTTTTTTTTTGGTAACATGGCAAACATGGAAATATGTTTTGCATGAATCCATACGTATAATGGGCATCATATTGCTTTCTTTCTCAATGGATGTGGAAGAGAATTTGGGATTTTAAATAAAACAATGAATGTAAAGAAAAAATTAAAAAATGTGGTTTTGATATCCAAACCATGGAAAGCAAAAACAGAGAAAGAAAACTAGAGTCCAATTTCCTTAATTAATATTGATGGAAAAATTTCAAATAAAATACTGGCAAGGAGATTATAGCAGTATATCAAAAAGATTACATACAATAATGAGGCTGGATTTATACCAGGAATGCAGGGCTGATTCATTAGGAAAACTATAAGCATAAATGACTATATCAATAATGAAAACATTAAAAAATGAGTATTTCGACAGATGTAGAAAAAGCTTTTGTCTAAGTACAACACCCATATCTATTAAAAACGCTAGAAAGCATAGGAATAAATGGAATTTTTCCTAAAAGGTTAAGTTTTTGCCTATCTAAAAGCAAGAGCAAATATTATCTATAATGAGGATATACTAGAAGTCTGTCCAACAAGATTAGAGGTGAAGCAAGGATGTCCATTATCACCATTATTATTCAATATTGAATGAGTTGTAGCAATAATAAAAAGGAATTGAAAAAATAAGAATAGGAAACAAGAAAACAAAATCATCACTTTTTGCAGATGATATGATTATATATTTAGAGAACGCTAGATAATCAACAAAAAATTAGTCCAAATAATGAACAACTTTAGCAAAGTTGCAGTATATAAAATAAACCCTCCAAAATCGCTGGCATTTCTAGATATTACCAATAAAACCAAACAGGAAGAACTAGAAATAGAAATTCTATTTAAAATAATTGCAGACAATATAAAATACTTGGGAGTCTAACTGCCAAGACACATGTAAGAAATATTGACCCAATTACAAAACACTCCACATAAAGATGGATTTTAAACAACTGGAGAAATATTAATTGCTTATGGGTAGGCCAAGGCAATTTAATAAAAATGACAATACTGCCTAAATTAATTTACTTATCCAGTGCTCTACTTATCAAATTAGCAAAGAATTATTTTACAGAGCTAGAAAAATAATAACAATTCATCTAGAAGGAACATGAATACCAAAGGAATCAATGCGAAAAATGAAAAATTACTTTATAGAGGTAAAAAAAAAAAACGTAAAATTCATCTGAAGGAACAAAAGATGAAGAATTTCAAGGGAATCAATTGGAAAAAACAATTGGAAGGAAGGAGAGCTAGTAGAACCAGATCTCAAACTATAGTACAAAGTAGTAATGATCAAATCATTTTACTGGATAAAAAATAGAGTGGTTGTTCAATGGAATAAATTAGATACACAATACATAGGAGTAAATAAGCACAGTAAATTAGTGCTTCATAAACCCAAAGATCCCAGCTACTGGGGCAAGAACTTACTATTTAACTATTTGACAAAAGTGCTAGGAAAACTGGAAAGCAGTCTGGCGGAAACTAGGCAGAGACCGACACCTCACACTGTATACCAATATAAGCTCAAAATAGGTATATGATTTAGACATAGAAGGTGATATAAACAAGGAGAGTATAGAAAAATTACAGGTCAGATTCATGTTAATGACTGAACAGGAGACAGAGAGGATCATGAGAGGTAAAATGGATAATTTTGATTACAACAAATTAAAAAGATTTTGCATTATCAAAACCTATACAACCAAAATTAGAAGGAAAGCAGGCAACTGGGAAAAAAAATTTAGAGCAAGTTAATATGAAACTCAGCCAAATTTATTAAAATAAGAGTTATAGCTTATTGGTAAGTGGTCAAATGATATGAACAGGTAGTTTTCAGAAGAAATCAAAGTTATCAATAGTCACATAAAATAATCAAAATTGCTAATAATTAGAAAAATTAAAATTAAAACAACTCTGGGATACCACCTCACACCCATTAGATTGGCTAAAATGACAGAAGAAGAAAATATCAAATGCTGGAGGGGATGTGGGAAAATAGGGACATGAAATATATAGTTGACAGAGGTATGAACTAGTCTAACCATTCAGGAGAATGATTTAGAACTATGTCCAAAGGGCTACAAAACAGAGCACATTCTTTGACTCAACAATACTACTATTAGGTCTGTACTCCAAAGTGATCAAAGAAAAAGGACCCATATGTACAAAAACATTTAGAGCAGCTCTTTTCGTGGTGGCAAAGAACTGGAAATTGAGGAAATAGCCATCATTTGGAGAATGACTGAATAAATTATGGTATATTATTGTGATGGAACACTATTGCGCTGCAAAAAAGACAAAGGGGATGGTTTCAGAAAAACCTGGGAAGACTTATATGAAATGATGCAAAGTGAAGTGAGAAGCACCAGTAGCAATAGTAATATTGTAATGATAAGCACCTGTAAAAGATTAGCAGCTCTCATCAAATATAATCATCCACCACAAGTCCATGATGAAAATGCTATCCACTTTCAGTTAGAAAATGAATGGAGTCTGAGTACAGACTGAAGCATATTTTTCTCTTTATTTTTCTTCCTTTTTTGTAACATGGCTAATATGGAAATGTTTTTCATGACTTCATATGTATAATGAGTATCATATTTCTTGCCTTTTCAGTGGGTGGAGGAGTAGAAGGAAGGGGAGAATTTGGAACTGACAATAAGAAAATAAAAGATGTATTTAGTAATAACATTTTTTTTAAAACCTCATGCATAAACTGTGAATGACAGTTTAGGCAATATTTCACAATCATTGTCTTAAAGCTATACAGACTACCCAAGCACGGTATACTTTAACAACTGATGGCCCTGCTTCATTCTACCAGGATGTCTTTTGACATCACCTTCATTTCCAAACATTTCCTTTCCCGTTCTGTACCCAGAGCACCACACCCTTACAACAGCAAATAAAATGAGAAATGCAGAAAAGGCACTTCAGCAAAACTCAACCATATATGAGTTGCGTTGGACCATTTATACAATATTCCACATCCATATTCCTTCTCCTCCGTCTGGAATCAAAGGAAGAATATTTTTTCAACTTTTCTGGGATTAAGTTCCTTAGTAATCCTAATCATAACGCATTCACTTTCTGGTACTTTTTGGTACTTTTCATTGACATTTTCACCATACTGTATGCTATTTTTCCTTTTTGCCGAATTTTCACTGCATCAGTTTAAATCAATCTTCCATGGCTCCTTCAATCATTCCTATTTTTCCTTTCTTATAATGCAGGAATCATGGGCTCCATTCTAGTATCATTGTTTGCTGTGACACTCCCCATTTGTTGTCCTTCCCTCCTATCCCTTCATACCTGACCTTATAGAGTTCACAGCTTCCTCCCTTCTGGTTTGGGGCGGGGGGGGGGGGGGG
>CM053582.1:24768144-24797741 GCA_028627135.1 Pseudochirops cupreus
TAGAGAATTCATTTATTCCTATTAGGAGCTAGCCCTGGGATACAATCTATGGGGGCAACATTTTACTTTAACAAGATCTCATGTATAACAAAAAATGACTAAATTCCCATCGTTTCAATTCTGTGATAAAAGGTTTTGGGGCTTAAGAGTTAGAGATGAATGGTGTCTGCTCTTTAAATATTTGAAGAAACTCTTTTAAGGCTTAATTTTATTCATCCTAGTCACAAAACATCTGTCTCCTTAAAATCTGGGTCTTAATATACAGCAGCTGATACATCCTTGGAGACCAACCAAAATGTCCCAATAGTTTTGTTTGAAAGCTCAAGCTGGCAAAAAGACTACTTAACCAATTAAAAATCTGCAGAAAACCCAAAGTCCAGGTTGTAGCCTAAAATAAAGAATTTGAAATAAAAATCTCTTAAGAACCCTGCCAGTAAGAAGCTGAGTGCCTAGACATTTCCCCTCTCAGGGATTCAACTTCTGGATCCGATAAATGAGGGAGCTAGATTCAGGGTCAGAAGAACCTGGTGTCCAGTGGTGGTTTTGTCACTTTCCACCCTGGGGCAAATCACTTAACATCTTTGGTCCTGTTTCTTCATTTGTAAAATGAAGGGGTTAAATCAGATGGCCCTTTCAATTCGAAATCTACAATCCTACTAACTTTACATGCGTCTCATTATTATCCATGTACAGGCTCTGTCCATACAAACAAGAAATATCCAGATGAAAAGAAAGATCCAGTGACTTTGGACACATCCAAATAGGTATGGCATCCAGTAGACCAAACGTGAATGAGTGGTTTGGTTTTTTTTTTCCACTTTGTATCCGGATGTTTCAGCAGAATCTACAACTCTTTAAAAATAGACAATAGTCAAGCACTTAACTCAAGGATGTAGAAATTGTCTACATGATATCAAATAGAGGCAGATAGTGGAAACCCGTGGGTGACTAGCGTTTTGTCTATACTGCATATCATGGAGAGCAGGATTTCAGAGAAGATTTAGCCCCACCTATCCCCAAACAAAGCCTTCTACAGGAACCCCAGAAAAGTGGGCATCAACCTTTACTTGTTGACCTCCAGTGAGGTGAACTCACTCCCCGATGAAGTAGTCCTCTCCACTTTGGGACAGCTCTCATTATTAGGAAGTTTCCTTTCCCTCCCCTCCCCAGAAAATTGAATGGCAACTTCCCTCTTTAATACTTCTACCCATTGCTTCTAGATCTTCCCTCTGGGACCACAGAACAAGGTGAATCCCTCTAACACATGACAGTCTCTCAAATACTCAAAGATAGCTCTCCTGTCCCTGTCCATGCTTTCCCTTGTCCATGCTAAATATTCTCAGTTTCTTCAATCAGTTCTCATATGACAAAGACATGAGGCCCTTTGGGTGCTTTCCTGAATACCCTTCCTTGGATACTGGTACTCAGAACTGGAAATAAGACTGGATATGATCAGACCAGTGCAGAGGACAGTGTGATCACCACTGCAAAGCTCTCTGCATACCCCAGCTTTTAGCTGTCCTGCCACACTGCTAAGACATAGGAAATTGGCAGTTGACTGAAACCTCAGATTTGTTCACAAAATCTCTCGTCCACTCTCTGGTTCCCCTATCCTTTTCTTAGTACTGTTCATTTTTAAAGCCAAAAACATGGCACATTTGTACTGTTTCCATTTTTTGTTTCATTGTTCTTAGACATTTCTGGATATTGACCTAGTACTATGCTTTATTTTTGTTCCATCTGCAAATCTCATGGATTGGGCGTCTCTATTTCATCTCCAGGTAGCTTTGGGCAGGGGGAAGGCGCCTCAGGGGGTTGGAGCTGTAAGCATCTCTTGAGTGTGCATCAGTGGCTCCCCACTGATATGCAGAAGGCTGTTTTAAGGGAATTATACAGAAATAGTCTAGGGCCATTCTCTAGGATGTAGAATGGTAAACTTACTTAAGGGTCAAGGTTATAATAGCCCCACAGCCATTTACAGAGCCCTGTTCCGGGTTTAAAAGGATGCTGCTGGCAGCAGAACTATGGTATACAAGGAGACTTCCAGAAACAAGAGTACAATAAAAGGAAAGATCACCAGATGGGAGCGTACAATATGGAACTTTGAACTGACTTTCTACATAATGGATCACTGGTTACCCACTTTAGCCCACCCCCTCCCTTATCCATTCAATCATTTATCTTGCTTTGCTTTTCAGCTGGCCATGAGCTTTGTCTGTAGCAATTTAAAATGGATTTCACATAACAAGACCAAATCATCCCCACTTGAGGGCCATTTGGGAACACAAGCTAGCATGGTATAGATAATTACCTCTAATGCTTCTTCCTAATCATTTACTAGGACAGTTAATAGAGAGGCTTTTTTCTTAAACAAGGCCTTCCATAACAGTTCTTGGAACATCATTTCCTATAATTATCATGTTTTCATTTAAGCTAAGAGTAGGCCCTACCTTCTGCCTGAATTGCCTGGCCTTGTCTCTTGCTGAGGCTCAGGCCCAGCCTACCTGGATGGTGCCCTGACCCTATCTCCTCCTGGGGCACCAGCTGCTCTACACTCTGCCTCCCACCTTCCCTGCCTTGTCTCTGCTCAGGGCTTCCACGAGATTTTGCCAATCTTTTTGTGAAGTCCTGGATTGGGTGGAGGAATTTATACCCGATTCTTTGCTCTTCTTTATCCTTATTCTGTCTGGTACATTTTTAGGGCTCCACAGGGGGGCTGGTAAGGGATCTGGACTCCTCCTCTAGGTCCTAACATAGTGACATCTTCCTAAAATTTCCCTATCATAGTGCATGCCAGTCCAACTGAGATTATATGCAATAAACATGAGCACATGTAAAAATAGAATCTGTAGAAATAAAGCAGTAGTGTATGTAAGAAATTACATGATATAAGTAAGAAATCTCAGGTATTATTTAACATATATGATTGTAAAGCAGGGTTTTAGAGAGTAACAGAATGCAGAACTTGTACCACACATACATACTGCTGCAAAGCAAGAACTGTTTCACTTTTATCTTTGTACTCTCAATTCTCAGCACAAGGCCTAGAACACAGACAGTGCTTAATTAATGTTTTTGATTGATTGATGGTTCTGGTTGCATAGAGTAACCTGACATACAGATCACATTTATAAGCATAATACGTTCTCAGCTTTAAGATGATCATCATAAAGCATATAGCCTCATGTATGGAGATGCTTTTAGGGTGGCTAGATACCACAGTGGATACAGGGCTGGGGCCTGAAGTCAGAAAGACTCATCTTCCTGACTTCCAATCTGGCTTCAGACTTAGTTATGTATGACCCTGGGCAAGTCACTTCACCCTGTTTAGGTGAACTGGAGAAGGCAATGGCAAACCACTCCATAATCTTTCACAAGAAAACCCCAAATGGGGTCATGAAGAGTCAGACACAACTGAAACAACTCAACAACAGCTACATACAGAAATAGTTACATACAAAGGACATATTTCATCCACTCCATTAGTGGGCATCTACCCCCCCCCCCCCTTACTCACAGTGTTGGCTAAGCTCAGTCACTGTTGAGAATGACTTTACACTCTTGTTATCTTCCAACACATTGCTGTATGGTTCTCATCTTTAGCTTATGGCGAGCCCTAACTCAATACATCCTTAGGCCCACTGCCTTTAAGTACCAGTCTTGGGCTGCTAAATAGCCTATCACTGTCTTCAGCTCCCACCGAGCCAGGCCCTGTAGGTTGCCTTTATCCACTAGGGACCTTTGAATTGATAGCATCAAACAGGAAAGTGGCATCTGGAGCAAAGTCCGTTCATACCTACCTTGTGCTGAGAGCTTGTTTCTACTTCCTGAATTTATCACTACTTTCATTATACAATACTTGATAAAGGATGGGTTTAGTATTTTTGCCTTTTTACATTTACTTTTAATTTCTCTGTGCTGTAATACATATGGAACTTTTATATTTTTCCATATGGTGCTGGGAAAGATGCATACTCTTTAGTGGTCCCATTCAGATGGCACTATAAGTCTCTTAGCTCAAATTTTTCCAACAATTTATTTAATTTTGTATTTTTGCTTTGGGTTATATTTCTGCTAGATTTAGCCAACCCTGAGAAAACATGAACATCTCCTGATATTATTATTTTACTATGTGATTTTGCAATTCAGTCAATTTTTCCTTAATGAATTTAGATGCTATCCCAACTGTAGTCTGTAAGTTTAATATTGATATTGATTCTTTGTCGATGGTTCCTTTAAGCATAAGGTAATTACCTCAATTTTCTCTGTTTATACTGTGAGGTTTTATTTTTGTTTTTCCTGAAAGCATGATTTCATCTCTTATATTTTTGGAAACCCCTGATGTGAAGTAAATTTTTTACTGCCTCTCATTTTTATTCCATACATGTCTTTATTTTTCTAGATGCATTTCTTATAAGCAACAGATTGTGTGCTTTTGTTTTCTCATCTAACCAATCACTTTTGTTTTATTATATTATTTCATCCATTCTCATTTACAGCTATGAGAGTTAGGTTTATTTTTCCCTCCATTTGTGTCTCTAGATTTTTAAAAATTAGGATTTTAAAAAACTAACCTTTCCCTTTTCAATCAGTATCTTACAATGTTTTCTAATTTTTCAGTTCTTCCCCCCCCCCCTGCCTTTTTCCTCCTCTGACTTCATCTTTCTGGGCTTATTCCATTGACTTTCGCCTTCCCTGCTATGCCTAGGCTCTGAGTACTGGCAGTCCTCAGGGTCCCCAGTTAGAGCTCTGCTTAGTTTTCCTACCATTGCCATGGTATTTCAGCCTATTTACCTGAGCTCATGCTGGCTTTCCTAGTGGAACCTGTCTTCTGGTGCTGTGCTGTCTGACTGTCTCATTGTGCAGTTCTGAGCTTACTAATGTAAGAAGCTTACTAACATATTTCTGTGGATCTCTTCATCACTTTTGATTTTGGTCCCTTTTGAGATCATTATTGGAGTTTATCTGGTGGTGCTAGGTTCCTCTGCGCCCTTTTCCATCTTAATGAAAATACTCCCATTTTCCAATTTTTAAAAATTAATTATTTAGTGTTTTATTTTTCCCCAGTTTTCCCCAGAAAAAAACAATTTTTAACACTTGTTTTTTAAAACTTTGAATTCCAAGTTCTCTCCCTCCCTTGCTCACTCCTCCATTGAGAAGGCAAGCAATTTGGTATAGATTCTGCATGTGTAGACATGCAAAACATTTCCATATTAATCATGTTGTGAAAGAAAACATAGACCAAAAAAAACCTAAAGAAAAATAAAGTTAAAAAGGTATACGTCAATTTGGATTCAGGCACTTTGAGTTCTTTCTCTGAAGATGAATAGCATTTTTCATCATGAGTTCTTCAGAGTTGTCTTGGATCATTGTATTGATGCAAACAGCAAAGTCATTCACAGCTCATCATCTTACAGTATTGCTATTACTTTGTACACAGTACATTTTGCTCTGCATCAGCTCATACAAATCTTTCCAGGTTTTTTTGAGAGCATCCTGCTCATCATTTCTTATAGCACAATAGTATTCCATCATAATCACATATCACAATTGGTTTAGCCATTCCCCAATTGATGGACATCCCCTTAATTTCCAATTCTTTGCCACCAGAAAGGAGCTGCTATAAATATATTTGTACATATAGGTCCTTTTTTCCTCTTTAGGGATATAGACCTAATAGTGGTATTGCTAGGTCAAAGGGTATGCATGGTTTTTTAGCCCTTTGGGAAGTTCCAAACTGCTCTACCAAATGACTGAGTCAGTTCACTAACAATGCATTAATGTCTCATTTTTCCCACATCCCCTCAAACTTGGTCATTTTACTTTTCTTTCCTATCAACCAATCTAATAGGTATGAGGTAGTACCTCAGAATTGTTTTAATTCGCAATTAGACAATCAATTGTGATTTAAAGCATTTTTTCATATGGCTATACATAGCTTTGATTCCTTCATTTCAAAACTGTTCCTATCTTTTGATCATTTATCAATTGGAGAATGGCTCTTATTTTTATAAATTTGACTCAGTTCTTTATATGTTTTAGAAATGAGGCCTTTATCAGAGAAACTTGCTTCAAAATTTTTTTCACAGTTACTATTTGCTCACTGTATTTCCCCCCATCCTATTCCCTTCCATCATTTAATCTATTCTCCCTCTTCTTTCACCCTGTCCTTCCTCAAAAATGTTTTGCTTCTGGCTACCCCCTCCCCCAATCTGCCCTTCCTTTTATCACCCCCCCCCCCTTCTCTTATCCCCTTCCCCTCCTACTTTCCTGTAGGGCAAGATGATTTCTATACCCAAATAAGCATGTATATTATTTCCTCTTTGAGCCAATTCTGATGAGAGTAAGGTTCACTCACTCCCCCTTCCCTACCTTCTTTCTCCCTCCACTGTAAAAGCTTTTTCTTGCCTCTTTTATGTGAGATAATTTACCCCATTCTACCTCTCAGGGTTGTTACGAGACTTAAATGAGATGATTCATATAAAACACTCTGTAATCACAATTTAAATAATTTAAATATAAACCATTATCATCATCAAATGATGGGCCTATCATATATTTTGACCTATTATCTTTATCAGTGGCACCCCTGGTATAATGGAAAGGGACAAAATCAGAAGACCTGGGTTGAAATTATGGTTCTGATATATATGTACATGTACATGTATATGTCCCAGACGATTGCAGACAAGTAATTTAGCCCTTCTTTGTCTATTTCTCCATCCGTAAAATAGGAATCATATTTCAACTATCTACTTCAAGGACTGTTGTGATACAAGTATTTTATAACTCTTAAAGTACTATAGAAATTGATGTTACAGGAAACATTTCCTTAAAAAACCACCCACTATGTTATACACAAGTTTATAATATGCAGGATATTTATGAAGCCAAAGATCACCATCTTTCCTCATGCAAACTTAAAAAAACTTAATAACAAATAATCCTTCATGAGAATCAGTAGCTAATTCTGTAAAACTAATTCAGTAATTTTCCTATACAAAGATGGTGCTACTCACATTTTCTCTTTGATTCTAGAAGTAGGTATGAGCTAAGTTGAGTCCTCATTTTCTAACTCGGTTACCCTCATGACCAGTGGCACACAACTGTGAGCAACGAACTTATTCTAAGGGAAGGGGAAGGAATTTTCTCTCTGTACAAAGTTAAAATTCTCATACCATGATGGCACTCATTTACCTTGGCCTCATTTCCCTTATGCTGTGACTCCCATAGTGAGCTGGCCCAGACTGCTCAATCAACACAGCAGCTACAGTCCTCTGTCTAGCCATCATGACAAGTAAAATACCACAATCACAGAAACACAGAGCTGGAAGGTACCACATAGTCTACCCTGAGGTAGCTGTGGCATTGTGGGGGGTAGAATGGGGAAGCACGTGTCTCTGAGTCACAAGAGCTCGGTTCCAGTTCTAGTTCTGCCACTTTGTAGATGGGTGACCTTGGGTTGGTCACTATGCCTTCTCAGACTTTAGCTTCCTTCTCTACCAAGTGGAGATAATTCCTGTTTTACCTTCCCTGTGGGTTTGTTGTACGGTTAAATGACTTAATATACATCCAAAAGTGCTTTGCCAACTATAAAGCACTGTGTAAACGTATGCTCTCATCATTTTAGAGAGGAAGTCAATGCTCAGAATGGAAAAGTGACTTGCCCAAGATCACACAGAAAGATAAAGGCAGTAATGAGACTAGAATCCAGATCTCCTGACTCCCAGTTTAGTACACTTCCCACTTCATTCCACTGCTGATCTTTACAGGTTTTATTTTTTTTTAAAAAGTTTACCAAATGTTTCCAGTTTCTTAACCATTCTCAATTTCTGAATGAATCTCTTAATTCAGCTGCTCATCATGCATGGAAAGCAATGGGTATAGCAATGCCTTGTAATTATTCCTCTTTACTGATTGTTTAGTCACTTTCCAGCTTCAAGCAAATTCTTCATGCAACAGTCACAGACCGTGAATATGAGCATAACACATAGTGCCAAGCAATCAAAGCTTCAAAATTGTCAGTGAAATTACTTCTTAACTGACTACACCTCCTCTTCCTCATTTCCTCCCCTCTTACCAAAAAGGGTGGGGAGCAGGATAATGAAGCAGCAGAAAGGGCCAAAGATAAAAACAAAGAATTTTGGGTTTTCACAAATTCCTGTGGACTGAGACTGTGGCTTTCTACTTGTCAATAAGTGTTAAAGGTGCTCACAGAATTTTTATGACCCTCACCTTCGACTCTAAAAATGGAGCGAAAATACAGCCTCATAGGGTGCTGGTGAAGTGAAATCACGGACTAATTGTGAGATCTAGGAAGGACTTGAATACATAGAAAAGAGAATGTCTAATTTGTCCACTACAAAGTTATGATATAGAATCTTAACCAGACCCTCACTATAGTGAGACAATCCTTTTATGTCTCCATAATCCATTCACACTTCACCAGTGGTTATTATACATCTTTTAATCCCTTCTCAAGGCTCCCACTGCACCCTTCTCACCCTCTCAGTAGAAGACCTTGTCCCATTATGTCACATAAAAAAATTGAGGATGTTTTCTAAGAGCTACCTCTTCTCTCCTCATCTTATATCACTCAGACCTCTTCTCCCACTATCTCCTCCACCCTTGTCTCATATGAATAAGAGGTCCTATTCTTGGCAAGGTAAACCCTTCTACATGTACTCTTTATCTCATAATATCTCATCTTCTCCAGAAGATTGCTCCCTCTGCCTCTAGTCTCTCACTAGTATTCAATCTCTCTAGTCTACTCGTTGCTTCCTTGATGTCTACTAACATGTCCTTATCTCCACCATCCCTACGAAACAAATTAAAACAAAAGCCCACTTGATCTAATCTAATTATCGTTCTATATCCATTCTCCCCTTCTTGGCTAACCTCCTCAAGAAAATGATCTACAAGTGAAATCTCTACTTTTCTCTCAATCACTTCTAAATCCTTTGCAATCTGGCTTCTGATATTATCACTTAATAAAAACAGTTCTCTCCAAGATGGTCTTTTAATTGTCTTTTTTAATTGTCAAATCTAATTTTCTCAATCTTCATCCTTCCTTTCCTCTCAGTAAACTTAGACATGGTCTATCACTTTCTTTTCTTGGATATTCTCTTTAGGTTTCCATAACACTGCTTTCTCCTGATTCTCCTCCTACTTGTCTGAGCAATCCTCCTCAGACTCCTTTACTGAGTCTTCATTTAGGTCATAGTCACTAACAGTGTGGCCCCCAAGCTCTGGCCTGGCCCTTGTCTCTTCTCCCTCCATACTATCTTGCTTGGTTATTTCATCAGTTCGCATGGGTTCAATTTTCACCTTTATGTTTCTTCCACATTTATGTGAGTCCTAACTTCTCTTCTGAGTTTCACTTATATCACCAACGGCTTTTTAGGACATCTTGAACTAGACGTCCTACAGACATATCAACCGCAATATGCCCAAAGTCAGCACTTTTTCCTCTCTGACTGCAAAATCCCCTCTTCCACTTCCCTACTGCTAGTAAAGTCATCACCATTCTTCCATTCATCCAGGCTCATAACCTTGGTGTCATCCTCAACTCACTCCATATATCCAATCTGTTGGTTTCTTATTGTTTCTCCTTGTATATATCACTTTGCCATTCACATGTCCACCATCCTAGTGCAAGCCATCATCACTTCACATTCTTTACTGCTCAGAGGGTGCCTTCCCTCTGAGATTAGCTTCCATTTACACTACACAGACACACACACACAGCATATTATGAACATATATTATGAATATAGATTATATATATGACAATATTTTAATGTTTTTACATGTTGTTTCCTCCATTAAGAAGTGAATCCCTTGAAGGTAAAGGCCCCGGTTTTGTTTTTCTTTACATTCCCAACATTCATTACAGTGTTTGATACAACATAAGTATATGATAAATGCTTACTGTCTGAATAAGTCTAAGCAGAGGGACTCTAAGAGATTATCTAGTTCTTTTTGCTTAGTTTACAGACAAAGCTAATTCAGGTCTATTAAGGAAAAGGATGTGTTCTTACTCACACTTTTAAAAATTATAAAGTGTTGGACAAGAAAGCCATTATCATGTCTCCTTTGGCTGTCATGAATTTCATATTTCATGTCCAATAAAATAGGACAAAGGAGAGATCTGGCATTAAAAGCCTTCTACAATCTGACTCCAGCTGATCTTTCCAGTTTAATTCCACATTCCTCCCAGGCGTATACTCTGTTTCATCCAGATTGGCATACTTGATGTTTTCCATACACATACAACATTCAGTCTTTATCTCTTTTTGCAGGCTATCCTGCATACCTGGAATGCTATTCCTCCTTACCCATGGCCCCTTGGAATCCCTAACTGCCTTTTTAGTCTCAGCAGAGGTACCACCCAGTAGAATCAAGTTCCTTAGGGGTCCATGAAGTCTTGTTTTTTCTTGTCTTTGTATCCCAAGTACCATGTATACAGTAGGTGCTTATTACATGCATATTAAATTGGTTTTAATGGCATGTAGAGAGCAAAACTCATGCATTATTCAACTGATGCTCCGTCTAGCATTAAAAAACTCACCTTTCCACAATTTCTTGTCCATTCCAGCAAAAGGTATCATTTTCAACCACTGGACTGTGCCTACAGACATAGCCAGGTAAAGCACTATAAAAGTCGCTTTGTGATCTCAACTTTGCAATCAGTTCCCTGAAAAGAAAAAAAATAAACAACACCAACATTAGATAAATGTTGATTCTAGGTGAAAATCTCATTTCTTGATTGGCATTCCAAAGGTCCAGGTAGGATGCTTAGAGGGTCCTAATAAGGATATTTCTGGCTTGGATCCACAGAATGTTCAAGTATAGTCATTAATACTCCATTTTTGTATCATTTTGCTTATTTGCGCTGTTTAAATATCTCAGCTTGATTTGGTAATTTGGTATTTTGGGTTTTGCTCACAATTTGCTGGTACTATCTCTGGTTCTTGCTTACATCTTTGAATGCTTGGTAAATGTGGAATGAATAAAATAAAGAAAAGAAATAAAATAAAAAATGAAGAATTCACACATATTTTATAGGCCTTTGAATGCTGAAAAAAAGTTGTTATTGTTTGAAAATGGGCCATTTTCATTCATTCATCCCTAGATCTATATTACATAGACGTTCTCTAGTTATGAGGATCTCCTTTACTGTCTCCAGATTTGGGCCCCTTCTCCCATATTGGCCCTTGTTTCTGTGTCCTCTGGGAATGAGATAGTCGAGAAGAACTTGGGCCAAAGCCTGTCTGATCACATTGGTTCAACCACGAATAAGTAACTTAGCCCCTCTGAGTCTCAAGTAACTATCCATGACTATAAATTACAGTCTTATTCCCATATCCACAAAATCCTAAGTCCTTGATGTATTGATTCATAGTTACTTCCACATATTCAGTTTGACAAACATTTAATAAAAACCTTTTCTACTCAGAACGCTGAGTTAGGGGTACAAAGGTAAACAAGCCGCAGATCCTATCATTGAAGAATTTACAGTTTATTAGGGGTTTAATGATATAGTTTATGATAGTGAACTACACAGTAACTACAGTTTACTCAAGCTTATAGTCAAAAGACTCGGGTTCAGGTCCCAACTCTGCTATCTTATTAGTTGCGTGACCATGAGAAAGCCCTTTCCCATCAGTGGATCTCAGTTTCCACATCTATAAAATTTGAGGATTGGATCATAACAGGTCCTGACTCCAGCTTGGGAATCCATCCCTCAATGCCCTCAAAGTTCTGTTGCTTCCAATGTCTATATAATTGATATGCTATAGCTTCTCTATATATATTCATTTTAATGCCATTTTTTGCTTCCTTATGTTGCAATTGAAGAACTGTAATGACAGAGTTCAAGGTGGTGATCGAACTCTCATGGATGGAGAAAACAGTTTTCCACAGAAATATCGACATAGTTTTTCCAATTTTTGCCTGTTGTCCTCTTTCTGATTTCATCTTTAAATGTTGTTTGGTTGATCTAGCATAATTTGGTCTCCCTTCAAGCTTTCTACAAACTCATTTTGCTTTCTACAAACTCTCCAAACTCTCCTCCACCTTCTCACTGTTTCTGAGGGGTCATAGTTGACCATAATCTTCCTCTACCTTCCTCTATAAGATTTAACAAATTTGGTTCAATTCTAAACAACTGTTCCTCTTGGCTGCCACACCTTCCTGCTTGGCAAGACCAGGAAATATTTGCAAATTGGCTAGTTTGTAGGTTCTTTTGGTTGTCTCATTGTGACTACTGCTTCAACTCAATTAAGCTTCATTAGGAAACGAACATAATACATAACCTTTTTTTGTTTCACTAGTGTGCTTAGATGTCATGTAACTGCTACATATTCCAATGTTTAACTTGTCCGATTTCGGGGTGATTTGATCCTTGCTCTGACATGACAATCTAACTGTGCATGGATAGCTGATTTGGAAATGACTCCCCAAACAGTAACTATTCGTTTCCTTTCCGTTAAGGTAACAGTCAATTTATTATACGTGTGTGAGCGATGTTATTCAGTGTTCACCCTGTCCACTGCTTCCTGACTCTTCTTGAAGAAAATAGGCATTATTTGTTTGCAGGAAGTTTCTGTGTAGTTTATGAACCTTTGGCCTTATTTTTTTATTGTGAAGCATATTGTCACATATGGACACAGTGGAGTATTATCGTGACATAAGCAATGATAACTATGGACACAACTGAACAACCAAACAACAACAAAAGCAACAAAGTGGGAGATATGCTCATCATAGACATCTTCCACTGTCGTGGTAGATATCAAACAGAAGAGGGATGCCCTATGGATGGTGAGGTCCTTCAGATTTGTCTGTTTCTGGATGACATTACGCTCTTTGATTAAGACGCAGAAGATGGAATAGTCTCTCAAACGAGATCCATAATCACCTTAAAGAGTTTGATCTAACTCTTCCACATAGGAAAAATCAAGGGCATGAAGGGGATGACCTCAACTGTAATATGCAGTTGGATGGATGGCCCATTACATTAGCTTATTAATATATATGAGGTGCCTTTCTAAGACTAAACTATAGAGCACATTCCAATCTGTATGCATAGAGGTAGTTTCCTCACAGGAAATTCCCTCTATCAGTGAAATCATAGGTCTGGTCCCCAAAAAATGATTATATCTGTCTTGGATGGACACTGCAGAGGAACTAAATTGTATTTGATGAAGTACACAGTATCTTCACGGTCACCAAGTTTATCCCTTCTATTGAGGATGCTTTAGGGCTGCAAAACATGTAAACGTGATCTCTAGAGAATCAAAACAGTGGCGCACACAACGAGCAAAGGAAAGATACGTGATTAACATGATCAAGCAGCATACGATATCTTACCAATGATGAACTTCATAAAAGGAATGTTGCAAAAGATATCTTTAATGAGATAAATGACCAGAAAAGAATGCAGGAGATAGTCATGCAAGGATCATAAGTAATCAGTTGAACATGAGGTGTATGTTCCCCTGGCACCCTTTTGAGATTCTAGAGGAATGTCCTCTGGACTGATCACTTGACAAGTATTTATGAGAACACATTGTGTATAATAGTTTTTGATAATTTTTCTTCTTTATGATTTCTCCTTTTGTTGGTAATTTGGTTTTCCTCACTTTTAAGAATTAAGCTGGCTAGTGCTTTAACAATTTTATTGGTTTCTGAAAAACTTTTTCTTTTACTTATCAATTCATTTATTTTTGTTTCCAATTGTTTATTTTACCTTCAATTTCCAACAGGTCCTCTGTTGTGCATGTTTAAGGTTTATTAATTTGTTGACTGTGCGATTTCTTTTTAATTGTATGCTTAGCTCATGGGTCTTCTCTTTTGTTAATATATATTTTTAAGTATTTAAATTTTCCTCTGAAAAATGCTTTAGCTGCATCCCAAATATTTTGTACTATAATCTTGGTTTTAATATAGTCTCCAAATTATTTCTATAATTTGTTGCTTTTTGATCCACTAATTATTTAGCAAATCATTTGTAGTCTCCACTTAGGTCTGCATCTGTTGCACATCCCCTTATTGATTACTGTTTTTATTGCCTTATGGTGTGTAAAGAAGAGTTTGAAATTTCTGCCTTTCTGCATTTATTCATGAGCTCTTTATGCCACAGAAAACATGACCAACTTCTGCGAAAATCTCATGTGTGTTTGAGAAAAAGTAAACTTTTCGTTATTTCTATTCAGTTCTTTCCATAAGTATATGCAAACCAGTCTTTTTAGCATTCTGTTCAAGTCTGTAACCTCCTCCTATTGGATACTCTCTCCTCCTTTGGTTTCCAAGATTCTGCTCTTCATCTTGCTTGACTGTTCCTTCTCAATCTCCTATGCTGGGTCATCTCTCCCCTGCCCAAGTGTGGGTGTCCATCAAGTTTCTGTCCTGGCTCCTCCTCACTTCTCTCTCAACACTCTTTCCCTTGCTGATCCCCACTACTGCAATGACCTCCTAATTGACCTCCCTGCCTCAAGTCCCTCTTCCTTCCCACGCATCCTATAGAAAAACCAAACTGTTCTTCCTTAAGCACACAACTGACCATTTGATTCTCCTATTCACCCAACTCCACTGACCCTTTTTCCCCTCTAGAATTAAACACAAACTTTTCTGTTTATCTCTAAAAGCCTTTCACAACTGGAAGTCAATTTCTCTTTCCAGACCCATTTACATCATTCCCCTTCACATAAGCCCCAATCTAGCCAAACTGGCCTACTTGTTATCTATACACATTTCCATCTCTTATCTCAGTGCCATTGCACTGACCCTTCCCATGCCTGAAAGGCACCACCTTCTCATCACAACCTCATAGAACTTGGATCTTCTTTTAAAATACAGTGTAAGTACCACCACATTCTAAATAAGGTCTTTCTTCATCTCCTCCAACTGCTGGCACTCATCCTCAAATTACCTTGCATTTATTTTGCATTTGTACATAGATATTTACATACATAGCTAAATATTGTCTGATAGATTGTAAGCTCCTCAAGAGTGTGGATGGTTTTTCTTTATATTTTTATCTCCAACACCTAAAATGGTCCCTAGTACTTTCGGATGCTTAATTTCTGCCTGACAACTGATTTCTCTTTCTAAACTGCTGTTACACACTGCAACTGTCTGCTGGACAGCTCCATCTGGAGGCGGCCCTATTAGAATTTCAAGTTCAACCTAAACAAAATGGAAGTCTCTACCATCCCTGCTAAAACAACTCCTTCAAACTGCCTTGTTTTCATCGTAGTTTACAACCTCAGAGCCACCCTTGATTCTTGCCCCTCCCTCCCTCACCATATCCAAAGCAGCTGCCAATTCTTATCAATAATTCTCCTGCAACATCTCTTACATCTGCCCCTTCCTTTCTAGCCACAGAAGTCCACTGTGCCACTGCCAAATATTCTTCAGGTTCTAGTGATTTCTGCCACGGCCATTTGTATTTCTTCTGCTGCCTCTGCTATTCTACCCTTCAGGGAGTCTACCATTTTGATGAAAATTATCACCAAAAGTTTAGTCTTGCTTAACTGCCTTTCCCAACCCTTTCTTTCTTGTTCTCTGTTAGAAGGAATGGCTTGCCAAGTCAGGGATATAGGCTGGATATATTCAGAAATAAAGGTGACAAAAGGAAAATATATCAAATCAAACTTTTTTTAAACTAAGGAAAATCTCCACATTTTCCAGATTGGAGAGTCTCCCATCAACATGTGTTTACTCTTCTCTTCCTGATTTTAATTCCATCTTTATGGATGTCAGATCTTCCTTAATTTCTCTTATTGAACTTATTACCCATTCTGAAGAGTTTTGTGCTAGATCTACTTTCCTTTATAAGGTGTTTCTTCCTTATGGAATCTTAGCTTCAGTTTCTTTTTTCTCATAATTATTCATTTTATGGGAGTCTTTTCATTTTTTTACTCATGTTTCAGTCAGCGATTTTTTTCCTGTGAGATCTTTCCTTATGAAGATTTTTCTATGTGATTGAGTGACTGTGTGTATACGTGTGTGTGTGTATTTCTTCTTTTTTCTTTGTGTGGAACATTTGATGCTAATTCTGAAGTGATATAGAGAGGCTGGTCTCATTCATTTTCTACTTGTTTTGTCATCTTCCAGCCAATCTATAAAACATTTTTCTAACAACAGTCCTGTAAAATATCTCATCATCATCATTCACAGATGAGGAAACAGGATCAGAGATGTGTAGTGGGGAAGGGAAAAAGCATTTATTAGGCACCAACCATGTTCCAGGCACTGTGCTAAGTTCTTTATAATCAATCCTGCTATAACACATTTTAAAAAGGCAAATTTGTTTCAACCCAATTGATGTATTGGGGAAAATTTTTAGTATAATATGAATTTTGAGTTTACTTCTACAGGAGAGAATGCAGCAAATTGCCCCACTTCACAACAACTCAAAAGCTTACACCCTCCAAGGCCCTCTTCCACAAGCAAACTTCAGATCTTGTTAAGGAAAAGTGCCATATTTATTCTGTATCTTCTGGTTCACCAGGTGCTATAAGCAGAGAAGGGCATATACCACTCCCAACCCCTTCTCTGCCATGGCCTCTAGTCCCGAGGCCCAGAGTTGTGGCCTACCCAACTTGCTGGAGACTTTGTGCAGCCCTAGTAACAGCTGGAAGACCAGAATGCAGCCAATATTCATTGTAGCATCTATCTATTTCTTAACCATTTAACATGCATAAATCCACATTGTTTTTTATTAGGTTAATGTCTCTTTTTTGGTGTCACTGACAAACTTGTTGAGCTTGTGCCTCTAACTCCATTTTCCCCATAAGCTCTGCTGTTTTTATGCATGATTTTGCATAAGTGATTTTGGGGAGCACATATATTGTGTTATAGCAGAACTGACTGTATTGTCTCATTAGATCCTCACAACAACTCTGAAAAGTAAGTGCTATTATCATTTTCATTTTCCAATTGAGGAAACTGAGGCAAGCAGAGGGTGACTTGCCCAGGGTCACACAGATAGTAAATGTCTGAAGTTGGATTTGAACTCAGGTCTTTCTGTTTCCAGACCTAGGGTTCTGTCCACTGCAGTGTCACCTAGCTATCTCTAGTAACTTTCCCATGCCCACATAACTAGTAAGTAGTAGTCTTTGGATTTCATGCCCATGTTCTTTCCACTTCACTGTCTCTCAATACCTCCAAGAAGAGAAGAAAAGCTCGAACTTTCTCTCTATCTAGCCTTTGCTCAGCTATGGGAGATGGAAGCTAGGGAGTTCTCAGGCAATGGAATAATTATTCACTACTCAGGCTAAGAAAGGTCTGGACTAATGTACAGGCCTCTAGAGAGGCCCAGGGGTTGCATCTCATTTCAGAGCCTGCAGGAGTCCTAAGCCCCAAAATGCCTCCCAGGGCTTTCTGTTCAGAGCTAAGGCCAAAAGAGACACGCAGGAATGATCTCCCTGCATTAATACAATTTTCCATTTCATTACCATAGAGCTATTCATTTCTACTAATAAGATTGAAAAAGAGCTCCCAACCCTGAGCTTCCTTTTAGCCAAAGGGAGTCTTCTTAAAGCCAGGCTACAGTAGGAGGATGCAGACACCTGATCCAGAGAATTCTGTTAGCATAGAAGGCATTGAGAAGCCCTGAGTCCCAAGTTGTTGGTTTCTGTTATGCCAAGCCACTCTTGATGGCTGTCAGTTTCCAAAGGAAGAGGCTTAGTATGGGGCTCAGAAAATAAAAGTCAACATCACAGCTTCACACAGGAGAAAAAGATGGGTTCAATTACAGGCTAATAAGAGCAAGGAACTGTTTTACAAGGCAATGCTGCAGTCCCCAAGAGTTGGAACTCTAAGACTAAAAGCGGATGGCTGAGCAGTTTCCCCCCATAAAGGAAATAGAATATGGTCATTAGTCTCTGGGAAATGATGTTCCTTTCCTTAATGAAGACATTACCCCTTAGGCCTTTTCCCACCTCAGAACCCTTGGCCACCACTTTAACTAATATAGTACATGGCTGAAGAAACTTGACCCCCAGCAGGGCCTTCTAATCAACACTTTTTCATTCAACAGGCATTTATTAAATATGCCTACTATATGCAAGTTCCTAGACATACAAAGAGAAAAAGTGATTTAAAAAAAAACCCCTCTCATAGAGCTTATAATCTAATGCAGTAGTTCTCAACCTTCCTAATTCTGCGACCCTTTAACACTCATATGTGGGTGTATCTGCATGTGGGCAGACCCGCCTGGAGACGGATAGAGAAATGGTGTCTTGGTTCCTAAGACCATCAGAAATATGTGTTTTCTGATGGTCTTAGGCGACCCCTGTGAAAGGGTCATTTGACTCCCAAAGGGGTCATGACCCACAGGTTGAGAATTGCTGATCTAATGGAAGGAGATTTCACATATATGCACATATGTATAATATAAGGTAGAATGACACAAAAATCAAGGAGAATTGGGGCAGCTAGGTGGCACAGTGAATAGAGCAACGGCCCTGGAGTCAGGAGGACCTGAGTTCAAATCTCAGACACTTAACACTTACTAACTGTGTGACCTTGGGCAAGTCACTTAGTCCCAATTGCCCTGCCTTCCCCCTCCAAAAGAAGGCAAAAAACCTCACAAAAAAACAAGGAGAATCACAGACAAAATATTCCAAGAAGATCTGAGGAGGGAAAAAACATTAACTATTGAGGGACTCAGAATTTGTGATGAACATGGAGCCTGAGCTGACTTGTGAGGGAAGAGAAGCACCTCAACAGACACAGATGTGAAAGACTCATCAATCTATTGGTTCTCAGAACTCAAAGTGACCTTACAGGTCATCCAGTGGGTTCAAGCACAGGTAATAGATAGCCTGTACAAATGAATGGAAGCAAGGAAAGGCAGGCCAAGAATGAGAGAACGGAGACTAGGCTATTTTGGTTGGAGTGCAGAGTTAGTAAAAGGTAGGAGGATATGTCAAATAATGCTTGAGAGAGAGGATGGAACCAGATCGTGGAGGGTCTCAATGACAGGCTAATGGGTTTGCCTTTTATCCTAGAAGCAATATGGAACTGTTAGACTGTTGAGTCATTTTTCAGTTGTGTCTGACTCTTCATGACTTCATTTGGGGTTTTCTTGGCAAAGATCCTGGTGTGGTTTGCCATTTCCTTCTCTGGCTCATTTTACAGCTGAGGAAACTGAGGCAAACAGGGTGAAGTGGCTTGCCCAGGGTCATACAGCAAGTACTTGCCTAAGGTCAGATTTGAACACAGGGAGATGAGTCTTCTTAACTTCAGCTCCGAACTCTATCCATTGTGCCACCAAGCTACCCCAACAGGGAACTGTAATTTTTGAGCAAAGGAATGGAACAGTCAGAAATATTTTGGAAGTTGAATGAAGGATGGATGGGAATAAGCAGCAAGTGGACACAAAGAGACCAGTCAGGATGTTAATATGATAGTCTAGCTTTTCCTGGAAGCATAAGAAAGGACATAACTAACCTTTGAGTTTCTCCTGCTTGTGTTGGATTCTGGTAAACAGAACCAAGGAAAGTTGAGAGTTCAACCCTATAAGTATCTGGCTGGAGTGGGACAAAAAGCAATTATTAAAGAAACAAGGAGGGGTGGTCTGGCATGGTGGGCATCTCCTCTGTGGAAATTCATAGAAATGGACAAGAGCCACCTAGGAGAAGGTCTCAATGGGTTGGACTGTGCACCATTAGAATGTCCATACCAAGGAGAACATGGAGCCTAGGGCAGCAGTCCATGACAAACAAAATCTCCTCCCCCTGCTTCTGGAGAAAGAAAGAAGAGGATCTTGGTAATTGAATTTATCTTCATAAAAAAGGAGAACAAGATGCCCTCCATATGTAAGTGTGGAAGACATCCTTAAGGGTCAGGAGTTTCTTTTTTTAAATTTCAATTCAATAGTATCTGCAGTATAATGACTTGAAGATTCTTAACATGAGAATGGACTACAGGGTCATAGAGCTACAGCTGGAAGTTCAACCCCTTCATTTCTAGATGAAGGCAATGATGCTGAGAGTCATTAAGTGAGTTGTTCAAGGTCACAGGGCAGTAACAGGGCAGCAGATAGAGTGCTGGGCCTGGAACCAGGAAGACCTGAATTATAATTTGGCTTCAGATACATATTAACTGTGTTAATAAGGGGCAAGTCACAACTGCTTTTTGCCTCATTTTTCTCATCTGGAAAATGGGAATAATAATCGTACCTACCTCCCAGGGTGGTTGTGATGATCAAATGAGGTAATAATTGTAAAGTGTTTATTGTAAAGTGCACAGTGTCTGGCACATAGTAAACACTATATAAATGTTAGGGTTTTTTCTTTCTTTTTTTTTGAACTAAGGTGTTTTGTCTCCAAATCCAATGTTCATTATAGTACTGGAGTTGGACGTTAAAAAGATCAGTGGGAATTCAATAATAAAGATAAATTATGAGGGTTCTAGGTCCTCTAGGTCATAATAGTTAAAGCCAGAAGAGACTTTAGAGATTACTGTAGTCCAGCTGCTTCATTTTACAGGAGAGGAAACTGAGGCCCAGACAGGTTAAGTGACATACCTGAGGTTACACAGGTTATAAGCAGGAGAGCCAGGATTTGAAGGTAGACCCAAATCCAGCATTACTTCCATTACACAAAGGAAAAAAAAAATTCAACAAAGTGCCACAGCAAAGACATCATCCCAATAAGTCATCAGGCACGGAGGTACCCTTGGGCTCTTGAAGTGTTGTCCACTGAACACAAGCTCTGACAGGGCCTAATAGGCAGGAAAGAGAGGCTTTGAGTCTGGGCCCAGAGATGGGTGGCATTTCTAGTGTCTGAGGACCAAACTGGCAGTGTCCAGAGAGCCTTATTCTTAAATTGGCAATAGAGTTAGTACTTCTGTGGTCACAGGCTCCCTCATAGACCATCTGACAAAGGCAGGGTAGGGTTGTGATATATGCCAGTGGAGCAGGGAAGATGCCACACTGACCATAACATGGCTCCTCGAAGAAAGGCCTCACCCGTAGTCTGAAATATTCTTACTAGGGCATCATCTTATTATAACAGAGTTCTCAGGGATAGTGCTGTTGGGAGGCCTGATTTGCACAAAAAGAATATTGAAAATTCTCAATCTACTAGAAACACAATGAAGCTACTCCCCAAATGTGATGTGGGTCTCAAAGCACCCAGATGGGGGCAGGCAACTCAAACAGATGACTTCTAAAGACAGCCAAAGGCCATACTCCTTCCTGTGCAAGTGGGCTTTTTAATAAGACAGATGAGTAGCTTTGCAGCTCATAATCAGATCCAGACAGGCTGCCTCCGCCACACGCAGCCCCTGCGCCACAGGGATGGTGACGACAATGGCCCCTTCCTTTCTTCTCTTTTCAATTGAAATGGTGATGGGGGATGGGGGTGGGGTAGGGCGATGTGGGACAGGCAGAACACTGTGTAGAGACTACAGTGTAACTGACAGACACATCTTCTGGCTGCCAAGAGAAATCCCCCAAATATCTAGGAGAAGGAAAACAGCAGCACAGCTTCATTCCGCCCCACCGCCATCGGACTGAATTGTACAAAATGATGTAGTGAAAAGGATGTTCGATTTAGAGCCAAAAGGATCCAAGGCTAAATCTTGTCTTTGTTACTGACTACCTGTGTGATTTGAGGCAAACACATTCCTCTCTCTGGGCAACTAGTTTATTCATATTGAAAATGAGGAACCTGAAAATATTTAAGGTCCTTTTGGCTCTAAAGCCTATTATCCCAGCTCTGCTGCTTACTACCTGGGCCTCAGTTTGCATATTTATAAATGGGGGAGGGGGGCAGGTTGTGGACTACATGGTCTCTGAGGTCCATTTCAGTTCTAAATCTCCAATCCCATGATCCCATCAGGATAAATTTCACCAAAGGTATAATCATAGATGATCTCTGAAGAAGAGGATCTGAGCTAAGGAGTAGGCGCCCCTCCCCTCCTTTTTTGCCAAATCTTTCTTGCCTTCAACTACAAAATGGGGCCAACTTTCCTTAGAGGTGGGGGAGGCAAGGACTGCTCTGCCTGTTGAGTGAGATTTCAAAGTGCTGATGTCAATTTTTCTGCCACTACCAGGGAGGGGGGGTGAGGTAGCCTTTGTGTCCAGAATGAGGAAGGGCTGTTTCAAGCCGCTTGTCTGAAGGGACTCTAGAAGGCTTCTTTGGGGGGCCCTCTGGTATCATGAATTCACCTTTTGTTTTTTTGTTTTACGTCATTTTTCATTGATACTCTTTAAAAAATTGTCACTTCCCAATGGATCCCCCTCCATCCCCAGTAAGGACCCTCTTTCTTAATAAAGAAGTCCAGTTAAGCCAAACAAATGGACCCTGGCCACGTCTGCCAGTGCTGATCTTATTTTACATGCCTCTCTGCCAAAAGGTGTGACTGGGCAAAGGAAGGGCCACTTCTCCCAGGTTCCCCAAACTGAGTGGACAGTTGCTCTGACTGCCAATGGGCAACTTTGAAAAACATGTATTAGACATTTTAAAATGCCTAGCAGTGCCTTGCACACGATAAGCATGACCAACGCATGAACAGTTATTGAATTTGTTAAAAATCCTATTGTCCTATGATCCAAGGACACAAAGGCAGCTGGTAGCTGAGCTGAGCCTCAGAGCCGTGTCTTCTGAGTCCTCATTTAGGGTTTTTTCCCACTCTATTCTGCCGCTTTCCTCTGGCTGCCACAACCTTTGGTACATTCCTTGTTATTCAGTCCTTCCTGTGCAATCCTAAGAGTTAAGAACCAAGAGGCAGTCGATTGATTGCAGCCTCCAGTCAGAGCAGTGCGGCGGTGCATGTATGCTCACCCGGCTTCTTTGTGTCCAAGCCAGTCTGAAGCTAATGCCTCCACAAGGCAATGTTGTTCCCAATGGGAACAGCCAAAACTGTCATTTTAAAAAAAGCCCAGCCCAGCCAGACTCCTAACATAAAGTGTTTTATGAGCACTGGGCTGGGAATCAGGAGACCTGGGCTCAAGGCCAGTCTAGCTTTGTGACCTTGTGCAACTCACTGGTCCCTCTCTGGGGCTCAGTCTCCTCCTATATAAATCAAGGAGATTCACAGACTTCAAAGCCAAATGGCAGGCAAGGTCACCCAGCCCAAATCCCTCATTTGCCTGATGGACAAACTGAGGCCCAGAGAAAGGAAGGACTCGGTCAGGGCCAGACACAGGTAGTAAAAGCAATAGAGCTAGGATTTCAGCCAGCTTGGTCCAAACCTAGTTTTCTTTCCATACTACCTCCTAACAACCAGATGAGATGGTTGCTAAGGTCCCCTGTAGCTCTGACATTTTATGATTTAATCTACAAATATATCTGAAGGAGCCTACTCTAAATACAGTACCTTGTGTTCCTCTGATAGTTATACGTCATGGCACCTTAGGAGCTGTGTGACCTTGGACAAGTCCTCAGCTTCTCTTTGCCTCCATTCCTTCACATGCAAAATGAGATGTTGGGCTGGAACACTGGTGTCAAACTCAGAAACCATACCCAAGGATCGCTGAAGGCGACATACTGAGTTCTAAAATGCAATTCTACCTATATTATATCGCATTTTTATTTGTTTTGTTCACTATCTCCTGATCACATTTTAATCTGGTTCCGGCCACAGGCGGGAGCATCGTAGGCCATAGACAGCCACGCATTTGATATCTGGGAGTCAGATAAGCGCTAATATCCTTTTCAGCTCTCACATTCCTGAGTTCATGAGAATGGGCTAGCTATGTTATAATGCTACCTGAGCCTTCTTTTAAAATGCCCAGATGACACAATTTAATTAATCACACACTTTACTCAGAAGGGTTGTACAATGTGCATTGACAAAGCTTCTCTTCAAGATTATGTTTAACCTTAAGACACAGTCGCCAATTGTGTGTTGTAACAGAACAAAACAAAACAAATTCTCACCTCCTCCTGCTGGATAAGGTTTCTTCATGTTCTACATGAGCAACTTTTAAAACTCTCTTGTCAATAAACAGATCTTCTGGATAATAAGCTGATCTATATTGCCGCTGCTGAGAGTGGGCACAGAGCTTGCCAATCTGAAAAAGAACCGCAACGTCACTTTAGGATGCTTCCATCAACATGATAGCAGAAACCAAGCTAGCCATGTTCCCCAACTGCTCCCCCACCCCCAGAAGAATTGCAGAGAAAGACAAAGCTCCTAATTCAATGGGAAAAGACAGCTTGGTAGCCTTTAACTCTTAATAAGGTCCAAAGAGATAGAGCATTGGAGTTGGACTCAGAGGGCACGAGTTTCAATTCCAGTGCTGAGAATTACTAGCCGGGTGATCTTGAGCGCATTCCTTCCCCTCTCTAGGCATCAGTAACCTCATCTGGAAAGTGAGGGGTGCGAGTCAGGCAATCTCTAAGGCCCCTTCTAGCCTGAAATTGATGATCCCATGATACTACCAACGATGGAACAACACAGGTTTTTGAGGACACCATTCCAGAGCTACCCTATTCAAGAATTTTCTACACAGGTAAGCGCATTTCAAGGACCTTGTACACGGGACAGATGAGATGGATACCTTCCAATGGTACTTTTTGTTTAGAAAGGTGGAGAATTCACAAAACAATATTTCTGCATTTTGGAAGAAAAGAAGGTGTTGGGTGGAACACTATCAACAAAATCGTATTTCATGACTAACAAACAGCTTCCACACACCTTACCTTATTCAAGCATTAGGCCAGCCCTGATGATGAAGTTAAATAAGACAGGCAGTGATTCTGATTTTACAGATAAGAAACTCAACTCAGAGGGGTCAAGTACATTCCCCAAGGTCACAAAGCGAATCTCAGTTCTCAAATTCACAGCTTCTGGCTCAGAGTCCAGTGCTCTTCCTCCCACATAGTGTGACAGAAACAACCCACCCACCTGCAGAGCACTCTCAATTCTTACAAGTCTATTTTCGGTATCAGATTTATGCTACAGCATTAACAACAATGTTAATGCAATAGCTCACTGGGCTCTTCTAAAAATGCCTTAGGGAGAAGGGAAATCAGCCTATCAACTGCCCAAACCCTCTGCTCTGAATCATCCATTACTGGATAAATCCCAGTGATGACAGGTGGAAATGTTACCTGGGTGAAAATCTCTTGTGTATGAGAGATCCTAGCTCACTCACTTTTGAAACTTAGATCCACCCCCACAGAGGTATCAAAAGAAGGGGAAAAATGATTTTGTGAAATCAAAATATTTTGGGGGGGGTTATTTTAAATGGGGGCAAGAAAGATGAAGAATGAACAATAAGGGGGAAATAGTGAAGGAGAAAGAATGAATACATGAAAAGCATTTATGAAACACCATATTCAAAACACTGGGATATAAATAAAAAGTTGAGTCAGTCTCTACCCTCAAGGAACTTGCATTCTAATAGGAGGAGACAACACACAGGATGACAACGGTGGCCAGGGAAGGAAGTTTTGGTCTAGGAAGTTCTGGACATGGTGAACAGGGCCATAGGAGAATCAATTGGCACTGCCCTTTCCAGAAGCAATGGGAGTGGAGGTACAAGGCACTCAGTATACATGGCAGAAGGGCAACCGAAGTAAATAATATGGCTTGTGAATTGTGGTCTGGTCTGGGGTCATAGGAGTTTGCCTCCATTCCTCACCAATGGGAACAGCTCAGGCTCAGGGTAGGATTTCCAAAGCTGAGTGTATTAACTCCTGCAGGGCATGGTCTCTGGAGATCAAGTGATCTGGGACACATAATGAAAACATGCAGGAAAGAAGACAAGAAAACATCCATGGTGGGAAAAGAAGGGAGGAGGAGGAAGAGGAAGAGAGACAAGGAAAGAAGAGAAAAAAGGTCAAAGGAAGGAAGTATGAGATAAGTATTTCAGAGTCTCCTGGCTTCAAGTCCAACAATCTTTCATTTGGGAATGAGGCTATCTTAGTTTTCAGAAGACTAATACAAGCTATTGTCAGGCAGGTTCAGGTTCTGATGCTTTGCTTGGACTGTTGTAACAACCTCCTAATTGGTCTCCTTGCCTCCAATTTACGCCATTTCCAAACCATCCTCCACACATACACCAAGATAAGCTTCCCAAGGCTGACTATACAAGCTACTGAGGCAGGCAGCTAGTTGATGTAGTGAACTCCATTGGACCTGGAGTCAGGAAAACCTGAGTTCAAATCCAGCATCAGACAGTTAATAGCTACATGACTGCGAGTCATTTAATCTCTGTTTACCTTGGCTTCCTCAATTGTTAAATGGAGACAATTATACCATGAGAAGGTTGTGAGCATCTAACAAGATGATATTTGTAAAAAGCACAATCGTCCTCCTCCCCATCATTCCCTTGGTCCACACATCATTTTACTTCCCCCAAAATATCTCACCCTAGTGCCTAGTGCCTGGCACATAGTAGGTGCTATTATACAAATACTTATTCCCTTCTCTTTCTCCCCACCTCAGTCCCCAAACCATCTGTGGGTCTCCACTACTTCTAGGAAAAAAAATTCCTTGGCCGTTATAACATTTAAGGGCCTCCCAAGCTCTCCCTTCTCCCACTCCAGCCTAATGTCAGACTATTCCCCTTCAGACACTATGCTTTGGCCCAATGGGACGACACTTCCTATTCCCTAAATAGGAAAGCTTCCATGCCCATGAATGCGTACAACATATCCACTATGCCTAGAATGCACTGCCTCCTTCCTTCTGCTTTTTGGAATCCTTAGGATCGTTTATCACCTTCTCTGTGCAGCCTTCCTTGACCTCCCAGTCGTATATCATATTTTCATCAAATTTTCCTAGCACGTTTGGTTTGGTCTCTCCTTTACTCTACATGACAACCATAGCACACACTGCAGAACGTAAGTTACTGAAGACAGAGGCAATGTGATTTTCTTTTATCTCCATGGTCCACAGAATGGTAACCTGCATTCAGGATATGATAAATAGATGTTGAATTGAACTGAACATGAGTTCCCCTGAACCTGAGCTCACTTACTTGCTCATCCATATGTTGTGACCACTGAGCTAGTTCTATAAGAGATAAACAGTTCAGATAAGACCTGGCCTTTACTCATGAAGCTTCCAATCTAGTAAGGTCATTAGAATGATATCGAAAACAGCGAACATTTATATAGCGCCTTAACATTTGGAAAGTGCTTTAAAGATGTGATTTCATTTGATCCTAATAATACTCCAAGGTTACTATGCCAGGATCACACAGCTAGTAAGGATCTGAGGCAAGATCTGAACACAGCTCTTCCTGACTCTTTGTCCGCTATGGCCCCTAGCTGCTTCCACAGAAAGCACACCATACTGTTATTCATCCTACAATTGCCCTGAACTATCCCAACCTAGAAAATCCTGACACATGGGAAAGCATAGAATGAACCTCAAATGGGTGATGTGAACTTTCATTCAGTCCCAGGCTCAATTTGTTAAAGTCTCATTCTGGTTCTCCTAAGGGGAAGAGGCAAAACTGCAGAGTCACAAGAGTCCTGGGAGACATAGGACCTCCGTTCTCACCCCAATGCTGCTATTGTGTGAGACTATGCAGAGCTTTGCCCTCTCTGGGCCTCAATTTTCTCTCTGGGCTAAGTGGCACAGGGGCAACAGTGCCGGGCCTGGAGTCAGGAAGACTCCTCTTCCTGAGTTCAAATCTGGCCTCAGACCTTCCTAGCTGGGTGACCCTGGGCAAGTCACTTCACCCTGTTTGCCTCAGTTTCTTCATCTGTAAAATGAGCTGGAGAAGGAAATAGCAAACCACTCCAGGATCTTTGTCAAGAAAACCCCAAACGGAGTCACGAAGAGTCAGACACAACTGAAAAGTAACTGAATAACAACAATGCAATGCGTGTATATGTGCATATACATATATGTATGTGTATGATATATAATAATGCATAACATAAAATAAATCATGTATATTATATTATATATTATATACACTATATATATTAAATGATTCAATTAAGTTAAAAAAAAAACCTTTATTAATCTCCCACTATGGGGAAAACACTGTGCTAGGCACTAGAAGAGGTATAAAATTTGTTTCAGAGACATTCCCTCCCTTCCTGGTGGGATTATGCATGCACGGATAATAAATAACACATAATATTACCATAGGGTCAAAAGAGGATTGTAAAACCCTGTGCTGTATGAGGTCAAAGGGAGAAAGAGTGCTATCAACTGGGCAAGAGGAGAAATCAAGGAAAGCCTCCTAGAGGAGGTACAAGTGAATTACCCTTTAAAGAAGGCATTGAAACCAAGAAAAAAGGAAAGTCAATCCAGGAAGAGATTACACTTAGGCAAAATCAGGGAGGCAGAAAAGTCCAGGGCACATTTGCAAATTCAGTGGAACACAGGTATCATATTCAGTTGCAGCAGAGAATGCATGTAGAATGGTTTGGGATAAACATGAAATGTAAGATGGCTGGAATGCCAGGCCAACTCAGAACTTTTGTTATATTTTATTTTTCTATTTTATTATATATTCTATTTCTTATATACTGTATTTTAGACAACAGAGAGCCATGGAAGGCATTAGTTGGGGGAGGGACAGAAGCAGATCTATGCATAAAGGTAAGTCTGGCAGCAGTATGGAAGAATTGGAAAGGGGGGCATGGTGGCCAGAAGAGCTGCTGCAAGCCAACTATGATACGTCAGCATCAGAATAATGGCCAGCATTTACAGAGCACTTTCAGGTGTGCCCAGGACTGTACACATGTTATCTCATATAATGCTGCCCATCTCAACCCTGGGAGGTAGGTGCTATTATTATCCCCATTTTGCAGATGAGGAGCCTGAGACCCACAGCCTTGCCCAGGGTCACAAAGCTAGTAAAAGCCTGAGGAAGGATTTCAAGTCAGGCCCTCTGGACTCTGAAGTCTAGCATTATTACCCACTGTATCACCTAGCAACCTTCTAATACGAGTTACGTAGAATATGTGTTATTATTATCATTGCCACTTTATAGATGGGATAACTGAGTGGTAATGCACTGTACTAGAGTGGTAGCCATGGGAACAGAGAGTAGGGGAGAGATAGGAAAGATAATGGAGAGGTAAAACTGGCAGGCTTGGCAAAGGATTGGACCTGAGGAGTCAAGTGAAAGGGAAGCTAGGCCAAGGTAGCTAAACGCTGGGAACCCTGATAGAAAGGCTGAAGCCAGAAGCACAGGCAGACTTAGCTGGAGAGAGCTCTGACGCGATTTTGTGTGTGAAGTCAGACTCTTCCTATTCCCAGCTCAGCCCTTGCTGTTTCAATTCTGTACTGGTGGTATTTGGAGGCTCATGGGCAAGGGATGGGCACTATTTGGAAGAAGCTCTCACCACCGATTGATCTGTGCTGCTATGGTGCAAGGCTAAGTCTAGCTCACTGCTTATTCCCCCTTTTTCTGGGGTGAGTCAACAAGTGGAATTCTAAAACAGGGAAGGTGAGAGTCAGAGGCTACCTGGAGTCACTCTGTACATCTTTTTTTTTTTAATTTTTTTTTTAATTTACTCATTTACTTTTAATTTACAAGATTCAGTTCTACAATCACTTGAGTTTCAGATTTTCTCCCCTCCCTTCACCCCCCCCCCACGGTGGCGTGCAATCATGTATAGGATCTGCAAATACTTTCACTTTGTACAATAGTTTGG
>CM053582.1:24798241-24831527 GCA_028627135.1 Pseudochirops cupreus
TTTTTTTAAAATAACTTTTGTTTATTTTTAGTTTACATCATTCATTTCCACGAGATTTTGAGTTATAGATTTTCTCCCCATCTTTCCCCTACCTACCACCCCAAAACAGCAATTTCCCCCAGTCTGCTCTCTCCTATATCCTCCTCCATCACCTCTCTGACTTTCCAGTGGGGCAAGATGGATCTCCCTACCCAGTGCCTGTATATCTTATTTCCCAGGTACATGTTAATAACAATAATATATATTTTTTTAACATTTGATTCACTCTGTACATCTACTAAACAAAACTGTGGCACTTGAGGAGCAAAAAAAAAAAAAAAGGCAATTCTGACTTGGCACAACTGCCCTCTCTGCCTAAAGGTTCTGACAATAGAACCTGGGTAACCAAATGGCCTGTTAGCTAACCGGAAACCAAAGAAATTCAAAGCCTGGAATGGTCTGAAAACTTATTTCAGAGCTTCATGTCCAGAGATATCTTACTCCCCATTCCACAGTCAAAGCTTATTCCCCTATAAGATAAGGAGACTGAAGAATGGCCGGATCTCAGACTTCGAAGGCCTCCAAGATACTCCAAGGTCTACTCAGTTGAGAAGACCCTCTATAAGAAACGCAGCAAGCAACCTCCAGTCTTTACTGAAATACCTCCAGCCTTCCTTCTGTTCTCCATCGGTTCATTGTTAGGAAGTTTTCCTTCAAAATCAAGCTTAAATCTGCCTGCCAGAAACTTCCACTCGTAGCTCTGAAGCCTGTGTGCTGGGGCCAAGCTTTGTTCCATGTGACAACCCTTTCAGTATGGGAAGGCCATCATCACAGTCCACCCTTCACTTTTCTATTTTCTCCAGGGCAAACCTTCTGTTCCTTCAACAGATCCTTGGATGGCATTATTTCTAGGCTTTGGTCATGTCTCCGCCTCATCAATGTCTTTCCTAAAATGTGTATCCAGAGCTGAACCCAATATTCCAGGTATCTCTTACCACCTCATTTCCCTGGTTCTGGACACCATGACCCTCAAAATAGCCTCAAAAAATTAGTTCTTTGATCAGTTATATCAAATTACTGGCTTATATTGAGTCTGGAGTTCCCTAAAAACCCCAGATGATTTTCAGATGAATTCCTACTTGGTCACACTTAATCTTGTACTCATTAACCTGATTTTTTTGAATCCACGCGTACACTTGCCCCTATCATCTGGCATTATATTCATCTTAGCTCAATGACGCAGACTTTGAAAGTCTTTGTGAATCTTGATTCTCTCATCCAACAGAGTCCCACTGCTAACTTTGCACCAGACACAAAACTCATTAGGTGGTGGTGCTGCTGCTGCTAACAGCACTTGTATAGCACTTTAGGTTTTGCAAATCACTGTACAAATATTATTCCATTTTATTTTCACAACAACCCTGGGATGTAGGTACTATTCTCATTTTACAGAGGAAGAAACTGAGGCAGACCCAGGTCAAGTGACTTGCCCACACTCACATAGTCAGGAAGTGTCTGAGGCTAGATTTAAACTGATTGACTTGACAGGTTTTGACCTTGGGTGACTAGGAGAATGGTGGCACCCTGGACAGTGGCAGAGAAGTAGGAAAGGCTTGAAGAAAAAGAACACTTGATAGACTGGGCTCCTCTCAGCAATGTAAGGTTACAAGACAACTCCAAAAGACTCATGATGGAAAGAGATCTCCACATCCAGAGAAAGAGATGCGGAGTCTGAATGCAGAGTGAAGCAAACTACTTGCTCTGTTCCTTTTTCTTGTTTTGTTGTTTCCTCTTTCCCATTGATCATTCCATCAGTTACAATCCTTCTTTACAACCTGACTAATGACTAATGGGAAGATATTTGTAGATCCTGTATCCGAGTGCATGCCGCCATGGGGAGGAGAAGAGAGCTAGGGGAAGAAAACTTGAAATTCAAGGGACTGGGGAACTGAATGTTGTAAACTAAAAGTAAATAAGCAAATTAATACAAAGAAGAAAGAAAAATAACAACAGCAACAGATTTATATCGCACTTGAGGTTTTGCAAAGCAGTTCACAAATACCTCATTTTGTCTTTACAACAACCATGGGAGGTTACAGAAGAGGAAACTGAGGCAAACACAGGTTGAGTGGCATGCCCAGAGCCACATAGCTGGCGAGTGTCTGAGGCTAAATTTGAACTTACTTCCTGACTTTGGGGCTGTCACTCTATTTGGACATGTTAAGTTTGAGATGTCTATGGGATATTCAATTCAAAAAGTCCAACAGGCAGCTGGTGATACAGGAGACTATGGTGTATCTGGAAATAGCAGAATCATCTGCAGAGAGATGATAATTAAACCCACAAGAGCATATGAGATCACTAAGTGAGACAGTATACAGAAAGAAGGCCCAGGACAGAGTACTAGGCAATACCCACTGGTTAGTGAGCATGACCTAGTACAGCGGTTCTCAACCTGTGCGCTATGTTCAATCTGTAACAATGAAAATACATCCTGCATATCAGATATTTACATTACGATCCATAACAGTAGCAAAATTACAGGTATGAAGTAGCAATGAAAATAATTTTATGGTTGGGGGGGTCACCACAACATGAGGAACTGTATTAAAGGGTGGCGGCATTAGGAAGGTTGAGAACCACTGACCTAGTGGATGATCCAGCAAAGGAGGCTGAGAGGCAGTCAGACAGATAAGAGAAACCAGCAGTGTCATGAAAACCTAGAGAGAAGAGCTACTCCAGGAGAAGAGGGGGATTGATCGATAATGTCAAAGGCTGCAAAGAAGCCAAGAAAGATAAAGACTGAAAAGGGGGCCACTGGAGTTAGCAACTAAGAGATCATTGGTAACTTTGCAGAGAGTAATTTCAGTTGAATGATGAGGTCAGAATCAAGATCATAGCAAGTTTATAGGGGAGTGAGAGGAGAGAAAGCAGAGACACCAAAAGTAGATGACTTTCTCAAGTAATTTAGCCATAAAAGGGAAGAAAGATATAGAATGATACCTTGTAGAAATGGTCAGATCAAATTTTGCTGTTGTTTTTTAAGACCCGAGTTTGTAGGCATAAGGGAAACAGGCAGTAGATAAGGAGAGATTGAAGACTAGTGAGAGAATAAGGATGGAAGAGGAAGTCTTCCCACCTAGGAAAGATGGCAGAGGATGAGATCAAGGGTACATGGAGAGGATTTTGCCTTGGCAAGGAGAAAGGACACATAGCTGACTGAATATATGGGAGGAGGGAGAATGAGGAGTCAGGGAGAACATGGAAACAGTCAAACTGACAGGATGGCGATGCCCTTGACAGAAAAATGGATACATTTGGGTACAAAGACAACAAGTTGTTTTGGACATGTTGAGCTTAAGGTGACTATGAGATATCCATTTGAAGTTATCTACTAGGCAGTTGGAGAAACATGAGTAGAGCTCAGAAGAGGCCACATATGACGTTCTAGATCCTCAGGGGTGCCCTTTTGACTGAATCCAAATTTTACAGAACAAAGTACAGTTTATAGAACAAAGTGGCTGCACATTAGCACAGAAGAAAGTAAAATTTAGATAGAAGGTAAAAGGCCATGTGTGGCCCCACTCCTGCTCTAGGTGCTGCTGAGGTCACCAAGTGAAAGAAATGTAGAATAAGAAGAAAATAGGGACCCAGACATAATCTTAGGGGACACTCATTATCAGGAATCATGATATGAATGATAAGCCATTAAAGGAGACTGAAAATGAGTGTTCAGGGACAGAACCAAGAGCAGAGAGCAGAAAGAAGGAATACAGCTTAGTTTCCAACCGTGGCACCAGACCAAATCCTGGTGGAGAAATCCTGCAAGGTCACAGGGAGTCCTTTGTCCCACTCAGGCGGCGTACGGAGACAGAGACATCTATAGACACTGGAGACAGAGTTGGGGCAGAAGCACTGCAGCACCCAGGGAGAAGCTGCACATTAGCACAAAAAGAGGTCTAAGACCCACATCAGGGCACTGGAACAGGTACAGGTGCCAAGTGGTAGCTCTGTCTTCTGCTACCCAGCCCCCTAGGTTGCTGAACCAGGGGAGTGTGAGAAGGAGACCTGTGCATAGTGATACAGTGATACCCTGGGCTGTGTATGGAGAAAAAAGGGAGTTCAGAAGCCAGCAGCAACAGTGGTGTGGGTTCAGGCCTCAGGCACAAAGTAGGGTCTCAGTTTTAGCATCTAACCCTGCCTGCAGAGGAATAACCAAGGCAGGAAACCCAGTCCAAAGAGAAGCCTACTATTCTTCAATTATGAACCAACAGAGCTTCTCAGCTGCCTGACAGGAGCAGGGGCCAGTGGCAGTCTATTCTTACACAGACCCAAAGCCAGGTCAGAGCTCAGACCAGGGGGGCAACAATCAGACATTGCCCTGGATCAGATCCCTTTTGGAGCACTGAAAGCTTGCAAACCCCTAGCCTGTCCCTAAGATCCTGGAGGACCGCAACACTCAATATCCCAAGAAAGCAGCCACAGGACCAGTCTAGCCTTTCCCTCCAGAAGTACATAGAGCCTGACCTTAACATTAAGTGCAAGGGCTGGAAGTAGGCTGAACAAATGAGCAAACAAAAAGAGAATACTACCATAGTTAGCTATTTTTGGTGATAGGAACACTCAAAAAACAAAGGCAGGAAAAAAATGAATACAAAATATTTATGAGAAAAGTCTTAGAGAAGAAAACAGTTGGGTGTAAACACAGCTAGGATTTCTAAAGAAATAAAGCAAGAGTTGAAAAAAGGAGTTAAAAATGCTTTTATAGGGGGCGGCTAGATGGCGAAGTGAATAGAGCACCAACACTGGAGTCAGGAGGACCTGCGTTCAAGCCTGGCCTCAGACACTTAACACAAAACTAGCCGTGTGATCTTGGGCAAGTCACTTAACCCCAATTGCTCTATCTTTCCCCCTCTAAAAAGCAAAAAAAAAAAATGCTTTTATAAATGGAACAAGAGTGCTCGGTGAACAACTTGGAAAAGAAATGAGGGCTATGGAAGAATGAATTGGAAAGGGAATTAACAGCTTGGCACAAGAGATATAAATCCTTGACCAAACAACAAACTCCAAAAATCTTAATGGACTGAAAGAAGTTAATGATGCCATAAAAACAAGAAATATTTAAAAACAAAGTCAAAAGCCTGAAAAATAAAAGATATAGGGTATCTCATAGCAAAAACAACTGACCTGGAAAACAGGTCAAGGAGAAAAAAAAATGAAAAATCATTTGACTCTCTGAACAACATGACCAAAAAAGGAGCCTAGATAGCTTATTTCAAGAAATCTTCAAATAAAACTTTGCAAATCTCTTAGAACCAGAGAGCAAAGTAGAAATAGAAAGAATCCACCAATCAAGAGAATCCTCCTGAAAGAAAACTCTAAATGAAAACTCCTAGGAACATTACAGCCCAAACCCCAAACTTCCAGGTTTTGGAAGCAGCCAGAAAGAAAGAAAACTGAGGTACTGAGCAGCCCCAGTCAGGATTCCACACAATTTAGCAGTCACCACTCCGAAACAGCAAAGAACTTTGAAAACAATATTCCAGAAGGCAAATGATATGGGCTTACATCCAAGAATAACTTACCCAGAAAAACTGAGTATGATACTTCGAGGTGAAAAAATGGATCTTTAATGAATAGGGAACTTTCAAACATTCCTGATGAAAAGATCAGAGCCGTAGAAAAAGGTAAACATGAATGAACAGTGATCCTAAAAAGAACCCAAGGCTAAATTGCGTATGTTCAAATAAGGAGAGATGATCCATGTGTCCCCCCCTGAACCCTATCGTCATCAGGGTTCAAGGAGGGAGTCCAATTAGACAAGGCCTGGGAGTGGTTCTGTTAGGTTCTGATCTTGAGAAAAGAATGGCTAGAGAGGAGAAGAGAAATGCATTGGGGGCGGGAGGGAGAAAACAGAGGAAGGGTATGGAAAATGATTTCATATACTCAGGGTGTACAAGTAGATATGTATACAAACAAGTGGGGGGGGGAGTGGCAGACATTTAAACCTCCTTTTCATCTGAACTGGTTCAAAGAAGGAATACACACACATACATAGTGCACACACAAAGTTGGGTACAAAACTCCATTTCACTCAACAGTTAAATGGGGGGAAAGGGGGGAAGAATTAGAAGGAGGGTAGATTAAGGGAGGGATTAGTTCTAAGCAAAACAAACTCAAAGGATGTTTAAAAATATTTATAATTCTTTTTGAGGTGGCAAAGAATGGGAATCTGAAGGAGTGTCCATGGCCTGAGGAATGGCTGAACAAGTTATGGTATATAACTGTAATGGGATAATATTGTGGTGAACTCTTATCAGCATAATGACAAACCAGGATTCCAGACCACTAATGATTTAACATTCTATCCATCTCCTGATAAAGAGCTGAAGGACTGAGAATACAGAATGAGACCATTTTTGGGGGACGTGGCCAATGTTGAAATGTATTTTGATTTACTACGTTTGTAATGGGTTTTGTTCTTCTTGAGTTCTCATTTGGGGGTTGGGAATGGGGTAGGAGGGTGAGAAAGCAGATCCTGACTGATTAAAACAAATAAAATATTTTTTAAAAAAAGGAAAATGAGTGATCAGACAGAAATAAAACCCAGAGAAAAGAGAAAATCTGGAAGAGAATAGGCAGCCATATCAAATGCTGCAGAGAGGTCAAGAAGATTGAGAAAAGGCTATCAGCTTTAGCAACATAGAGACGGAGAAAAGTTGGCCATGTTTGTAGGCAGCAGGGAAGGAAGATATTGATAGGAAAAGATTGCAAGTTAGAAAGGGAAGAGATTATTGTGGAGGGTATTATGTCAGACAAGACAGGAAGGGACAGGACCAAGGTCACAAGCAGAGGAGTGGGCCTTGACAAGGAAAACGACCAGCTCTTCACTAAAGAGGGGCAAAACACAGTTCTGCGTGAGGTTGGAGGGGGAGGGTTGTTACCAACTAGGAAAGCTAGGAAGGCTATCTGAGGTAGCCTAAGGAGGTGGAATTTGGCTTGGATTTTTAAGGATGAGAGGAAATTCAACATGTTAAGAAAGAGTGAAGGAGAGCTTTTTTGCCTGCAAGAATGCAGAGGCAAGAGCACAGGGTATATTCAGGGGGACCTTGAGTAATCCAGGCTGTACATTGAAGGAAATAATATGAGATAATGTCTGGGAGGCGAGGATGGCAAGAGATTGTAAAGGACCTTGAATGACAGGGTCGGGGAATTTGAACTTGTCAGTAAGCAATAGGGAACCTTTGAAGATTTCTGAGCAGAGAAATGATGGGAAGAGGTCTGTGCATAAGGACCATTATTCTGGAAGTGGGATGAAAGATGCATTGGAGGAGAAAGAAACTAGATTACGTTCCAGGAATCCAGGCAAATACTAAAGAGGACATATGCTAACTTGAGCAGTGGCCAGAGGACCAGAGTAGGGGATGGGGGTGGGGAGGGGGGCAGAAGGGATGTGACACATGCTTAGAGAGGGAATGGATGGGGCTAGAGAGATAACAGAGATAGGCTAGCAGTGAGAAACTCAAATGGCACCAGATCCCTGCAGGTTGCAGAATAGCTTCGAAAACTGTAAGTCAACATTATCTGTGTTGTATTGTATTGTATCCATTCTGTTAAATATTTCCCAATTTTGCTAAAAATCTGCTTTGGAGCTACCGGAGAGTGTTCTCAGTGAGACACCTCTGTAAGGGTAATAAGCTGGATTCAAATCCTATCTCGGACACTAGCTAGGTGACCCAAAGACAAGTCATTTAATCCGTCTTGAGCCTCAGTTTCCTCTTAGGGTTATTGTGAGGATGAAATTAATCAGCAAACCAAGTACTAAAACTACAGATAAAATAACATGTCAAATGCTTCAAAGGCTGAAAGGCTTATAAGAATGAATGCAAGCCATCTTCATCGTCGTTATCCTTACTGACAGCCTGGATATGAAAGTTAAAGGGAAAAGGAGGATGGCTGGTGGATATTTTCCTCTGGGATTCTGTTTGGCTTGACAAATGAGACTTAGAAATGGCGAGTTTGCCTTCCCCAGCAGATCTAGGAGGCTGCTGGGCAGCAGAGAGGGGCCTAGCTGCAAGAAAGAATTTGCTCCAGCCCACTCTCCAAGTGGATAATCCTCCCAGCCCCCACCCCCTGGTAGCTCGGGGCTGAGGCTCCCCTGGTTGAACCGCAGCCAATGGAACGGCATGGCTGAGCCCTTTCTGTGGCTTGGGCCTCCGAAATCTTCCTTGGTGGGACTGGCTGTAATGAAGAGCTCACCTCCCCAGGACCAAGGGATTCCCAGGGAGTATATTTATGAGAGCAGAGAGGCCACTCTTGACCTATACTTGCTGTTTCAAATCCAGTACATAAAGAGCAGGAATTTTTTCCCACAGCATTCATAGTACCTTGAGCACTTTCATTCACAGTTGGAAAATTCCCCTTCCCATTGAAAGCCTGACCTTGGGACCCCTGCATTCTAATGGGGCCACGGCAAGACTTGAATACTTTTAGAAGAGGGCCTTGTAGCATACAGAATAGAGGTAAAACGAAGGGAAAGACAGGAAGATTAAGAACAAAAATCTGCCGCTGACTTACTGGGTGACCTTGGGCCAGGCCCTTAACCTTTCTGAGCCCGTTTTCTCCTCAGTAAAATGAGTAGGCTGGGCTAGATGATCCCTAAGTCCCCTCTCCAGCTTTGACAGTCTCAGATTCTATGAAATGATGGCACAATCAGCATTTTACAGTCAGTCTGTCCTTCTTTCATTCTTCCCCATAATACAGAAGCAGTCTGAAGACTCCCCAAAGCCCTGGGTGTGGAAAGAGACAAAGAACGTCACTTGCTTGTTTACCATATTGAGCCCTATTGGTGGCCACTGGCAGGATTCCTCCCCCTTCCAATCAAATTTACATTTGATTTCAGGAAAAAGTTTTGAACAATGGCAGAGCTGTCCCGAAGGGAAATGAGCTACTTTGGGAGCTGGGGAGGGGGATCCCCCCAAATGGATGTCTCTAAACAGAGCCTGCTCACTGGGGGCTATTGGAATGGGGATTTTCCTGGAGGATACAGCTGCTGAAGGCCTCTCCTACTGGAAAATACTGTGATTCCATGAAATTCATGAAATAACGGAAAGAGTATTGGTGCTACAGTCAGAAGTGCTGGGTTGAAGTCCTTAGGTACTACTTTTGTGACCCTGGGCAAGTCATTGCAGTTCTCTAGGCCTTTCCCCCTCTCTAAAATGGGAGTATTAAGACTTGCACCACTTCCTCTCATAGGGGTTGTGAAGAACATTTCTGAGAGAAACTGATAAGCTGTAAAACCTTACGGAAAAGAGAAGAAGAGCAAAAGCAACAATTTCACATAGAGAGCATTACAACTATTCTTTCCTGCCTCGTGTCCCTCTCCGTGTGAACCCTGTGTGAGCTGTAGGTGAATGTTATGAGCTCAGTTTGAAAGCTAGGGGCTGAAAAGAGGGAATTTGAAAAAAGGGATGCAGGGTTCACATCACAAAGGTCCTTTTCAACATCTCTCCTAGTGATGGGCACCAGCACCACACCGATGCTGTGAGGCCCACGTCTTATTAACAAATGCTTTATCCAAGAGTGGATTAGCCCAAGCCAGTCCCAATAATAATGGTAATGACTTGCATTGATATAGCACTCTAAGAAACAAAGGCCTTTCCTCCCAGCAGCCCTGAGAAGTAGCATTATAACAGCAGCATTATAACTTCCATTCAGCAGAAGATAATATTCAAGCTCATTTAAGTGACTTGCCCATGATCACAAACCTTGAAAGTGCCAGACCAGAGCTGGGATTTGAACCCGGCTCTCCAAAGTCTCCAGTTCTGAACCATTTTCACTATAAAAATATTGTCTTAAGTCAGGTGCCAGGAGAGGGCGGCCAGGAATCGGAAGTGTCCCAAGTTGTCCAAAGGCCCCAGGGTCTAAGGGAAAGCTGGAGTCCTGCATATACCCAGAGGTGTAAGTGTGATAAATGGGTTAGGTCCCTTCATCAATTCTGATTTTATTCTTGCCTTTCAAGATACAAGACAACAGGCGGGCAGGCACATACTTTGACAGATCTCTGATTGCATCAATGGAGGCATTCTCTCCATGGATTCAAAATAGAACCCAGCATCACCTTCTAATCCCATGTAATTCTTGTCCAAGGTCTACCTAAAGCCCTTTTACAGGAGCTATTCAATACTCTGGTCCTTTGTCATTGCTCCATGACTTGCCTATCTGCTTCTTGAGCCATACAAATTCTTGATTTTATGCTCTTCATTGTTCGGAATCTGATGAAGCTGGTGTAGGTGTGTACACAGCATGAGCAAGGTGTGCCTGGCTCCACCAGCACCAACAGGGGGCGCACTCCTATAGAGGGGATAGTTCCATCTATTTATCTAGCTCTAACCTCCAGGCTCAGATCTCTCTCTACCTGTCTATAGGTCATCTCAAACAGAACACGTGGAAAAATGAATGCATTAGCCTTCCTTCCCTGCCCCGACTCTTCGATTCTTCCTAATTTCCCTATTACTGTCAAGGATACAACCCAATTGTGCCCCTTGCCTTTTCACTCCCTCACTACCCTCCATACAATTAGTGATTCTACTTATATAACATCCCTCAAATATGTCCCTTTATCTCTTCTGACACTGCCACCACCCGAGCTGAGGCCCTCATACCAAGACTGCTGCAATAGCCTGCTGATTGGTCCCTTTGCCTCAAATTCCTTCCCACTCTGGTCTATTCTCCACTCAGATGTCAAATTGATCTTTCTAAAGCTCAAGTACGATCATGACATCTCCCCATTCACTAATTTCCTGTTGTTCAATCATCTCAGCCGTGTCCAATTCTTTGTGACCCCATTTGGGGTTTTCTTGGAAAAGACACTGGAGTGGTTTGTCATTTCCTTCTCCAGCTCACTTTACAGATGAGGAAACTGAGGCAGACAAGGTGAAGTGACTTGCTCAGGGTTACACAGCTAATAAGCATCTGAGGCCAGGCTTGAACTCAGGTCTTCTTGACTCCAGGCTCAGCACTTTTATCTACTCTACCACCTAGCTGCCCCTCACTAATTTCCAGTGGCTCCTTATTACTTCCAGCATCAAACATAAAAATTTCTGTTTGGTCTTTAAAGCTCTTCATAACCTGGCCCTTTCCTACCTCTCCAGTCTTTTCACACAAGACACCTCCATGTCCCCAACTCCAACCACTTACTTTGTAATCCAGTGACAGTGATGTCCTTGCTGTGCAGACGATGTTCACTGGCTGTCCCTCACACCTAAAATTTTCTCCTTCATTTTTGTCTCCTGGCTTCATATCCACTAAAACCCCACCTTCTACAAGTGACCTTTCCCTATCCTCTTGAATGCTAGTGCCTGCCCTTTGTTATCTTCAGCTTTTATAGTCTGTTTGTACATCCTTGTTTGCATGTTATCTCCCCCATTAGACTGTAAGCTCCTCGAGGGCAGGGACTGATTTTGTGGTGTTTGTCTCTCCAAGGGATAGCACAAGACCTGGCACATAGTACATAGAGACTGACTTGACCCAGCCTACATTCTAAGAATGTTTATGGCAGCTTGCCCATGCCTCCCCACATGCTTCTTCCATTGCCCTCTGGATCAGCTACACTTTTGATTCTTCCAATTTGATTGTATTCCATGATTTGCAGCTATAGGCTATTAAGAGAAGACTACAGAGGATCTGTGATTTGCCAGCAAAGGGGAAGGTATGAGAATTCCCTCCACCAAGGCAAATGACAACCCATCAATGACTCAGTAGGTTGGGCCTAGGGTGATAGCCAAGGTGCCAGAAGGTTCGTAACATCATACAATTTGAAATTTAGAACTGGAAGGGATAAAAAAAAGACCGTACAGTCTAACCTATTCATTTTGCAGCTGAGAAAACTGAAATTTAGAAAGATTGGGTAACTTGTCCAAGGTCAATTGGACAGTAAGGATTTGACAACACTCATTTTAATGCCCAGGGTCATATAGCTTCTAAATGTCAGAGGAAACTCTAAGTGTGGTTTTTTAAATTGTTGTCAGTTGGAGGTGACCTTGACTGGATAGGTGAGAAATTTCTGTAACAGCAGTATAGTAAGGAGGACTGGGGTCTGGTTCTAGCTCTACTTAAGGCATGACCTGTGTGATCTTGGAGATATAACTTCACCCTTCTTGGCCTGAGTTTCTTCCCCTGAGAAATGAGTATGTTGGACTAGAATAGAGGTTAGCTTTTTTTTTTGTCACAGACCCTTTTGGAAGTCTGGTGAGGCCTACAGGCCCCCCTTCTCAGAATAATATTTTAAATGTATAAAATTTATAGGGTAACAAGAGAAATCAATTATACTGAAATACAGTTACTAAAAATTTTTAAAAATCACAGACTTCAGGTCAAGAATTTCTGAACTAAAAGATGCCCAAGGTCCTCCTGTTCATCAAATGAGAGATCTGGAATAGGAAGCAACTTCAGGAGTCATCGAGTCCAAGCTCACAGGTGGTAGATGAGGAAACTGAGGCCCCCAAAGTGTTAAGTGACTTGCTCAGGGTCACACAACTCGTACGCTTCTGAGATGGAATTTGAACTCAAGTCTTACAAACTCCAAGTCAGAATTTGAACCCAGGTCTACAACCATCCCTCAGATCCCTATGCCAGAGGAGAAAGTTGTTTTTAAAAAGATGTGCTCAAAATAAACAAATAAACCAATAAAAATAATTTTTTTTTAAAAAAAGATGTGCTCCAGAGCCAGAGAACAGCCTGAGATCATTGAATACACTATACAATTTCTAAAACGGCATGCAGTCCATTGTTCTCCCTTATTCAGTCATGAGTCTGGTCCACTGTTCATCTGTATTACCTGCTCATGACACTGAACAGCTAACTCCATGGGCTACCCTTCCAACTGCATGGATTAAATAGATTAAATTCACTCTGCTTGGAGACCACCAGTGATAAGGGACTCACTACCTAGCAAAGCAGCCCACTTCACTTGGAGACAGCTTGAATTTGTTAGAATTTTCTTCTGTTTATTCAACGGAAATCTGCCTCTTTGCAACATCCCCCACTGATCCTTTCATATGTTTGATTCTCCAGATTCAAAAGGCTTTTTTCTTTTTTTCCCCTGGTTTAGAGAACTGCCTACATACATCCTTCCTTACTCTACCTGTTGTTAATTTCAACCTTTCGTTGCAAATCCACCTACACTAGTCCACTTTAGTTCATTATAAAGGGAAATGGAGTCCAGACGCCATTATGCAATTCAGTGTAATTAAACCTTAAAAGTCTTAAAACAAAATACACATTGAAATTATGTGCTACACAACATAAACTTTTTAATAGTAGTAACCGTGTCCATCGCACAATTCTACAGGTATAATAAAAATGCTAATATATGTTAATATTTAGTCTGTGGTTAATGTTTTGTCTTGCTAATTTCCCCAGGGCTTTTATTACTGATTTAAATCTGCCACACTACTCAGCTGATTGCTGGGCTCTCTACAAACTGCATGGAAGGATGGCGAATGAATACTGATGAACAGAAGGGAACAAACATTTGGCAGGCCAAGCCAGTCTTGTTATATGCCTATGATCATTCTGGACATTTTCTTCCTAAGAGGAGCAAGGGAAGACGGTCTCAACTGTTTTTTCCCCAGCAGAAAACATGCCCATGGGCATAAACCTAATTTAGAACCTGGTGCTTTAAGAAGCCTGTCACTATTAATTAGCCAATGATTGATCTAGAGAGCAAGAAATGGTGATGAAATACACATCATTTCCCTCCTTCCCCTCCCCCTACCCCAGGCATTTCCAATGGAGCCCATCACTAATTAGCTGACCAATAAAACAAAAGCTCACTGATCAACTGGGATTTATTGACAAACAAGCTATTTCTAGTAATCAGGTGCATTCAGAGGCACTGTGGTATATTGGAAATCACACAGGATTGGGAGTCAAAGAACCAGGTTTAAATCTAGCCCTTGGTGTCCATGGGTAAGTCATTTAACCACACTGGTCCTCAGTTTTTATCAGCTGTAAAAATGACAGTTAAACTAACATTTAAGGTCTCTTTTAGCTCCAAATCTACGACCTTTCACACATTCCACGGTGGGGGGCGGGGAATAGAAGCGGAGGGGAAGGTGTACTGGATTTGGGGTCGAGAGACGTGTTTTTGAATCCCAGTTCTGACATATTCCTGTTGTGTAATTTTAGGCAAATCACTGCCACGGTCACATCTCGAATATCTCCCAAAATGGGTACAGTAACACATGCACTGACCACCTCACTAATTTGTGAGGAGGAAAGTGCTTTGTAAACCTTGAAGCACGATCGAAATGGGAGCTGTGGTTCATGTGATTGCCACTGTTAGTTATCACATTAATTATATGAGGCAATTCATTCCAGAAATTGTGTCTGGAATCCAAGAAAATCTACTCTTTGTAGCCAGGATTTGGCACAGGAATACTGTATTCACTCAACAGTCAATTATCAAAAACTAAGTACTGCTCTAGGAACGAAGAAGACAAACATAACCATCATCATAATTTGGTCATTGCTACCAGAAACGACAGAAAGCTCATTCTTAATGAGTCGGAACTGAATGATGGTTTCTGACTTTGTAAAGAAATCATAGAATCTTTATAACATATAACTAGAGGTTGCAAAATTTGAAGTCTGACTGAATATCTAGAAAGACATGATTAAGTATCCAAAATTATAACCAGAAGCTCACTATTCTTCATAAAACTAACAATGCCACACCTCCAATACTTAAAATACAGGCTTTAAAAAATTGAACAAACCAACCATACTACAACTTGAGTATTTTCTTTTCTTTTCTTTTCTTTTCTTTTTTTGGAGGGGGAAGGCAGGGCAGTTGGGGTTAAGTACTTGTCCAGGCAGTTGGGGTTAAGTACTTGCCCAAGGTCACACAGCTAGGTTTTGTGTGTGTGTTAAGTGTCTGAGGCCGCATTTGAACTCAGGTCCTCCTGACTCCAGGGCTACTGCTCTATTCACTGCGCCACCTAGCCACCCCTACAACTTGAGTATTTTCACAGATATGACTATCACCCAGATACAACAATGACCTCTCCCCAAATAAAAACCAACATTTTTCATAGATACTGCTACACTGAACGCTCCTAACCTCCAAACTATATAGCATGAAAAGTTCTCAAAATATAAAGACTTAGCAAAACAAATGCAAATGCTATGAGAATCAGCAGAAGTTCACATCATTCCCGTCATCTGACTTGTCTGCTGCTAGAACTGGCTTGAAGATGCTTTCATCAAGTTGACAGAGGAGGAGCCTGCATCCTCATACTTTTATTCAGCAACAAAAATCAATCATTTTGTGCACTTGTGCAATAGTTTGCAAAATGTTGCACATCCAAGAACAGCAGAACTATCTCAATCTGATGAGAAGTTGAAGTTGAGTGGTGGTGGAGAAACTTCACATATGCAGTGTGTGCAGTGGTTAGAGCTGGCCTCTGAGGCAAGAGGGCTTCAAGGTCTGCCTCTGGAATGTACTGGAACCTAAGAGGCCCTGGGTAGGTCCCTTCTCTTCTCAGATTCTCCAAACAACTCTCAAAGAGTGCCAACTGGGGAGCAGTTACAGATCTCTAGTGGGAGAGTGAGTTTCCTCACCCAGAGTTCCAGACTCAGCCCTTCTCTCCACCTGCCCCTAATCCATTTATTTCTCTAGTACCTTATGGTTTACAAAGGACTTTCTTTAAAACAACTGTGGAAAGAACAGTGAAAATATTATCATGATTTTACTGATAAGAAAACAAGCTCAGAGAAATACATTGTTTCAGATCTTACAACTAGGAAATGGCAATGTTAGGATTCGAATCCAGAGGAGGCAGTGTTATATCGTGGGGAAAGCATTGAATTTAAAGTCAGGAGACGTGGGTTCCAGTCCAGGCTCCTTCACTTCTAGACTGTGTGACCTTGGACAAGTCACAAACTCCTTCAGGCTTTGTTTAAGTTGCATGCTGTGTAAATGAGATATGTAATGTACATTGTCAATACTAACACATATACTCCCTACTTCAGGGGTATGTAGAAATAAAAGCATTTTGTAAACCTTAAAATACTAGAGAAATGAGAGTAACGAGGTTAAATGGATCATTAGAGCATGAACACCAATTCATATTTCAGGCAGGGGCTGAATTAGATAATCTCTATGTCTCTTCCAACAGCTACTGGGTGACTCAGAGACACTGGCAGATCAAACACAGGTGGGGTCAGTCTAGACTCTAGAATCTAGAGGCTATATCATATCAGATCTGTCCAGAGGAAGACTTGAGTACAAATGAATCAGAGTCAATTGTAATTGTTGTTGTTCAATCATATCCAACTCTGTGACCCCATTAGTGGTTTTCTTGGCAGAGATAGTGGAATGGTTTGCCATTTCCTCCTCCAGCCCATTTTACAGATGAGGAAACTGAAACAAATGGGGTTAAGAGACTTGCCCAGCGTCACACAGTTACTAAGTATCTGAGGTTGGATTTGAACTCAGGAAAATAAGTCTTCCTGACTCTAGGATCCCTATTCTGTGCACTATGGCGCCACCTAGTTGCTCAAAAGTGGTAATAGAAGGAAGCAAGATTAGCATGTCTAGAGTGCTGTGTTCTCTCAGTAGCTCTGATACCTACCTGTCCACTACCTTCCCAACTGCCAGTATCTCTGCTGATCCTCTGCACCTGTGCCAAGGTAGGGCTGGGAGACCTTCCAGTTCTAAGATCCTATTATTCTAATAATAGCTTCCATTTATACAGTGCTTCACAGTTTACAAAGCACTTGACACTTATGATCTCATTTGGTCCTCACAGCAACCCAGGAGATAGCTAACAATAAAAATAAATGAAAATTCTATTATTCTTTAGGGTTTACAAAATACTTTCCTTATATTGTGAGGTTGTACACATGTTAACGTCCCCATTTTATGTATGGGAACACTGTGGCTTAGAGATGGGAAATGATTTGTCTACAGCCTCGCTGCTAGTAGGGATTGGAGCCAGGACTGGAGCCCTGGTCTTCTGATTGAATGTCCAATGCCCATTCCATTCCATTTCCTGCTCAAAAACAAGTCTGATGGGTGTTACCCAAGGTCCTATCGGTCAGTAAACATCAGAGATAAATCTTGAATCCAGGTTTGACTTAGAGTCCACTGTTCTTTCCACTTCCCTGCCCTGCTTCCTACACACCACAGTTAGGATCTTGCCTGCTCAGCCATCCTTGGCAATATAGTCATTTACAGTGAGCACTCAGTTACTTTCTCCCTCGTTAGAATATTAGCGCAGGTGAAGAATGCACACCACTTCACCCTAAACAACAGGTCTCAGGAAACTGTGATCTCCAGCATGACATGACCAGAAGGGGGAAAGGAAGGAGCAATGGCGGCTTTCTGTTTATGAGCAAAGCCTTATGTTTCAAAACTATGGTCTCCAGCAAATTACATTGGCCAAATTGAGGAAGAAACTATCACAGATGGGGGAGGTTGGGGAGCAGCATGTGACTTAATGACTAGATGCATAAGGTGGGGCTTTAAGATACCAGTCTTCCGGAGTCAAGCTTTCTGGAGGTAGAGCAATGAAAAAAAAAAAGGTCTGTTTCTGGAGTCAGAGAATCTGGGTTCATGACCCATCTCAGGGACTTGTTTCCTGTGACCTTGGACACGTAGCCTTCTGGGGGCTCAGTTTCATCCTCTGCACTTGTTGGCCTATAAAGTCATTTTTAGCTCTAAATCTCTGGTCCTAGGATTGTCTGGGATTCTCAAGCTTCAGTTTCATCTTCTATTCTTCTTTGGCACTGCACGGAAAACCTCAATGGATCTACAGCAGGTATTAAGTAGGAATTCTTTTTCCGGCCTTTTTTTTGGAGAATACATGTATGCTTCATATCTGTTACTTTTAAGGTATGAGAATGTGCCTGCTTCCATTCTTTACATAAGTGACGGGACTATGAGTGTGGAATACCGCATAGAGTATTAGACCTCACTGATTTACTTCGTTTTTGTTGTTCAATCATGTCCAACTCTCTGGGACCCCATTTGGAGATTTCCTGGCAAAGATACCAGAAAGGTTTGTCATTTTCTTCTCCAGCTCATTTTACAAATGAGAAACCCGAGGCAAGCAGGGTGAAGTGACTTGCCCAGGGTCATACTGCTAGGAGTGTCTGAGGCCACATTTGAACTCAGGAAGATGAATTTTCCTGACTTCAGGCTTGGTACTCTACACAATGCAGCACCATCTTGCTGCCCCAATGTATTCATTAGTTTTGCTTGGGAAATGATGGAGAAAAAAGTATATATACATATACATGTGTGTGTGTGTATATATATATATATATATATATATATCTCAATAAAAATTACCTTAAAGAGCTGTATTCTCAGATTTTACTGGATTTATATATACATTACTGAACTAAGAATTTATAAGAATATCACATCAGCATACTTGATATTTCTCATTAAATTGGCTGTTTCCCCCTCCTCCCTGTCTCAGAGAGGGGGAGGGAGAGGAGAGAGAGAATTATTTGCTTATTTAAAAGAGTCTGACCTGCCTGCTCTACTGGCTACCACTGGCAAAGATTTCTAGGTGAAAAGAGATTAACAGAATGGGGGGGGGGGGGGGTTTGCAGCCTCATTAACAGATAATTGGTGGAACCATGCAGGTAGTCAGATAATTGGTGTTAAAGTTGGGCCATTTCATTTAACAAACACTGCCTCCTACTACAGGCTTGCCTTCCAAATCACTGAGGATAATTTGTAAAGCAGGTTGAGCCCTGGAAGGAAACGTGGGCTGAGCAGAAAGCATGGAGGAAACATTCCATTCCTCTGGGGCTGGAGTCTGCATCCCAGAGTGCTATTGGGCTCCTGGGCTCTCTGGGGGGTAGGGAGGCATGATGGTGGCTCTGGGCTTCAGCCAGCACTTGGCAGAGAAGCACAGCCTACAATCAACCAGCATTTATTAAGGGCCTACTATGTTCCAAGCACTGGGCTGAGTGCTAGGAATACAGAGGAAGGTAAAAAAGAACTCTGGGCTCTCCAGGAGCTCATAACGTATGTAAAGGGAGAGTTGATATGTAAACAACAAGGTGCACATAAGACATATACAAGGTAAATTGGAGATAGCTCGGAGGGAAGGTATTTTGAATAATGAGACCTGGGAAAGGCTTCTTGCAGAAGGTAGGACTTTAAGCGATACTCAGAGGAAGCCAGGAGGCAGCTTGTCCAAGTGCTGGGCCTGGAGTCAGGAAGATTCAAGTTAAAAACCTAGCCTTCAACACTTACTAGCTGTGTGACCTTAAGCAAGTCATTTAACCTCTGCATGCCTCAGTTTCATCAACTGTAAAGTGGGAATAACAGCATCTCCCTCTAAGGCAGTGGTTCTCAACCTGTGGGTTATGTTCAATTTGTAACAATGAAAATAAATCCTGCATATCAGATATTTACATTACGATTCATAACAGTAGCAAAATTACAGTTATGAAGTAACAACGAAAATAATTTTATGGTTGGGGGGGTCACCACAACATGAGGAACTGTATTACAGGGTAGCGGCATTAGGAAGGTTGAGAAGCACTGATCTAAGAGTTATTGTGAAGTTGAAGTTGAAAAGGGGTATCTGGAAAGTGCTGAGCACAGTGTCTTGCACATAATAGGTACAACTGAAATGCTTATTCCCTTCTCCCCACCCCAGTATGAGAAGGGAGAGAGAGACAAGCATGGGAGACAGTCAGTAACAATGCACAGAGAAAGGATGTCTTATAGGAATAACGCCAAAGATGACAGTCATTGAAGTCAGAGTATGCAGAGGGCATTGTTATCTTCCCAGTCCCTCAGGTTCACAAGCTAGGAGTCATCCTGGATTTCTTACTCTCTCTCATGCCATACATCCAAGCTGTTGCCAAGGCTCGTCATTTTCACCTTGGCAACATCTCTCGAATATGCCCCCTTCTTTCCTCTGACACTGCTACCACTCTGGTGCAGACCTTCATCACCTTACATCTTGATTACTGAAATATCGTGCTGGGGGGTGTACCTGCCTCGAGTCTCTTCTTACTTCAATCCATCCTCCATTTAGCCATTAAAATGATTTTCCTAAAGCACAAGTCCAATCATGTCACTCTCCTACTCAGTAAACTCCAGTGGCCCCCTATTCCCTCCAGGAGCAAATACAAAATGCTCTGTCAGGTATTCAGAGCCATTCATAACTTAGCCCCCTCCTACCTTTCCAGTCTTCTTACGCTCTGCTCCCTGACATGTGCTCTTCCATCCAATGACACTGGCTTCCTAGTTGTTCCACAGACAAGAACCTCCATCCCTTGACTCCAGGCATTCTCTCTAGCTGTCTCCCCTACCCACAATGTTCTCCTTCCTCTGTGTTGACCACTGCCCTCCCTTGCTTCCTTTAAGCCCCAACTAAAATCCCACCTTCCATAGAAAGCCTTGCCTTTTGTTGTCGTTCAGTCATTTCAGTCATATCCCACTCTTTGTGACCCCATTTAGGGTTTTCTTGGAAAAGATATGGGAGTAGTTTGTCATTTCCTTCTCAAGCTCACTTTACAGATGAGGAGACTTAGGCAAACAGGGTGAGTGACTTGCCCAGGGTCACACAGCTAGTAAGTGTCTGAGGCCAGATTTGAACTCAGAAAAATGAGTCTTCCTAACCCCAGGTCTGGTGGTCTATCCACTGTAGCGCCACCTAGATGCCCATACTTGCTTCACTGGCTTCAACTCCCAACTAAAATCCCACTTTCTACAGGAAGCCTTTCTCAAATCCCTCTTAATTCCAGTGCCTTCCCTCTATTAATTATTTCATATTTATCCTGTATACTGCTTGCTTTTCATATATTTGACTGCATTTTCTCTCTCCCATTGTGGGGGATTGTGAACTCCTAGAAAGCAGGGACTGTCTTTTGTCTTTTTGTGTATCCCTGGTACTTAGTACAGTGCCTGGCAGACAGGAGGTGCTTAATAGATGTTTACTGAATGAACATAGAAGAGCATAAAGAATAAGTATACTGGAAAGGCAAGGTGGGATTATTATTATGAAGGACCTAAAAGCCACACTGAGGACTTTCTATTTGATGCTGGAAGTAATAGGGAGCCACTGGAGTTAACTAACTAGGGAGGTGATGTGGTCAGACCTGTGCTTTAGGAAGATCACTTGGACAGCTGAATGGAAAATGGGCTAGAGTAGGGAGAGACTTAAGGCAGATCTAGCCAGCCAGTAGCGCATGAGTCAGTTTCAAAGAAAAGTCAAATGTCCTCATCCCAAGGCAGGAGAAGGGTGACTCAGAGAGAGACAGTAGGTCCAGAGGATGGAGGGTGTGAGACAGAAAGGAGCTCCCAGGAATGCCAAGAGAGTAGCAGTCATGCCACACATCAAACGTGGTGCCCATGAGTGTCCTTGCATTTCTTGGGATGCAACAGATCAACATCCAGCCTTGAAACAGAACCATCCCAAAGTCCGGTGTGAGTTTCACACATTCAGAGAAGAACAATGAAGTTCCAGTGGGCAAGGCACCTGTTAAGAAAGGGAAACAGAGATACTGGGATGCTGTGTGTCCAGTGGAAACACACACATGGTAAGGACAAATGAATTACCATATTCTGAATTTATTTTCCTTCAGAAATTTTTGATTAACTGACAAATCAATCAACCCTTCTAAACCATCACAATGCTACATGAAGGGTGTAACAAGAGCAAAATAGGGTGTGGATCAACCCACAAGCAATGTCTGTGTCTTCTGCCTTACAAAACAACCTACTGCTGAACTAGTCAATGTTGACTTGTTCTCCTGTCCTATTCCCACTCCATATCTTTGCTCATGATGTATCCCCTTGCCTGGCACTGCTCTCCTCCCTGATTGCTCCCCTCTCCTCTACCTCTATTTATTAAATCCCCTCCTTTTCTTTAAAGTACTTACTCAGGGGCCACCAGCTCCCTGACGTCTTTTCTAACACCCCCAGCTCAAAGTGACCTCCTCCTCCTAAACTTACAGGCTGGGTCACCGCTTTATATCTCTCTTACTTTTCCTTGCCTCACAACTCATCAAGCATTTAAATACCTACTCTGAAGCAGGCACTGTGTGAGGTGCTGGGATGCAAAACCAAGCATTTTACAACAATCATTTCCTTGGATTCCAATAAACTTTAAGCTCCCTGAGGCCAAGGTTTATGTTGCATCTAAATCTATGTCCCCAGGGGTGTATGGGGTGTTCTGGAGGACTAGCATTTCTAGAGTGAGGGCTGCGCATCCACCTTTGGTGTCTGCTTTCACCCAACTCTCATCTGTAGCTCCAAGAAACTATAGCATTCACAGCAGCCACGCTCCAGTAAACTGAGACAGGCTAAACCAGGTTGAGGGTAACCAATATGCCTCAAACCTGTCACTGTATTAGAGGGATGTCTACCCCAAGCAAGTGAAGACTTTCCCTGGTGGAATGGGCAGATGAGAACAATCTGTCCCAACAGCCATGAAGGTGGCTAAAGGAGGTGTTGTGAAGAGCTTGGAGCTTGGTCAGACATGGAAGACACCAAGGTCATCCACAGCATCCCAGGCCATCGCCACTCATCCTGACTTTTGTCCTGCCACTGGACTTTGATGACTCAGGAAAAGAGAGTGAGGTTGAGGACTTTGTTCAACCCTGCCTCACTTAAATCCAATTCTTGGAATGTCAAGATATGACTTGTGATGTCATCAGTCCTCTTCAAAACTGGACAAACAACAATGACAGTAATATCCCCAGCACAATAAAAAAAAAAGTATATATATATACACATATGTTCTCATTTCATCTCTTCAGTCCTTCTCCCAGATATCACCTCATGAATTACAGTCAGACTGGAGGCATAAGACGTGGGTTCAAATTCTGATTCTGCCACTCACTCAATGTGTGCTCATAGGCAGGTAAGTCACTTCAATTTTCTGAGCCTCAGTTTCCTCAGCTGGAGATGAAAGAGTTAAACCTAGCCCCATCATTCTATCAGGTTATGACCCTCTGTGCTCCAGTTGTCTTTCTGGCCTCACAGGCCCTTACTCGACTCTCAGCTTCATAGAGCTTCTGGGGACCTGGTCTTGTCTTTTTCAACTCTGTGTCTAGTCCCACACTGGGTACAGGCCTCTGTGCATATGAGGTACTTCGGAAATGTTTGTGAAACAAATGAACAATAGTACTTTGCATTCCTGTTATCGATGCCCATGTCTTAGGCCCATTCCCTAGGAGAGTAAGGACTGTGTTTTCTATCTCCCTCAATTCCAGATAGAGTGCTCTCCATATGGTGGTACATCATGAATAGCTGTTGAATTGGCCAAGTGAAATCGGGTCATGTGGCTGCTATTATCCTCTCCAGCTTGTTTATATGCATTTTTCTAACACACACACACGGCTTAGTGCCTCCACCTCCCTGCCAGAAGTTGTTAATATGGATGTGGATAGAAAAGCTCTTGTTTCTAGGCAAATGTCAACAACTCAGGGACTAAGGCACAGACCAGCTAAGGGCATTCTGACCACCTCTCTACAAGGAAGCATCTGATGAGGAAGCCCCAGGTACCGGGGCCACCAAGGAAAGCAAACCCCAACACAGCTTTGCTACCCTAGAGCTGAATTTGGAATCAGAAGACCTGGGTGTGAATCCCAGCTCTGCTAATGACTAACTACGTGGTCTCAGGCAAATGGTTTCCTGTCTGGAAGCCTCCATTTCCTCACTTGGTAAATGAGGGGCTTAGGGGCAGGTTCCCCACTCCTGGGTTAGATGACCATTAATGACACTTTCAGCTAGCAATCCGAGGATTCCCCTTCTAGCTAAAATATCTAATGACAATCTCCCCCAGCCCCCTAGTCTTGGCTTTCTTTTTCCTTTCTATAATTTCTCCTCTTTGCCATCAAAAAATCTACTCTCTACAGGAGAACCCAATAGGTTGAGTTCAGTGCAAAGAACACAAGCTCTGGACTTTTAGGACCTGGGTTCAAAGCCCACTTCTAATGCTCACTGCATGGGTGTCCTTGGACAAGTCACTTTCCTTCTCTGATTTTCTGTGTTCTCTGTAAAACGAAGAGATTGGATTAGAGAACCTGAGAGGTCCCTTCTATCTCTAGATCCTGACACTGTAAGGAAATAAAGCTTCTGACTTTTCCTTAATCTAGATGCAGGTAAGCTAGTTAAGCCCAAGAGCCGAAGCACAAGCTTGGAGCTGTTTCAAGTTGATATCAGCAACCTCAGAGTACACTCGATTTTTTTTAAACAGCACTAGCCATGAAAGTAGACATCATCAAGATTTCCCCAAGGGTGTGTGTGACTGGAAAAAGAGGTGTGCTCATCATATAGAGTGAAGAATCAAGCAACAAGATATTTATAGGGAGGGAGAAAATGTACATATATAGATGCAAACTATATTGAAAATCAACACAAGATAACTTCAGTGGGGAGCAGTCCTAGGAACTGAAGGGTAGAGGAAATCGGGAAAGGCTTCCCATTGACAGCAGAGTTTGAGCTGATCTGTGAAGGAAACTAGGAATTGGAAAAAGGCAAAGGCAAGGAGGAAGCACAGTGAAGGCATTAAGAGCAGTCTGGGCAGTGGTACAGAGGGGAGAGCTGGAATGGCTTGTGTGAAAAGCAGAAAATAGGCCAGTTTAGAAGGATTGGACAGCGAATGAAGGACAAGAACATGGGATAAACCTGGAAAGGAAGGCTGAGGCCAGACTGGGAAGGGCTAGGATTTGCAAGCTGAAGACTGTGTATGAGACCCTAGGGACCACTGGAGGGACAGCAGAGGAACGAACGGCCTGAGTGTGTTCCACTAGTACAAGATTTCCAGCATCTCTATGGAGCTGCAGAGATAAATGAACAAGGATTCCACAAGATCAGAGAGCCTGGCACACAGTGCAACTGAAAAACAACTGGACTTGGCGTTAGAAGGCCTAGGTTAAAATCCCATTTCTGCCACTTTGTTTATTTATTTAATGTTAGTTATTATCATGTGGTTTGTGCTTACCGTTTCACCTCCCTAGGCCTCAGCCTCAGTTTCCTGGCCTGTTCAGTGTTGACTCTGATGGACTCCTAGAGTCTCTCTTCCAATTTTACCTCTAGGATCCCTTCATCCTATAATGCCTTTCTTTCTGTACCTCAGTGTGGTTCTTTGTAAAATGAGGGGATTAGGCTACATGGCCTCCAAGGTCCCTTCCAGCTCCAGATATATGAACCTCTGTGTCTGTCCTGGGCCAGCTGGAAGACCCCCACACTGATGAAATCACAGATCAATTCAGTATAAAAGGATAAGAAAACCACCAACATGTAAACAGCTATGAAAATGGGCACATGTCATACAGGAAAATTGTTTTATTCTCTATTGGATTTCACTCTATTCTGGGAAAGTGCATGAGACAGGAGGGAAAAAAAGGCATTTGTCACTCCGATGAAAATCTCCCTGCAAAGCAAATACGTGTTACTACAATCAAGATGAAGCCTTGGCCTTTTGATTAAAAACATGAAACTGACATATAATGCCTCCCTTGTCTCCAGGGAAACAAGCCTTCTGGGTTCTATTTATTTCCTTTGGAAACTTTTATTGAGTTTCCACTTTGAGTCATGCACCTGTCCTAGAGGCAGGAGCAGGGGGCAAGGTTGCCTACTCTCCCCACCCCCGCCCCTGATCCTGGCCGCCCCGGGTGGTAGCACCAATCCATTGAAACAGTCTCAACCAAGGCAGTCCCCTTTGGCTTCCCATCACAGTGCCATTAAAGATTTTATAATTTGAAATGAAACCCCCCCATAGCTGCTGATGTTTTTACCATAAAAGGAAAAAGTAATCTACTTTCATTGGTACATTTTTCTCAAAAGGGGAAAACAAACCAACAATCTCATTTTGATAGGAAAAGCATTGACCTTCCAGGATATATCATTCTTGAAGATGAGCCAGAAATCTTTCTATGAAAAGGAGTCAGTGGGGAAACCCACAGAACTGGACGTCAAAAAAACCTCAGCTGAAGTCCTAGCTCTGCCACGGAATAAGGTCAGAGATTTCTAACTAAAAAGGACAAGAGAAAGCATGTGGACCAACTCTTTCATTTGCAAAGTGAGCAAATTGAGGCCAAGTAAAATGACTTGCCCACGGTCACATAAGCAGTAAGCAGCAGAGGTAGGATTTGCACAGAGTTCTGTTTCTGCCCCTGAACAACTCACACCCTCCTTCAGATTGAGTTTTCTCCTCTAGAACATGAACAAGGGCTGGGGAGAGGCTAGTTCATTCGTAAGGTTCCACCTGACTCAGAACATGAGACATATGATGATAACGTTCCTCCCAGTTCTAACATGCAAGTATTCTATTCTCTGTTATCACTCTGATCTTGGACTAACCCGAGTCTACTCCTGCCAACCTGAACCCCGCCACTAGTCGGTCAGCCTGGGCAACCAAATATGTCACTTCACTTATCAATTTTCTTAGCAGTGAACCACCAAAACAAAGAATGACAACTGCTGGGAGGTTTTTGGAAGCCAATACGAATCCAATTTGGGAAGATAAGTACACTTTACTGTGGTCGCTGGCAATTAGCTACTGTGCACAATTTATGATTGACTATAATCTAGGGATAGATGGGCAATTCATCGAGAAGCCGAGCATTAACTTTTCCACCAATGGCTTCAAGAAGGTTTGTGTGTTTTTTAAAATTACTATTCATAAAACTCAAGTGGAAAAATTACTGATTATGCTCAGGTCTTGTAATTAGCTTTCTCTTCCTCTATTAGCAACCTAATATCAAGTGAACAATTTGATATAAGGCAGCTCCTTTCAGGCTTATTAATTCCCCTGTACCTCCCCCAAGCCTACAACCCCAAATCTATTTGACCTGCAAATAAAAGTGGCCATGTTAGACTCATCAGTACTAAAAGTTATATGAGTCCTGTTCATAGGAGTAATCACTCTATATTGTGAGGGGACTCTGCTTACTTCAAGGATCGTACAATTTCCATTTGGGTAGCACCTGAAAGATCACCCAAACTCCTCATTCTAGAGAGAAAGAAACTGAGGCCAGAGAGATTAAGTATCATGTTCAACTTGAGAGAAGTAATTAGTGACAGAGATTGGATTAAAGCTGCCTTCAGATCATATATCTGAAGACAGAAGGGATATTAGGAGGTCACATCTAGGCCAGCTCCTACATTTTACAGATGAGGAAACTGAGTCCTAGAGCAGTTACATGACTTGTTCAAGGTCACCCAGGTAGTTTTGGATAAAGCCAGAATTTGAATTCAAGGACTCTGACTCCAGCCCCAGTTTTCCTTTCATGGTATTTTGCTTTCTTGATGACAAAGTGTCCCGCAAACCACCATGTTGTTTTACGGTCTGTAGGTCATTGCTATTCTAGCAGTGATACTGGGGGCAAGGGATACAAATACCACAGTGGCAAAAGTCATAATACTACAGTCAAAGGATCTAGCTTCAAATCCTGCCTTGGTCACTTACTATTTGTTTGATTTAGGGCAAATCACATATTCCCCAAGCCTCAGTTTCTTCCCCTATGAAATGTGCAGGTTGGACTAGATAGTTTTTGAGGCCCCTTCCAGCTCCCTAACTATGATCTTAGGTTTTAGGAATCCCAGGGTCCAGGTTACAAAGTGTGAGGTCCAAGGCAAGGGGCAGGGGGACAAGGATCCTGGCATTCAAAGGGAATCAGCCTGGGGTCTTGGGACAGGAGAGAGTAAGCAAGAATCCAACTTGGATTCTTTGGTGCTCGCCTGACGACTGCCAGCCTCTTCCACTTCCCTCTGTACTCTCCTTTATCCCCTTCAGCCTTCTCAACAGTTTTAAGTGGGAGGAAGAGGGTATGGGAATACATTCTTGGCATTTCTATTATACATTATTATATACATTACTCTACAACTATACATTATCCTAACTCTACATTCTATTTCCATAGAAATAATGTTCTGATGGCCACAACATGCTATAGAATGTGGCTGAAATTCTACATGTCCACAACAATACATTTTTTAAAAATAAAAATGATAACTAGAGAGGCAGAATTTCATAGTGGATAGAGGGCCTTGGAGCCAGTAAGCCTGGAATGTCCTCCCCTGGGAGTTCCTAATAACAATGAAATCACAGGTCCAGTCCTTATCCTTAATAGTAGTTGACATTTCTATAGATTTAAAACCTACAAAGAATTTTACATAAGTTATCTCAGTGGGTCTTCACAACCTCATAAAGAAAGAAATATGAATAATTGCAACCCTTTATAATCCCATAAAATGATACAAATATTTTATCCACATTTTCTCACTTAATACTTCAAGGATCTACGATTCTATGTTTGGGTGGATTCTCCTCTCCGACAAGGCAAATGACAATATTTGCATGGTTTTGCTGATAGTCCTTATAAGTTACTATAATAAATCAAACTGCAGCCGGCCTAGTCGTGAATTTCTCCACACTTAGTTGGAAAGATAAGTAAATCAAATAAAACATCAATCAGTATCAAAACTTAGTATAAATGTAGAGATCGCCCCTACCAAAAAAGGAATAAGTGGCTGTGACAACTTTAAGCTGAGCCTCAATAAAAAAAAAAGTATTTTCCAAAAGAATTATGTGACGATGTAGGGGGAAAATGAAGCAAGAATTTAAAAATGAAATAGAAGTTGTGGAGCAAAAATACAAATTAAAATAGCCTAGAAGGGAAAGTGATAAACCTAACCCAAGAAATAAACTCATTGAAAAGTAGCATGGAACAAAGAAAAATTGATGATGTCATGAGACGGCAAGAAATAGTAGAACAAAATCAAAAGACTGAAAAAAAAATTAAGATATGATGTCAAAAACAACTGACTTGAAACAAAGATCAAGGATAGAGAATTTAAGAATCACTGGATTCTCTGAAAATCATGATAAAAAGGACTAGATTATATTTCAAGAAATCATAAATAAAAACTGCCTAGATCAATTAGAGCCTAAGGGGAAAAAAAAAGAAAAACAGAAAGAATCCATCAGTCACTCCAGAAATAAACATCAAAAGGAAAAATTCCAGGAACGTCATAGCTAAAAACCAAGAGAAAATCAGGGGAAAAAATACAAACATCTAGAACAAAACAGTTCAAGTACCAAAGGCCCATAACCCAAAACCCCGGCAGTTTCTACATTAAACAAGAGGTGATCTTAGAACAAGATTATTCCAAAAGGCAAAAGATATAGAATGTATTACAATCTATCAGAGAAATTGGAAATACACAAGTACATAAAATATATAGTATATCAATGTGTTATAAGGGGAAAAAAAAGCCAGGATGATCCCCAAGACACAACGGAAGATCCCTTTATCAAGCTGAAGCAACAGAGGCCCATAGTAGTCTCTTGACTTATTAGGGGCTACACAATTAATAAATGGCATGGCTGGATGTGACTCCAGTTTAGATCTCCAAGCCCCAAATGGGGCTCTGTCCATTAGCCTACACTGCCCATTAACTTTGCTTCTGTGGTTATAGACCTCTACTTGAGTCCTTGCCCTTCTGATTGGTGACTATCTCCTGAGGACCGCCAGTTTAGGAAGGCCTCTGGCCATGTTTCACCTCATTCCCATCTGGACTCCTTCTCCAGATCCTTCTTCTCCATGGACTTGCCTCTGAGAAGGCACCCTCCCATCCCCCCCTCCTTCTCACTCCCTCAACTTTTCAGCTCCCAGATATGCTATCTTGCCCCATTAGAAGACATTAGAAGTGCTTCTTGACAGTATGGACCACTTTGGTTTCTTGTATGCGTAGCCTAAGAGCTTAGCTCAGTGTCTGGAACATAATAAATACTCAAAAAATAATCTTATTAAATTGAGCAGAGAATGAGTAGGCAGTGTGGCATAGGGCTAGACTCAAAGTCAGGAGAACTCTCAGTTCAAATATCAGCTCTCGATGCTTACTATCTTTATATCCCTGGCAAAATCACATCACCTTTCTGAAACTCAATTTCCTTGTATGTGAAATGGAGATAATAATACTTAAGTGGCTTATTTCATAGCACCATTGTGAAGAAAGTGCTTGGTAAATACTAAAACCTTATACAAATACACAAAAATATTATATATTATATATAAAATATACAAAAAGTCTAGTAACTCGTTAAAAAATGTATTAAGTTCCTATCATGTAGGATACGGGGATAGAAAGATAAATATCGTGTGAGCCCTGCTCTCAAGAAGCCCGCAGTCCAACTGGAGAAAGGATAAGAACGCAAAAGTGATATAAGGGAATAATCCAATTTCCAAAAAGAGGTTCAGGAAAAGTACTATGAGAAATTTGAATACTAAGAGATCCCTTTAACTGGGAGACAAGAGTCTAGGATGGTAGAAAGACAGTCTCAGGGGTAGGAAGGTCTTCAAAGACCATCTAGTCCAACTGATACCTGAGGAGTAATCTCCTCTACAACATGCTTGGCAAGTGGTCATCTAATGTCTGTCTGAAGAGCTTCAGGAATAGAAAATCCATTAATTCTTGAGAGAAACTAAGGAATGCGACTTGCCCACAGTTGCTAAGACTTGACCCACATAATTACAAGATGGAAAAAAATTCAAAATTCATCTAGCACAACCTATATCTGAGCAGGGAAGCTACAATGTTTTTGACGAGTGGATACTCAGCCTGCTGCCAATGCCAACATACTAGAACTACTGTAGAACTGCAGCATTGGTGAGTTTATCACCCCAAATGATACCAACTAGAACATTCTCTCTCCTCCCTTCCCTTTCTTTGTCTAAGAACTATCTTTTTTTCAAGGTCCAAGCTAAAGTGCCATGAAATGATGCTTCCTCTGAATGACTGTAGCAGTTCCTGTCTCTTTCCCTATGTGGAGGGACTACATGGAATGCTTTGCTCTGAACATACTGCATAATATTGGACGTTATATATAGTTACGTTTCAGTCTTATCCCTTCATTAGACTGTAGGCTCCCTAATGGAAGAGACTATGTCTTATCAAAACTTTTACATCTTTCCCAGGCCTGAGTATAGGACTCTCCACAGCAGGTGTCTATTTCAACGTCTGTCTATATCATTTCATTATCTTGCTCAGTTGGCATATGCTGTCTTCTCTTGGATATTAACTCTTGCCAACCCTGCTAAGCCCTATAATTGTGGCCTCAAGGGTACACAGCAATTTGACCCAAGGATGATGAAGCTATTCAATACATCTTCATTCACAATTCACTGTGCATACCACTAAGGGAGAAGATCAGTGCTTTGTACTGCAAATCCAGCTCAATTCTTTGGATGCCCACACATGTAGGCACTCTCTTTCCTCTCTCCACGATATACTGATGACCAAGTCCTCAGCTAGAATATGAACTTTTATCTTTTATGCATGCCTACTTAACCATTAGCATATGAACGACCTTTGAGTACTGAAACCCCTAGATCTGGGAGGTTCTAAAAGTCCTCCCTTGATGCCACCTGCCCAGTGGTCTCATTTCCTCTCTCCATGGTCCCCTTTAACCATGGAATATCCATAGGATCTTCTTGAAGATCCCACACTCCCAGGATCCATTGAGGCTTAAGATCTTCATCTTATGCCAGTGTAAAAAGTCCCTGAGTGCCACAGGAAGTATTTATCCTATCTTCACATTGCCCGTAGTTTTAGGATTATGGGGTCTTAGATTTAGAATTAGAAAAGATATTGGAGGTCATCTAGTCCAGTCCTCACATTTAATATGTCATAGAACCAAGATTGTAAACCAGGTCCTCTGACTCCAAATTGAACACTCCCCCCTCCCCATTTATTTAGTTATTGTAGCATTGTGAGTTCCAAGTTGTCTCTTTCTTTCCTTCCCTCCTACCCAACCCTACGTTAGAGAAGGCCAATATTTGATATAGGGTGAGGGTGAAACATGTTTATAAATAATATCTATAAGATAAGATAGCTAGATGGCTCAGTAGATAGCACACTGAGCCTGCAATGAGAAAGACCAGAGTTCAAATCTGGCCTCAGACACTTACTAGCTGTGTGACTCTGGGCAAGTCATTTAACCTGTTTGCCCTAATCTACTAGAACAGCAGTTCTCAACCTGTGGGTCGTGACTCCTTTGGGGGTCAAACGATCCTTTCACAGGGGTCGCCTAAGACCACTGGAAAACACATATTTCCAATGGTCTTGGGAACCAAGTCACTGCTCCTCTATCCAGGCAGGTCCACCCACATGCAGATACATCCAGATACGCCCACATATTAAGGGTATTAAAGGGTTATTAGGAATGTTGAGAACCACTGCACTAGAAGAAGAAAGAAATAGGAAATCACTCCAGTATCTTTGCCAAGAAAACTCCATGGAAAGTATTGGTGTGCTTTGGTCCATGTCACAAAGAGTCAGACAAGACTGAACAACAACAAGTATTCTATCACAATCATATATCTCAACTTATCTGGCCATTCTCCAATTGATGGTCATGCCCTCCATTTCTAATTCTTTGCCATCACAAGATAGCTGCTGTAAATATTTTTAGAACATATAGGTCCTTTTCCTTTTTCTCTGATCACCTCAGGAAACAGACCTGATAGTAGTATTACTGGGTCAAAGTTTTATAACTCTTTGTGCATAATTCCAGATTGCTCTCCAAAATAGTTGGATCAATTCATAATTTCACCCACGATGTATTAGTGTCCCAATTTTTCCACAGTCCCTTTTTTGCATTTTTCATTTTCCTCTTCTATCATTTTAGCCAATCTGACAGGTATGACATGGTATCCCTGGGTTGTTTTAATTTGCATTTCTCTAATCAATAATGATTCAGAGCATTTTTCATATGACTATATACAGTTTTGATTTCTTCTTCCAAAAACTGCCCGTTCATATCCTTTACCCATTTATCAATTGGGGAATGACTCATATCTTTATAAATTTGACTTGGTTCTCTATGTGTGAGACAAATTCAACACTTTGTACTCTGCCACACTTCTCCAAATTTATTATGTACATGTTGTTCTGCCTCCCCAACTGGAATAAGCTCTTCCAAGTCAAGTAGCATGTGTACCTCTATATTCCAAATATCCATCATAGCATCTCACATAGAATAGAAGCCCAATACATTGATACTGATGATGATGATGATGATGATGGTGATATCATCTCACCATCTGATTTTTAGCCCCCACCATCCCTTGTACATAAACATGCTATTGCTGACCTAGCCATCCTCTCTTTCCAGGTCCTTTATGTGATCAGTGGTTAGAGGTGAAATACATAGCCACCAAATGGTAACTGTCTTAGTGTATTCCTATTAGTTTCATGTGAGAATCAAACTCCTTACATTGGCCTTTGTGACACCATGCTCTAATACAATGATCT